>OU342740.1:67928362-68528362 GCA_910589775.1 Avena eriantha
AAAACCCACGAGGCATTCACGATAAAGCAATCACAAGATTCAGAAATATTTCAGGGGGCCACCCCATTAAGCTACCCGCAACGAAGTTGGCCGGCTCCGAGACGGACCCAAGGTTTGTGTGGACGGCGGTAAACGACTGGGAACCCGAAAATGTGACTGGGCTTGTCGATACAGCGAAAACGTGTCACGATCCAAAACAGTACGGGTGCTCCACGGACAATCTTAATAAAACAGTAACATGGCATAAGTACAGGATAGTAATAAAGCCCCAAACTAATTGTGGCCCCAAGAAATAAAAATGAATCAAGCTCTGGCTCAGAGGGTCCATAAGGCCTCCCGGATGTGGATAGTGCGAATAGTCAAGGAACAGGAATCAAGTACTCGGGGTCCTACGGGACACAAGTGAGCATGAAAAACCAAATAGCAGATATTGCTCACCGGTGCCTCTTTCATTAGTTATCCCATTACTACTCAGGTTATGTTGTTTAAGTACCTCGTTATCCATTAGACACTCACATACCCTACACATGCTTTTCTACGACTCGCATAGCTCAAACAACTCCTGTAGTAATGGCTCACGGGATGGAGGAACAAGCTTTGGTGGGGTTTAAGAGTAAAGGCTATGCAGTACTTGGCATTCAATTTAATGCAATCGCGACTCAATGATGCAAGAATAAGATAGAGGCAATGGGTACTATATGTATGCAAGCATGTGGTAGTGCTTGCCTGGCAGCTCAGTTGAAGCGAGAGATGGATCTGGGTAGTACTCCTGTGATTCCTGGTAATTCTCCTGCTGGGCGTCTATTCGAAGAAGAACCAAACAAACAAGGGCCAACATAAATAAAGTGCACAAGCATATGAATTAAAATGCGACAAGCAAACAAGCATGCCATGATGAATGATGCACAATTTACATGGCATTAAAGTAGCATGACAAAGGTGAGGTGTGGATACAAGAACTAAAGCATTTTATTAATTATTTAACCAAGTTTTATTGTCATAAACAGTTCAGATGTTTAATAATGACATGATGAATGCTTCCATTCAGAACAAGGACTACATAGATAGAACGGGCTCGTCGCGCTGATCGATTTAGACACCTTATTTGCCAAATTTGGAGTTGTAGAATTAAAGTTATTAATTTATTAAGAAAAGGGCATTTTATTGTAATTTTAATCATCTCGAAATTTTTAAAGTGCTCAAAAGATATTTTGAATTGCAGATTTGAATTCCTCACATTTTTCTGATTCCAAAACATATATCATTTGTATTATTTGGATTTGTAAATTAAAAGTTATTTGAAATCTGATTTGAATTTGAATTTAAATAATTTTTGAATTTGTTTTGTTTAAACAGCTAGACAGGAAAACTTTTATTACTCAGACCGACCCAGCCCCAGTCGCTGACTAGTGGGACCAAACCGACTGGGCCACGCGCTCAGGAAAATCCTTTTTGCACCGCGGGTTAGTCTAGCTACAGCGTATGACAGGCGGGGCTAGCGGGCTAGGGCCCATGTGCCAGCGGCGGGTCTCGCAGAGACTGACAGGTGGGGGGCGTACTGGACCGCGGGTTAAGATTACAAAAATGGGAGTGCCTTTATGTAAAAAGCGAGCAGCGGCTGGCAGGTGGGGTAGGCTGATCCGCGGGTTAAGCGCGAGATAAAAAGAGGGGGTTTTCTGTAAGATGGCCACGGCCCCACTGTTCATCTGTTTCCTCTGTCGAAATTGACAGGGCGGTGTTCGACTGACAGAGCGTGGCGCGCGCGGCGCGGGGGCTCGACCTCGCGACCTGCGGGCTGCGCGTCGAGGGCCTGTGCTAGTGCGGTGGCCTACGGGATGGTGACAGGAGGGTAGGCGCGGCCTAGGTATGGTACTGCGCGACGTGGGAGCGAGCCAACGCGGCAGCCGACGGCGCGCGCAGCGTGTTCGACGAAACGAACGGCGGATCTAGACGGCGACAGCGAGCGTGAGGATGTCAGCGAGGACGAGGGGCTCACCGAGGAGAGGTCGGTGGTGGTGGAACGGAGAGAGGTGCGGATCGTCGACGAAGCTGGCGGCCGGAGATCTAGGGTTTCGGCGAAGCGGCGGGGGTACTGGAGGTCCTGGGGCTCCTCCTCCTTGATGGTGCGTCCAGGGCGAAGCAGGGGACTATCCTTGGTCTCCTCGATCACCTCCACGACGAGCTTACTGGCTGGAACGAGGGGACGACGGCGGTGCTGGCGGCTTACCGGCGAGAGTCGTTGGCGACGGAGAAGAAGAAAGAGGGGAGAGGCAGGGGCTCTGGGGCGGATCTGGGCGTTGCTAGGAGGCGTGAGGGAAAGTACAAGGCGAGGGAGAGGGCAGGGTAGCGTGTGGGCACGAGGCAGAGATAAAGGTGGTCTCAGCCACCTTTGCTCCTCCTCGCTTACGTGCTGGCCGTGCGCAGCTAGGGCAAGCGCAAGGTGGGGCTGCCAGGTGGGGCCGAGGAAGAGAGGACAGGAAGGTGGGGCTCGGGCTAGGGCCTCATGGCAGGGAGAGGAAAGAGAGAGGAGAGGGGCTCGGGTGTAGCTAGGTAGAGGCTAGGGTGAGCTAGGGCTAGGATTAGGAGAGGGGGTAGATGGGGTGTGGGACCAGGGAGAGAGGGTGGCCAGGTGGGGCCATCATGGTAGAGAGAGGGAGAGGTGAGTGAGGTGTGGTAGGGGTTAGGTCTTAGTTAAGAAAATTAGGGTTTGAGGAGAGAGGGTGGTGTTAGGGTTTGATTTATAATTTTTAGGTTTTTAACACAAGCTTAAAGATCAAGTCAAGAAGGGGTGAGGAAGTGTAGGGATTTAAAATTCATGACCATGATATGGGCAAGTGTAAAGGAGAAAAGAAAAACAATGTGGATAGCTTCTCATATGTTCATGCATGAAGAAAATTAGTGGTGTTGATGAGATCAAGGGGATGGTGGAGAGATATGTAGATGATTCCATAAAGGAAGAATCACTTAAACCAAGAGAAAAGCAAATGGCTAAGGGTGGTGGTACTCTTGCATGGCCCATGCAAAATAATTAATGCCCTGTTTTATTTTGTGAAAACAATAATAATAATTAGGGCATTATTCTTATGCATTCACAAGAAATGGAATAAGGCCAAGCAATAGAATTTATAGAATTAGATCCACCCCAACCACATGAGCTAGAATAAAATCAAAAGAAAAAGAAATACAAGCTCATGGATAATGAGATGGTGGAATTATAAGGTGGTGAAAAGAAAGGTGATGGAGTTGAATAAAATATATGCCCCCAACTCAACTTGGGCATCAAGCAGTATAGCAATAACAAAATACAATATCAAGAGGCAAAAACAAATAATAATGCATATGAGAGAAGAACCACCGAAAGAGGGTTTTATATGATGCTGAAATGCAAGGTGGCATGATGACATGAGCATGATATAATTATGATGCAACAATTATATATAGGAAGTCGCCATTATATTACTAGACCAAGTAGCATTACAATTGTTAGACAATTGGGGTGCTACATCATTACATGTCCGTTCTTTTCACAAACCACATATGTTTCCACTAGAGTTCATTATATGTGTGCTCTTTTCATAGACTAGATATGGATCCAACAGAGTTCATTGCATGTGTGTTCTTTTCACAAACCACCTATGGATACCAGTGTCATTGCATGTCTGTTCTTTTAACAGATCACATATGGATCCACCAGAGTTCATTGCATGTGTTCTCGTTTCATAGACCACATATGGATCCAACATAGTTCATTGCATGTGTGTTCTTTTCACAAACAACCTATGGATCACCAGTGTCATTGCATGTCTGTTCTTTTAATAGACCACATATGAATCCACCGGAGTTCATTTCATGTCTATTCTTTTAATAGACCACATATGGATCCACCTGAGTTCATTGCATGTGTGTTCTTTGCACAAACCACAACTAGAGTCATTGCATGTGTGTTCTTTCAACAGACTACATATGGATCCACCATAGTTCATTACATGTGTGGTCTTCTCACAAACTACATATTGATCCACCAGTGTCATTGCATGTGTGTTCTTTTCATTAACCACATCTGGATCCATTAGAGTTCATTGCATGTGTGTTCTTTTCACAAACCACAACTAGAGTCATTGCATGTGTGTTCTTTCCACATACCACATATGGATCCACCAGAGTTCATTGCATGTGTGGTCTTTTCATAGACCACCTATGGATCCACCAGAGTTCATTGCATTTGTGTTATTTTCATAGACCACATATGCATCCACCAGAGTTCATTGCATGTGTGTTCTTCTCACAAACCACATGTGGATCCACCAGTATCATTGCATGTGTGTTCTTTGCATTAACCACAGCTAGAGTCATTGCATGTATGTTCTTTTCACAAACCACATATGGATCCACCAGTGTCATTGCATGTGTGTTCTTCTCAAAAACCACCTATGGATCCACCAGAGTTCATTGCACGTATGTTCTTTTCACAGACCACCTATGGATCCACCAGAGTTCATTGCGTGCGCGTTCTTTTAACAGATCACATATGGATCCACCAGAGTTCATTGCATGTGTGCTCTTTTCATAGACCACATATCGATCCAACAGATTTCATTGCATGTGTGTTCTTTTCACAAACCACCTATGGATCACCAGTGTCATTTCATGTCTGTCTTTTCATAGACCACATATGAATCCACGGGAGTTCATTGCATGTCTATTCTTTTAATAGACCACATATGGATCCACCGGAGTTCATTGCATGTGTGTTCTTTTCACAAACCACAACTAGAGTCATTGCATGTGTGTTCTTTCCACATACCACCTACGGATCCACTAGAGTTCATTGCATATGTGTTCTTTTCACAGACCACCTATGGATCCACAGAAGTTCATTGCATGTGTGTTATTTTCATAGACCACATATGGATCCACTAGAGTTCATTGCATGTCTATTCTTTTAACAAACCACATATGGATCAATAGCGTTCATTGCATGTCTGTTCTTTTCATTAACCACAACTAGAGTAATTTCATGTATGTTCTTTTCACAAACCACATATGGATCCACCAGTGTCATTGCATGTGTGTTCTTCTCGCAAACCACATATGGATCGACCATAGTTTATTGCATGTATGTTCTTTTCATAAACCACAAATGGATCCACCAGAGTTCATTGCATGTGTGTTCTTTTCACAAACCACCTATGGATCCCCTATTGTCATTGCATGTGTGTTATTTTCACAAACCACAACTAGAATCGTTGCATATGTGTTCATTTCACAAACCACATATGGATCCAACAGAGTTCATTTCATGTCTGTTCTTTTCATAGACCACACATGGATCCAACAGAGTTCATTGCATGTTTGTTATTTTAACAGACCACATATGGATCCTCCAGAGTTCATAGCATGTGTGTTCTTTTCACAAACCATCTATGGATCCACCAGTATCATTGCATGTGTGTCCTTTTCATTAACCACATATGGATCCACCAGAGTTCATTGCATGTCTGTATTTTAACAGAAGACATATGGATCCACCAGAGTTCATTGAATGTGTGTTCTTTTCACACCACATATGGATCCACCAGTGTCATTGCATGTGTGTTCTTCTCACAAACTACATATGGATCCACCAGTGTCATTCCATGTGTGTTCTTTCCATTAACCACAGCTAGAATCATTGCATGTATGTTCTTTTCACAAACCACATATGGATCCAGCAGTGTCATTGCATGTGTGTTCTTCTCACAAACCACCTATGGATCCACTAGAGTTCATTGCATGTATGTTCTTTTCATAGACCACATATGGATCCACCAGAGTTCATTGCATATGTGTTCTTTTCACAAACCACCTATGGATCCACTAGTGTTATTGCATGTGTGTTCTTTTCACAAACCACAACTAGAGTTATTGCATGTCTATTCTTTTAACAGACCATATATGGATCCACCAGAGTTCATTGCATGTGTGTTCTTTTCACAAACCACCTATGGATCCACCAGTGTCATTGCATGTGTGTTCTTTTCATTAACCACATATGGATCCACCAGTGTCATTGCATGTCTGTTCTTCTCACAAACCACATATGCATCCACTAGTGTCATTGCATGTGTGTTCTTTTCATTAAACATAACTAGATGATTGCATGTATGCTATTTTCACAAACCACATATGGATCCACCATTGTCATTGCATGTGAGTTCTTCTCACAAACCACATATGGATCCACCAAAGTTCATTGCATAGACCACATATGGATCCACCAGAGTTCATTGCATGTGTGTTCTTTTCACAAACCACCTATGGATCCACCGGTGTCATTGCATGTGTGTTCTTTTCACAGACCACAACTAGAGTCATTGCATGTGTGTTCTTTTCGCAAAGCACATATGCATCCAACAGAGTTCATTGCATGTCTGTTCTTTTCATAGACCACATATGGATCCACCAGAGTTCATTGCACGTCTGATCTTTTAACAGACCACATATGGATCCACCAGAGTTCATTGCATGTGTGTGGTTTTCACAAACCACCTATGGATCCCTAGTGTCATTGCATGTTTGTTCTTTTCATAGACCACATATGGATCCACTAGAGTTCATTCCATGTGTGTTCTTTTATAAGACCACATATGGATCAACCAGAGTTCATTGCATGCGTGTTCTTTTCACAAACCACAACTAGAGTCATTGCATGGGTGTTCTTTCCACAGGCCACATATGGATCCACCAGAGTTCGTTACATGTGTGGTCTTCTCACAAACTACATATTGATCCACCAGTGTCATTGCATGTGTGTTCTTTTCATTAACCACATATGGATCCATTAGAGTTCATTGCATGTGTGTTCTTTTCACAAACCACAACTAGAGTCATTGCATGTGTGTTCTTTCCACAGACCACATATGGATCCACCAGAGTTCATTGCATGTGTGTTCTTTTCACACACCACATATGGATCCACCAGAGTTCATTGCATGTGTGTTCTTTTCACAAACTACATATGGAACCACCAGTGTGATTGCATGTGTGTTCTTTTCATTAACCACACATGGATCCACCAGTGTCATTGCATGTGTGTTATTCTCACAAACCACATATGGATCCACTAGTGTCATTGCATGTGTGTTCTTTTCATTAACCACAGCTAGTCATTACATGTATGCTCTTTTCACAAACCACATATGGATCCACCAGTGTCATTGCATGTGTGTTCTTTTCATTAACCACATATGGATCCACCAGTGTCATTGCATGTCTGTTCTTCTCACAAACCACATATGCATCCACTAGTGTCATTGCATGTGTGTTCTTTTCATTAAACATAACTAGATCATTGCATGTATCTTCTTTTCACAAACCACATATGGATCCACCATTGTCATTGCATGTGAGTTCTTCTCACAAACCACATATGGATCCACCAAAGTTCATTGCATGTATGTTCTTTTCATAGACCACATATGGATCCACCAGAGTTCATTCCATGTGTGTTCTTTTCACAAACCACGTATGGATCCACCGGTGTCATTGCATGTGTGTTCTTTTGACAGACCACAACTAGAGTCATTGCATGTGTGTTCTTTTCACAAAGCACATATGCATCCAACATAGTTCATTGCATGTCTGTTCTTTTCATAGACCACATATGGATCCACCAGAGTTCATTGCATGCCTGATCTTTTAACAGACCACATATGGATCCACCAGAGTTCAATGCATGTGTGTGGTTTTCACAAACCACCTATGGATCCCTAGTGTCATTGCATGTTTGTTCTTTTCATAGACCACATATGGATCCACTAGAGTTCATTCCATGTCTGTTCTTTTATCAGACCACATATGGATCCACCAGAGTTCATTGCATGTGTGTTCTTTTCACAAACCACAAATAGAGTCATTGCATGTGTGTTCTTTCCACAGACCACATATGGATCCACTAGAGTTCATTACATGTGTGGTCTTCTCACAAACTACATATTGATCCACCAGTGTCATGGCATGTGTGTTCTTTTCATTAACCACATATGGATCCATTAGAGTTCATTGCATGTGTGTTCTTTTCACAAACCACAACTAGAGTCATTGCATGTGTGTTCTTTCCACAGACCACATATGGATCCACCAGAGTTCATTGCATGTGTGTTCTTTTCACAAACCACATATGCATCCACCAAAGTTCATTGCATGTGTGTTCTTTTCACAAACTACATATGGAACCACCAGTGTGATTGCATGTGTGTTCTTTTCATTAACCACAGCTAGTCATTACATGTATGCTATTTTCACAAACCACATATGGATCCACCTGTGTCATTGCATGTGTGTTATTTTCATTAACTACATATGGATCCACCAGTGTCATTGCATGTCTGTTCTTCTCAAAAACCACATATGCATCCACTAGTGTCATTGCATGTGTGTTCTTTTCATTAAACATAACTAGATCATTGCATGTATGCTATTTTCACAAACCACATATGGATCCACCATTGTCATTGCATGTGAGTTCTTCCCACAAACCACATATGGATCCACCAAAGTTCATTGCATGTATATTCTTTGCATAGACCACATATGGATCCACCAGAGTTCATTGCATGTGTGTTCTTTTCACAAACCACCTATGGATCCACCGGTGTTATTGCATGTGTGTTCTTTTCTTAGACCACAACTAGAGTCATTGCATGTGTGTTCTTTTCACAAAGCACATATGCATCCAACAGAGTTCATTGCATGTCTGTTCTTTTCATAGACTACATATGGATCCACAAGAGTTCATTGCACGCCTGATCTTTTAACAGACCACATATGGATCCACTAGAGTTCATTGCATGTGTGTGGTTTTCACAAACCACCTATGGATCCCTAGTGTCATTGCATGTTTGTTCTTTTCATAGACCACATATGGATCCACTCGAGTTCATTCCATGTCTATTCTTTTAACAGACCACATATGGATCCACCAGAGTTCATTGCATGTGTGTTCTTTTCACAAACCACAACTAGAGTCATTGCATGTGTGTTCTTTCCACAGACCACATATGGATCCACCAGAGTTCATTAGATGTGTGGTCTTCTCACAAACTACATATTGATCCACCAGTGTCATTGCATGTGTGTTCTTTTCATTAACCACATTTGGATCCATTAGAGTTCATTGCATGTGTGTTCTTTTCACAAACCACAACTAGAGTCATTGCATGTGTGTTCTTTCCACAGACCACATATGGATCCACCAGAGTTCATTGCATGTGTGTTCTTTTCACACACCACATATGGATCCACCAGAGTTCATTGCATGTGTGTTCTTTTCACAAACTACATATGGAACCACCAGTGTGATTGCATGTGTGTTCTTTTCATTAACCACACATGGATCCACCAGTGTCATTGCATGTGTGTTATTATCACAAACCACATATGGATCCACTAGTGTCATTCCATGTGTGTTCTTTTCATTAACCACAGCTAGTCATTACATGTATGCTCTTTTCACAAACCACATATGGATCCACCAGTGTCATTGCATGTGTGTTCTTTTCATTAACCACATATGGATCCACCAGTGTCATTGCATGTCTGTTCTTCTCACAAACCACATATGGATCCACTAGTGTCATTGCATGTGTGTTCTTTTCATTAAACATAACTAGATCATTGCATGTATCTTCTTTTCACAAACCACATATGGATCCACCATTGTCATTGCATGTGAGTTCTTCTCACAAACCACATATGGATCCACCAAAGTTTGTTGCATGTATGTTCTTTTCATAGACCACATATGGATCCACCAGAGTTCATTGCATGTGTGTTCTTTTCACAAACCACCTATGGATCCACCGGTGTCATTGCATGTGTGTTCTTTTCACAGACCACAACTAGAGTCATTGCATGTGTGTTCTTTTCACAAAGCACATATGCATCCAACATAGTTCATTGCATGTCTGTTCTTTTCATAGACCACATATGGATCCACCAGAGTTCATTGCATGCCTGATCTTTTAACAGACCACATATGGATCCACCAGAGTTCATTGCATGTGTGTGGTTTTCACAAACCACCTATGGATCCCTAGTGTCATTGCATGTTTGTTCTTTTCATAGACCACATATGGATCCACTAGAGTTCATTCCATGTCTGTTCTTTTATCAGACCACATATGGATCCACCAGAGTTCATTGCATGTGTGTTCTTTTCACAAACCACAAATAGAGTCATTGCATGTGTGTTCTTTCCACAAACCACATATGGATCCACTAGAGTTCATTACATGTGTGGTCTTCTCACAAACTACATATTGATCCACCAGTGTCATTGAATGTGTGTTCTTTTCATTAACCACATATGGATCCATTAGAGTTCATTGCATGGGTGTTCTTTTCACAAACCACAACTAGAGTCATTGCATGTGTGTTCTTTCCACAGACCACATCTGGATCCACTAGAGTTCATTGCATGTGTGTTCTTTTCACAAACCACATATGCATCCACCAAAGTTCATTGCATGTGTGTTCTTTTCACAAACTATATATGGAACCACCAGTGTGATTGCATGTGTGTTCTTTTCATTATCCACACATGGATCCACCAGTGTCATTGCATGTGTGTTATTCTCTCAAACCACATATGGATCCACTAGTGGCATTGCATGTGTGTTCTTTTCATTAACCACAGCTAGTCATTACATGTATGCTCTTTTCAGAAACCACATATGGATCCACCTGTGTCATTGCATGTGTGTTATTTTCATTAACTACATATGGATCCACCAGTGTCATTGCATGTCTGTTCTTCTCACAAACCACATATGCATCCACTAGTGTCATTGCATGTATGCTATTTTCACAAACCACATATGGATCCACCATTGTCATTGCATGTGAGTTCTTCTCACAAACCACATATGGATCCAACAAAGTTCATTGCATGTATATTCTTTGCATAGACCACATATGGATCCACCAGAGTTCATTGCATGTGTGTTCTTTTCACAAACCACCTATGGATCCACCGGTGTTATTGCATGTGTGTTCTTTTCACAGACCACAACTAGAGTCATTGCATGTGTGTTCTTTTCACAAAGCACATATGCATCCAACAGAGTTCATTGCATGTCTGTTCTTTTCATAGACTACATATGGATCCACAAGAGTTCATTGCACGCCTAATCTTTTAACAGACCACATATGGATCCACTAGAGTTCATTGCATGCGTGTGGTTTTCACAAACCACCTATGGATCCCTAGTGTCATTGCATGTTTGTTCTTTTCATAGACCACATATGGATCCACTCGAGTTCATTCCATGTTTGTTCTTTTAACAGACCACATATGGATCCACCAGAGTTCATTGCATGCGTGTTCTTTTCACATACCACAACTAGAGTCATTGCATGGGTGTTCTTTCCACGTGCCACATATGGATCCACCAGAGTCCATTACATGCGTGGTCTTCTCACAAACTACATATTGATCCACCAGTGTCATTACATGTGTGTTCTTTTCATTAACCACATATGGATCCATTAGAGTTCATTGCATGTGTGTTCTTTTCACAAACCACAACTAGAGTCATTGCATGTGTGTTCTTTCCACAGACCACATATGGATCCACTAGAGTTCATTGCATGCATGTTCTTTTCACAAACCACAACTAGAGTCATTGCATGTGTGTTCTTTCCACAGACCACATATGGATCCACCAGAGTTCATTACATGTGTGGTCTTCTCACAAACTACATATTGATCCACTAGTGTCATTGCATGTGTGATCTTTTCATTAACCACATATGGATCCATTAGAGTTCATAGCATCTGTGTTCTTTTCACAAACCACAACTAGAGTCATTGCATGTGTGTTCTTTCCACAGACCACATATGGATCCACCAGAGTTCATTGCATGTGTGTTATTTTCACAAACCACATATGGATCCACCAGAGTTCATTGCATGTGTGTTCTTTTCACAAACTACATATGGAACCACCAGTGTGATTGCATGTGTGTTCTTTTCATTAACGACACATGGATCCACCAGTGTCATTGCATGTGTGTTATTCTCACAAACCACATATGGATCCACTAGTGGCATTGCATGCGTGTTCTTTTCACAAACCACAACTAGAGTCATTGCATGGGTGTTCTTTCCACAGGCCACATATGGATCCACCAGAGTTCATTACATGTGTGGTCTTCTCACAAACTACATATGGATACACCAGTGTCATTGCATGTGTGTTCTTTTCAGAAACCACCTATGGATCCACCGGTGTTATTGCATGTGTGTTCTTTTCACAGACCACAACTAGGGTCATTGCATGTGGGTTCTTTTCACAAAGCACATATGCATCCAACAGAGTTCATTGCATGTCTGTTCTTTTCATAGACCACATATGGATCCACCAGAGTTCATTGCACGCCTGATCTTTAACAGACCACATATGGATCCACTAGAGTTCATTGCATGTGTGTGGTTTTCACAAACCACCTATGGGTCCCTAGTGTCATTGCATGATTGTTCTTTTCATAGACCACATATGGATCCACTAGAGTTCATTCCATGTTTGTTCTTTTAACAGACCACATATGGATCCACCAGAGATCATTGCATGCGTGTTCTTTTCACAAAACACAACTAGAGTCATTGCATGGGTGTTCTTTCCACATGCCACATATGGATCCACCAGAGTTCATTACATGCGTGGTCTTCTCCCAAACTACATATTGATCCACTAGTGTCATTGCATGTGTGTTCTTTTCATTAACCACATATGGATGCATTAGAGTTCATTGCATGTGTGTTCTTTTCACAAACCACAACTAGAGTCATTGCATGTGTGTTCTTTCCACAGACCACATATGGATCCACCAGAGTTCATTGCATGCATGTTCTTTTCACAAACCACAACTAGAGTCATTGCATGTGTGTTCTTTCCACAGACCACATATGGATCCACCAGAGTTCATTACATGTGTGGTCTTCTCACAAACTACATATTGATCCACTAGTGTCATTGCATGTGTGCTCTTTTCATTAACCACATATGGATCCATTAGAGTTCATAGAATGTGTGTTCTTTTCATAAACCACAACTAGAGTCATTGCATGTGTGTTCTTTCCACAGACCACATATGGATCCACCAGAGTTCATTGCATGTGTGTTATTTTCACAAACCACATATGGATCCACCAGAGTTCATTGCATGTGTGTTCTTTTCACAAACTACATATGGAACCACCAGTGTGATTGCATGTGTGTTCTTTTCATTAACGACACATGGATCCACCAGTGTCATTGCATGTGTGTTATTCTCACAAACCACATATGGATCCACTAGTGGCATTGCATGTGTGTTCTTTTCATTAACCACAGCTAGTCATTACATGTATGCTCTTTTCACAAACCACCTATGGATGCACCAGTGTCATTGCATGTGTGTTCTTTTCATTAACCACATATGGATCCACCAGTGTCATTACATGTCTGTTCTTCTCACAAACCACATATGCATCCACTAGTGTCATTGCATGTGTGTTCTTTTCATTAAACATAACTAGATCATTGCATGTATGTTATTTTCACAAACCACATATGGATCCACCATTGTCATTGCATGTGAGTTCTTCTCACAAACCACATATGGATCCACCAAAGTTCATTGCATGTATGTTCTTTTCATAGACCACATATGGATCCACCGGAGTTCATTGCATGTGTGTTCTTTTCACAAACCACCTATGGATCCACCGGTGTCATTGCATGTGTGTTCTTTTCACAGACCACAACTAGTGTCATTGCGTGTGTGTTCTTTTCACAAAGCACATATGCATCCAACAGAGTTCATTGCATGTCTGTTCTTTTCATAGACCACATATGGATCCACCAGAGTTCATTGTATGCCTGATATTTTAACAGACCACATATGGATCCACCAGAGTTCATTGCATGTGTGTGGTTTTCACAAACCACCTATGGATCCCTAGTGTCATTGCATGTTTGTTCTTTTCATAGACCACATATGGATCCACTAGAGTTCATTCCATGTCTGTTCTTTTATCAGACCACATATGGATCCACCAGAGTTCATTGCATGTGTGTTCTTTTCACAAACCACAACTAGAGTCATTGCATGTGTGTTCTTTCCAAGACCACATATGGATCCACCAGAGTTCATTACATGTGTGGTCTTCTCACAAACTACATATTGATCCACCAGTGTCATTGCATGTGTGTTCTTTTCATTAACCACATATGGATTCATTAGAGTTCATTGCATGTGTGTTCTTTTCAGAAACCACAACTAGGGTCATTGCATGTGTGTTCTTTCCACGGACCACATATGGATCCACCAGAGTTCATTGCATGCGTGTTCTTTTCACAAACCACATATGGATCCACCAGAGTTCATTGCATGTGTGTTCTTTTCACAAACTACATATGGAACCACTAGTGTGATTGCATGTGTGTTCTTTTCATTAACCACACATGGATCCACCAGTGTCATTGCATGTGTGTTATTCTCACAAACCATATATGGATCCACTAGTGTCATTGCATGTGTGTTCTTTTCATTAACCACAGCTAGTCATTGCATGTATGCTGTTTTTACAAACCATATATGGATCCACCAGTGTCATTGCATGTGTCTTCTTCTCACAAACCACCTATGGATCCAGCAGAGTTCATAGCATGTATGTTCTTTTCACAGACCACCAATGGATCCACCAGAGTTCATTGCGTGTGTGTTATTTACATTAACAACATATGGATCCACCAGTGTCATTGCATGTGTGTTCTTCTCACATACCACGTATAGATCCACCGGTGTCATTGCATGTGTGTTCTTTTCATTAATCACAGCTAGAGTCATTGCATGTATGTTCTTTCACAAACCACATACGGATCCACAAGTGTCATTACGTGTGTGTTATTCTCACAAACCACACATGGCTCCAACACAGTTCATTGCATGTGTGATCTTTTCATATACCACAGATGGATCCACCAGTGTCATTGCATGTGTGTTCTTTTCATTAACCATAGCTAGTCATTGCATGTATGATCTTTTCACAAACCACATATGGATCCACCGGTGTCATTGCATGTGTGTTCTTCTCACAAAGTACCTATGGATCCACTAGAGTTCATTGCATGTATATTATTTTCATAGACCACCTATGGATACACCAGAGTTCATTGCATTTGTGTTCCTTACATTAACCACATATGGATCCACTAGTGTCATTGCATGCGTGTTCTTCTCACAGACCACATATGGATCCACCGGTATCATTGCATGTGTGTTCTTTTCACAGACCACAACTAGAGTCATTGCATGTGTGTTCTTTTCACAAAGCACATATGCATCCAACAGAGTTCATTGCATGTCTGCTCTTTTCATAGACCACATATGGATCCACCAGAGTTCATTGCATGTCTGATCTTTTAACAGACCACATATGGATCCACCAGAGTTCATTGCATGCGTGTGGTTTTCACAAACCACCTATGGATCCCTAGTGTCATTGCATGTTGGTTCTTTTCATAGACCACATATGGATCCACTAGAGTTCATTCCATGTCTGTTCTTTTAACAAACCACATATGGATCCACCAGAGTTCATTGCATGTGTGTTCTTTTCACAAACCACAACTAGAGGCATTGAATGTGTGTTCTTTCCACAGACCACATATGGATCCACCAGAGTTCATTACATGTGTGGTCTTTTCACAAACTACATATAGATCCACCAGTTTCATTGCATGTGTGTTCTTTTCATTAACCACATATGGATCCACCAGTGTCATTGCATGTGTGTTCTTGTCACAAACCACATATGGATCCACCAGTGTCATTGCATGTGTGTTATTTTCATTAACCATAGCTAGTCATTGCATGTATGATCTTTTCCCAAACCACATATGGATCCACCGGTGTCATTGCATGTGTGTTCTTCTCACAAAGTACCTATGGATCCACTAGAGTTCATTGCATGTATATTATTTTCACAGACCACCTATGGATCCACTAGAGTTCATTGCGTTTGTGTTCTTATCATTAACCACATATGGATCCACTAGTGTCATTGCATGCGTGTTCTTCTCACAGACCACATATGGATCCACCGGTGTCATTGCATGTGTGTTCTTTTCATTAACCACAACTAGAGTCATTGCATGTATGTTCTTTTCACAAACCACATATGGATCCACTAGTGTCATTATGTGTGTGTTATTCTCACAAACCACACATGGATCCACCAGAGTTCATTGCATGTGGATACATTGCAAATATATCTATAATTTTTGATGTTCCATGCTTAGTTTTATCCACTTTCTTGTGTTTTGTCCACACTTTGGAGTACTTTTCATATGATTTATTGGACTAACATATTAACAAGAGCCACAGTGCCAGTTGCCTGTTTGCTGCTATTTTTGGTTCCAGGAAAGTTAGAAAATGAATATTCTTGGAATTGGACCGGACAAAAGCCAAAGTGCCTATTTTTCCGGAAGTCATCAGATGCCAGAATACGAGACGGAGAAGGGCTGGGGGCCGGGGACACCACCTGGCTAGGCGGCCAGGCCTGGCCCGCGCCAGGGGTGGTCTGGCCGACCCCAGCACGCCGTCGGCATCTCCTTCCGCCTATAAGATGCCCTCGGGACGAAAACCCTAAGTACCCAATCAAAAATCCACAAAAGAGTTTGTAGCCGCCGTCATCTCCATCCCTAGATTGGGAGGGATCTGAAGCTCTTCCCGGCACCCTGCCGGAGAGGGGAATTCACCCTGGAGGCCTTCTTCATCATCATGCAAGCCTCCGGTGTGATGCGTGAGTAGTGTTGGGGATATACTTTCCGGGTATCCTCACAGTTCCTCACTGACCAGGGTGGCCCACTTCGGGTTAGAGCTTTGCTTCACGGGCAGCCCAGACAGGGAGAAAGACGGAGTCCAATCCGGCAACGAGAAGGCCCAGAAGACTTACCGACTTAGGCCCATAATGTTACTTGTAGTTCAAGATGTACTCTGTAACCGACTCTTAGTCGTAGCCGGACAGATCTCTCATGTAAACCCTAGGCCGGATATCTATATAAGCCATCCTAGGGAGAGCCTTTAGGGCATCCATTACTTTAGACCCTCAACTCGCACAGGCGAAACCCTTGTAACCCATATTCCGGCTCTGCCGTATTACTGGATTGCTAGCAGGAGTAGGATCCGTCCAAAGCCGGCGGATTCGAACTTGGGTAAACTTGTGTGCTCACCGTCCCGGAACACCGTACGTCTCACACCCCTCTCATCTGCACGCCTCGAGGACCCCCTCATGGCGTACTTGTCCTCAATCCGACGACAGTTGGCGCCCACCGTTGGGCAAGTGAGCTTCAGATATGTGTTCCGAGCGGAATCAGCAAGAATCGGAATCAGCGAGACTATCACCGTCGGTCGCATCCTCTACGCCAGCGACATCCCTCTCATCGTTCTCGACGAGACTTGGATTCCGGCTAGGGAGGCTATGACTGCCTACACAATCATGTCTTTTGGCGAGATTGATGTTTACATCTGTTTCGTTGAACCTGCCCAAACCACCCTAGCGGTGATGATAGAAGCAGAAGAATCTTCTGGGTCCCCTTTGTCCGCTGAGGCGGCAGAGTTCCGGATCTCAGAAAACCCTAATCCCACCCAGCCCGCACCAGTTGCGGAGATAGTGGAGAAATCCGAGCCTGAAGAAGACCTAGCGGTCCAAGTCGAATCTGGAGTGGATCTTCCTGGAGAAGCCAGATCCCGGATCGACCCACCCATGGAAGTCGAAATTCAGGAGGAACATATCAATGACACTGATTTTGGCTCTGACGACGCCGGTACAGACAGGCCTTTCCCAAGGTACACACTAAGACTTCTGATACTGCAAGGCGAAAACGCAGATGCAATCCTCGAAAACATCAAAAGTTTCGACATGGCTGATCGCGAAAGCTGGAGGTACCTCATGAAGCACGTGTCTCACTTCGTCGGATACGTGGGATCCAGATCCTGCTCTGCCGATGCTGGAGAAAACACCGACTCTGTGCTGGAGGCAATTGGAACAAACGCCGACGTTCCTGCATCCTCGGATGAATCTATGACGTCAGCAGATTTCCGAAAGTTCTCCGTGGAATATGAAGAGGAGTATAACTCCAAAGCTGCAGAGGAAGGAGAAGCCATGGATGAAGGATCCGGGGAACACTCTCCCAAAGCGTAGGATGACATGGACGTCGGAGATAATCCCGAGGTCCAGATGTCTGAAAGTACCGATCAGAGTTTGACTATGGGAAACGGACCCAAAGCCGTCTTTGCTACCGGCGCTGCCAAGAAGGCAAAGAAGAGGAACAAGAAGAACAAAACCTCGGCAAAAGACCCTCTAATAGAGGAGGTGATTGCCGAGAAATACGAGGAAGACTCGGATGAAGCACTTATCCCAGAAGAGCCGAAAAAAGAAGAATCGGTGGATGGACACGTGATCACCGAAGGTGCGCATAAACTCATCGATGTTGCACTAACCACACCTATCACTACAGCTGCAGAACTTACTACTAAAGAGCTGGACGAAAGGGCCCAAGCCCTAGAAGCGCGTCGTCAACAACTCCTCGATGAAGCCAAAAACATCAAGGTGGAGAAGAAACGCATGGCAACTAAGGACTACATGTCTCGGTTGCATCAGAAGACACGGAAGCATCACACCAATGACGACCAATTCCCACATGTCCGTGCCATCCTTTTTGGAGATGAGATGGGGAAGCCACGGAAGGATAGCAAAGGAGATTGGGTTACCCAACCCTAGTACAGAATACCGTGGCAGCCCAATAAATTCTATCGGCTAATCCAGGACCGGAGGAGATCCGTTTGGGTATCAAACTACTCAACAAGGGACTTGACCAACAAAAGGTCGCCCTGTCCGGAAGTCAAAAACTGGTCTCGGATTCCGACCAATGTCGCACAGATCCGGCATGGGCTAGCGTAAGATCCCATTATGTCCGGGCGCAGTATCATCGCCCCGAATGCCGGGAAGACAATTATTCAAGAACCGGATCATCAGGACAGCATCACAGAACTACTTGTAATTGGAGCAACGTTGCTCCAGCAGCTGAGAAAGATGCCATTGCTACACTGAATCCGAGGAACCCTAACCGACGAGAGTCTAATGATCCAAGGGGAGAAGATAAAGAGAAACATCGGGAGGAGGATCGTCAAAAAATGCCACCTCCTAAACATGCAAGCCGTCTGGTGGCCCTCACTGTGGTGGGAACGACGGACGAAGAAATGACAGAAACCATGCTGGGACAAGCCGGCAGGGGGCTCGTCGTAGTCAAGATCCTCCCTGGAACCGAAATAATGACGCTCCAGACGGAGGCCGGCGATCAGCCAGAAACAATTCAGCTACCCCATCCTCTCCACCAAGCAGTCATCACAAGGAGGGCAAGGAGGACGACGTGGTGGAGGAGGTGGTGGCAGAAGCCGAAGTCCGGCTCCAAGAAGCCACAGTCACAGCCGGCATTCGGGACGATCTCTATCCCCGAACGACACAAGGCACAGGATCAATTCCAACATAGAGGCGCGACGCTATGAAAACGATGACATCTACGTGGCCCCAAAGTGCTTCGGACAATGCATTAGAGCTACAAAATTCGCGGAAGGATTTGCTATCTCAAGGCATATCCAAGCCTACGACAGCATTGCTCGGTCAAATACGTGGCTTCAGGATTTTTTCCAAGCTTGCTGCATCGCCAAAGGCGGAAATAGCCTGGTCGCAACCCGATATCTCCCACTTATGTTGCGGAAGACGGCGCGATCGTGGCTCAATGACCTTCCATAGAACACGATCCATAACTGGTATGACATGCAAAGTGCGTTCTTTCGGAATTTCGAAGGCACATATCGGAGGCCCTGTACGGTTGGAGACCTACAGTGTTGCACCCAAAAAGCCGGCGAAACTTGTCGGGATTACCTCGGACGATGGATCGACACCAAGAACTCCTGTGAAGGAGTAAACGATCAAACCGCGATTGAAGCTTTCATCGCAGGACTCCCAATTAGTCTACTACGTCACCGCTTGAAGTGTGACAAGGTCACTGATTTGCGAGAGATGATAGAAAGAACGAGCAAGTATGCAGATGCGGACGACGATGCAGAGGGATTACTCAATGTCCTAGCTGTGCCTCAGTCGGCAACAAGCTACGAAGCGCAAAAATACCTCGGAAGAAAAAACCAGCGCGGAAACAGCGGTGGTTACTACTCTTTCCGGGTCTGGAGGACGAGGAGGACGCGGTGGAGGCCGTGGGCGTGGCCGTGGGACTTCAAGGGTCCAAGGTAGAGGAGAACAGCAACCAGGGAAAACCTATTCTTGGGCCGACATTGCCAATAACCCATGTGTGCATCACCTAGACGCCAATGGGGGATCATCCCACACCAACGCTGAATGTCGTTTCAATGACGACATCAAAAGAGATGACACCACGGGCTACAAAGCTAAGCGGAAGACGGGAAAGAAAAATCCTAAAAAGGACAAGGAGACCAACAAAGATTTCGACATGGAGGAAGCTGATGCTTCAAATCCCAAGCTGGAAGGGAAGAAGACTTTTCCCACCAAGAAGGACACTTACATCACTTTCCTCGAATCTCAACCAGCGAAGGTCAAGAAAGCAGTTCTCCACGAGCTCAATGCAATAGTTCCGTCTGTCCCTCAATATCTGGACTAGTCAGAAGTGGCAATCACATTTGACCGCGCTGATCATCCACCTAAGTTGCACATGCAAGGAAAATACGCCTTAATCGGCAACCCACTTATTGACGGTTATGGTTTCTCCAAGACCTTCATGGACGGTGGTAGCAGCATCAATATTCTCTATGTCGAAACGCTACGCCGGATGAAGATCTCGGAGACCCAGCTGAACCATAGCTCTGTGATCTTTCACGGAGTTGTCCCAGAAAGACAAGCTAATTCCCTGGGAGAGATTACTTTGGATGTTACCTTTGGAACTCCAAAGAACTATCGGACGGAGGCACTTTCCTTCGAAGTGGTCCCATTCAAGAGCGCATACCACGCTATATTCGGACGTCCAGCTTACTGGCTTTTATGGCTCGTCCGTGTTACATTTACAATATGATGAAAATTCCAGGTCCCAACGGCGTGATCACCATTAGGGGAGACCCGAAGAAAGCGCGAGAGTGCGAGGATGGAAATGCCGCCTTTGCCGAAGCCGTGTTGCACGCCTAGGAGTACCAGGAGATCAAGAAGAGCATAGATCCGTCTGAGATGCCCGCAACGAAGAAGGATGTGACAAAGCCAAATCCGGAGTTCAAGGCATCGGAAGAGACGAAGAAAGCGCCGTTGAAGGATGATGACCCCTCCAAGGTGACCCAGATAGGCGTAGGCCTAGGTAGCGCATAGGAAAGCGCGCTCGTCGAGGTCCTCAAAGCAAATCAAGATATCTTCGCATGGCAGCCATCTGACATGACCGGAGTACCTAGGGAACTTGCCGAGCACTCTATAAATGTAAACCCAAATGCTAAACCCGTCAAACAGTCCCTACGGTGGTTTGGCTATGAAAAGTGTAAGGCAATAGCACGGCTCGAGTTAGTCGGATTCATAGAAGAGGTCATCCACACTGAGTGGTCGGCCAATCCTGTAATGGTCCCTAAAAAGGACACCACTTATTTAAGGATGTGTGTTGATTATACTTCCTTGAACAAGGCTTGTCCAAAAGATCCGTTCGCTCTGCCTAGAATTGATCAAGTCATCGATTCTACGGCAGGCTCGGAACTCCTCTGTTTTCTCGACGCATATTCTGATTATCACCAAATCCGGATGAAGGAATCTGACAAAGTCAAAACTTCATTCATAACCCCTTTCGGAACCTTCGGTTTTGTTACGATGCCCTTTGGACTAAAGAACACAGGAGCTACGTACCAGTGCACGATGCAGCGTTACCTCCACGACCAACTCGGATGCAATGTACATGCATACGTGGATGATATCGCGGTAATGTCCAAGAAGAAGGAAACGTTGATTTCTGACTTGGAGGAAACATTTGCCAATCTAAGAAAATACAACATCATGCTTAACCCGAAGAAATGCTTTGTTGGAATACCAGCCGGAAAGTTGTTAGGTTTTATCGTGTCTCAAAGAGGCATAGAGGTGAACCGAGACAAGATCAAGGTTATACTCAATATTTGCAGGCCAACTCGCCTGAAGGACGTACAAAGATTAACTGGTTGCATCGTTGTGGTCAGTCAATTTGTAAGCCGGCTTGGTGAAAGAGCTGCACCATTATACAAACTCCTGAAAAAGACCAAGGATTTTGTTTGGACTGACGAAGCTGAAGCTAAACTACAAGATCTAAAGAGAGTACTCTCATCTGCTCCTATCCTTGCATCGCCGGAACCTAAGGAACCGATGCTGCTCTACCTTGTTGTGACAAATAAAGTCGTTAGTATCGTCATGGTGGTGGAGAGACCAGAGGAATATCAGGAACACCTGGTGCAGCGTCCGACTTACTTTGTCAGCGAGGTCCTGACAGAATCAAAACAGCGGTATCCGCACTATCAAAAGTTGGCTTACGGTGTTTTTCTAGCATCTCGTAAGTTACGACACTACTTTCAGGAGCATCCAATTACCATGGTGAGCACAGCTCCCATGAGAGATATAATCAACAACAGTGACGCCACAGGACGCGTCGCCAAATGGGGCATAGAGCTTTCAGCTTTCGATATTGAGTATAAACCTCGGACAACAATCAAATCCTAGATCCTTGCTGACTTTGTCGCTGATTGGACAGAGACGAAGGAGAACATGATCCTCCTTGAGTCGGAATATTGGACCCTCTTTTTCGATGGGTCTAAGGCTCGAGGGGGCTCGGGGGCTGGCGTGGTGCTCAAATCGCCCCAAGGAGATAAACTTTTATACGTGTTGTAGATCCACTTCACAGTGACAAACAATATTGCCGAGTATGAAGCACTGCTGCATGGAATCCGGATTACTAAGGATATTGGCATCCGACGTTTGATGTGTTACGGAGATTCGGATCTTGTTGCTCAACAAGTGTCGGATATTTGTAATGCAAATAAACACATGGCAGCATATAACGCTGTCGTGGATGATTTATCTAAATCGTTCGAAGGGTTTGAAGTTCAACACATTCCTCAAGAAGAAAATGAGGAAGCAGACGCACTATCTCGGATAGGTCCCGGATGGCGCTTTTTTAGAGCACCTCAAAGTTCCCTCAATAAAAGGAGTAGATGAGGAATATCTGACCAAATCTGACTCACCTTGGATAGCAGTTCTGGCTGTAATTCCCAGCTGGACTCAACCCTACCTCGATTATTTGGTAGATGGCAAATTACCCGAAGACGAGGTGCTGAGCCGTCAGATTATCCAACGAGCAAAATCCTATACTATTGTTAATGGTGAGCTCCATAAATGGAGTGTTTCTGGGGTCTTTCAGCGTTGTGTATCTCCGGAAGAAGGAGTGGAAATCTTAAGAGAAATCCATGAAGGTGAGTGTGGTCACCACGCTACAGCCAAATCTTTAGTGGCAAAAGCTTTTAGACACGGATTTTCTGGCTTACAGCTCAGGCAGATGCCGAATGATTAGTCAAGATGTGCAAAGGCTGCCAAAAGTACGCCAAGCAAGCTCATGTTCTAGTTGATCAGCTGAGAACAATACCTATAACATGGCCCTTTGCGGTCTGGGGGCTTGATATGGTAGGACCATTTAAACGAGCTCCAAGTGGGTTTACTCACCTCCTAGTGATGGTGGATAAATTCACCAAATGGATTGAGGCAAAACCTATCACTAGTTGTGATGGAGCAACAGCCAAAAGATTTGTCGAGGATATTATAATCCGGTATGGTTATCCGTATAGCATTATCACGGACAATGGGAGTAACTTCTCTATGGGAGAATTGGCTGAATTCTGCAACGAGCAAAATATCCGGCTTGACATTGCGTCAGTCGCACATCCACAAGCTAACGGACAAGTCGGAAGAGCAAATGGTTTAATCGTACAAGGCCTAAACCGAGACTCGAAGCACCACTACGACGTGCTGTGGGGGCTTGGGCAGAGGAATTACCCTTTGTAATTTGGAGTTTACGAACAACTCCAAACAGGTCAATATGATACACACCTTTCTTCTTGGTCTATGGCGCAGAAGCAGTTGTTCCTAGTGATTTGATTCATACTTCTCCTAGAGTGGCCGCGTATATCGAAGAGGATGCCGAGATTTCTCGAAAAAATGATCTCGACTTAGTCGAAGAAGTTCGCGTCATTGCTAAAATGAGATCTACAGCCTATCAGCAGAAGTTACGCAAGTATCATAGCCAGAGAGTCCGAAATAGATCTTTCAATAAAGGTGATTTGGTTCTCCGTCTTGTGCAACAAAGAAAGCACAAACTTTCCCCAGTATAGGAAGGGCCCTTTTTAGTTAGTCGAGTATTACACAATGGATCGTACTACTTAACTGACACGAGGCCAGTCAAAGAAAGACCTGCTACTAAGAAGAGAAAGAGAGCTGGAGGCAGTACAAATCCGGATGAGTTAGACAGACCGTGGAATATTGCTCAGCTACGTCCCTTTTATTCTTAGTTTTTCCTTGTTTCTAATCATATATATGTACATGTTCTGTGAGAAATAAAAGTTTTGGTTGCCTCAAGATTTTTCTGAGAAGTTTTTACCATCTTATTTCCAAATGATCATGTCATAGTCGAAAATCCCAGAACGCTTGAAAATACTTGATGCTCATGTTCCTTCTGGTCTAGATTTCCGATTCTAAAATTGCTACCTACGGGTATAACTCTAAAATTTCTAGTCTTTACTTCTGTTATTTGTCTGATTGCTGGATGCGGGCATTTTCCGAGTAGTGAATTGTTGGTACTGGAAGCTGGCTTTGTTTCCGAGTTTAAACTGGTTTAGCAATTGAGCTCCGTTGCTCGGCAAAGTTTCCGGCAGAAGGTTTAGCTGGCTCACGAAAGGGACGAGGCGGAAAGCCAGATAAACGATAAGTATAGACGAAAAAATACAAGTACTTATGTAAATATTTCAGGCACACAAAAAAATTTTAAAGCCAAAAGTGCTGAATAGATCAAAAGCTTAGCACTAGCAAAATTATAGTACTTCATATTTACATACGCATCATGTTTTTCAGATAGTACAAATGTTTCTGGCAATCTATGATGCAGGAGGAGATCAAGGAGCTGCCGGCTCGCTGGATACGTCACCTTGATATCGGTCCGAGATGTCCACATATGAGGTGGTGCGTTCATCGTCGGAAACTTCTGCTGTTTCTTCTGGAGGCAGAGGCGGAGTGTCCACGCGGTTGAAAAATGGAGTATCACAGCTGGTCAAGTCAGCTACATGACACCCATACCTGGCACAGGAGTCCATAATGGCCTTGATGTCCTGCTCCTGGCCATCTTCGTCCACTATAGAGTACCCTCTGGTCACATGCCATATCTCCATGTTTCCATGGTGGCTCGTGACCATGGTGAGAGCGTTCTGTGCTGCTGATCATGCGTACGACATGTTCCAATCCTGGACGAGCTGCGGCATCTCCTTTTCCTTGTCCCGCACCTGAAAATCCGACATGTTGTGCATGTCCGGAATCTTGAGGGGTTCGCCAATATCCTCAAGGGATTGGCGGAGGTCATGAAGCAGGTCACCGACTTGGGTAAGCCGGTGGGTGCGGGGCTCAGTAGAGGTGGGTTCCGTCAAGTTCAGAGGATCTATATACATAACAAGTTAAGAAAAACCGACATTGATAGAAGTCGAAGAAAAAGATAAGCCAGAAAGATGGAATGTACCGAAAATGACGTCGTCAATTTTTTTCTTCTCCTCGCGGAGACTCTGGAGTTCAGCCCGGAGCGCCTGGGAAAGGTCCCTCTCTTTGTTAAGCTCACTCTTGAGGTCCGAGATTGTTTTATCTTGAGCAGCAATCTTGCGATCACGCTCTTCAGTAGCCATGGAGGAGGATTCAAGGACTTGAGCTCTGCTCTTTTCATGATTCACCTTGAGCTTATCCAGCTCTTGGCGAAGCTCCTTGTTCTCCACCACCAAGGTCTTGAGGTTCTCGGCCTCTTCAATCATGGTGCAGGATTGTTTCACTAGCGCTATAAGTCAAAAAAGAACAACAGTTCAGAAAAAATTCGACATTGAAAATACAAAGACAAGGTTTGAGTCTTGGAATGTTTACCTTCGGCCTCATTCTTGGCAACTTTTAGCTCAGCATTTTTAATCCGGAGAGCTTTGATCTCTCTCCACGTATTGCAAACATTCTTCAACAAATCCTGGTTATAGGAACATACTTTCTGTAAGTCAGAATACCCAAAGTCAGAAAGCTACTTAAGACTCGGGCTAATATTTTTGCTAATATCAGCACGAGCCTTGGGGGCTACACTAGTTCGTTCTTTGGCATCCTAATAAAGCATAAACCCGGATTATATATCCTAATTCATTCTTGGGGGCTAGAGGATATGATATAAAATAATGGAAAAAACAGGAGTTGGAATTCCGACTTACATATTGTTCACGGGTGAGTTTATCCAGACCCACGTTCACTTCAGCGGCCACCATTTCAGCGAGAGTCAGAGGAATCATTGGGGCTGTTGGGAGCTCACCAGTCCTAATCCTCTCGTCGCGAAGGCGCACCTGGACGAGAAGGTCGGAGAACTTGACATCCTCTGTTTCTTGCGCATCTTCTTCGGCAGACAAATTTCTTTTCTCCAGGCATTGCCTGGCTAGCCGCTGCATCTCTTCTGCAGATTTCCGAGATAGGCCAAACTTAGCAAGTCCCGGATTGCTGAGAAGGTTTTCGGCGAAGGTTTCTGCCGAGGGATCATTACCCAAAGAGGGTTCACCCTTATCTAAATCTAACTCACCCATGGTGACGTCAGTTTGCGATTCAAGGATCGCAGGCTCTGTGGAAGGAGCCGGATCTTCTACGACGACCGAAGAATGGATGATCACCGGCGTCGCGGAAGGTTGAGGGGCAGGAGTCGGAGGAGCCACGGCAGGAGAAGCTATGGTAACCTTCGTCTATCGCAGGGGCTTCGAAGAAATACCCTTCCCCTTGCCCTTGATGAGCGGTTTTACTCTGAGAATGTAGTAAAGTCAGAAACGTTACGTCTCGGAAAGAAATTTGAGTAAAGTACAAAGGCGGAAGTTGTGACTGAAAGTTACCTCTTCACGACAGGCACCTCCTTTGTGCCAACAGCCACTGTCGGAGCTTTGCGCTTCTTGAGCGCAACGTCCGGCAATGGGACCACCTCTGTCTCCTGAGAAAACTCAGGAGGACATCCTTCGAGTGGAGCAAGTTCCGACTCGTGGAGGTCGGCAAGCTAAAAAATAAGAAAACATATCAGTATTGCAGTATAACTCGAAGATTGACACACATAAAAAGTGTACTGATGGAAGCTTACCAGCACTACGGGGTTTTCTGCCGTATGCATATCTAGAGAAACCTCTAGGATTCTCCTCTCGATCCGCTCCCGAATCAGCCACTTGATCTGGCTTATGTAGCCTTGAGTGGTGTAGGATTTGGGGCTGATGTGGAGGGAGTCTTTCTTGGATGACGTGATCGAGTGCATCAGTCGATCCCCATGGTACTGAAGGGGCTGGATCCGGCGTGATACCTAGCATTGGACCAAGTCGGATCCCCTCAGTCCCTTATGTTTGATCAAGTATTCGATCCGCCTCTTAGCGAGGATCAGATCGTCGGAAAGAGCCGGAGCAGCCTCGTCCCAAGAAGGTTGGGCCGTGGTAGCTCCGTCAACAAAAGCCGGCAAAGCAGTGGCTTTGCTGGGAGCCGGAATATCCCTATGATAGAAAAACGTGGCTGGCCATTGTTTGACCGAGTCACTAGCTAGAATTTTGGGATACACGCGCTCGCGTCTAAGAGAAAAACTAATAGTGCCGGTGATGTAAGGAACATCGGCGGTAATGGAGTTTCTTCGGACATGAAAATAGTACCGGAAAAGAGTCAAACTTGGCCTAATGCCGAGAAAGCCCTCGCACAACAAAGCGTACGCGCTCATCTCTAAAAGAGAGTTGGGAGGAAGATGATGGAGTTGAACTCCGTAATGATGAATCACCTCAGAGAAGAACTCCGAGGGAGGAAACGACAAACCTCTGTCGAGGTGGGTGCCAAAGTGGACCCGCTCGCCGTCGCGCGGGTTGGGGACGGTTTCCCCGAAGCCGCTCCGCCAGTCGCCGGTGGCAAGAAGCCCCTCCTTCTCCATGTTCTTGAGACCTTCGTCGTTGAGCGTGCAGGGGATCCAGATCCCGCGAAAGCTCTCTTTCTCTGCCACAGCTTTCGCCGTCGCTGCCGCCGCCGCTGCCGCCAAGCTAGAGGAAGAAGATGAAGCCATTTCTCCGGCGAGCAGTTGACCTAAAAGGGGCGGCGCTGGGAGTTCTGTGGGGGAGGAACGGGGGAGCTCTGTGCGCGCAGGGAGATTGGGAGGAGAGGAAATGACAAAGGACTGGTGGAAGGAGAAGGAGAAAATCCTAACCCCTTATATCCACCTAACTGCGCCAAGATTCATGCAAATGCTACAGTGTAATCACCACGCGTCATGGAAAGAACTGGGAAGGTCCCACGCGTTGATTGCGTCGCCTCGATCTCCACGCACGCATTGAAACGGCGCCTCGGTTCCACGAACCGTGGACCCACCAACAGTCGTGCTGACGGAATGCCTGTCAGGTGGCGTGAATTGACCATGACTTGTGTCAGGTGGCGTAGAAACCAAGTTCCGGCTTAGTTTGAAATCAAGCTGGAAAATCTGAGTAACCTGTTGATAGGTCCGACTTATTTTTAATACCCGGATCGTATTTTTTGTTGTGAAGTTTCAGGAACCCTTCAAGATTCTCCAAGCCGAAGATCAAGCTAGACGATGATGAATCCGACTTTGGATATTGGAGGCCTCAGGGGGCTGCTGTTGGGGATATACTTTTCGGGTATCCTCACAGTTCCTCACTGACCAGGGTGGCCCACTTCGGGTTAGAGCTTTGCTTCTGCGAGGCCCAGTCAGGAGAAAGACGGAGTCCAATCCGGCTACGGGAAGTCCCAGAAGACTTACCGACTTAGGCCCATAATGTTACTTGTAGTTCAAGATTTACTCTGTAACCGACTCTCAGTCGTAGCCGGACAGATCTCTCATGTAAACCCTAGGCCGGATATCTATATAAGCCGTCCTAGGGAGAGCCTTTAGGGCACCCAATACTTTAGACCCTCTACTCGCACAGGCGAAACCCTTGTAACCCATATTCCGGCTCTGCCGTACTACTGGATTGCTAGCAGGAGTAGGATCCGTCCAAAGCTGGCGGATTCGAACCTGGGTAAACTTGTGTGCTCACCATCCCAGAACACCGTACGTCTCACACACCTCTCTTCCGCACGCCTCGAGGACCCCCTCATGGCGTACTTGTCCTCAATCTGATGACAAGTAGTTCATCCTTGGACTACGGATCCATGTAGTAGCTAGATGGCTGGTTCTCCTCCTTTGTGCTTTCATGTCTATATCTTGTGAGCTCCGTTCAAGATCAACATCATCTATTTGTAATTCTACATGTTGTGTTTGCGGGGATCCGATGGATATTGAGATTTTCAATGAGTAGAAATTAATTTTCTCACGTAAAAAGAATAAAACTGGTTAATAAAACCTTGTGATGCTTGTGATGATAATACATCATCAAATATGTGCCTTAGTGTGCTAAGTAGACTAGTTAAGCATTGTTTGGTGATTGTGTACTCCGTATGTATTTATAGACGATAGTACCGACCAAGCTTTCGAGGAGGAGTGCTATCAAGAGGAGGAGGAAAACTTCAACCACTTCACCAACCAAGGCAAGCTAACCCTTGCAAGTATAA
Organism: Avena eriantha; assembly: GCA_910589775.1. NCBI lineage: Eukaryota > Viridiplantae > Streptophyta > Magnoliopsida > Poales > Poaceae > Avena > Avena eriantha. The sequence continues at coordinate 67,958,247 of OU342740.1, forward strand.
TACTTAGCAATCTACTATTAGCAAGCTAGAATATTTAAATGACTTAAGCAAGATGCATTAGGCATGCTTTGGTTATAAAATTTTGACTAGTACCTACCCCAAGTTTACTTTCCAAGCTTTCGCTTCTTTACTTTATGAAAGTCCTATACTTGTTTTGAAGGTAGCATAAAGAGTATAAAACTTGACCTATCTAGATAACCTTAGATGTCATTCTATGGCATGAGATTGAGATTAGCCTCCCACCTTAGTGAACACTCTTAACTTAGTAGTTTAGAACTAAATCAAAACATGATTCACTTTAGATGGGAATACTTGGTGAAAATGGTTTATGAAAACCTTGGAATGATGAGTCATTCTATTGAGATATTTTTTTACATGTGTTGAGAAACACAAAGGATTTATGATGATGAAAATGTTGAGGCATGAGCCTTAACCCTTTTTACAAACCTAATGGTTGGATTTGGATGCGATACCATTCAAATTGTAGCATACAACCACAATATCTGACTTGGGTAAGGCTTAGCCAGAAGTTTATATGCATTAGTATTAGTTCCCTCACGGGAGAGTTTTGAGTTGAGGCTACCTCTCAATGTTGTCCACCTATGCAGTGCCCAAGATGACATATGGTCATGGTTGGGAGGCCATGCTCATAGGAGAGTTGCTTATACTAGGGTGTGTAAAGGAAAGGTTATGTTTGATTATCTGCATACTAAGTATGATGATTCAGGGTTATCCCTGACAGATGTATCGAATCTTGTGGTGAAAGTGTACCACCTCCGCAGAGTGTCAAACTATTCGAATAGTCGCGTCCGCGGTTATGGACAGTTGGAGTGGCCATACTATTCTGTTGTCAAATGTTTTCAAAATGACTTATGAAATTAATGATGAACTTGACTTGACCACAACAAGGTTGTGACAATGACACTAGCTTCACAACTTAAGTGATTCTAGAACTTTATTTTATCTTTCTTTGTTTCTGAACTCAGCTTAGGTTTCAAACTTAACTTTGTAAGTTAAACTTAGAGTTAAAATTTTACTTTAGTACTATCCTGTTTGTTAGATGTAGTTTGCGAGTACTTAAAGAGTACTCATGGATTTTGTCCCTGGCTATTCCTATGGCCAGACTATGAAGGAGACTACCAAGATGACGGCCAGCAGGATGGCTATGATAACTAGGACTATATGCCTTCGTCAGCATTGCCTGTGCCCCTGAAGATGGACCCCACCGCTACACTTATTAATTATTTCGCTGCTTGTTGTATTAAGGCTAGATCATGAGATCCTTTATTTGTGTAAGACCTTATGTATGGTTTGTAATGGATGATGTACTGTGATATCCAATCAGTTATGTCTCGTAAAAATGGTAATCTTGGGATTGCGAGGTATGGCATAACAAGCATCTGGGATTAAAAATCCGGGTGTTGACAAGTTGGTATCAGAGCCATCCTGACCATAGGAGACCCTAGTTAGAATGGACGTCCGAACAAAAACTTAATTTCAAAACCAAAGTGAGTATTTATGAAAAACTATTTCCTCTCTTACCCTTGGGAATTCATTCTTTCTAAAAAATTCATGTTCCTCAAATTCTTATATTACTACTTAAAATTTGACACACTTGATCACTTCACTAACTTCCTCATCCTTAATTCTTGTAGATGGAGACTCAGTTCAGCAAGTTCTACCAGTTGGGCAACGGAGGCCAAGTTATCTTAGAAAGGGATCTAGATTCGCTATCGGAGTTATTGGGACGCCCGCATCCGGAGTTTCTTATAGCTCAACTTCCAGGACCCCCAGGAGGAGATTTTTAATGGCTTGTCACCGCTGATCTTTGAGGAAGCATCAAAGCACCAACGTCTGGGACAATCCAGTTCTCCGTGAGGGAAAACAACTGGCTAGATGGATTAGCCAGGGAAATGCATGAAGCTCTCTCACGTCTATGTGCCCTTAGTGTCAACCAGATCCAAGGAACTCGTTTTGCTCACTATGCAAGACATGACTTCATGGGAATGTCGATGGGAATGCTGAGTCACCCGGAGTTGAAGAGTCAAGTGGATAACCTTGACTTCCTGCTATACGACCGTCAGAAGGAATTGGACAATTCTAGGGAGTTCGCCAACCACAACCATGCCATTGCCGCCCAGAAGGCCTAGACTTTCTCACTTCTCGTCAAGGACCGTCAGTCTCTTCTCCTCCAGTGCAAAAAGAAGGATCGCACCATCGCCCGTCTTCTCAAAAAGGTGGCCGACCTCGAGAAAACCGTCAAGGAGCAAGAAGCTCAGCTTGTAGCAAAGGAGGAAGAAGAGGAGGGTGAAGACATCTAGGGAGATATGGATTCTTACCTCATCAATGATGATGACTTTATGGAGGAAGATGCCGTGGACTTCTACCCTAACGATGAGGACTCTGACTTCATCGACGATGAGTAGATGCACTAGAGCACTATCGTAGCATGAGATGTATCAGTCCCACTGTATCGTAGCTTACAGAATGGTTCTTAAAACCATCTATTTTCCTTGTTGTGGTATGTGTGTGTTTGTATCGTGTGCTTTGTTTGAATGAATGAAATGGAGTTAGTTGCAAAACCTGAGTCAAACTCAAAGTTTTAGCTTTGAAACCAAAGCCATGAACCTTAGAACTTTCCCCTTACCCCCTTTATCTACCTCAATCTTCAGATGACTCATGGAAACCAAGGAGGGAGCAGCTCGTCGCAAGACCCAATGCTGCAGATCTTGCAGAACCTCGTCGCAGACAGAGAAGAAAGCAAGGCAGAGCGCCAAGCTAATCTAGCAACAATGCAATAGATCGCCCAGATGGCTCTCAACAACCAAGGGAATGGAAATCAGGATCATCAAGGATCCAAGCTTAAGAACTTCCAGAATACTAATCCCCCAATCTTTAGCACTTCAGAAAACCCATTAGATGCTGATGACTTGTTGCAGACAATGGAGAACAACTTGGAGGTAGCCAGAGTTGATGACAACGAGAAAGTTCTCTTTGCCACCCACTAGTTGGTAGGAGATGCAAGAGCCTGGTGGAACAGTATCTGCCTAATGAACCATGGTCAAGTGATGACATGGAAAGCCTTCAAAATCAAGTTCAGTCACACCCATGTGCCGCAGGGTCTAGTCACCCGAATGAGGGATGAGTTTAGAGAGTTGAAGCAAGGCGGAATGACTGTGGTGGAGTACCGGGACAGATTCCTGTCGCTTGCAAGGTACGCCGCTGTTGAGATCAACACGGAGGCCAAGAAGAAGGAGAGATTCTTGAACGGACTGCATGATGAGATGCAGACTGTCCTCGTCAACATCCGCTTCGAGGATCTCGAAGAGCTAGTCGACTTTGCCATTCAGATGGAAGGGAAGATTAATCAGGCAAAGGACAACCGCAAACATCGTATGATGCAGCATTCTGGATCCAACAATCACCAGAAGTACCATCCCAACCCCTCACCAGGATATGCACCCAGAAACAACCGACCTCCAATGTCTCGCCCAAGCTACCCCAACCGTAGCAGAGGCAATGTGAAGTCTGGAGGAAACAACAATCACTCCGGTAACACCAACAATTTCAGCCGTGCCCCTCCCAAGAGCAATAGCAACAACAACAACAACAACAATACTGCACCCAGAACTGGTAGCAATGCTGTGCCTATCGCCGCGAAAGACATGTCCCAGATAACTTGTTTCAAGTGTGGAGTGAAGGGTCACTATTCTAATGTGTGTCCCAAGAAGATTGCCGCCACTGCCAATGTGAATGCCCCATCTCAACAGCAGCGTCGTGTTCAACCAGGAAGAAGATTTGCCCCAGGGAACCCTCACAACCGCAACGGTCGTCTCTTCCACATGAACGCCAAAGAAGCCCAAGAAGCACTAGATGTAGTGCTGGGTATGTTTTCTGTCAACTCAGTTTTAGGAAGGGGATTGTTTGATTCGGGAGCATCGCATCATTTGTCACCGAAGAATTTGCATGCACTAGTAAGATTCACCCAACCAACTTGAAGCATGTCATGATAGTTCAAATCCCCGGTTCAACTACAAAAGTTAGAAAAATTTGCAAAGTTGTGCCTATCAGAATACATGGGATAGATTTTTATGCCAACCTAATTGTACTCGGAACCAAAGGATTGGAAGTAGTACTAGGTATGGACTGGATGTCAAGGCATAAAGGACTGATAGACTGTGATAAGAAAGCCATCAACATGACCAGTAGCTCTGGAGTCACAGTAGAGCATATATCTGAAACCTTACCCCGTCAATTCAAGTGCAACAAGAGTTTAGCCCTGCCCACCATTGACCTAGTCAGAGTAGTCTGCGAATACCCCGACATATTCCCAGATGAATTGCCAGGTATGCCCCCAGATAGGGATATTGAGTTCATTATCGAACTAATCCCCAGAACCGGACCCATAGCCCAGAGACACTGGAGCATGAACTCCTCAGAGTTAGTGGAACTGAAGAAGCAGTTGGATGCCATGTTAGCAACAAGCTTGATTCAACCAAGCGCTTCACCATGGAGATCACCAGTGTTATTCATTGACAAGAAAGATGGAGGCAACCGTCTGTGCACCGATTACAGGAAGCTGAATGATGCCACAATCAAGAACAAGTACCCTTTGCCAAAGATAGAAGATCTATTTGACCAGTTGATTGGAGCCCAGGTATTCTCAAAGATTGATCTGAGGACTGGTTATCACCAACTTAAGATTCGTGCAACGGATATTCCGAAGACCGCCTTTACTACTCGCTATGGTTTATACGAGTGTATGGTTATGTATTTTGGATTAACCAATGCCCCTGCTTATTTCATGAATCTCATGAATAAGATCTTTATGAATTTTCTAGATAAGTTTGTCGTTGTGTTTATCGATGATATCCTTATCTACTGCAAGTCAGAAGAAGAGCATGAGCAACATCTGAGAATCATCCTTGAAACCCTTAGAGAGCATCGGCTGTATGCCAAGTTCAGTAAGTGTGAGTTTTGGCTGAAAGAAGTAGGATTCCTAGGACATATTGTATGTGTTGGAGGAGTCTCTGTTGATCCCACCAAGATCAAAGATGTCGAAGAATGGGAAGCCCCAACCACTCAAGCCCAAGTCCGTGCATTTCTCGGATTAGCGGGATATTATCGCAAGTTCGTAGAAGGATTCTCGAGCATCGCCAGACCCATGACCCAATTGTTGAAGAAGGACAAGAAGTTTGAATGGACTGACAAATGTGAAGCCAGTTTACAAGAGCTGAAGAAGAGATTGATATCAGCCCCAATATTGATCATGCCAGATATCAAGAAGTCGTTTGATGTGTATTGTGATGCATCCAAGATTGGTCTCGGATGTGTACTGATGCAAGAAGGCAAAGTCATATCCTATTTGTCTTGACAACTGAAGCAGCATGAGCAGAACTATCCGACCCATGATCTTGAGTTAGAAGCCGTAGTTTTGGCATTGAAGACATGGCGTCACTATCTGTGGGAAATCGCTGTGAGATTTACTCAGATCACAAGAGCTTGAAGTATATTTTCACTCAGAAGGAGCTGAATATGAGGCAAAGGAGATGGATAGAGTTAATCAAGGATTATGACCTTGACATTCACTATCACCCCGACAAAGCCAATGTGGTAGCGGATGCTCTTAGCAGATTGCCGTGTAGGCTAAACACCATGATCAAGGAGAAGCAGCCAAGTTTGTATGAGGAGTTGGAGCAGTTTAGGACTGAGCTGGTTAGCAAAGGTTTCTTAGCTAGCATTGAACTTCAACCCACATTAATCAGCCAAATCAAGGAAGCCCATAAGGGAAATGAAAGTATCGACGGAATCAAACGTTGTATTGGTACAGGAAAGGTACCTGGATTCACTGAAGACGAAGAAGGAGTTATGTGGTACAAAGGCCGTATTTGTGTGCCAGCAGATTCGGAACTGAAGCAGGTTATCATGCAAGAAGCTCGTGATACTCTTTATTATATCCACCCCGGAGGAACGAAAATGTGTCAAGATTTGAAAGAGCAATTTTGGTGGCACAAGATGAAGAGAGAAATCGGAAGGTACATCGCCAAGTGTGACATGTACCAAAGAGTCAAAGCAGAGCATCACCCGTAGGACTATTGCAACCTTTGCAGATTCCGGAATGGAAATGGGATTCCGTCAGAATGGACTTTATCACCGGTTTGCCTCCTTCTAGTAGGGGAAATGACTCCATCTGGGTCATCGTTGATAGATTGTCCAAGGTAGCCCACTTTATACCTGTCAAGACCACCTACCAGAGTTCAAAGCTAGCAGAGCTGTACATTGCTAGAATTGTTAGTCTGCATGGAACCCCCAAGACCATAGTATCAGATCAAGGAACCCAATTTACCTCAAGATTTTGGCAGAAAGTCCAGGAAGGATTAGGAACCAAGTTAATTTTCAACACTGCTTATCACCTACAAACTGATGGACAGACTAAAAGAGTCAACCAAATCCTAGAGGATATGTTAAGAGCATGTGTTTTGGAGTAGGGATAAAAATGGGAAGACTGCCCGCCTTTCGCGGAATTCTCATATAACAACAGTTATCAAGCTAGTCTACAAATGGCACCATTTGAGTTCGTATACGAAAGAAAGTGTCGCACGCCATTGAATTGGTCGCAAGTAGGAGAGAGTCAGATCTTTGGACCCGACATTCTCCGAGAAGCAGAAGAGAAGGTTCACAAAGTCTCTGAGCACCTCAAGACTGCCCTGTCCAGACAGAAGAGTTATGCTGACAAGAGAAGGAGATACTTGACTTTCAATGTCGTAGATTTTGTATATCTCAAGGTTTCACCATTGAAGGGAACCCAATGCTTTAGTCTGAAAGGAAAGTTAGCCTCCAGATATATCGGGTCCTTCAAGATTCTGAACCATCGAGGAAAACTATCGTATCAACTAGAACTGCCAGAAGAGATGTCAGCCATCCACAGTGTGTTCCATATCTCTTTACTTCGCAAATGCCTGGAAGTGCCGGAGAAGACTGAAGTTTTCAAGAACATCGATCATCGAGCCATGGAGATCAACAATGAGCTGATGTATTGTGAATTACCCATCCGTATTTTAGAGGAAGCCTACAGAACGACCAGGACCAGGAGTATCAAATTTCTCAAGATTCAATGGAGCAACCATACCAAAGAAGAAGCCACTTGGGAGCGAGAATATTACATTAGGACATAGTTCCTAGATCTCTTTAGTTCCTAGTTTTCTTTCGTAAATCTCAAGACAAGATTTTGTTTAAGGGGTGAAGGTTTGTAACATCCCAAAACTTCATTCCAAGGTTATTAAGATTGAAATCTTCCAAATTAGGGTTAACAAAAACTTTTCCATTTTAAAAATATTAAAACATTCATATGTGTGTGCATATAAAGAGGAGTTGATTTGAATTGCCTTAATTAAGTGATCCATTGATTGTAAAATGATTCTTAGGTGAAATAAACATCATCTAGATCATTCCCAAACCAATCCCAAAGAAAAACAAATCAAATTGAATAAAAGAAAGAAATGGTCATTTGTGCCATTTTAATCAAAATGCCTACTTTGGCTATTCCTAGGACTCAATTCTTAACAGAAAAAAATGTGGATATTTGCACCCCTTGCTAGTACATGTAGTGATGTACCAAGGCCCACTTTGTGATCTATCAAAAACTTGCAAACACTAATTTTAATTTGCATTTGAAAATTGAATCTAGTGTAGGTATCAAGATCACACTTATTCAAAAACCACTCAAATGACCTCCATTTTTAAAACCCAAGCACAGTTAGAAGCTCAACCATAAGATACAATACCCCACCAAAAATCAGCCCAAAATTCAAATGTTTTGTTCTTGCGGCCATTTGATCGAACACCTTGCAGACAGAAATAAAATGGCCTAACTATTACTGTTTCTAATCAAGTCTTTGTCCCCCATTACACCCTATATACTTCCCTCTATCCCCCCTGAGTCCAACCAAGTCCCCACCGGCCTACCCCTAAGCCCCAGCAGAAGTGGAGCGCCGCCCATCTTTGGTCAACGCCGGCCGATTGTGGACAGAGGTCCACAGTCCACGCCGCGCCATTCCAGCGCCATCACTAGCTCCGCCTAACGCTACCGCCGCCCCCAGTCCACCACTCGATCACCCCCAGGCCCTGGACCACACCCCAGCACCGCCACCCTTTGTAACACCCTCGAATCGGCCCTATGCAAGTTTTAGCCCTTTCCGCCAAACCCGCATAGAAACGATTCAAGGACACCCACCAGGCACTTTCGTGCGGGTGGAAAACGAAGTAATACCATTACCCAGCAGTCCTCGAAGGGACCCACAGAACAGATATATATACAGCACGACTCCAAGAGTCAAGATTACAGATATACACTACAAAGATCCAAATCACCTTCAAAACGATACAACGTCCGAGTACGGACAAGATGCAAATGGGGCTAAGAGCCCTGAAGAATGACTAATGGCGTCCATAACCCTGCCCAGGCCAAGCCAGCAGGGTAACCCTGCTAACGACGTCGATCTCAAACATGCTAAAACAAAAGGGGTGCCGGGAAAGGGCAAAGGAAAAAAGAGGAGCGTCAGTACTGAGGCCAGTACACTGCGAGGCTAGAATTCGGCGGTCCTCGCCTACATAGGTATGGTGGACTGAAGCGGCAGCGCAGCAGCACTAAACAACCTATAGACACTCAATACATATGTCGGCTATTAGAGAGGGGTAAGAAATACCTATTTGGGACCAACCTGGTACTAACACCAAACATTCCCATCCTGGTATTTCCCCCTCGAGACCAAAATGAGGAAGTCAAACCGAGGAACTCACACAGTTGGCAGTTTTATTCATTCCATTGTAGTTGAAGCACTTACTAGTCAGATATAGATAGCATGAGTCATCCTGATAGCATAAGTAGCGGGCAGTTTTAGTTATCATTCCGTTGTAGTTGGGACATTCACTAGTCAGATATAATTGTCCTGAGGAATCCCAAAACCCAGCAGTTGTTGGCACTTTTATCACATTCCATTGGAGTTGCAATACTTACTAGGCAGATATAACAAGACACAAGGAACCCAAGCTCCACCAGTTGTTGGCATTTTTTTTAATATCCATTCTGTTGTATTTGTATCTGATTACTAGTCACATATTAAGTCAAATTTATAGCACTACTTTAGTTATGCTTGTCTATGATCAAGATACTATGCTCCAAGTCGTCCATAACCGTGGACATGGCTCTCAGAAAGATTTACCCTGCAGGGGTGCACAAATAGCAACACACACACGATCAACGTCGGAAAAGACCAACTCAAGACCCAACGAGGCTTTCATGACAAAGCAATCACAGGATTCATAAAATATTTCAGGGGGCCACCCCACTAAGCTACCCGCAACGAAGTTGTCCGGCTGTAAACGACTGGGAACCCGAAAGTGTGACTGGGCTTGTCGATACCGCGAAAACGTGGCACGATCCAAAACAGTACAGGTGCTCCACGCACAATCATAAATAAAGCAGTAAAGCATGGCATAAGTACAGGATATTAATAAAGCCCCAAACTAGTTTGTGGCCCCAAGAAATAAGAAATGAATCAAGCTCTGGCTAAGGGGGATTCATAGACTCTCCCGTATGTGGATAGTGTGAATAGTCAAGGAACAGGTATCAAGTACTCAGGGCCGACAGGACACAAGTGGGCATAAAAACCAAATAGCATATACTACCCACAAGTGCCTCTTTCATTAGTTATCCCAGCAATTTAATATTTGTAATTAAAGTCATGATCAACTGCACCATACAGCATCTCCAACATTAAGCATAAGCCAACCTTCGGTTAACGGTGGACCGACAATGACGCGAACTAGCACATAAGCAAGCAACTATGACTCACAAGGCTGACTATCTATCAAACAATAGGCAATAGGATGTGTCCAAGGCATTATAGGGGCTGCAAGGAATATAAATGGTGCACGGAAACTAAAGCATCGCAATACGGGTAGCAATAGATCAACAGGAGGAAGTAAAGACTATAAATGCAAAATAGGTAGAAAGGGGGAGAATGCTCGCCTGGGAAACACTGCCGAAGGTTCATATCTGGAGAACTTGTCGATACTCGCATCAACTCATCGGCCTAATCCGCGAAGAAGCAAACACTAGAACAAACACTGGATGCACTATTAATTACTATGGCAGAAGATCCGGCATGATTATGATATGATGCAGATGCAGTGCAATTAGGCAGTATTAAGTGGAACCAGGGTCCCGACATTTAATTAAACGGTTCAAGTTATTTAAAACCCCGCAATTTAAATGTTGTATTAACAAGGAAAAACATGGCATCGGTTCGCTACACAAAATTAAATGGAGTCAATATAAGACTAGAAAAGCCCGCATATAGACTCCATATTTAATTTTGGTGAGTAGTCTAGATACCCCCAAACAACCACAATATGTATGCGAGTATGAACAATTTAACATGCAACAAGATATATGTCATATTATAAAAATAGGGCCTCGGAAAAAGGGGTAACACATGGGTATCGGCGATCTTGGTTCGATGTGGTTCCGGTTCGGTCTCGCCGGGATCGGTCTTCGGGTCCGTGTAGGAGATCTTGACGCTTGTGATGAAGAACTCGGGCTCGAAAGGAGGTCTTGGCGTTCCGAGAGACGATTCCGGGGAGGAGATCTTAGTGTCCGGGAAGGCGATCATGTCGTTCCGTGAAGGGGATCTCCTGGGATCGGGGCTTCGGATCCGGTAAGACCTTGTCAACGACCATGGACATCGGCGTGCAGGTCTTGGTGGAGTATTTGGCGGCATGCTTCGGGTAGTCGGGAGTTCACCACGTATCCCTCAACCACACTTTACTGGCTCAACACAAAAGCCTCAACAACTAGCAACATCTGGGCAAGCAGACCACGATCGACATCCTCATGAACATCTGAAGAAAGGTAGCCGCACTCGTGCACGTGTTGCATCTCTACAGGAAAACAACACATGCAGAGCTTTGGACGCAAGGACAAAAGAGGCTTGGAGGCGCGCCGCTCGCGGTAGGCGGGGTAGGCAGAGGCGGTCCTGGTGGCTAGAGGTACCACCGGGTATGGAGACGACAAGGCCACCGGCGGCGCCTTGAGATGGCGGTGTAGAGCTTGGCGACGGGGGCCCAACCGGCGATGTGCAGACAAGGAGGCCCAGGCAGAGGATGTCATGGCCGGCGCGGCACGGACGAGGACCGCGTAGAGCGGCAGAGACAAGAGGACGACCGGCGCACGGCGGGGTCGAGGTGGCGACGAAGGAGGAAGGAGGCAGGCGGCGGCTAGTCGAGGTAGCTCTGTCGAGGAGGCACGGGGAGAGGAGGAGGCGGCCGGAGGCAGGTCTGTAGGGAGGGGCAGAGGCGCTCAGGCGAGGGACTCACGGTGGGGTCGACCTTGGCCGGGATGGCGGGGAGGGCCCCTGGCTAGAGACGAGCACGACGGGCTCACCGACGATGGTGGTGACGGCCACAGACGAGACGGAGGAAGGCGGCCGCGAGCGTGGCGAGGGAAGACGGCGGCGCGGCGAGTGGGGTGGCCCGGAGCTGTCGGCAGCACTGGGGCAGAGGAGAGGGGGGATGCTGGCGGCGGGGTAGGGCGAAGGCGGCCGCCGTGGGGAGCTTGCGGGGTCGGAGGAGGAGACGCGGGGAAGGGGACAAGGAGGATACAGACGAGGCCGACGGCGCTCGCTCGGGCGGCGAGGAAGAGAAGGAGAGTGCGGGGAGGAGAAGGTCGGGTGGGAGAGAGAGGCTGTGGGGTCGGGCCAGCTCGCGGGGGCGTGTCGGTCAGCCAGGTTGGCGTGGTGCGAGGTGGGAAAGGCGGCAGGGCGGGGTGGGGTTGGTGAGTGGGTCGGGGCAGGAGGCGAGGGAAGCGTGCATGGGAGGTGTGGGAGTTGGTGGCGATTGGTGGGTGGACAGGAGGGGAGATAAGGTGGTGATGGGTTTGGTCGGTGGTGGGGCCAGGAGGTGAGGTGGTGGGCTAGGATTGGACGGGGTGAGGTGGAGGGTGGAGGAAGTGGCTGGCGGCGGGGCTGGATGGGTGCAGCTGGGTGGTGGGAAGTGGAGTAGCTAGGGTTTGCTCTAGATTTTTATCTGGAGGTGGCCGGCTGGGCTTTTGGGCCTGGCTGGCTGCCTCCCAAAAATAATGTAAATATTTTATCTGTTTAAAATGGGGCTTTTGAAATCCATTTTGTCAAGACCCGGATTCTTAATCCCAGATGCCCGTTATGCCATACCTCGCAATCCCAAGATTACCATTTTTGCGAGACATAACGGATTGGATATCACAGTACATCATCCATTACAAACCATACATAAGGTCTTACACAAATAAGGATCTCATGATCCAGTCTTAATACAGCAAGCAACGGAAATAAAAGATAAGCGCAGCGGTGGGGACCATCTTCAGGCGCACAGGCAATGCTGACGAAGGCAGATAGTCCTAGTTATCATAGCTGTCCTGTTGGCCATCATCTTGATAGTCTCCTTCATAGTCTGGCCATGATAATAGCCAGGGACAATAGCCATGAGTACTCTTTAAGTACTCGCAAACTACCACTAACAAGTACTATAATTCTAAGATCAAGTGCTAACTTTAAGTATAACTATAAAGTTAAGTTCGAAACCTAAGCTGAGTTCAGAAACCATGAAAGATAAAATAAAATTCTAGAATCACTTAAGTTGGGAAGCTAGAGTCATAAACACAATCCTGTTGTGGTCAAGTCCAAATTTATCACTCTTTTCAAAGTATTTAGAAAACATCTGACAACGAAACAGTATGGCCATTCCAACTGTCCATAACCGCGGACGCGGCTATTTGAATAGTTTGACACTCTGCAGAGGTGGTACACTTTCACCACAAGATTCGATACATCTGTCAGGGATAACCCTGAATCATCATACTTAGTATTCAGATAATCAAACATAACCTTCCCTTTACACACCCTAGTATAAGCACCTCTCCTATGAGCATGGCCTCCCAACCATGACCATTAGTCATCTTGGGCACTACATAGGTGGACATCATGAGAGGTAGCCTCAGCTCAAACCTCTCCCGTGAGGGAACTAATACTAATGCATATAAATTTTCAGCTAAGCCTTACCCAATTTAGGTAATGTGGTTGTACGGTAAATTTGGAATGGTATCGCATCCGAATCCAACCATCAGTTTTATAAAAGGGTTAAGGCTCATGCCTCAACATTTTCATCATCATCAACCATTTGTGTTTCTCAACACATGTCAAAACATCTTGATAGAATGACTCATCATTCCAAGGTTTTTATAATTCATTTTCACCAAGTGTTCCCATCTAAAGTGACTCAAGTTTTTTACCTACTCTAAACTACTAAGTTAAGAGTGTTCACTAAGGTGGAAAAGATGGGTTCAATCTCATGCCATAGAATGACGTCTAAAGGTTTCTAAATAGGTCAAGTTTAATACTTTTTATGCTACCTTCAAAACAAGTAAAGAACTTTGTGTAAACTAAGAGTGGAAAGCTTGTAAACCGGACTTGGGGTAGTACTAGTCAAAGGGGTGTGATCAAAGCATGCTTAAGGCATCTTTACTAAACCATCTAGTTTGGTCCTAACTTGATAAGCACTAAACATGCAAGTGTTAGCTTGCACTGTTAATGGTGGCTTGCCTTGGTTGGTGCAGTGGTTGAAGTTTTTTTCTTCTTCTTCTTCTTGGTAGAACTCCTCCTCCTCGAAAGCTTGGTCGGTACTATCGTCTATAAATACATACAGAGCACACAATCACCAAACAATACTTAACTAGGCTAAGTAGAAATCTAAGACACACATTTGATGATCTAATATCATCACAAGCATCACAAGTTTAATTCAATGGTTTCATCCTTTTTATTTTAGAAAAGTAATTTCTACTCATTGAAAAATTAACTAAGATTTAATATTCACCACTTAAAATATGGGATCATGTTGACACATGTCATCACCACATATCCTAACATGTGGGAATGAGAATTAAAGGTTGGATCAACATTACTTTGGTTTAAGTTCATTATTTAATGATTTAAAGTGACTAGAAATGCCTATATAGCATTATTTTGGTACCAGTCTAAAGTCACTGCGTGTAAACCTTAATATTATTACATAGTTAGATAGATATGATGAAATGTGATTTTTGAGAGTTGGAATCAACTCAAAATCTAATTTGGTTGATTTTATAAAAATGTTGAAAGTTGCAAATGCTTCTGTTTTGTTATTTTTATTAGGAGAGATCTATAACTCTAATTGAATTAAATCCAACGGGCTTTGATAGATCATCTTAATACCTTTCAGGAAAAATTAGTTTCATGCAATTTGGATTTTTCAAACTTCCAGAACTGAATTTTAAAATAGTGGACAAAAACTAGATTTAACTAAAAAGAAAAATCCAGATTTGAACGGGTGGGCTAGCGCGGGAAAGGACTTGGGCCGGCCCAGTGGCACTGCGCGGCACGGGCCTCAGCTGACAGGGGGTCCCGCTTGTCAGCGGCACTGAACACGCGAAACGGTACGCGAGCTGTGGGCCGTAGGATTAGAAGGGAGATCTACGACTGAGGGTCATCGTCGACGACGAACGGGTCGCCGACGAGCTCAAACCCTAGCGGCTCGGTGGGGGTCTGCTGGGGACTTACCAGGGCTCCAGCGACGACGGCGAGGCGGGCAAACGAACTGGAAGACAACGGCGAGCTCAGGGACGGTCGAGGTAGCACCGAGGGTGGTCGCAATTAGCGGCGCCCTTCTCCTCCAGAGGCGGCGGCTCCGGCTCCAATTCCGGCGAGCTGCTGCTCCCCTTGCTTCGGCGAGAGGTGGGTGAGGTTTAGAGAGGTGAGGGGAGTGGAATGGTGTGGAGAGAAGAGGCTGGGGAGGCCTCCTTTTATAGGCCCGACGGTGAGACCGAGCGGGATGGGCAAGCGACGGTGGCGACATGGCTACGGCTGGGTAGAGGCATGGCTGAGGGTGGCGATCGACGGGTGGTCCCCTGGCGGTGCTCTAGGAATTGAATGCGGCCGTAGGGGCGGTGGCATGCGGTCTGGACGAGGTGGCGCTCTAAGCGACAGAGGCGGCGGTGTCCACGGCGAGCGGTGGCTGTGAGGCGTTGGGCGGCCAGCGGGGGTGTCTGGGGTGTTCTCAAGGTCGTGGCGGAGCGGCGGGCGCGGGCTGCGGCCAAGGGGCGGTCTCTGCGAGAGGGGACAGAGCGCACTGGGGGCGGCACCGACATGGTGCGGTGGCATTGGGCGCGTGGTTTCCTTGGTGGTCCACTGCAGGACTTGGCTCGGGCAGGGTATAGAGGGTGGCGGTGAGGTGTGAGCTACCTCCTAGACATGGAGAGAGAGGGGGAGATGGTCTGCTGTGGTGAGGGCAAGGTTGGCCAGCGAGGGGTGGCTCGGCATGGCGTGGCAATGCCACTAGGGGTGTAGGGAATGGGTGCTAATGGCATGGAGAGACTCTGGGGGGACAAAGAGATTAAATGTAGATCATTTGGGGGCAAAACCCTGTTCAAAACAGTGAGCTAGGATTAGGGTGGAAATCATGCATGCCAAGTGTTTGATGAAATGGCCGCATGAGATTTAGTTTTGAATTTTGAAAAGATTTTTGGTGGGTTTGCTAGGAATAAGCTTGAGACTCTGTGGGTGCTTGGGTTTTGAAAATTGAGCTTGTTTGAGTGGTTTTTGAAATAATGGGATCTTCCCATATGAATTAGATTCAATTTTCAACTGTCATTTAAAATTAGCATTTGAAAGTTTTTAGCAGATCACAAAGTGGGCCTTGGTACCTCATTATGTGTACTATCAAGGGGTGTAAAGATCCACACATGTTTCTGTGAAGTTTTGAGTACTAGGAATAGTTGTAGTAGGCATGAGAGTTAATTTTGCCAAAATGACCATTCACTTCAAATATTCATTTTGAGTTATTCTTCTTTGGAAAAAGTTTGGGAATGACCTAGATGATGTTTATTTCACTTAAGAGACATTTTAGAAGCAAAGGATCACACAACCATGGCAATTCCAAACAACTCCTATTTTAAATGCACACATATATGAATGCTTTTCATTTTAAATTTGCAAAAGTTTTTGTTAACCCGAAATTTGATGATTTAGATCTTGATCAGCTTGATTGAAGTTTTGGGATGTTACAAACCTTCCCCCCTTAAAAAAAATCTCGTCCCGAGATTTACAAAGAAAACTAGGAACTAAAGAGATCTGGGAACTCTGTCCTAAAGTACTCTTCGCGCTGCCAAGTAGCTTCCTCCTCGGTATGGTTGCTCTACTAAATCTTGAGAAACTTGATACTCCTGGTCCTGGTGGTTCTGTAGGCTTCTTCTAAGATACGGATGGGTACTTCCCGATAAGTCAGATCATTGTTGATTTCTATAGCTCTATGATCGATGTTCTTGAAAACTTCAGTCTTCTCCGGCACTTCCAAAAATTTGCGAAGTAACGAGATATGGAACACATTGTGGAAGGCTGACATCTCTTCAGTCAGTTCTAGCTGATACGATACTTCCCCTCGACGATTCAGAATCTTGAAAGCTCCGATATATCTAGGGGCTAACTTTCCCTTCAGACTAAAGCGTTGACTTCCTTTCAATGGTGAAACCTTGAGATATACAAAATCTCCGACATTGAAAGTCAGGTCTCTCCTTCTCTTGTAAGCATAACTCTTCTGTCTGGATTGGGCGGTCTTGATGTGCTCACGGACTTTGTGAACTCTTCTACTTCTCGGAGAATGTTTGGTCTGAAGATCTGACTCTCTCCTACTTGCAACCAATTCAAAGGGGTACGCCACTTCCTTCTGTATAGGAATTCAAATGGTGCCATCTGCAAACTAGCTTGATAACTGTTGTTATATTAAAATTCTGCGAAGGGCAAGCAGTCTTCCCATTTTGATCCATATTCCAACACACAAGCTCTAAGCATATCCTCTATGATCTGGTTGACTCTCTCAGTCTGTCCATCAGTTTGCGGGTGATAAGCTGTACTGAAGTTCAACTTGGTTCCTAATCCTCTTGGACTTTCTGCCAAAATCTTGAGTTAAATTGGGCTCCTCGATCTGATACTAAGGTCTTGGGGGTTCCATGCAGACTAACAATCCTAGCAATGTATAGCTCTGCTAACTTTGCACTCTGGTAAGTTGTCTTGACAGGTATAAAGTGGGCTGCCTTGGACAGTCTATCAACTATGACCCAGATTGAGTCATTTTCCCTACTAGAAGTAGGCAAACCGGTGATAAAGTCCATTTCGACGGAATCCCATTTCCATTCCGGAATCTGCAATGGTTGCAACAGTCCTGCAGGTCTCTGATGCTCTTCCTTGACTCTTTGTCATATGTCACATTTGGCGATGTAGCTTCCTATCTCTCTCTTCATCTTGTGCCACCAAAATTGCTCTTTCAAATCCTGATACATCTTTGTTCCTCCGGGGTGGATAGAATAAAGAGTATCATGAGCTTCCTTCATGATAACTTCCTTCAGCTCCGAATCTGCTGGAACACAGATACGTCCTTTGTACCACAGTACTCCTTCTTCATCTTCAGTGAATCCAGGTACCTTTCCTGTACTAATACGACGTTTGATTCCGTCGATACTTTCATTTCCCTTCTGGGCTTCCTTGATTTGGCTAATCAAAGTGGGTTGAAGTTCAATGCTAGCTAAGAATCCTTTGCTAACTAATTCAGTTCTGAACTGCTCCAACTCTTCATACAAACTTGGTTGCTTCTCCTTGATCATGGTGTTAAGACTACACGACAATCGGCTAAGAGCATCCGCTAGCACATTGGCTTTGCCGGGGTGATAGTGAATGTCAAGGTCATAATCCTTGATTAACTCTATCCATCTCCTTTGCCTCATATTCAGCTCCTTCTGAGTGAAGATATACTTCAAGCTCTTATGATCTGAGGAAATCTCACAGCGATTACCCATCAAATAATGACGCCAATGTCTTTAGTGCTAGAACTACAGCTACTAGCTCAAGATCATGGGTCAGATAGTTCTGCTCATGCTGCTTTAGTTGTCGAGACAGATACGCGATGACTTTGCCTTCCTGCATCAATACACATCCTAGACCAATCTTGGATGCATCACAATACACATCAAAGGGCTTCTTGATGTCTGGCATGACTAAAATTGGGGTGGATATCAATCTCTTCTTCAACTCCTGGAAACTGGCTTCAAATTTGTCTGTCCATTCAAACTTCTTGTCCTTTTTCAACAATTGGGTCATTGGTCGGGCTATACTCGAGAATCCTTCCACGAACTTGCGATAATATCCCGCTAATCCGAGAAAAGCACGGACTTGGGTTTGAGTGGTTGGAGCTTCCCATTCTTCGACATCTTTGATCTTGGCGGGATCAATAGAGACTCCTCCCGCAGACACAATAGGTCCTAGGAATCCTACTTCTTTCAACCAAAACTCACACTTGCTAAACTTGGCATATAACTGATGCTCTCTCAGGGTTTCTAGGATAAATCTCAGATGTTGCTCATGCTCTTCTTCTGACTTGGAGTAGATAAGGATGTCGTCGATGAACACACCTACAAACTTATATAGGAAATTCATAAAGATCTTATTCATGAGATTCATGAAATAAGCAGGGGCATTGGTTAATCCAAAAGAAATAACCGTATACTCGTATAAACCATAGAGAGTAGTAAAGGCGGTCTTCGGAATATCCGTTGCACGAATCTTAAGTTGGTGATAACCAGTCCTAAGATCAATCTTTGAGAATACCTGGGCTCCAGTCAACTGATCAAACAAATCCTTTATCCTTGGCAAGGGGTACTTGTTCTTGATGGTGACATCATTCGACTTTCTGTAATATGTGCACAGACGGTTGCCTCCATCTTTCTTGTCGATGAATAACACTGGTGATCTCCATGGCGATGCACTTGTTTGAATCAAGCCTTTCGCTAGCATAGCATCCAACTGCTTCTTCAATTCCACTAACTCTGAGGGGTTCATGCTATAGGGTCTCTGGGCTATAGGTCTGGTTCCGGGGATTAGTTCAATAATGAACTCAATATCCCTATACGGGGGCATACCTGGCAATTCATCTGGGAATACATCGGGGTATTCACAGACTACTCTGACTTGGTCTATGGTGGGTAAGGCTACACTCTGGTTGCACTTCAACTGACGGGGTAATGTTTCAGAGATATGCTCTACTGTTACTCCAGAACTACTAGTCATGGTGATGGCTTTCTTGGCACAGTCTATCAATCCTTTATGCCTTGACATCCAGTCCATACCTAGTACTACTTCCAATCCTTTGGTTCCAAGTACAATTAGGTTGGCATAAAAATCTATCCCATGTATTCTGATAGGTACCGCTTTGCAAATTTTTCTAGCTTTGGTTGTTGAACCGGGGATTTGAACTATCATGACATGCTTCAGGTTGGTTGGACGAATCTTACTAGTGCATGCAAATTCTTCGGTGACAAATGAATGTGATGCTCCCGAATCAAACAATACTCTTGCTAAAACTGAGTTGACAGAAAACATACCCAGCACTACGTCTGGCGCTTCCTGGGCTTCTTCTGCATTCATGTGGAAGATACGGCCATTGCGGTTGTGAGGGTTCCCTGGGGCAAATCTCCTTCCTGGTTGAACACGACGCTACTGCTGAGCTGGGGCATTCACATTGGCATTGGCTGTAGTCTTCTTGGGACACTCATTGGAGTAGTGACCCTTCACTCAACACTCGAAACAAGTGATCTTGAACTTGTCCTTGACTGCGCCAGGCACAGCATTGCTGCCAGTTCTGTGTGCAGTGTTGTTGTTGTTATTGGGGTTCTTGGGAGGGGCACGGTTGAAATTGTTGGCATTACCGGAGTTGTGATAGTTTCCTCCGGACTTCACATTGCCTCCGCTACGGTTGGGGTAGCTTGGGCGAGAATTTGGGGGTCGGTTGTTTCTTGGTGCATATCCTGGTGAAGGGTTGGGACGGTACTTCTGGTGACTGTTGGATCCAGACTGCTACATCATACGATGCTTGCGGTTGTCGTTTGCCTGGTTAATCTTCCCTTCCATCTGGATGGCAGAGTCGACTAGCTCTTCGAGATCCTAGAAGCGGATATTGACAAGGACAGTCTGCATCTCATCATGCAGTCCGTTCAGGAATCTCTCCTTCTTGGCCTCTGTGTTGATCTCATCAGGTGTATATCTGGCAAGTGACAGGAATCTGTCACGGTACTCTACCACAGTCATTCTTCCTTCCTTCAATTCGCGGAACTCATCTCTTATTCTGTTGACTAGTCCTTGTGGCACGTGGGTGCGGCTGAACTTGACTTTGAATGCTTCCCATGTCATCACTTGACCATGGTTCATATTGCGGATGCTATTCCACCAAGCTCTTGCATCTCCTGCCAGATAGTGGGTGGTGAAGAGAACTTTCTCATTTTCATCAACTCTGGCAACTTCTAAGTTGTTTTCCATGGTCTGTAACCAGTCATCAGGATCTAACGGGTTTTCAGATTGGTTGAAGATTGGGGGATTGGTGTTCTGAAAGTTTTTGAGCTTGAATCCTTGATGATCCTGGTTTCCATGCCCTTGGTTGTTGAGAGCCATCTGGGCGATCTGTTGAAGTGTTGCTAAGTTGGGTTGACATTCTTCCTGGCTTGCTTCATGGTCTGTGATGAGATTCTGCAGTATCTGCAGCATTGGGTCTTGCGACGAGCTGCTCTCTCCTTGGTTTCCACGAGTCATCTTAAGATTGGGATATAGGGATAAGAGGGAAATTCTAAGGTTCATGGTTTTGGGTTTTCAAAGCTAAAACTTTGAGTTAAACTCAGGTTTTTCAACTAACTTCATTTTAATTCATGCAAGCAAGCACACGATACAACACACACCACAACACTCAAAGGGAAAACAGATGGTTTGAAGAACCATTCTGCAAGCTACGATACAGTGAGACCGATACATCTCATGCTACGACAGTGCTCTAGTGCATCTACTCATCGTCGATGAAGTCTGAGTCCTCATCATTAGTGTAGAAGTACACGGCATCCTCCTCCAGAAAGTGATCATCGTTGCTGAGGTAAGAATCCATGTCTCCCTGGATGTCTTCACCCTCATCCTCTTCTTCCTTTGCGGCAAGCTGAGCTTCCTGCTCCTTGATGGTCTTCTCGAGGTCGGCCACCTTCTTGCGAAGACGGGCGATGGTGCGATCCTTCTGGGCACACTGGCGGCGAAGAGACTGATGGTTTGGACAAGCAGTGTGAAAGTTTGGGCCTTCTGGTCGGCAATGGCACGGTTCTGGTTGGCTAACTCCCTAGCATTGTCCAGTTCGTGCTGTCTGTCATGTAGCAAGAAGTCAAGGTTCTCCACTTGACGCCTTAGCTCGGGGTGGCCCGGCATCTCCATTGGCATTCCCATGAAGTCACGTCTTGCATAGTGGGAAAAACGGGTTCCTTGGACCTTGTTGACGCTGAGGGCACATAGACATGCGAGAGCTTCATGCATTGCCCTGGCTAATCCATCTAGCCAGTTGTTCTCTCTCACAGAGAACTGAATTCTCCCAGAGGTTGGTGCTTCAATGCTTCCTCTAAGATCCGCGGTGACTAGCCACTGTAGGTCTCCTCCTGGGGGTCCTGGAAGTTGAGCTCCAAGAAACTCCGGATGCGGGCGTCCCAGTAACTCTGACAGTGAATCCAGATCCCTCTCGAAGATCAACTGACCTCCATTTCCCAACTGGTAAACTTGCTGAACTGCGTCTCCATCTACCAGAATTAAGGATGAGGAAGTTAGTGAAGTGATCAAGTGTGTCAAATTTTAAGTAGTAGTGGAAGAATTTTGAGTATCATGAATTTTTGAGAAAGAATCCACAAGGGTAAGCGAGGAGATAGTTTTCCATAAATACTCACTTTGGTTTTGAAACTAAGTTTTTGTTTGACATCCATTCTAACTAGGGTCTCCTATGGTCAGGATGGCTCTGATACCAACTTGTCAACACCCGGATTTTTAATCCCAGATGCCTGTTATGCCATACCTCGCAATCCCAGGATTACCATTTTTGCGAGACATAACGGATTGGATATCACAGTACATCATCCATTACAAACCATACATAAGCTCTTACACAAATAAGGATCTCATGATCCAGTCTTAATACAACAAGCAGCGGAAATAAGAGATAAGCATAGCGGTGGGGCCCATCTTCAGGGGCACATGCAATGCTGACGAAGGCAGATAGTCCTAGTTATCATAGCCGTCCTGTTGGCCATCATCTTGATAGTCTCCTTCATAGTCTGGCCATGATAATAGCCATGGACAAAAGCCATGAGTACTCTTTAAGTACTCGCAAACTACCACTAACAAGTACTATAATTCTAAGATCAAGTGCTAACTTTACTTATAACTATAAAGTTAAGTTTGAAACCTAAGCTGAGTTCAGAAACCAAGAAAGATAAAATAAAATTCTAGAATCACGTAAGTTGGGAAGCTAGAGTCATAAACACAACCTTGTTGTGGTCAAGTCAAAATTCATCACTCTTTTCAAAGTATTTAGAAAACATCTGACAACGAAACAGTATGGCCATTCCAACTGTCCATAACCGCGGACTAGGCTAAGTAGCATTGTTTGGTGATTGTGTGCTCCGCATGTATTTATAGACGATATACCGACCAAGATTTCGAGGAGGAGGAGTTCTACCAAGAAGTAGAAGAAGAAAACTTCATCCACTGCACTAACCAAGGCAAGCCACCATTAACAGTGCAAGCTAACACTTGAAAGTTTAGTTCTTAGCAAGTTAGGGCCAAACTAGATGGTTTAGTAAAGATGCCTTAAGCATGCTTTGATCACACCCCTTTGACTAGTACTACCCCAAGTCTGGTTTACAAGCTTTCCACTCTTAGTTTACACAAAGTTCTTTACTTGTTTTGAAGGTAGCATAAAAAGTATAAAACTTGACCTATTTAGAAACCTTTAGACGTCATTCTATGCCATGAGATTGAACCTATCTTTTCCACCTTAGTGAACATTCTTAACTTAGTAGTTTAGAACTAAATCAAAACTTGATTCACTTTAGATGGGAATACTTGGTGAAAATGGTTTATGAAAACCATGGAATGATGAGTCATTCTATTGAGATGTTTTTTTTACATGTGTTGAAACACAAAGGATTTATGATGATGAAAATGTTGAGGCATGAGCCTTAACCCTTTTTACAAACTGATGGTTGGATTCGTATGCGATATCATTCCAATTATACCGTACAACCACAATACCTAAGTTGGGTAAGGCTTAGCCGGAAGTTTATATGCATTAGTATTAGTTCCCTCGCGGGAGAGGTTTGAGCTGAGGCTACCTCTCAATGTTGTCCACCTATGCAGTGCCCAAGATGACAGATTGTCATGGTTGGGAGGCCATGCTCAAAGGAGAGGTGCTTATACTTGGGTGTGTAAAGGAAAGGTTATGTTTGATTATCTGCATACTAAGTATGATGATTCATGGTTATCCCTGACAGATGTACCGAATCTTGTGGTGAAAGTGTACCACCTCTGCAGAGTGTCAAACTATTCGAATAGCCGCCTCCGCGGTTATGGACAGTTGGAGTGGCCATACTATTTTGTTGTCAGATGTTATCAAAATGACTTATGAAATGAATGATGAACTTGACTTGACCACAACAGGGTTGTGACAATGACACTAGCTTCCCAACTTAAGTGATTCTAGAACTTTATTTTATCTTTCTTTGTTTCTAAACTCAGCTTAGGTTTCAAACTTAACTTGGTAAGTTAAACTTAGAGTTAGCATTTTACTTTAGTACTATCCTACTTGTTACTGGTAGTTTGTGAGTACTTAAAGAGTACTCATGGCTTTTGTCCCTGTCTATTCCTATGGCCCGACTATGAAGGAGACTAACAAGATGACGGCTAGCAGGACGACTATGATAACTAGGACTATCTGCCTTTGTCAGCATTTCCTGTGCCCCTGAAGATGGACCCCACCTCTACGCTTATTATTTATTCCGCTTCTTGTTGTATTAAGACTTGATCATGAGATCCTTTATTTGTGTAAGACCTTATGTATGGTTTGTAATGGATGATGTACTGTGATATCCAATCTGTTATGTCTCGCAAAAATGGTAATCTTGGGATTGCGAGGTATGGCATAACAGGCATCTAGGATTAAAAATCCGGGTGTTGACACATCACTTCATATGTTCTTTTCCAAAACCACAATGATGCACACTAATACACTCACACCCATCCAATGAGGTGTGGTGATGCAGCATCTTTCAAGCTGTTGGTAGAATGCATGCTGCAGTTGAATCCTAGCATGTTGCCATGGTTCCTGGACATGGTTGGACACTAGATGTTGTGGTTGCATCACTACATGTGTTCTTTAACTATAACCACAATGATACACACTTACACACACACATGCAATGAACTCTAGTGATCCATGTGGTTTATGAAAAGAACACACATGCAATGAACTCTAGTGGATCCACGTGGTTTATGAAAAGAGAACACATGCAATGAACTCGAGTGGATCCATGTGGTTTATGAAAAGAACACACATGCAATGAACTTTAGTGGATGCATGTGGTTTATGAAAAGAACACACATGTTGTGGTGGCATCACTGGATATGTTCTTTTCCAAAACCATAATGATGCACACTGATACACTCACACACACATCCAATGAGGTGCAGTGATGCAGCATCTTTCAAGATAGTGGTAGAATGCATGCTGAAGTTGAATCCCAGCATGCTGCCAGGGTTCCTCGACATGGTTAGACACCACATGCCGTGGTGGCATCACTACATGTGTTCTTTTCCTAAAACCACAATCATGCACACTGACACACACGTGCAATGAACTCTAGTGGATCCATGTGGTTTATGAAAAGAACACACATGCAATGAAATCTAGTGGATCCATGTGGTTTACAAAAAGAATACACATGTAATGAACTCTAGTGGATCCATGTGCTTTATGAAAAGAACACACATGTAATGAAGTCTAGTGGATACATGTGCTTTATGAAAAGAACACACATGTTGAGGTGGCATCACTGCATGTGTTGTTTTCCAAAACCACAATGGTGCATACTGATACACACACATCCAATGAGGTGTGGTGATGCAGCATCTTTCAAGCTGGATGTAGAATACATGCAACAGTTGAATCCGAGCATGCTACCAGGGTTCCTGGACATGGTTGGACTCACCAGACGGGAATGACATCACTATATGTGTTCTTTTCCTAAAACCACAACGATGCACACTGATATACACACACATCCAATGAGTTTTGGTGATGCAACATCTTTCAAGGTAGTGGTAGAATGCATCCTGCAGTTGAATATCAGCATGCTGCATATGATACTGGACATGGTTGGACACCATATGCTATGGTGGCATCACTGCATCTGTTCTTTTCCTGAAACCACAATGATGCACACTAACACACACACATGCAATGAACTCTAGTGGATCCATGTGGTTCATGAAAAGAACACACATGCAATGAACTCTAGTGGATCCATGAGGTTTATTGAAAGAACACACATGCAATGAACTCTAGTGGATCCATGTGCTTTATGAAAAGAACACAAATGCTGTGGTGGCATCACTACAAGTGTTCTTTTCCAAAACCACAATGGTGCACACTGATACACACACACACATCCAATGAGGTGTGGTGATGCATCATCTTTCAAACTTGTGGCATAATGCATGCTACAGTTGAATCCCAGCATGCTGCCAGGGTTCCTGGACATGGTTGGACACCACATGCTAGAGTGTCATCAATGCATGTGTTCTTTTCCTAAAACCACAATGATGCACACTGATACACACATCCAATGAGGTGTGGTGATGCGACATCTTTCAAGATGGTGGTAGAATGCATGCTGCCGTTGAATCCCAGCATGCTGCCAGGGTTCCTAGACATGGTTGGACACCACATGCTGTGGTGGCATCACTACATGTGTTCTTTTCCAAAAACCATAATGATGCACACTAACACACACACATGCAATGAACTCTAGTGGATCCATGTGGTTTATGACAAGAACACACATGCAATGAACTCCAGTGGGTCCATGTGGTTTATGAAAAGAACACACATGCAATGAACGCTAGTGGATCTTGTGGTTTATGAAAAGAACACACATGTTGTGGTGGCATCACAACATGTGGTTTTTCCAAAACCACAATGGTGGACACTAATACACACACATCGCATGAGGTATGGTGATGCAGCATCTTTCAAGCTGGTGGTAGAATGCATGCTATAGTTGAATCCCAGCATGTTGCTAGGGTTCCTAGACATGGTTGAACACCACATGCTGGAGTGGCATCACTTCATGTGTTCTTTTCCTAAAACCACAATGATGCACCACTGATACACCCACATGCAATGAGGTGTGGTGATGCAACATCTTTCAAGCTGGTGGTAGAATGCATGCTGCAGTTGAATCCTAGCATGCTGCCAGGGTTACTAGACATGGTTGGACACCACATGTTGTGGTGGCATCATTACATGTGTTCTTTTCCTAAAACCACAATGATGCACACTTACACAAACATGCAATTAACTCTACTGGATCCATGTGGTATATGAAAAGAACACACATGCAATGAACTCTAGTGGATCCATGTGGTTTATGAAAAGAACACACATGCAATGAACTCTAGTGGATCCATGTGGTTTGTGAAAAGAACACACATGCAATGAACTCTAGTGGATCCATGTGGTTTATTAAAAGAACACACATGCAATGAACTCTAGTGGATCCATGTGGTTTATGAAAAGAACACACATGCTGTGGGGGCATCACTACATGTGTTCTTTTCCAAATCCACAATAGTGCATACTGATACTCACACATCCAATGAGGTGTGGTGATGCAGTGTAGCTCTTCAGGTAGCAACAGTTTCAGTATGTGTAGCTCTTGAGGTAAACAGCAAGCTTCATAGAAGTAGCTGTCACCGGCAGCAAGCCGCCAGGCTCCCTTCCCTCGTCTGTCTCGGCCATCTCCCTTCTTCCGGCCCAACTCCGGCCAGGTCCATAACCCTTCGCTAGAGAACTAGACGTTGTTCCCTGTGTTTCTTATCTATCTCCACTTCTCTCTCTGCAGCCTGACAGAAACAGAGCGCGTGACCGTCTCAACCGTCAACCTCGTCACCTCCCCATTTCCCCTCCTAATCAGCATGCTAGTGCCCCTCATCTTCCGTTTTAGGCCGTGTCCATTGTGGACGCCATGAGGCCAGAGCCGCTGGTGCTTTGTTTTTCAGCAACCAGGTGTCCGTCTGTACTTCAGTAAAACGTCCCAAAACTCCACGGGATCAGTATAGAATCTGTCAGTTCCTCTCTTGTACAACATCTAAGGAGTAGCGTAGTGGTTCCGTCCTTATACTAGCATACCAGATCCCTAAGTTCGAATCCCTATCCAACCTTCATTCGAATTTATTTTTGTCTCTGGAACCACACCGGAGAAGTTCAGTTTCATCAAGGTAAATAACCACCACTTGACACTTAAAAAAAAACTGTGCAGCCTATAAACACCAACAATTCCATATCGTAGTGGTGTGATCCTTGCTATATTAATATGGAGGTCACGAGTTCAAATCATGCGCTTCACAGATTAGGCCTTTTATTTTCTTTGGCTGTGTTGTTTTGTCCCTGTGTAATGTTCAGCATAGACACAATTTTAGAAGTTTGAGTTTGGCACAATTTCATCCAGCCCTGGCAAAGGAAGGTTTTGTAGAAAAGACATCCTATAATCAGATATCCCTAACTCCAAAACCATGGCTCATCTGGAAAAACTTTTAAAAAGAAAAGTGTTCAGTTTTGTCTAGACTGTGCAAATATCAAATTTGTTTTCTATTTGAATTATTCTAACTATATAAACAATTAATGTTTGGCTATTTCCAATTAGAAGTGCAACAATTCATATCTTTTCAACCGTAATTTCAAATTCGACAAATAATATGTCTAAATCGATCAGCACGATGAGCCTGTTATGACTATGCATTCCATGTTATCAATTAAAGCATGCATCATATAAATATTAAGTATACAACAATATTTATGGGAGCAAAACATGACTAAAAACTTAATGAAATGCTTTGTTCTTGTACCCCACACCTCACCCATGCCATCCTAGGCTATGCCATGTAAATTTTGCATCATTCCATCATGGCATACTTGTTTGCTTGTCGCATATGATTTATATGATTGTTCTATGTATTTATCTCGGCCCCTTGTGTGTTTGGTTTTCATCCAGATAGACGCTAGGCAAGGAGAAAACCAGGAGCCACATGAGTATTACTTGGATCCTTCCTATCCGGCAACATAACTGCCAGGCAAGCAATTCCCCATGCTTGCATACATATAGTACCTATGCTTCTATCTGACTCTTGCATCCTTGATTCACGATTGCATTAAATTGAATCCCAAGTATTGCATAGCCTTTACTTTTAAACCCCACCGAAGCTTGTAACTCAATCCAATGAACCATTACTAAAAGAGTTGTTTGAGCCATGCGAGTCGTAGAATTGCATGTGTTGGGTTTGTGTGAGTCTTTGGATAACGAGGTATCTAAACAACTTAAACTGTGTAGTAATGGGATAACTAAAGAAGAGGCACCAGTGGGCAATAGCTATTATTTGGTTCTTCCATGCTCACTTGTGTCCCATAGGAGCCCGAGTACTTGATACCTATTCCTTGACTATCGCACTATCTACATGTGGGACCATGAATCCCCTTAGCCAGAGTTTTATTCATTTCTTATTTCTTGGGGCCACAAACTAGTTTGGGGCTTTATTACTATCATGTACTTATGCCATGCTTTACTGCTTTATTATGATTGTGCGTGGAGCACCTGTACTGTTTAGGAATTGCGGAGTGTTTTTGTGGTATCGACAAGCCCGGTCACACCTTCGGGTTCCAAGTCGTTTACAGCCATTGGCGCAAATCATGGGTCCGTCTCGAAGCCGGCCAACTTTGTTGCGGGTAGCTTAATGGGGTGGCCCCCTGAAATATTTTATGAATCTTGTGATCGCTTCGTCATTAAAGCCTCGATGGGTTTTATTTAGTTTTTCTGAGGTTGATCGTGCGTGTGTTGCTATTTGTGCACCCCTACAAGGTAAATCTTTCTGAAAGCCATGTCCACGGTTATGGACAACTTGGAGCATATTTTCTCGATCATAGACAAGCATAACTAAAGTACCATCTTTAATTTGACTAAGACATGACTAGTAATTAGTGCAACACTCATGGAATGGTTAATAAAATTGCCAACGGATTAGATGTTCTTCCGCCTTCTCGTTGGTAAGCATGGAGGACGAGTGAGGTTAAATTATGTTGCTTGTATAACTGTTGATATTAATTAATGTGTGTCCGTCCATCTCTGGTTGGGCGGATGTGTAGCATGTCTCTATAGCACTTTGTAGATATTATATTTTGCTGCAATTGCGTCACCCTACGTTGTTCCCTTTAGATGCATTAAGACTTGCTGAGTACCCCTAGGGTCTCACACGATAAATATTTGGTTTAGGTGGATAGGTATACTCTCAGGAAGGTTACTGGGTTGAAGAGGCCGATGATGGTGGCAACACCCGTCAGGTGTAGAGATTCCGGGGATGGAGATCTGTCAGATCTGTGGGTGGAATGTGTTTATTCATAGGCATCTTATGATGATTTGCTTCTTATCCGTACTTGGATCTTGTATTCCACTTCCGCTTGATACTCTTTTGCGTGATGTATTAGGAGATATCCTAAACTATTATATCTATCTAGGATATTTGGATCTTGCCGTATGGCGTTGTATTTATGTTTCTATTGTTTCTAGATGGTGTGACTCTGAGGTCTATTGTAAGTCGCAGACATACATGCTGACTTGCGTATGTCGTGGTCGTGTTACCTGTCTCTTACGCCTCTCGCTCTTGTCCTGATGTTCTTCAAAGTGGATAAGGGTTTGGCCGGCACCGTGCCCTGCTCCGCTTCGACGGGGCTACACGTGGGTGGCCTTGGGCCTCCGTAGTAGAATCCCTTGTACACTTTTGGTTCATCCAGGCTTGAACTTAGAGCGTAATGTCCGAGGTATTACAATTGGTATCAGAGCCATTCCGCCCTTCAGGGTCTCAGCCAGATGGTCGTTGTTAGTCTAGAAAATATTTTGGTAACTATGTATATGAGGAAAAAACTAAAAGTGAGAGTAGGACTGCTTCCATTTTTTTCTTATCAACCCACCCACCCTATTCTGGTAAGAAAGTGTAACATTTTTCTATCCTCTTCTAAAAATTCAAACTAGGATTCACGTGTTTGGGGTTTCCGTAGTACCATAGGATGTGTGTGTAATTCTTTGTCTATCTGTCACATCCAACCTTGTTGTCGCAATCTGCCTTTGGTTATCAATTGTTTGTACATTCCATACTGACAAGCTTTGTGTAAACCGACGTGATCTATTTGATTCTTTGTAAACCGATGCAATCTATTTTACTCTTGGTAACCGACGCGTTCTAGTTAGGGGTGTTCGTTCTGTATCTGTTAATCTCTTCAGTTGTTCGTAAGAAGGATAAGAGTTGGCTTGTGCGTTTTTCCTATTCTTGTGCGAAGTAATGCTTTGAGTGCGGGATGGAGTCATGACCATGCCACTACTTTTATCATTCGCTCTTGTACATTGAATGGGTGAAGCTGCTAAGCTCTAACTGTTAAGTGGTTTTGCGCATCTAACTGGTATTTTAATGCCGAAATTTGCGGATTTTTTTCTTTCGTAGATTTTTGTTCTACACTCCTTTTCAGTCGTGTGCGATATAACTATCTTCTATGTGCTATGAACTTTGCTTGATATTTTAATATCATCTTAGTAAATTGTATGCTTTAATCTTGGTTAATTCTTTTTGTGTGCTATTTTGGATTATTAATAATTCTCCATTATGGTACTAATGCAAGTTTTTCCATCAATAACAGGATGCCTCACCGCAATGATGATGTCCCAGGTTTGCCAGAGCTAGGTATTGCGCTTGTCAGTTTGACGAATACTATGGAAACTATGCAACAAAACCAGCAGAGGTTCGAGGAGAGCGCCAGGAGGAATGAGTTTGCACCACCTCCACCACCTCCCCAGCGTGGTAGCTTGAAGGACTTTCTAAAGTTCACCCCACGGCACTTCGAGGTGACCGCCGATCCACTGGATGCCAACGATTGGCTCCAGGACATCACGAGGTTACTGGTTACCGCAGATGTTGCTGAGCATGACAAGGTCAAGTGCGCTACTTACCTTCTGCGTGTGGAATCCGCTCTTTGGTGGGAGAGCTATCTGAGAGCAAGTCCTCCTGGATTTCAGCCAACATGGGGGCAATTCACTGATGCTTTCAGGGAGTAATATCTGCCTGAAATTGTCATGGAGTGCATGAAGGAGGTGTTTCTCAATCTCAAACAAGGAAGCGATAATGTCAGCACCTACATTAAGAACTTCACAAACTTATCTCACTATGGGGGTGATGAGGTTTCTGATGATAAGAAAAGACAAAAGAGGTTCCGTCAAGGGATAAATGCTTCAATCAAATATGCTATCACTCATGCCACTCCAAACTCGTTGCTCAAGCTTCAACAAACAGCTCTCCAAGAAGAGGCAAGTAAACAAGCATATTATGATTCCAAGAAGCACAGTCGTGACACTGGTGGTTCTTCAGCGGTGGCCGCTCCTTCTAAGCACCGTGTGTGGGTCCCTAGTACCGCACCGCCGCGCCCTACTCCGGCAAGACCATCAGGTTTCTCGCCAAGGCCACCGTACTCTTACAACGCCGCTCCAAGAGGCTACAACAACAACTACCCTAGAGCGTCCTATGGTGGAGTCCCTGGCTACTCTACTCCTCGTCCGAGTGGTGCTTGTTTCTCGTGTGGGAACACTAGACACCAGCAGCGGAACTGTCCTATGTACAACAAGGCTCTTCCTCCTCCACCCCCAACACCTGCTTCGACAACTGCTCCTCGCGCACCTGCACCACGAGCTCTCAACATCAACACCATGTCTGGGTCCATTGTTGCTCGCGCCAACAACATCAACATTGCACAATTGGAGCATGCTCCTAGAGTTGTGATGGGTACGCTTCCCGTTAATTTAGTCCCCACACGAGTTTTATGTGATTCTGGTGCATCGCATTCTTTTGTCTCTACAAGTTTTGCTAATGAGAATGGGTTATCTATGGATCCTCTCCCTAAATGTTTAATGGTTCTCTCGCCCAGAGCAACTATGGCATCTTCCAAGATCAGTCATGGGAATCAAATTCTAATTGGTGGTTCTTCATTTTTGGCTTCCCTGATTATTCTTGGCAAGTCAGGGATTGATGTCATATTGGGCAAGGACTGGTTGAAAGCCAATGAAGTTGTGATTGATTGTGCTAAACACTCAGTTTCCTTCAAAATTCTTGAAGGGCATATAATCTATTCTCCAAGGCAAACTCCTTCTATTCAGATCTACTCTTTGGGTTTCCAAAACATTGATGTTATGGAAGCCTTGGAAAATGTTCATGTGGTTTGTGAATTCCCAGATGTGTTCCCCGCAGAGCTACCTGGCATGCCTCCTGACCGATAGGTCAAGTTTGTGATTGATCTTGAACCTGGAACCGCTCCTATCTCCAAGCGGCCTTACAAAATGGGTCCTGCAGAGTTGGCCAAACACAAACGGCATCTTGGTGAACAAGAGAAGTTGGGTTTCATTCAGCATAGCAATTCCTCATGGGGTAGCCCATCAATCTTTGTGAAGAAGCGAGACCGGACTGATCGACTTTGTGTTGACTACCGAGCTCTCAATGCAAAAACCATCAAGAATAAATATCCCCTTCCGCGGATCAATGACCTCTTCGCTCAGCTTGAAGGAGCAGTGGTATTCTCTAAGCTTGACTTGAGAAGTGCATATCATCAGATCAAGATTCGCAAGGAAGATGTTCCTAAAACAGCTTTTGTAACATCCCAATTTTAGCAACCCTGATGAGTTGTGTAGAATGCAAAAATCAGGGGGAACAAAAACTTTTTCTTGTCATTTGGTGCAGTGCTGGCTTGTTGCTTGTTTGTGCTTGTGCTTGTGCATGTGAGTGTACAACAAATGATACTCCTTACCTCACCATTAGTTGACAAAAGCCATTTACCAAAACTATCCTGGCTCATTTGACATATTCTCAAACGTTCTGGCATTTCAAAACCTGAGCCAAGATGCTTATGCAACCAAAACTATTTTAGTAGCTTCTATTGACAAAACTATGGAGAGATATATAATACAATCTCCTTATGTTTTCAAGACAGAACCTTCAAACTACCCTTACCTCTAGAATCTCCAAAACCCTTTTTGTAAGCCTTTGAAGTTCTACTCTTGGTAGAGATACCAAGGAATATAATCTTATTCCAAACCTCAACCTCTTCAAAATGCCCTAACATTACCTCAAGCTAGGCTTGATGGTAACTCCCAATAGTGGTTGTGCTTAGTTATAAGATGAGTTGCCTTGATCTGCTGTCTGATGAGTTGCCTTGATCTGCTGATTGACTTGTTTGCTTAGGAAGTAGTATGAGCTACTCCAGGAGCTCATCATTAGGATGAAGAGGTTTCCAAATCACCAACCCAAGACCGGAAACAAGGCAAGATCAATCCCTAGATACTAGGTGATCATCTAAAACCCTTAGCCAGATCAATTCTGAAGACTTCCATTCTAGAAGCTTCCAAGTCCATAAAGACCAATGTCAAGCATGGATCCCTTCTACTCAATCTACACTTCAACATCATCCACTTGATGATGCTTTGGTACCTCGCAACCTCGAAAAACATTCCCTCTCATACTCTAGTCAAAATCCTTTTGAGATTTGGTCTATTAAAGGGATTAAGTCTGTAAACTGTTTCAACATCACCTTTTTGAATGCCTCCCTTTCTCAAACCATGTGCATTTTTGGAAAAGCATCTAAATCATCTTGTTAACCATCCTAAGGACTACCAAGGACCAAATTTCCCCTTGGTTATATCTTCCTCAAACCCAATTGTTCTTGATGGTTTTGCAGGCAAGAAAATAACTTTTCTAGTCATCATGCCTACTTTGATAGAAGCTCACACCACCATCCAACCTCCTATGGACCAACTCTTTGCATGGTTGTGACCTCCTCATATAGTTCTATCAAAATCTACTTCACTTGTTCCAAGTGGATCTCTGTGCTACATAAACCCACTTGATTTATAAGGCATCATGACTCATTTTGTATGGCAGCCTTACTTTCAACAAAGTTTGCCAACAGTTCTAGATCATCTCAAATACAATTAATTCAAACTTCTGCTGCCAAGATCATCTATATGACCTGATATATCTACCCATCTATCCCTGGCATCAAGGTGAGCTCTGAGCTCCAAGATCCAACAAGGTTTAGGTGATATAAAAATAACGTTTCCCTAGATCCTGAATACCTTGTTCTTTCATCTAAATCAAATTGGATTACCATTTCCCAAGGTTGCAAATGTTTGCTACTCCTTGTCTACATCATCTAGCTTGATCATCAAGATTTATCAAATATTATCCATAATTATTATGGCTCCAAATCTACTTAATCCCTTTAATAGACCAAATCTCAAAAAGCACCTCCACAATGGCAGGTTAGGTTTTTGCCAAAACACTTCTCCAACTTTTGGCTCAAGTGAGTTCCATATATCACACCCTATCTTCCCATCTCAAAAATAAATATTTTTGAGATGCTTTATTATTTCTTTTTGCCCATTTTCTTAAATGGCTGAATTGGAATAATAATTGTTTTAAATACTTTTAATCCCCAATAAATCTTGGGACAATTCCCCTAAGTGTGTATTCACAACTGGGACCATCTCAAATAAAAATCCACCCCTGTCCAATGTAAAAACATCAAATGATATTCTAGAAACCACTTCTTCCCTTTTTGAATAAATGGATTTATGAGGACTAAAACCTCTTATAAAAATCTCAATTAAATCCTAGGAGTCTCCCTTAACCTCCTATATCCCCCAGTACCATTTCCTCCTCTGGTCTAATGAAAGTTTTTGAACTTCCTTCACAACCATCTTTTCACTCAATTGGGCAAACCTAGCTAGTATTGATATAAATCATGATCAATACCTCTCCACCAAGCTTGTACAGCACACTTCCCTCCTCGGGTCGACTAGCAATGTAGCTATGCTATTGTAGCACTGACATCTTGGGCCCATGTGCTTATAGGAAGAGAGACAATCCCCAATCTTGCAAGGATTTACCCCAAATTAATTACATCAGCTGCCACCCCCTCCATCTCTGAGATCCAGCTC
This sequence comes from Avena eriantha, assembly GCA_910589775.1. Classification (NCBI taxonomy): domain Eukaryota; kingdom Viridiplantae; phylum Streptophyta; class Magnoliopsida; order Poales; family Poaceae; genus Avena; species Avena eriantha. The sequence goes on from OU342740.1 coordinate 67,993,507, forward strand.
GACCAAATCACCTTCCTACCCCTCCCCACTGTTTCCTAGGCCAACCACAGGCCATATTTGCCCCTACCCCATGTCCAAATGGGAAATTTACACCATCTAATCCTCCTCCTCGGTATAAAGGCCAGGAGGGCACTCCAACTCTCCCTGCCTCTCATTTCTTTCCTCTCCTCTCCACTTACCTCCCCCAGCACTCCCTCCCCCTCCTCTGCTCTGTGTTGTTCGAAGGAAGAAGAAAGGGAGCTCTCGGCCTCCTCACAAAAATTGAGCAAGGCTTCTTCTCCCCTGCTCCCCTTCCTCTGCATGTTGGCTCATGAGTTCCCCTCCTCCTCCTCTACCTGACCGTGCCCTCCTTTTTGTCCAGGAACGACTCCTCCGTCCTCGCCAGTGAGCTCCGACGAGGTCATCCTCGGCCACCGTCGCACGAGCTGCCTCCCGTTGACCTCCCCCGCCATGCTGCCCCTCGATCTACTCAGCGTCATCGACCGCGTCGCCCTGCCGCCTCCCCGACCTCTCTCAAGCCCCAGGTGAGCCTCTCGGCCGAGCCTCGCTGCTCCTAGGGTTCCGCTGCCACGAGCTCTGTTTCCTGTAGACGACGACCCCGCGCCGTCCATCTCCACTTAAACCAATGGCCAGATCTGGCCGATACCCCTTCGCGCTCCCGCTCCCACTGACCACCGGGCCCTGCCTGGCAGGTTCAAGCCGCATCCTCCCACGCGTCGCCCCGTGCGTCCTGGGCCGATTTCCTCTCGGCCAGCCCAGTAGCCCCAGATCCAGCCCAGTTCTCTGTTACACCCTTTTTTTTCTTTAAAAACTCAGATCCATAGGAATACTAGTAGGATTAAATCCTTTTGAAAATATAAATAAAGTCCAAATGACTAGATTCAAATTTCTAGCAATACCCAGATATTTTCTCAATCATGCAGAGGCAACCCCAAGTCCAAACTGATTTCCATTAACTGCTAGAACTTATTCTATAGCCAGGTGTACTAAACACCAAATAAATTCCTCTAAGAGTTTTATATATCCAATTGAGATTGAACATGAATCTAGTAGAGGGTATTTTATATACCTATCATCTAGCATAGGTCCTATGCCAAGGTGAACAATAGTGTGCCTTTGACAAAAATAACAAAAGTAGCCTTTATCTGCCTTGGATAAATTCTCTTGGTCAAACCAAATGTGTTACTGACCTGATTCCACCTCCCAGTACCTTATATTATCAACATATATCAAACCCCAGCAGCTCAGAATTTATTGAGCTCTGGTTGTATTTTAGTGATTTAAATACTTTTGCAGGAGGTATTTTCACTAAATAAATCACTCTAGGAGTTTGACAACTCCAAAAAGAGTGAATCCAATTTCTACAGAAAGGTATTCCACATGCCTACCACCTGCCCCTGTAATCAATCCAATAGCTTCTATAAATCTAATCTGATGAAAAAGATAAAAACCATATAGAACTTCCTTTGGGAATTTCTTGAGGGCATTCTCATAATTTTTTAGACTTGATTCCAACTCTATGTGGTTGAGTACATCCAACCCTACATAACCACCCAAGGAAATATTTTTTGGAGCTCCAGAACTTCTATGTTGAATTATTTCCCCAAACTAGAGTTTATTCCACAAAAAAGGGGATAATTAAATCTAGGTATCTGATAACCAAGTGAAACCACTTGTATTGGTCTTGCTTTGTCAAAACCTATCTGAGGATATCATTGCTGCACATTGGTATCCTACTAACCTTAGAACCCCACTCCAAGTTCTTGGTATCTATCCTAGACATCTATCTTCCAAGAGAAAAACACTACAATGGTAATTTAGTAATTCCACTATCAATACCCAACTCCTCCCAAAACCTACCAAGTTTAGTAGTACTCCTTATGCTTGTTTGTTGTATGGTTTGATGCCTGTATGCCTTTTATTGATTGTGGAATTGTCTGCTTGCATGTATACCCGATGACGACGATAGTGTGAGTGTCTGACGACAAGAAGGAAGGGACTTCTTATTATTATTTTAGTGGGTATTCTGGTTATCTAAAGAAGTCCCGGGACTTATTGCTGATCACAGGAAAGCCACCATTCCTGAACTCTGATATATGTCCCACTCTTTATTACCTGTTTTGTATCCTCTTTATAAATTGCATCGTTTATCTGCATGTCTTGTTTTATAAATTCTACGCTAATAACTTGGCTCCTCCAAGTTATGACTTTGTGTCCCTCGTGGCACCACCCCGATGTACCTATCATTTTATCCCTTTAGATCGAGAGTAAGATGGCCAGCATCCTACCTCTTTGAAAACCCCAGTTTTGAGAAAATGAACTGTTTTGGGATTTACCCCACTACAAATGTCCCAAAACTGCTTTGTACAACCCTTGGGAAGAGGCATCGTTCCAAGCGGATGTTTTAACGAAAGAAATGGTTATGTTGAGAAATGAGAAAGTGAAGGGATGTTCTACGCCTTTACCGGAACAATTTTTACCCGTGCAACCACATTACCCTAGGTGCCGGGGCTTAGCTCGTAGCTTGTCTGCATTAGCCGAGGCAGCTTGTACCATGCTTATAGGGAGAAACCCCTTGAATTCCGGGCAGGTGCTACCAGATCTCGGATCTGAAGCATGTTGCTTGCTTCGGCAAGAGTGAGCCTGTTCTGGCAGGAGGCCGGTGCCACAATTGGATCTCCCGCGGACGGTATGACTTAGGATGTACGGAAGGAAGTTGAGTCTTTAGATTAAGGTATACGCCAAGTTGTGGCTTGGGTATGCGCGTGTATGGAAGGAAGGACTATGACTGGGAGCCACATACTCGTTGCCGGGGAGAACAAACCTAAAAGGAAAAGCATGCTTTGCTAGGGTAGACAAGTGAAAGGTTAGGTTTGATTATCCGGACCCCCATCTACAGTGGTAGTGGGCCATGGTTGTTTCCCGGCGGATGTATTGATTCTTGTGGGGAAAGTGCGCAAACTCTGTAGAGTATAATCTATTCGAATAGCCGTGTCCACGGTCAAGGACGGTTGTAAAGGTGATGGCTAGGAGTACCCAAATGGTGTTTCTTTCGAAAGAATGGATGAAAGAATGAAGGTTCCGGGGGTACCCGAGTTCAAAAGCTTTGCTTTGACTCGAGATCGTCAAAGAGGTTTAAAAAGGGTTTTACTCTGAAACTGTTTTCAAAACTCTTTCTCAACAAAGATATGGAGATGTCTTGAATTATAAAACAGAGGCATGTTTCAAAACTCTTTTTCAACAAAGATATGGAGATGTCTTGAATTATAAAACAGAGGCATGTTTCAAAACTCTTTTTCAACCAAGATATGGAGATGCCATATCTACAAGAGGTAGTCTAGGCTTTTCAAAAACAACTCCAATTAGAGCTATCTCGCCACAGCCAGATTTGCATTTCCTTAGTTCATTTATCCTGGTGGTTTGCGAGTACATTCCATAGTACTCATGGTTGTGTCCCTAGCTATTTACTTGGCCAGACTTTCAGAGGTTCGACTTCAGAAGTTTCAGGTGACGTCAAGCGAGCTAGGATGTCTTCCCAGTCAGTTGCCTTCAGGTTGAGGCACGATTGGGCTCTGCGTGTGTTGATGTTCCGCTGCTAAGGATGGTGTTGCCATAATGGCATTTATGTAAGTCTTGTAATTTCGTTATGTTTCGGATGTTGTAACAATACTGGCCGGTTATGATCCATGGCTCACTGATCATGGGAACGTGGATGTATGCATAACAGGGATCTCTCGGATGGTTAATCCTAGGAGCCCCACAGCTTTCACCACTCGCTATGTCCTGTACGAGTACACGGTCATGTCCTTCGGCCTCACCAATGCTCATGCTAACTTCTCAAGGCTTATGAACTCGGTTTTCATGGAATATCTTGATAATTTCGTGGTGGTCTATCTGGATGACATCCTGGTCTATTCCAAGTCAAAAGAAGAGCATGTGGAACATCTCTGTTGTGTTCTTACAAAGCTTCATGAGAACCTTCTGTATGCAAAGTTCTCCAAGTGTGAATTTTGGCTTCCTGAGGTCACCTATCTGGGGCACGTCATTTCTAGTAAGGGCATTGCCGTCAACCCAGAAATTTTTTGGACAATTGTTGAGTGTCTTCCACCCAAAAATGTGAAGGAAGTTTGGAGTTTCCATGGATTGGCTAACTATTATCGTCACTTTGTTCGGAACTTCTCGAAGATTGCGAAGCGTCTTACCGATCTCCTGAAGAAAGGCAAGAAATTTCATTGGTCACCGGCGCGTCAATAAAGCTTTGAAACACTCAAGGAAAATCTCACCTCAACACCTATCTTGATTCCTCCTGATATATCAAAACCGTTTCAGATCTTTTGTGACGCCTCTCTCTAAGGACTTGGCGCGGTTCTCTTGCAAGAAAAGCAAGTCGTTGCTTATGCTTCTCGTCAATTGAAGACTCATGTGCTCAACTATCCAACACATGATCTTGAACTTGCAGCGGTTGTCTTTGCTTTGAAAGTATGGAGGCACTACTTGCTTGGAAACTGTTGTGTGATCTTTTCTGACCAAAAAAGTCTGAAATATATCTTCACTCAGCCAGACCTCAACCTTCGCCAGAGGAGATGGATTGAAACCGTCAACGACTTTGATCTTTCGATCAACTACACTCCTGGCAAAGAAAATGTGATGGCCGATGCTCTCAGTCATAAGGCATAAGTGAACAACTTCATGGTGGAAGAACAACAACCTCTCTTGTGCAAGAAATTCCGTCAACTCAACCTCGAGCTTGTACCCCATGGCTATCTTGCCAGCTGGTAGCTACTCCTTCCTTGGAAGAAAAGATTCGCTCACGTCAGCTTGATGATCCTTTCTGCAAAGAATTCTCCATAAAATCTTAGAACCCTAAGTATGAGTCTTATCACCTGGATGCTCAGGGCACTCTTTTCTATGATCACTGGATGATTGTTCCAGAACTTCCAGGCTTAAGAGAGCAAGTCCTCAAGGAAGCTCATTATTCTATTCGTCCTATCCATCCTGGTAGCACAAAGATGTACATGGACCTCAAAACACAATATTGGTGGCCTGGATTGAAACATGACTGTGCCAAGTATGTCTCCGAATGCGATGTTTGCCACAGAATGAAAACCTTCCATCAGAAACCTTCTGGTCTTCTTCAACCTTTGAAGCCTCCAGAATGGAAATGGGAGAAAGTAGAGATGGACTTCATAACTGGCTTTCCAAGGTCGCAAAAAGGCAACAATGCAATCTTTGTTGTCATTGACAGGCTCTATAAAGTGGCTCACTTCTTTCCAGTTAAAGAAACATTTTTTGCAGGTTAGCTGGCCGAGCTCTATATCAACATAATTGTCTCTTTGTATGGGGTTCCTCTTGTAATTAGCTCAGACCGTGGGAGTATCTTTACCTCCAAGTACTAGGAAAGTTTCCAACAAGGCTTGGGAACAAAGCTAAATTTCAGCACAGCTTACCATCCTCAATCGCAAGGGCAAGTTGAAAGGATCAACCAGATTCTAGAAGAAATGCTCCACGCTTGCATCATTTATTTCAGCATGAAGTGGGAAGAGTGCCTCCCATATGCTGAATTTTCCTACAACAACAGCTATCAGAAGAGTCTCCAGATGGCACCCTTTGAGGTCCTCTATGGTCACAAGTGTCGAACTCTGATTGGTTGGTCTGGGGAAGGTGAAAGAAACTTCTTTGGCCCTGACATTGTCACTCAAGCAGAAGAGAAGGTTCTTGTCATTCTTGAGAAATTGAAGATTGCCCAGAGTAGGCAGAAAAGCAACTATGACAAAAATCACACGGACATGGAGTATGTCCCTGATGATCTTGTTTACCTTTGTTTCACTTCCATGAGAGGCACTCATCGCTTTGGTATCAAGGGCAAGCTTGCGCCTAGGTACATTGGTACATTCAAAATCTGTGGCAAAAGAGGAGAAGTGGCTTATGCTCTCAAGCTTCCCAAAAACTCAAGGTTCATGATGTCTTCCACATCTCTCAACTCAAGACGTGTTTCAAGGATCCTGGTAGGACCGTGGATCACGAGCTTATCAATCTCCAAGAGGATCTCTCCTATAAAGAACACCCCGTTAAAATTCTTGAAGTCGCAGAACGGAAGACTCGCAACAAGTCTATCAAGTTCTGCAAGGTGCAGTGGCCGCACCATTCCACTGATGAAGCCACTTGGGAACATGAGGATGACCTCCGTTCCGAGTATCCTGCCCTCTTTGAGTATTCTTCTTCCTAGCATCTCAGGGCGATATTGTTGTTTAGTGGGGGAGAGTTGTGGTTTCAATCAATATAATACTGCCCCTACATAATAATTAATGCATCATCATAATATCTTGCTCATGTCATCAAGCCACATTGCATTTGAGCATCATATTAAAACCTATTTTCATTTGGTTCTTCTCTTCATATTGCATCGTCTCATTAACAATGTGCTTCTTGATATATTGTATTTGTTTCTTGATTATTGTTACATGCCCAACATGAGTTGAGGGCATCTCTTTTAAAATCCTTCCACCAACTAATTTGATAATGCCAACTTCCTTTCTTGATACCATGTATCTCTACCATATCTTATATATGTGGGCATTGTACATTTATCTTGGCATTTTAATTCTTAGCTCACATATAGATTCATATGGATCTTCTTCTTCTTTTTCTCTTATTATTCTTGTGAGATGCCCAGATTGTTTTGTGGGCATCATTTTTTCCTACCTTCCTAATTCTTTTCCCCTCTTGACTCTATTTTACATGGCTATCTTTATCTCTATTCTCTTTCATGCAGCAAATTCGAGACAGTCCAAATGCTTTCTGTTGCTATAAATCGTATTGGTGTCAATCCTCCAAAATCTGGCCATTCCTTCTTATTCTTGCAAATAACCAAGTATGTCAATACTTGGAGCATCTGCTATTTATCTGCCTTCTAACCTCCTTGTGTTCCTTTAGTTATAGTTCTGGTTCAATTTCGAATCTCCTTTTTCAAATCTGAACACATGGTAGCAAGTTCTGAAGCTTCTTACAGGCAGCGACAGTTTCAGTCTGTGTAGCTCTTGAGGCAAACAGCAAGCTTCATAGCAGCAGCTGTCGCTAGTAGCAAGCTGCCAGGATCCCTTCCCTCATCCGTCTCGGCCATCTCGCTTCTTCCGGCCGAACTCTTGCCAGGTCCATAACCCTTCGCTGGAGAACTAGACATCGTTCCCTGTGTTTCTTCTCCGTCTCCACTTCTCTCTCTGCAGCCTGACGGAAGCAGAGCACGTGACCGTCTTAACCGTCAACCTCGTCACCCCCTGAACCTTGTCCCCTTCTTATCCTCGTGCCTGGAGCTCCTCCTCTGGAACCCTAGGCCCTCTCCCGTCCTCAACGCCGCCCTACCTCCCTTTGGCGTTACCACGCGCATATCTGGGAACCACCACCGGCTCTACCTAACCGTCGCCCCGCCACCAGGGTCGACCTCAAGCCGAGTTGAGAACAGACAGGTACCCGCCTCGTCCTCCTCTTCGTCCCCGCAGAAGGAATCGAGCCGGAGCTGCCCCGTGCCACGCCACATTACAGTTTCTGTTGCTCCGCCCATAGGACGTCGTCGCGAAATTCAGGCTCCCTTTCCCTTCTCCAACCTCGCCGGGCACGCCTTCGTCTCCGTGGTGAGCCTACCACCCCACTCCCCCTCCTAATCAGCATGCTAGTGCCCCTCATCTTTTGGTTCAGGCCGTGTCCGTCGCGGACGCCATGAGGCCAAAGCCGCTGGTGCTTTGTTTTTCAGCAACCAGGTGTCTTTCTGTACTTCAGTAAAACATCCCAAAACTCTGAGGGATCAGTATAGAATAGGCCAGAGCTGCTGGTGCTTTGTTTTTCAGCAACCAGGTGTGTCTCTGTACTTCAGTAAAACATCCCAAAACTCCGAGGGATCAGTCTAGAATACCTAGGTTCCTCTCTTGTACAACATCTAAGGAGTAGTGCAGTGGTTCCGTCCTTATACTAGCATACGAGATCCAGAAGTTTGAATCTCTGTCCAAGATTCATCTGAATTTATTTTTGTCTCTGAAACCACACCGGAGAAGTTCAGTTTCGTCCTGGTAAATAACCAGGGGCTTGAGACTTCAAAAAGAAACCGCGCAGTTTCTAAACACCAACAAGTGCGTAGTATAGTGGTGTGATACTTGCCATATTAATATGGAGGTCACGAGTTCAAATCCTTTGCTGCACAGATTAGGCATTTTATTTTGTTTGGTCGTGATGTTTTGCCCCTGTGTAATGTTCAGCGTACACACAAGTTTAGAAGTTTGAGTTCGGCACAATTTCATCCAGCCCTGGCAAAGGAAGGTTTTGTAGAAAACACATCCTATAATCAGATATCCCTAAGTCCAAACCATGGCTCATATGAAAAAAAAATTAAAATGAAAAGTGTTCAGTTTTGTCTAAACTGTGCAAATATAAAATTTGTTTTCTATTTGAATTATTCTAACTACATAAACAATTAACGTTTGGCTATTTTCAATTAGAAGTGAAACAATTCATATCTTTTCAACCGTAAGTTTAAATTCGACAAATAATATGTCTAAATCGATCAGCGTGACGAGCCCGTTCTGACAATACATTCCATGATATCAATTGAAGCACGCATCATATAAATATTAAGTATACAGCAATGTTTATGAGAGCAAAACATGACTAAAACCTTAATAAAATGCTTTGTTCTTGTACCCCACATCTCACCCATGCCATGCTAGGCTATGCCATGTAAATTGTGCATCATTCCATCATGGCATACTTGTTTGCTTGTCGCATATGATTTATATGATTGTTCTATGTATTTATTTTGGCTCCTTGTGTGTTTGGTTTTTATCCGGATAGACGCTAGGCAAGGAGAATACCAGGAGCCTCAAGAGTATTACTTGGATCAGTCCTATTAGGCAACAGAACTGCCAGGCAAGCAATTCCCCATGCTTGCATACATATAGTACCTATGCTTCTATCTAACTCTTGCATCATTGATTCACGATTGCATTAAATTGAATCCCAAGTATTGCATAGCCTTTACTTTTAAACCCCACGGAAGCTTGTACCTCAATCCCATGAACCATTACTACATTTGTTGTTTGAGCCATGCGAGTCGTAGAATTGCATGCGTAGGGTTTGTGTGAGTCTTTGGATAACGAGGTATCTAAACAACTTAAACTGTGTAGTAATGGGATAACTAAAGAAAAAGGCACAGGTGGGCAATAACTGTTATTTGGTTCTTCCACGCTCACTTGTGTCCCGTAGGACCCCGAATACTTGATACTTGTTCCTTGACTATCGCACTATCCGCATGTGGGACCATGAATCCCCATACCCAGAGTTTGATTCATTTTTTATTTCTTGGGGCCACAAACTAGTTTGGTGTTTTATTACTATCCTGTACTTAAGCCATGCTTTACTGCTTTATTTACGATTATGCGGGGAGCACCTGTACTGTTTAGGAATTGCAGAGTGTTTTCGCGGTATCGACAAGCCCTAGACTTTCGGGTTCCCAGTCGTTTACAGCCATTGGTGCAAACCGTGGGTCCGTCTCGGAGCCGGCCAACTTTGTTGCGGGTAGCTTAATGGGGTGGCCCTCTGAAATATTTTATGAATCTTGTGATTGCTTTGTCGTGAAAGCCTCGTTTAGTTTTTATTTGGTTTTTCCGAGATTGATCGTGTGTGTGTTGCTATTTGTGCACCCCTGCAGGGTAAATCTTTCTGGAAGCCGTGTCCACAGTTAAGGATGACTTGGAGCACAGTTTCTCGATCATAGACAAGCATAACTAAAGTAATATCTTTAATTTGACTAAGACATGAATAGTAATTAGTGCAACACGCATGGAATGGTTAATAAAATTGCCAACGGATGGGATGTTCTTCTGCCTTCTCGTCGGTAAGCGAGGAGGAGGTCGAGTGAGGTTAAATTATGTTGCTTATATAACTATTGATATTAATTAACGAGCGTCTGTCCATCTCTGGTTGGGCGGATGCATAGCGTCTCTCTTTGTAGATATTATCTTTTGCTGCAATTGCATCACCCCAGGTTGTTTCCTTTAGATGCATTAAGACTTGCTGAGTACCCATAGGGTCTCACACAATAAATATTTGGTTTAGGTGGACATGTATACTCTCAGGAAGGCTACTGGTTTGAAGAGACCGATAATGGTGGCAATGCCTGTTAGGTGTAGAGATTCCGGGGATGGAGATCCGTGAGATCTATGGGCGGAATGTGTTTATTTCATAGGCATTTTATGCCGATTTGCTTCTTATCCATACGTGGATCTTGTATTCCACTTTCGCTTGATACTCTATTGCGTGATGTATGAGGAGATGTTCTAAACTATTATATCTATCTAGGATATTTGGATCTTGTCGTATGCTGTTGAATATTTATGTTTCTATTATTTCTAGATGGTGTAACTCTAAGGTCTATTGTAAGTCGCAGACATACATGCTCACTTGTGTATGTCGTGGTCGCGATACCTGTTGCTTACGCCGCTCGCTCTTGTCCCGATGTTATTGAAAGTGGATAAGGGGTAGGCCGGTACCGTGCCCTACACGTGGGTGCCCTTGGGCCTCCGTAGTAGAATCCCTTGTGCACTTTTGGTTCGTCCAGGCTTGAACTTAGAGCGTAATGTCCGAGGTATTACAATCCATGTGGTTTCTTGAAAGAGCACAAATGTAATAAATACTAGTGGATCCATGTGCTTTATGAAAAGAACACACATGCTGTGGTAGCATCACTGCATATGTGTTCTTTTCCAAAACTACAATGGTGCACACTTATACACACACATCCAATGAGGTGTGGTGATGCAGCATCTTTCAAGCTGGTGGTAGAACGCATGCTACAGTTGAATCACATCATGTTGTTAGGGTTCCTGGACATGGTTGGACACCACATGCTAGAGTGGCATCACTACATGTGTTATTTTCTTATAACCACAATGTTGCACACTGATACACACACACACCCAATGAGGTGTGATGATGCAGCATCTTTCAAGCTGGTGGTAGAATGCATGCTGAAGTTGAATCCCAGCATGCTGCTAGGGATCCTGGACATGGTTGGACAGCACATGTTGTGGTGGCATCACTACATGTGTTCTTTTCCTGAAACCACAATGATACACACTAACACACACGCATGCAATGAACTCTAGTGGATCCATGTGTATTATGAAAAGAACACACATGCAATGAACTCTAGTGGATCCATGTTGTTTATTGAAAGAACACACATGCAATGAAGTTTAGTGGATCCATGTGCTTTATGAAAAGAACACACGTTCAATGAACTCTAGTGGATCCATGTGCTTTATGAAAACAACACACATGCTGTGGTGGCATCATTGCATGTGTTCTTTTTCAAAACCACAATGGTGCACACTGAGACACACACATCCAATGAGGTGTGGTGATGCAGCATCTTTCCGGTGGTAGAATGCAAGATATAGTTGAATCCCACCATGCTTCTAGGGTTCCTAGACATGGTTGGACACCACAGGCTAGAGTGGCATCACTACATGTGTTATTTTCCTAAAACCACAATGATGCACAATAATACACACACATCCAATGAGGTGTGGTGATGCAACATCTTTCAAGCTGGTGGTAGAATGCATGCTATAGTTGAATCCCAGCATGCTTCCAGGGATCCTGGACATGGTTGGACACCACATGCTATGGTGGCATCACTACATGTGTTCTCTTCCTAAAACCACATTGATGCACACTGACACACACACATGCAATGAACTCTAGTGGATCCATGTGGTTTATGAAAAGAACACACATGCAATGAACTCTACTGGATCCATATGGTTTATGAAAATAACACACATGCAATGAACTCTAGTGGATCCATGTGTTTAATGAAAAGAGCACACATGCTGTGGTGGCATCACTACATGTGTTTATTTCCAAAACCATAATGGTGCACACTGATACACACACATCCGATTAGGTGTGGTGATGCAGCATCTTTCAAGCTGGTGGTGGAGGCATCCTATAGTTGAATCCCAGCATGCTGCCAGGGTTCCTGGACATGGTTGGACACCACATGCTTGAGTGGCATCACTGCATTTGATCTTTTCCTAAAACCACAATGATGCACACTAATACACACACATCCAATGAAATGTGGTGTTGCAGCATCTTTCAAGCTAGTGGTAGAATGCATGCTACAGTTGAATCCTAGCATGCTGCCTAGGTTCCTGGACATGGTTGGACACCACATGCTGTGGTGGCATCACTACATGTGTTCTTTTCCTAAAACCACAATGATGCACACTAACACACACAAATGCAATGAACTCTAGTGGATCCATGTGGTTTATGAAGAGAACACACATGCAAGGAACGCTAGTGGATCCATGTGGTTTATGAAAAGAACACACATGAAATGAACTCTAGTGGATCCTTATGGTTTATGAAAAGAACACACATGCAATGAACTCTAGTGGATCCATGTGGTTTATGAAAAGAACACACATGTTGTGGTGGCATCACTTCATATGTTATTTTCCAAAACCACAATGGTGCACACTAATACATTCACACACACATCCAATGAGGTGTGGTGATGCAGCATCTTTCAAGATGGTGGTAGAATGCATGTTGTAGTTGAATCACAGCATGCTGCCGTGGTTCCTGGTCATGGTTGGACACCACATGCTAGAGTGGCATCACTGCATGTGTTCTTTCCCTAAAACCACAATGATTCACACTGATACACACACATCCAATGAGGTGTGGTGATACATCTTCTTTCAAGTTGGTGGTAGAATGCATGCTACAGTTGAATCCCAACATGTTGCTAGGGTTCTTGGACATGGTTGGACACCACATGCTAGAGTGGCATCACTACATGTGTTCTTTTCCTATAACCACAATGTTGCACACTGATACACACACACATCCAATGAGGTGTGCTGATGTAGCATCTTTCAAGTTGGTGGTAGAATGCATGCTGAAGTTGAATCCTGGCATGCTGCTAGGCATCCTGGACATGGTTGGACACCACATGTTGTGGTGGCATCACTACATGTGTGCTTTTCCTGAAACCACAATGATGCACACTAACACACACACACATGCAATGAACTCTTGTGTATCCATGTGGTTTATGAAAAGAACACACATGCAATGAACTCTAGTGGATCCATGTGGTTTATTGAAAGAACACACATGCAATGAACTCTAGTGGATCCATGTGGTTTAGTGAAAGAACACACATGCAATGAAGTCTAGTGGATCCATGTGCTTTATGAAAATAACACACATTCGATGAACTCTAGTGGATCCATGTGCTTTATGAAAACAACACACATGCTGTGGTGGCATCATTGCATGTGTTTTTTTTCAAAACCACAATGGTGCACACTGAGACACACACATCCAATGAGGTGTGGTGATGCAGCATCTTTTCGGTGGTAGAATGCATGCTATAGTTGAATACCACCATGCTTCTAGGGTTCCTGGACATGGTTGGACACCATAGGCTAGAGTGGCATCACTACATGTGTTCTTTTCCTAAAACCACAATGATGCACACTAATACACACACATCCAATGAGGTGTGGTGATGAATCATCTTTCAAGGTGGTGGTTGAATGCATGCTACAGTTAAATCCCAGCATGCTGCCAGTGTTCCTGGACATGGTTGGACACCACATGTTGTGGTGGCATCACTACATGTGTTCTTTTCCTAAAACCACAATGATGCACACATACACACATATGCAATGAAGGCTAGTGGATCCATGTGGTTTATAAAAAGAACACACATGCAATGAACTCTAGTGGATCCATGTGGTTTATGAAAAGAACACACATGCAAGGAACGCTAGTGGATCCATGTGGTTCATGAAAAGAACACACATGCAATGTGTTGGGGGGATACCCACGGGTGGGGTCACGCCGGGGTATAGAGGCCGAGTTAGCCAAGGTACGGCAAGGTCAAAGCGAATGCTGGCCGAGTCACCTCAAGGCAGGCCGACTGATGGAGTAACCCGGACCGGAAGATGTCCACCTAACTGAGTCCCGGCTGACGTACGTCGTATGCCGGAAGGCATTTTGTAACTTGTATGAAGGTACCCGTAGGGCCGGATTAACCGGGCATGATCCGGGTTATATCAGGCTTGCTAGAGAAGGAAGGTATCTCGCTGGTCAAAAGGTGGGCACTGTACGCTAGAGCATGAGCGAAGCAGACAGAGGGAAGGACCACCGAGGCGTGGTCGACAAGGGTGACACAGCCTGTGTCGGATGGCGCTGGTGCCGCAGAGGCTTACGTAGCCTCTGCATGGCTTACGACGGCAAAAGGTGACCCGGTCGGTTTGCTATTTTGGGAAGAGGCATATTCCAAGGAATATGCCTCCACGTATGCCCTAGTTGGCAACCTAGCCTCCCCTTTATAAGGACTGCTAGGACCTCTATAGAAGGGGTTGATTGGTTGGCATTTGAGTAGTTGGTTCCTTGGAGATAGGTAGTGGTGAGAGTAAGAGAGCTTCTTCTTCCTCCTCTCCCCAATACAGCTCAAGGAGCATCTATAACCTTGCGAACTGTGAGAATACAAAACGTCTGTGTGTGGAATCACCACACTATCCCTCCCTGGATTCCTCTAGTGCATATTGGCCCCACCTTTAGCCTATCCATGGCATCTGGCGTGACACCACCACGACAGTTGGCACCCACCTTGGGGCAAGCGGAGCTAGCAGGAGTGAAGATCCGGATGGGAAACCTGATCGCCAGCGGCGAGCGCATCATCTATGGGCTCGTTCAGCGCTTCGGAGTGCTGGACTACGTCAACGACAATGCCGGTTGCTTCGCCAAGCGACCTCTTCCGCGCAACGGCCTCTTTGTTAAGCTTGGCGCTCACAAGATCTACGTCGGTGTCGATGTGTCGTGCGTGCACCCGCAGCACGTCGTCGAAGGAGGCGAGCCACCCCTTAGCGCGGCTTACAGGGCGCGTATCACTCGCTCCCCAGATCGCGCCGAGGTGATGATGATGGCGCCTGACGCTGGCGCGAGCAAGGATCCGACACCAGATCCGGAGGTAACACCCAAGGCACCAAGGAAAAGTAGAGGTCCTCCACTAGAGAGGCCAGAAAATGTGCTGCAGCAAGTAATAGATAGCTTGGCAAGCCCCATGGCACCTGTGGTAGATCTAGCTCAAGCATAGGTCGAGTTAGAGGAAACTAGGCCGAAAATACTAGAAGGTGCGAAAAAGATAGCTGCGGCTCAGCAGTCGTTGAACATGACGCTGCGCGAGTACGCAAAGGCAAATAAGGTAGACGCTGTGAAAGTGAAAGGGAGAAACCTCATCAGTGAAATGAACAAAGAGGGTGATACTAGGCCTGAGGAATCAGAGAACATTTTGTCCATGGGGATGCCGAAGTACAGCACCCCGGCAAAGAACCTTAGAGCAGCAGATGCAGCCGCATCCGAGTTAGAAGGTTTGATGGGTGAAGCCCGGCAAAGAAAGCAGGAGAGAGTCAACGAGTTAGTTCGGATCGCTAACATACAGAATGAGGAGTTTCTCAGAGCTAACACGGCAAGAGCTGGGGCTTCCAAAGTCGTTTATTCAGCGGTAGGTAATCCGAAAAAATCTGCTGGAGCTGCATCATCCCCTCATGATGGCATTAGAAGAGAGGAGGTAGTAACCTCGGCGAGGAGAAACAAACAGATAGTCCCATATGACCCGGCAAGGGTAGGGAAAGGAAACGCAGTGCAAGGAAATGAGGATCGACGGAGTGTCAGCAAAGGTGAAGCTGGCGGAGGTAACCGCGACCAAGGCAATGCCGGTCAGGGAAACGCTATAAACGGCAATGCCGGACAGTGTAACTCGGCGGGTGCAGGGCCAAACCTATCTCGACAATAGCAACAGTGGAACGTACCTCGGCAAGAGCAAAGTGCCGGCCAGGGTATGCAGCAAAACTGCGCTTAGCAAGAGCAAGACAGATACAATGACAGTCATTCGGAAATGGTGAACGCAGGATACCCTAGGCCGGATTATCACGTGATAGGGTCAAGGTTGGGAAGCAGGAACTTGATGCCCGACGATGCCAGGTTAAAACTGGATCGGCTCTATAGGTCGGAACAGATTGATGGGCAAGGTCCTCTGGGTCCAGCGTGCTTTGGGACCCGGATCATGAAAGAACCTCCGGTACCTAACTTCCAGTTACCTAGGGGCACGAAAACATATCACGGCAGCACCAAGCCGGAGGATTGGTTGATCAATTACGCAACAGCGGTGAAGATTGCAACAGGCAATTTGAGATAGGCAGTGAGATATGTACCTCAGATGCTGGAGGGGCCAGCGAGGGTATGGCTAAATAGTTTACCGCCCGGTAGTATCAACTGCTGGATTGATTTTGAGGACATGTTTGCCAGTAACTTCTCGAGCACGTATCAGAGGCCGAATAGGCCACATACCCTAGCAATGTGCAAGCAGAGACCAAATGAAACAGACCGGGAGTTCCTAACCTGCTGGTGCACCATGAGAAACTGGTGTGAAGGTGTGATTGAGTCTCAGGCCATAGCTTGGTTTGCACAAGGATGTAGATATGCGAGCATGCTGTGGCAATGGTTACAAAGGGATATTCCAACTACATTGGCAGAGACAATCCGGATTGCTGATTCGTATGCTTTGGGTGATCCGACTCAACCCCGGCTTATGTCAAACGAGTCAAATGAGGAGTACTACCAACGAGATGGAGCCGGACCATCCCGGCGAAATGAATACCGGGGTAAGAGAAGAGATGATAGACCAGATTACCGGTACAGTTCGCAACAAGTTGCTGCTGTAAATCAAGATCAACCCGGAGCAGGGAGTAATCAGCGTCAGAAAACTGGACGGCAACAATGGACTCCGAGAAATGATGGCAAGAAAACTTGGACGCCCGAACAAAAGAGAAAGTGGCAAGAAAAGAAAGACCGGCCGAGGTATACATATGAGGCAATGCTGGATCAGCCGTGCAAATTTCACACGCCAAATCCGAGTAACCCGGCGGGTCATACGACTTGGCAATGTGAGTGGATGAGAAAGATAGAACAAAGTGGTTCGGGGAATGCTCAGGCACCTCGGAGCGATCAATCTCGGCAGGAGTTACCCCGGCAGCAATTGCTCTCCGGAGTGAACACGCAACAGTTAATGTTGCCACCACCTCCACCGAGGTATGAAAACCATGAGAGAAGGGATGCAGTGCATCAGGTGGAAAATCAACATCCGCCAGATCAGAGATATCCTGGCAATGAGGGAAACAATGAATACAGAGAGCATCACCAGAGTTACTGTGTGTTTACCACGGAGGAAACAGATAGAAAGAGCTTGCAGCGCCGACATATGGAAGTGAATGCGGTTATGCCGGCAGTGACGAGGTATATGCCTTGGTCGGATCAGGAAATTATGTGGAGCATCAAGGACCATCCCAAGCTCATGCTGAGTCCTCGTTCATATGCACTGGTGCTGGACCCAACGTTCATCGGACCAAATATCAATGTGAGGTTTTCCAAGGTACTGATTAACAATGGCAACAACATTAATATCATGTACGTAGATACAATGCGCAAGTTGGGTATCTCAGAGAACATGCTCCAAGCCACGAGGACAACTTTCCATGGCATTGTGCCTGGTATCTCCTGTGAACCCATTGGTAAAGTCCGGGTTGACGTGTTATTCGGCACAAGAGACAACTGCCGAACTGAGAATTTGGAGTTTGAGGTTGTGAACTTAGAAAGCGCATATCACGCGTTGCTCGGCAGGCTAGCCCTGAACAAATTCATGGCAAGTAGTCACATCAGTTACCTGAAGATGAAGCTGCCTGGGCCAAATGGAGTAATTACCATAGCAGGAGATTTCTGACGTTCCATTGAGTGCGCGTCAGCCGGGTCTAACCTGGCCAAGTCACTCGTGATCACACAAGAAAAGAGAAAGAGCTAGGAATTGGCGGCATTGGCTCAGTCCGCACAGCAGTATATGCCGGCGCTGAGTAACCCGCATGGAAGTGTATCATTTCAAGCAACAAAGGATACGAAGAAAGTGCCCGTTGATGATCTGTTCCCAGAGCGCACCGTAACAATTGGTGCCGGGTTAAGTGAGAAATAGTTAAGCGAGCTCGTCAACTTCCTTCGTGAGAATCAGGATATCTTTGCTTGGTCCACACAGGACTTGTAAGGTGTTCCGAGGGAGTTGGCCGACCACTCTTTAAATGTGAGACATGGAGCAAAAGTGGTGAAGCAACCTCTCCGCCGCTTCGCCGAAGATAGGATAAAGGTCATTGGAGATGAGATATCTTAGCTCCTCGCAGCTGGGTTGTTACGACCTCGGATCGTGTAAGATCCTAAGTCCCTGTGATTAACATGCTAGTCCCTGGATCATTAGCTAGCACTCACAGTCGATGAAATATCATGTAAAACACAAGTCTTTATTACATGAATCGAATAATCCAGAGTTTACATTATTACAACAGAAGCAAAATATATACAACTTGGAGTCCCATCAATGCCACAGGCAGGTTGAGTGAAGACTCGCGATCCTAGCGCACCTTTCAACGATCTCCAAATTCTGCACATAAAACGTGCAGCCAAACGAGTTGGTCAATACTTTGAATGTATTGGCAAATTACACCAAGGAAAGAACAAGACTAACTCTACATGCAAGGCTAGAGTAGGCTTTGGGGTTCATTTGCGTAAAGCCAATTTTATAAATGTAATAAGAAAAGAGGAAGAAAGTTTTCCCTACTTTGTAAACTTTGATAAATAGTATACGGTCAAATGGAACACGAGGATATTACTCACCAAGTGCCCAACCAACCTAACACTTTGATATTACACACCAGGTGACACTTGGATATTACGCACCAAGTTACTTGGATATGACACACCAAGTTCCCAAATTCCCACCTATTAGCGATATTACGCACGCCATAGGGTTTGAAAAACTTTTGTTTGAAAAGAGAGAGGAAGATCTTTCAGAGGCTCCATCCTTCAGATGCTCAAAATGTTCTTTTCCGTGAACTCGGCTGATCGATCAGATTGCAATACTCTCGAGAGGTTGTCCACTTTCCCCACAATCCATGATCAAGTCCTTTTACAGACAAGACCATGGCGAAGCCTTCCCTTAGTAGCCCCTCTACCAGCTGGATCCAACCGTGCCAAGAACCTCCAAATGTTGGTACCCCGGTGAGGTTTCCCACTAAGTACTAAGCCAAGACAGAGCCCATATGTATTGTGGTTGCACGGGAAGCTTCTGAATTCTGAAACATGGCAGACTTCTTTGATTCCTGGGCGGCCGTCCTCCACCAAAATCTCACTCGTTGTCCCGACAACCATTCCGCCCAGAAGAAAACTTAGTTTTATTTTGAAGGGGTTTTGGAGAAGAAAGTTCGCTCGAGAGAGCTATCATACTTAGAAAATTCTTGAGTCTTTCGAACCCTCCCAACGGTATTTGATATATATATAGCATAGCAAGCAATACTTAGTAAAACAGGGGAACCTATTAGGACGGAAAATCCTAAGTATAAAGCTACTCATGGCATACTACAAAACCGCACTTAAAAAAAATAGTAATAAGAAAGCTACTAAAAACCTACACATGCATACTACAAGATTTTGAAGAGTAAAACATGCATAGTCAAAAACTGGGACATAACATGAACAAGTGGTGTAACTTGCCTTGATCCGAGCAGCAATCTACACAACAATACTCCTCAGCGCACTCCGAGCAATCTAACGAAGCAAACAAGGATCCAATCATAATTTGCACAAAACAAGTCACGAAGTCAAATATGCATGCATGCAACATGATAATATGCAAGGGTGGGTTTGATTTCGGCCAAGGGTCTTAACCAGGGGTGTTGTTGAGTTGGGGATGTCATTAGAATCGATTTCCCACAGATCTTAGTTATTTTGGATAAAACCCTAATTAACTAGGCTTGAAACTAGATCTACAGCTCTAATCTATCTCGAAACAGATCTAAACGCCCTAAGCAATATATGATAATTTTCTACAGAAGGTATTGTCAAAACAAGGCCAACGCAACAAGAATCAACTAAAACGGAGTTACGGATAATTTTCTAGAATTAAAATACTCTAATCTAAACTTTTAACTCTACTGCAAGATTGCCGTGGCAAAATAGTAATATTATTGTAGATCTGTGTTCTACTCGAAATTATGAATCCAACGGTATATTGTACGCAATTTTTGGACTAATAATCTAATTTCTATGAATTTTACAAGATTACAGCTATAATCTGCAATTTTAAATTCGAACGGAATATTCCAGAGAATATTCCGCTGACTGGACAGGTTGACTGGGACTAGATGCTGACCTGACGACGACGTGGCGGTGACGAGGCAACTGATCGGGACGATTGAATCTCGACCGTCGGGATGACATCTGGTGGTTAGAAGAGAAGTTGGCTCAAAATAGACCCGATTTTGCCTAACAAAGGACTAGAAGTAGATCTGTGTTAGAGAGATAAATCCGTAGGTCAAATCGAAAAACTTTGAACATGAAAGTTGTGGAGGATGATTAGATCTACCTTTTCACCAAAGGGATTTGGATTCCAAGAAACGAGCGCGAGTAGATCTTGGAATTACGCCATCAGATCTGAAATATTGCGTTGCGAAATTCTCCGGCTGTGGTTGATGAAAAGAGGTGAGGTTTGTCGGAATTGAAAGATTTCGACGAGATCTACGACTTTCGTGTTGAAGCCGAAGGCAGCCGACGAAGTTTAGATGGGTTTAGAAGCGAAATACGATTCGGTGGTGTGTAGATTCGGGATTTTGGGAAGGAGAAGTGTTATAGCTGTGGCTCCGATGGATTACTTACGCTTTTATGATGATGGGAAGATAGATCTTGAAGTAGGGAACAAGTAGAAACAAACGGAAGTCAATTCGGAGTTGTAGATAAAAAGTTATAAGTGTTTGAATAAAGATAGGTTTAGAAAACAGATTTTCGCACGCTTTTTAAAGCGGAGGTGGGATCGATCCGGTACGATGGCTGGTTCGGTCGGCTGAGGTGGGCCGGCCGGCGGCCCATTTCGTTTTTTTTTCTTTTTCTTTTTCTATTTTGGTATTTTCTTTATATCTTTTGCATACGAACTCCAAATGACATGATTCTTGTTTCTAAATTTTTCTAAAATTCCATAGATCATTATAAGATCATATTTATAACATTTTCACTAGTTTAGAGATGATTTATTTATAAATGTCTTTATATTCCTTATAGGAACATTTGGGTAAATCAACTATCGGATCTAGATATTAGAATTTGGATTCAATTTTTGGGAACTTTGCATGGATGCAAATGAATGCTTATGAATGCTTCATGATTTTTGTTTTTGCAAACATTCACACAAATCCTAAAGCTAAAACTCAATTCACACCTTTTTGCCTATATGGCTACTTAGGTATTATCAAAAAGGATATAGGGTTTTATGCATTTGGCCTTATATGCCTACTATGCAATATTTCTAAATAGCTTCTTAGGGTTTTATTTTAACCACTCAACCAAAACACACAATGCCACAAATGCCCAAAACAACAAGTTCAATCATGTAACATGAAGGAACACATTCTTAACATCCAATGAAAATGAAGATGTCATGTTATCTTCTCTCTTTTCAAGCAAGTGGTGAAAAGCATCTAGAATGGTTTCATAAATCGAAGTAGAGACTTTAAGGGTCAAATAGGGAAATTAGAATATCATTCCACCATAATTGGGGAAGTCATTTTATTCCCTCTCTTTAATCATCTAAGCATGGTTGGATATTTAAAGAATCAAATAGTTGAAAAGAAAATGAAAACAAGTTGGATAGTCCTGTAAATCCAATCTCATACAAGTTTTCTAAATTCAAGGAAGGAAAATCATAACAGAAAGTTTCTTTTCTTTGAGAAATTTCAACAAAGTCAAACAATTCAACCAAGTTATTTTATTAACTTTACATTCCAAAATTAGGAGAATTTTGGGATGTGACATGGGTTCATCATGGAAGTGCTTTACCCGGATTGGCTATCTAATCCGGTGCTTGTGGAAAAGAAGAAAGTTGATCCGAACGTAGCAGTGGTTTAGCGTATGTGCATCGATTACATGAACTTGAATAAGGCGTGCCCAAAAAATCAACTCCCACTGCCAAGGATAGATCAGGTCATAGATTTTACTGCTGGGTGTCAACTATTGTCATTCATAGACGCATATTTTGGTTTCCACCAGATACTTCTGAATCCGAATGATCAAATAAAGATTGTGTTTATTATGCCGTACGGGGCTTACTTCTATCGCACCATGCCTTTCGTCTTACATAATGCGGGGGCAACATACCAAAGATGTATGCAAAAATGTTTACATAACCAAATTGGTCGAAATGTGCAAGTGTATGTGGATGATGTGGTTATAAAAACCAAGGAAAGCAAAATGCTCCTTGATGATATCCGGAAAATGTTCGCGAACTTAAGGAGGTTCCGAATGAACCTTAACCCAGAGAAATGTACCTTCGGTGTCCCGGCTGGAAAATTACTCGGATTTCTTGTCTCCAGCCGAGGTATCGAAGCTAGCCCAACTAAAATACGGGCAATAGAGTGAATGGAATTGCCGAAGTGTCTTAACGATGTCCAGAAGTTCACTGGTTGCCTGGCATCCGTAAGTCGGTTTGTATGTCGGTTGGGAGAAAAGACATTGCCTCTCTATCAACTAATGAAAAAGTCGGACAAGTTCATATGGATGCCGCAGGCCAACGAAGCCTTCATCCAATTAAAGAAAATGTTAGCCACTTCACCAGTGTTAGCCTCTCCACTATCAAAAGAGCCAATGTTGCTCTACATAGCCGCAACCAACCGAGTTAAGTGCAGTGGTAGTGGTAGAGCGCGACGAAGAGGGTAAGTCGGTGCAAAGGCCAGTCTATTACCTGAGCGAGGTATTATCAGCATCAAAGCAGAACTATCCTCACTATCAGAAGATGGCATATGGTGTGTATATGGCAGCAAAGAAGCTGAAACACTATTTTGAGGAACACCCAATCAAATTGATATGTGAAGCCCCCATATCTGAAGTAATGAGCAACAAGGACGCAAATGACCGGATCGCAAAATGGGCAATTGAGCTAGCCCCTTATGCTCCGCAGTACCACAGGCGAGATGCGATCAAGTCTCAGGGTGTGGCTGACTTTTTCGTGGATTGGGCCGAGATGCAATACGAACCACCGTTGCCAGGTCCGAATTACTGGAGGATGCATTTTGATGGATCAAAAACAAAAACCAGGTTAGGCGCCGGAGTTGTGCTTACCTCACCCAAGAAGGACCAGCTGAAGTATGTGCTACAGATCCATTTCGCAGCATCAAACAATGTTGCAGAATATGAAGCACTTGTGCATGGGCTCAAAGTGGCAAAAGAAATCGGAATATGTCGGATCCAGTGCTTTGGTGACTCGGATTTGGTAGTTCAGCAAGTATCAGGGCAATGGGATGCTTTGGATGCAAACATGGCATTGTACAGATTTCATGTGCAGAAGATATCAGGATACTTTGAGGGATACGAATTTCATCATGTACCTCGGCTGGATAATGAGGCTGCCGATGTACTGTCAAAACTCGATTCAACCTGGCAAGCAATCCTGCTAGGTGTAGCACTTGAGCACCTTAGAAAACTATCTATCAGGCCCTCCCCAGAGTCCGAGTCAATCTATATCCCGGCAAATCCGGAGTCGGAAGCTGTGCCCATGGACATTGATGTGGGAAGTGATTCAGGAAACCCGGGGACTGCTTCGCAGAACCCGGGGACTACGCAGCATGACCTTGCTGAGGTTATGCCGATGGATCAAATGGAAAATGATGAGGAAGTGTTTCCGGTGCGAGCCGTACCAGCTTGGGCACTGCCCATATTCCAGTTCCTGAAGGATGGAATTTGGCCCAGTGAAGAAGTGCTTTCAAGGCAAATTCAAAGGAAGGCAAAGGCATACACGATTATCAATTCTGAGCTGTACAAGAGAAGTGTCACAAATGTCCTCCAACGATGCGTTGACCCGGAAGAAGGGCTTGACATCCTCCGAGATATACATCAAGGGGAATGTGGGCATCACGCCTCGTCCAGAGCTTTAGTAGCAAAAGCTTTCCGGCATGGATTCTACTGGCCAAGCTTGGAGCAAGTAGAAGATCTAGTAAGAAAATGCAATGGTTGTTAGAGGTATGCCACCAAGACGCACATGCCAATGTCGGAGCTCAAGACCATACCAATTACCTGGCCATTTGCTGTATGGTGTTTGGATATGGTTGGTCCGTTTAAGCCGGAAGAGGAAATATGACCCATATCTTGGTTATGGTTGACAAGTTTACAAAATGGATTGAAGTAAAGCCGATAAGAAAATGTGTTGGAGCTACAGTCGTAACATTCCTCAAAGATGTCATTCTGAGATATGGCTACCCTCACAGTATCATAACGGATAACGGCACTAATTTTGCTGAAGGAGCATTTGCGCGATTCTGCCAGGATAAGAAGATTCGACTGTACGTTGCTACAGTAGCTCACCCTGGATAGAACGGACAAGTGGAAAGATCCGACGGATTAGTGTTATCCGGGATAAAACCCTGGCTCATTGATCCTCTACAAAGATCAGTGGGGTGTTGTATTGTGGAGTTTAAGAACAGCTCCGAATCGATCAACAGGCTATACGCCATTTTTCTAGTATCTAGGGTAGAAGCTGTATTACTAGCCGACATAGAGCATGATTCGCCTGGAAGAAGCGAGAGAATTGGCATTGTCCAGATCCGCCATATATTAGCAAAATCTCCGACGCTATCATAGCCGGAAAGTAAACCCCCGAGTCTTCCAGGAAGGTGATCTAGTACTCCGGCTGGTACCACGTACTACTGGCATGCATAAGTTATCCCCCCATGGGAAGGGCCATTCATTGTGAGAAAAGCATTGCACAATGACTCTTATTATCTCATCGATGCAAAACCACAGGAGAAGAACAAGGCGGACAGGTCCAGAGAGGAATCTAAGCGTCCATGGAATGTAGATCTGCTTCGTCCATTCTACAATTAACAAAGAAGTGTATGTATCTGAGTCTCTCATATGTCGGTATGTGTGCCGGCAATGAGTTTAGCAATGAAATCTTGGCACCTCGAATAGTAACTCGGGGACTGCCTTAGTAATATTTGTTGTCTTCTGTGCTTGTTATTTATTTTTATGTCGGCTGGCTGAAGTTACTTCTACCTAAGCCGGATTAGTAGTGTGTAAGCACCAAAAACCCAACTCTTTGACTTGCTGCCATCCAACAAGAATTGGCTTCATGGCAAGCAAGAGAACAAGTTTGGAAATGCGCAGCACACGAAAAACGACTAAGGAAAGGAACATAATCGAGCCGACGTTTATTGTTCGGACTAACCCCATATTTATTTTACCTTTACTATGCTGGATTATTTTGAGCTAATCCTAAAGTTTCCAAGTATTGTTAAGTCAATTTTTGAAACTCGGTCTCGTAAGTCACAAAACCGAATCAAGGTAGACGCGAGCCGATCCATGAAATTGAAGGAACAAGAAAATGAATATCGAGGACTATGCCCAAGTTAATCCGATGTAAATAACTTAGTAGAAAAAATAAATCAGTATGCTTAATACATCTGCACCCGGCATACCTGGGATATGATAAATACCAAGGAGCAGCAGCAGGAGGAGGTAACTCGGCGCTAGCAGGTGGAACTCTGGCCTCAGCCTCATCGTCATCTTTGTTTTCTTCGACGTCTGAGGTTTCGTCCTCTTCCCCTCATCTGAACTATCTTCGACATATTCGTCGTCAACGGGGTCAAGGAATCTTGGTCCCTCGTTCCATTGATGGACGGGGGAAAACTGGATGAGGTTGTGGGCACAAGCCTTACGCTGAGCTACCCAATCCGGGTCGTTTGACCACCTTGATCCGGTGCACAAGCGTTCGAATAGCTTCGGATTCAGTTTTTCATACCACGTGAGAACGAAGTGGAGGACAGTATCAGCTCCAGCGCAAGCGGCTGATTCCCTCCAGAGGTCGAGTTGGGTATCACAATCCATCAGCTTGTTGATCAGAGAAGTGGATCCCTCCGGAACATCCTCACCAGGCAAAAGGGCATGGAAGACCCGGAGACCTGAATCCAGGAGACCCGAACCATAGTTCTTCATAATTTCAACTCGGGAGGATAGGCTGACTATCAGATCCTCCATGTAAAGAGGAATGGAGCCAGAGCCAGGACTAGTTGGAGTACACCTCTGCTAGCGGAACTTGGCAACGGCAGTTGATGCAATGGCATCTCCCTCTGGGAATTTATCTGAAGACAAAACACGTAAAATAAGCAAAAGAATTTAACCCGAAAAAATACATGTCGGCTTAAGGAAAGGAGTTTACGGCAGATATGGCTATGGATCCGAGTCATCTCCTTGGTACAATTGTCACGTCTGGTTCGGAGATGCTCAAGTTCACCATTCGCCGAGTCTAGGTAGACGTCAGCCTCCTTCAGCAATTCTTGATCCTTTGTGAGTTGGAGGTTAAGACGTTCTCGCTCCTCTGTGAAATCTTGGCTAGCCTTGTCCATCTCTTTTTTGTGGAGCTCTTTAAGCTTTTTCATCTCATCCTTGAGCTTGGAAATTTCATCATCTTTGGCTCAGAGTTTTGTGAGCTCATCATCCTTCTTTTTATGTTCGGCCTAGTGTTGCCCTGCTTGTTCGAGAAAATGCAGCATCATATCAGGCATGGGCACACTATCTTCAAGGGATGTTGAAACGGTTTGTTGACCCGGCAGAGCCAAGGTATGAATATTTGCCGAGCTCAGGAGAAAAGAGATAGGGCACTAAAATTTAGTAATCAAAGCGAATTACCTTTAATCTCGGCCAGGTTTTTCCTCATAATTTTTTTCGGCCTCCACTCCGGCTATGAAATCCGAATGACGAATTAGTTCGGCGGGGAAAGACAAAGAAATATGGGAAAAATACAAAGATAAAACATACCCCTTTTCTCAAACTCAGCAAGAAGCGTTGTATGTTTCGAGCGCAGCAAGAGGCGCTGAAACTCAGCGCTCCGGCGATTGGTAGTGATCTGAAAAAAAGCAAGGGTTGCTTAGTTATATGCATATTCGAAGTGTACAAAATCCGGGCCAAGTGGAACTTAACGCGAATCTAGGTATGTGCATTTTCGAAGTGTACAAGATCCGGGCCAAGTGGAACTTAACCCGGCTCTAGGTGTGTGCATATTCGAAGTGTACAAAATCCGGGCCAAGTGGAACTTAACCCGGCTCTAGGTGTGTGCATATTCGAAGTGTACAAGATCCGGGACAAGTGGAACTTAACCCGGCTCTAGGTGTGTGCATATTTAAAGCTATTAAGGAGTTACGCTAGCTCTCTAAGGAGCATCCGGCCGAGTAACAAGTTACCCCCTCGGAGGCTCAGGGACTATTGGATATATCTCTAAGAACTTGTGCACGTTAAAGAAAGGACAAAGTAGCGTACCTCCATCATCCGGCCAGCAAGGTTGATAGCATTGGCTGCGGTGTTCATTTGCGCACTGAATTCGGCGGGCCTGAACTTCTCAGGGAGATCGTCGTTGGGATTGACGAACTCCGCTCTGTTCCAGTTATCTACATATTCGATCAGAGCCAGAGGATAACTCTCTCCACTAAGCATATGCGGCGTAACAAAACCCTTGGCATGGGCCTCCCTCCTCACAACTTGGGCAGCAGTAGGGCTGGTATGCAGTGTGAGTTGCTTGCTAGCTGATCCGTGGGAGGCATCTTTCTTCGATAGATGTTTCTTCGATAGCATGGACGTGAGCGTGCACTGTCTAGCCTCGATGGATGCTGCCCTGGTGGCATCAGAACTTTTCTTGGCCTTGGGCTGCTGCTGACAGGCTGAGGTTTGAGCTGCAGATTTGGACTTGGGTGCAGCTTTGGTGCTAGCTGGGACCTCTCGCAGAGTCTTGGAAGACTCGGACGAGGCAGCAAGAGTTGGTGCTCGTGCTTGTGTTGCTGTTGGTGCTGCTGTTGGTGGCGGCGCTGGTGCTTGTGCTGGTGCTGGTGTTGGTGGTGCTGCTACTGCTGTTGGTATCTCGGAGGTGGCGGGTTGCGGCTGAGCCGATGAGGAGCTGGGAGCATCTGCTACCTCGGCCGTGCCACTTCCCCCTGCTCTGAGGTTGCCCTCCTCTGGACGAGGTGGGCTAGAACCCGAAGCAGCCACGGAACCCTCACGAATTGGGCTTAGTGGGCGTGTGTTGTCACCACGAGGGGGAGATGGGGTATGCCGGAGGGGTGAAGCAATGCTGGAGCCGCTCTGGGGAACCTCCACCGCAGCCCTGTCGAATCAAACGATGAATAACAAGTTATAACAAAAGAAAGGCATATAGATAGAAAAGCATGAAGTAGAGAACTGGACCAAAGGAAAAAGTGACTTACTCGTCGGAAGTCAAAGGCTCCTTGGGCTTCCGAGCTCTCCGAGTTATGGCCTTAGTTGGAGGCTTGGTGGCGGACTTGTCAGCGGACTTCTTTCGCCTCTTGGTTGTTTTAGGAGGTCCAGAGGAAGCAGCGGAAGTGGCAGCCAGTTTTCTAGACACGGCTGGGACCGGCTCACCCGTGGCGAGAGGGGGATCTTCATGAATCTGCCCAGTCGGGTTAACTGAAGCCAGAAATGCGTAAGAAATGGGTAAAGCGTCAAATGCCTCCATCACCTCAACGTCGGAATCATCTTCATCGTCAGGCCAATCCGTTAAGGAAGAGAGGTTACTAGTGGGTCGCTTGGTTACATCCGGGAACGGCAGGAACATTTCTTGATCCGGCTCCTCCTTGTCCGATACAAGTCGATCCTTCGCCCATTTGAGGGAAGGCTCGGTGCCATCTTCAAGGGTTTGCTGAAGAAACAACTAAGGAGAAAATGCAAAGGGATAAAAAGATTGAATCATGAGATTTACCATAGGAGGAGGCCTGTCCCGGCAGTAATGCTCCATCCCCCACTCCCTGATGGCTCAATGCACGGCGCCCAGAAAAGTGTTGATGGCTCGTGGTTGATGTTGAGCTCGTTGGGAACCCCAAGAGGAAGGTATGATGAGCACAATAGCAAGTTTCCCTCAGTTATGAAACCAAGGTTTAATCGAACCAGTAGGAGCAAGGAAACAGCCCAAAGGTGTTCCTAGATGAGCCTTGGCAGGGCGCACAACCGGTGCTAGTAGCAACGTGGCGACCTGCACAACACAACCACAGAACTCTGTCCCCAACTTGCGATGAGGTTGTCAACTCACCGTGTTTTGCTGAAAACAACAGATTAAACATATCGAATGGAAAGAAGTAAAAGTTTGCAGAAAGTAAACACAAAGCAGTAAAAGTTTGTAGATTGAATGTAAAAGAAAAGGACCGAGATCCATAGTTCACTAGAGGTGGCTCTCCTTCAGATAGATAACATGCTAGGTGAACAAATTACAGCAGGGCAATTGACAGACATCAAGAAAGGAATACATGCATATACTAATCATCTTGACTCCTTTGAGATTCGATTGGGAATTACAACATTATACATAGACCGCCATCCAACTACATCTATGACTAATAATCCACCTTCAGGTTATACATAGACCCCCATCCAACTACATTATACATTAAGTTGCAAGCAACAGATTATTGCTTTACGAATTGCGTGTAAAGTAAACAATATGGTTGTTCTATGAACAAAGGATTGTTGTTTTCTACCTAGTAGCAATAGCACATCTAGTACCTTAGAGATTTCTGTCACTTCCCCAGATTACCAGAGGCATGAACCCACTATCGAGCATAAATACTAACTCTTGGAGTTGCTAGCATCTACTTGGCCAAGATAGCTACTAACAACGGAAAGCATGCATGATCTCAAATAACAAAGATATGATAGAATCAATAATCAATCTGAAATAGCATCTCAATATCCATCGGATCCCCGCAAACACAACATGTATGAATTACAAATAGATGATCTTGATCATGAACGGAGCTCACAAGATCTAAACATGAAAGCACAAAGGAGGAGAAACCAGCCATCTAGCTACTACATGGATCCGTAGTCCAAGGATGAACTACTCACGCATCACACCGGAGGCTTGCATGTGATGAAGAAGGCCTCCAGGGTGAATTCCCCTCTCCGGCAGGATGCCGGGAAGAGCTTCAGATCCCTCCCGATCTAGGGATGGAGATGACGTCGGCTACATACTCTTTCGTGGATTTTTGATCTGGTACTTTGGGTTTTCGTCCTGAGGGCAATATATAGGCGGAAGGGGAGGCCGAGGGGATGCCGGGACCGGCCACACCACCCCCTGGCGTGGGCCAGGCCTGGCCGCGTGGCCAGGTGGTGTGGTGGCTCCCTGGCCCTTCTCTGTCTCGTATTCTGGCACTTTGGCTGAAAATTAGGCACTTTGGCTTTTGTCCCGTCCAATTCTGAGAATATTCATTTTCTGACTTTCCTGGAACCAAAAACAGCAGAAAACAGGCAGCTGGCATAGTGGCTCTTGTTAATAGGTTAGTCCAAGAATTCATATGAAAAGTACTCCAAAGTTGGAACAAAACACAAGAAACTGGATAAAACCAAGCATGGAACATCAAAAATTATAGATACATTTGCAATGTATCAACATCCCCAAGCTTAACTCCTGCTTGTCCTCGAGTAGGTAAGTGATAAAAAGAAAGAATAATTTTTGAGGTGACATGCACCATCAAAGACTTGATCAAAGTATTTGCAAAACATTCAAAGCTGGGATCATAGTACTTCAATCATAACATGAAAGACAAAGTTCTGGCAATAAGCAAAGAAACTATGATGCAACATGAAAAGGCACAAACAAAAGATTCATGAATAACAATGCTTTGCAAGACGTTTGTTTGTTTCACATAAAGAAAACATAGCATAATAGTATTCAACTTGTCCCTCAGTAGAGTAGCAAATATAAATGCATAGGACACCTTCAAAGTTCATAAGAGTGACTAGATACAATAGTTTCAAACAAGCAATAACAAGTTATGCATCAATCAGCTAGTCTTGGGACAATGCACATAGAACTAAGAATGGCCACTATGCTCTCAAAGTCGGTACATAAAGATAGAAGATGGAGACTTAATATAATGGTGGAAGAAAAGCCTTTTGTAAAAGGAAGTAGGGATTCAAGTCTCATAAAGAGCTTCCAAGAATTATGGTACTTATAGCTTTTAGCTCCCATTGCCCCTATCATAAGCATCTATGGTGTACAAACTATGGTACTTATAAAGGGATTCAAGTGATTAAGGTTAAAGTGAACAAACTATGGTGTACATGCTTGACGAAGTATAAGTCAGAAATCTCATGTCCCTTGTATACGAGGGCCGCTCCTCATGCTACTCAAGTTTAGTCAACGGTAAGTTCTTGTCAGCGTAAGTATATGTGTATCATTGAGAACCACCAACGGGGTACCCCTTGCCCGATGATACGGAAGAATCCCCATATCAAAATGACAAGCCAAGCAGACAACAAGCATCTCAACATTCTTCTTATTTACCATGGAAATATGGTTCTTTTTTCTCTCTTTCCTCTTTTCATAGTATCTCTTTTTTTCTTTTTTCTTTTCTCTTTTTTTTCTCAATATAGGACTCTTTTTTTATAAGAAGAATGCTTCATAGACAGCTCAATATGGTTACGCTGCAGGTTTCCACCATGTCAGCATGGATTAGACCAGCGGCCCAGGCATTTCTCTAACACATATACATAACTCCATGGACTTACACGCTCCCCTTTCATTTCACACCGACGACATCCATATACAAAAGAGCATGATATCAACTAGCTACAAGTACCAAGTGCAATGTTGAAAGCGTTCCCCATGAAAGCATGGTTCTGCTAATTCCCGACAAACAAGTGCAAGCATATACAACATAGAAGATACAATTAGTTCAAGTTTATTAAGGGCAAGTAAAGTAAAGTGTGCCATCAAGTTCGTGAGAGCTTTAATCACTAGTTTTCTCATAACAAGTGGAAGGTAAACAAAAGCATGAATGTACTTGGAATAGCATCAGCTAGTAGGTAGGTATGGTGGACTCTTTGGAATAACCTGGTTTAGGGAGTTGGATGCATGAGTGGAACTCATACTTTTTTGTGGAGGCTAGCAAAAGACTGGGAGCGACAAACTAAGAGAGCAATAATGGCCATAATCATGCAGAGCGACAAAACATCATTGATCAAAGCATAAAGTGATATTACAAGTTGAAAACTAAAGGACAATAAAGGCTATTGTGACTTGAGATAGTCATAACATGGTGTGAGCATGTGCCAAGTCAACCTAAATAAAGCATCAAAGGAGAATACCACTATACTATGCTTTAATATGCTAAAGCAACGCATGATTCATCCAAGGAACATTAAGAAATCTCAATTGTTTATAACAAGTCATGCTACATCAAAGAATACTAAGCATAAACAATATCAAGCATGGCATGACAAAGCATAGGCCACAGTCAAAAACAAGCTCTTTTTACCACATAAGTATGAACTTTCCTACTCTTTTCCAAACCAAACCAAACTATTTGCAAACCAAAGTATGAAAGAGGAGGTCCAACCAATTTATTCAGAAAACTAAGCAAACCAAAGAAAACGAAAACCAAAACAAAAACGAAAAAGAAGACGCTCCAAGAAAAACACAACTGTGCATGAAACAATAAAAATGAAGCTTTTGGAAGAACCTGGAATTTTTATTGATGAAGAAGGGGATGCCTTGGGCATCCCCTAGCTTTTTCGCTTGTACTTCTTGGATATTTCTTGGGGTAACACGCATGGCATCCCCAAGCTTTAGCTTTAGTCCATCCTTCATCTCATTACTCGTTCCTTCCATACACCTGAAATTTTTCCTTCATACAAAACTTCACACAATCTCATTAGCAATATTAGTGCACTTAAGATAAATAAGTCTCAAAGTTCAGTTCTAACACCAATTGAATTTCCATTAGAACACTAGCTACTGTAGCACTTCCCTCAAAAATCTCAATTCCCCAAAAGAACTCAAGAAGGAACCAACAAGAAGCAAATGCAGAAAATGATAGAAATCTGTCAAAACAAACCAGCAGGTAAAGACGAATTTTTTAGAAGACCTTCTGTTTCTCAAATCAAAACGTGTTGAACTAACGAAAGTTAGATAAAAACCTGTAGCAGAAGCACTAAAAATAACAGCTCAATCCGACATACAGAGCTCTCTCACGAATTTTTACGGTGAAGCACAGAAATCTGTTTTGTGACAACAACTTTCCCAATCATTACTTCTCTCTCATTAGAGGTTACGCTTGGCACAAAAAGATAATAAAAAGGATAAGAAGAGGTTATTATAGAGGTAATAAATTCCAACACTCATCTAAAACTCTTGGGTTATCTCCCAACAAGTACTTTTCTTTAACGCCTTTAAGTTAGGCATGAGAAGCAAAGAAAGAATCAAGTGTTCTCAAATGAAGAAGCATTAAGACCAAATTTTGTTTTCATAGGAGAAGCAAAAGAAATATTTTCTCTCTTTTTAGGGAAATGTTCTATACCTTTCTTGAGTGGGAGTTGATATTTAATGGTGCCTTCTTTCATATCAATGATGGCACCAACAGTTCTAAGAAAAGGTCTTCCCAAAGTAATAGGACAAGAAGCATTGTATTCAACATCCAAAACATAGAAATCAACGGGGACATAGGAATCGTTAACCATAATAAGAACATCCTTAAGACTCCCCATGAGTTTCTTTTAAGCATTAGCATCAAATGGGACATTCAAATAACAATCTTCAAGAGGAGGCAAATCAAGCATATCATAAATCCTTCTAGGCATAATAGAAACACTACTATCAAGATCACACAAAGCTTTGAAATCAAAGTCATTCACTTTCATATTAATGATGGGTTCCCAAACATCTTCTTGTTTTATAGGAATAAAAGCTTTATGTTTCATCTTTTCTTCTTTAATCTTTATGAGAGTATCAGTAATGTATTTTGTAAAAGCCATGTTCGTAGCACTAGCATTAGGACTTTTGGCAAGCTTTTGTAGGAACTTAATAACGTCAGAGATATTGCAACCATCAAGATCAAAATCAACTTTATCATCTAAAGTAGTAGGACTATTACTAGCCTCAACACTAGTGGTGGTGATAGTAGAAACACTAATGTTTCTAGCAATTTCATCTTCTCTTTCCCACTTAGCATGTAATTCAGCTAGTAGTCTAACATTTTCATCAATTCTTACTTGTATAGCATTAGTAGCTGCAAAGGGATTCTCATTAGTTTCAGGTTTAGCAGTCATTTTATTCAAAGTAGATTGAGCTTCAGCCAAAGATGCTATATTTCTTTCGGCATTAGAGAGTTTTTTCTCAATAGTTTTATTGAAAGCAGTTTGTTTACTAATAAACTCTTTAAGCATAACTTCAAGTTCAGAGGGAGCACTCTTATTATTGTTGTAAGAATTTCCATAAGCATTACCATTGTTGGGAGGATATGGCTTATAATTGTTGTTACCAAATTGTTCCTATAAGCATTATTACCATAAGCATTGTTGCCAAAGTTGTTATTTCTTATGAAGTTCACATCAACTTGCTCTTCTTGAGCAACCAAAAAGGCTAAAGGAACATTATTTGGATCAATATGGGCTTTCCCATTAACAAGCATGGACATAATAATATCAATTTTATCACTCAAGGAGGACGTTTCCTCAACAGAATTTACCTTCTTACCTTGTGGAGCTCTCTCAGTATGCCATTCAGAATAATTAACCATCATATTGTCCAAAAGTTTTGTTGCAGCACCCAAAGTGATGGTCATAAAGGTACCTCCAGCAGCTGAATCCAATAGGTTCCTTGAAGCATAGTTCAATCCTACATAAAAAGTTTGGATGATCATCCAAGAAGTCAGTCCATGAGTGGGACAATTCTTTAACAAAGATTTCATTCTTTCCCAAGCTTGAGCAACATGCTCATTATCAAGTTGTTTAAACTTCATTATTTCACTTCTCATGGATATAATCTTAGCAGGAGGATAGTATTTTCCAATAAAAGCATCTTTGCACTTAGTCCAAGAATCAACACTATTCCTAGTTAAGGAATTCAACCATTCTTTAGCTTTTCCTCTCAAGGGGAAAGGAAACAATTTCAGTTTAATAATATCACCATCTATATCCCTATGCTTTTGCATCTCACAAAGTTCAACAAAGTTATTTAGATGGGACGCAACATCTTCATTACCAATACCAGAAAATTGCTCTCTCATTATAAGATTGAGTAAAGCAGGTTTTATCTCAAAGAAAGTATTTTCAGCCATAGGTGGAGCAATAGGTGTGCTCATAAAATCATTGTTGTTGGTGCTAGTGAAGTCACACAACTTAGTGTTTTCATGAGTAGTAATTTTTTTGGGTTTTCAAATAAGAAAGCAAACAAGTAAAACTAATTTTTTTTGTATTTTTTGAATAACAAAACAAGCAAACAAACCAAAAAGAAACCAAGAAAAACAAAAACAACAAAGTAAAGAGATTGGTTATGAGGGACTCCCCTTGTGAAGATGTCCTTGACTCCCTGGCAACGGCGCCAGAAAAATGCTTGATGGCTCAATGCACGGCGCCCAGAAAAGTGTTGATGGCTCGTGGTTGATGTATAGCTTGTTGGGAACCCCAAGAGGAAGGTATGATGAGCACAGCAGCAAATTTCTCTCAGTTATGAAACCAAGGTTTAATCGAACCAGTAGGAGCAAGGAAACACCCCAAATGTGTTACTAGCTGAGCTTTGGCAGGGCGCACTACCGGTTCTAGAAGCAATGTGGAGACCTGTACAACAAAACCACAGAACTTTGTCCCCAACTTGCGATGAGGTTGTCAATCTCACCGTGTTTTGCGGAAAACAAAGGATTAAATGTATCGAATAGAAAGAAGTAAAAGTTTGCAGAAAGTAAACACAAAGAAGTAAATAGTTGTAGATTGTATGTAAAGAAAAGGACCGGGATCCATAGTTCACTAGAGGTGGCTCTCCTTAAGATACATAACATGCTGGGTGAACAAATTACAGCGGGGCAATTGAGAAACACCGAGAAAGCAATGCATGCATATACTAATCATCTTGACTCCTCTGAGACTTGATTGGGCATTACAACATAATACATAGACCGCCATCCAACTGCATCTATGACTAATAATCCACCTTCAGGTTATCATCCGAACCGCCTCGAGTATTAAGTTGCAAGCAACCGATTATTCCTTTACGAACTGCGTGTAAATTAAACAAAACGATTGTTCGATGAACAAAGGATTGTTGTTTTCTCCCTAGTAGCAACAGCACATCTAGTACCTTAGAGATTTCTGTCACTTCCCCAGATTACCAGAGGCATGAACCCACTATCAAGCATAAATACTAACTCTTGGAGTTGCTAGCATCTACTTGGCCAAGATAGCTACTAACAACGGAAAGCATGCATGATCTCAAATAACAAAGACATGATAGAATCAATAATCAATCTGAAATAGCATCTCAATATCCATCGGATCCCCGCAAACACAACATGTATGAATTACAAATAGATGATCTTGATCATGAACGGAGCTCACAAGATCTAAACATGAAAGCACAAAGGAGGAGAAACCAGCCATCTAGCTACTACATGGTTCCGTAGTCCAAGGATGAACTACTCACGCATCACACCGGAGGCTTGCATGTGATGAAGAAGGCCTCCAGGGTGAATTCCCCTCTCCGGCAGGATGCCGGGAAGAGCTTCAGATCTGTCCCGATCTAGGGATGGAGATGACGGAGGCTACAGACTCTTTCGAGGATTTTTGATCGGGTACTTAGGGTTTTCGTCCCGAGGGCAATATATAGGCGGAAGGGGAGGCCGAGGAGGTGCCGGGAGCAGCCACACCACCCCCTGGCACGGGCCAGGCCTGGCCACGCGGCCAGGTGGTGTGGTGGATACCTGGCCCTTCTCCGTCTCGTATTCTGGCACTTGATCTCTTCTAGAAAAATAGGCACTTTGGCTTTTTTCCCGTCCAATTCCGAGAATATTCATTTTTTGACTTTCCTGGAAGCAAAAACAGCAGAAAACAGGCAGCTGGTACTGTGGCTCTTGTTAATAGGTTAGTCCAAAAAATCATATGAAAAGTACTCCAAAGTTGGAACAAAACACAAGAAATTGGATAAAACCAAGCATGGAACATCAAAAATTATAGATACATTTGCAATGTATCACTCCCAATCAGCGGAGAAGTCTTTGTCGGTCATAAAGAGGGCCTTGACCTGGTGGAATATCTCGGTGTTATTCAATTCAAAGGTGGAAGTCCGGTTGGGGTCCAGTCGCCAGCTCATGTGGCAAAGTTTGTGTGTGCGCTTCTGGTGAGGGGAGATCCGACTGCGGACGAATGTGATCATCGCGTCCTCGTTGCGCAGCCCCAAATCCTTTAGCTCTTGGAACTGCTTGTTGACTTGGTTCGCTAAGACAGTTGGTTTCTTGGAAACCCGGTCCCACAAATCCGGATTAGGAGGACCCGGAGCATAGGGGCGCAGCCGGATTAGATCTTCATCTGTGCCGTTCCTCACATAAAAGGAGGTTCGGGCCTAGCCCTTGCAGGAATCAAGCCCCGTGACCTGGGGAAAGATGGATTGTTTCTAGGGAGAGATGGAGGCGGCACCAAATTGAGTCAGATGTTTGTCCTCCGGGGCACGGAGCTTATCCAGAATCACGGTCCTTCGCAGATCGAAGAACGGGATCCAAAGCTCCTTGGTGGGCCACAGGCCGACGTATCCTTCTACGGTGGAGGCGAATGAAGGAAGGGACGTAATGGCATTCGCCGGAAGATGGTGAGGTTGGAGTTTGTAGATGTTGAGGAAGTCATGGAAGAAATCACTCACGGGCAGGCCGAAGCCGCACTGGAAGTGGGATAGGAACACGACGAACTCACCCAGATTGGGTGAGGGAGCGAGCTCCTCAGAGGCGAGGCAAGCAATCACGCCCTCGGGGATGCGGCGGGTGCGGTAGAGCTAATCCAAGTCATCCTGGGACACCCAAGAACCGGCACAGGCACCGTGCTCCATGCATTCCCCCTCCTCCATCTCTGCTTCAGCGACGACGAGCTCCTCTTCGGTCATCTCCAAGTCACAGTCCTCACCGGCCCTATCGGAGGTGGGAGGCAGAGGCTTGGATTAGCGCGGACCCATGGCGATGAAGCAGTGCCGAAGCGGCGGCGAGGCTAGTACGACATAACACGGTGCGGCGGAGGCGCTGCTAAGCAGATGCGGTGGCGGCGGTGCTGTCACTAGGAAGAAGAAGAGACAGAGAGGCAAAGGAGCGCGAGAAGGGGAAAACGACCAAGTGACGCGCCACCTCCCCTATTTAACCACGCCCAACGGTGGGTAGTGGGATCGCGTTGTGCTTTGAGGCCACACGGTGTGGCCGTGTATCTTCCGGGTCAGCCAATCACATGCAAGCCACATGAGGAGCCACAAGGCACAGGGGATCCCACGACATGACGTGGTGATATAGTTAGCGAGGAGGTAGCTGCGACACGACGTGTGCAACAGTAACACCTGACAATAAGTGCAGTAACTGGCGCAGGCCCTTAAAACGAGGCAAGCTAATGATTACCCTCCACGTGGGACGTGGGGAAGCGTACGAAGGAAGAAGAATAACCCGGAAAACTGAAGGGTAGCCCGGCCAGCGAGTGATGACTCGGAATGAGCCAAGGGAATGCTACGCCACGGAATCCGAGTTACGGAGTAACTCGGAAAAAGGAGCAAAAAGATTGAACCTACCGTGGCCTTATCAGCTGAAGTTGCTAAGACCGCACTAGCTTTGGGGACTAATGTTGGGGGGATACCCCCGGGTAGGGTCACACCGGGGTATAGAGGCCGAGATAGCCGAGGTACGGCAAGGTCAAAGCGAATGTTGGCCGAGTCACCTCAAGGCAAGCCGACTTACGGAGTAACCCTGACCGGAGGATGTCCACCTAAATGAGTCTCGGCCGACGTATGTCGTATGCCGGCAGGCATTTTGTAACTTGTATGCAGGTACCCGGGGGCCGGATTAACCGGGCATGATCCAGGTTATATCAGGCTTGCAAGAGAAGGAAGGTATCTCGCTGGTCAAAAAGTGGGCACTGTACGGTGGAGCATGAGAGAAGCGGAGAGAGGGAAGGACCACTGAGGCATGTCCGACAAGGGTGACACAGCCTATGTCGGATGACGCTAGCACCGCAGAGGCTTACGTAGCCTCTGCATGGCTTACGACGAAAAAGGTGACCCGGTCGGTTTGCTATTTTGGGAAGAGGCATATTCCAAGGAATATGCCTCCACGTATGCCCTAGTTGGCAACCTAGCCTCCCCTTTAAAAGGAGTGCTAGGGCCTCTGTAGAAGGGGCTGATTGGTTGGCATTTGAGTAGTTGGTTCCTTGGAGATAGGTAGTGGTGAGAGTAAGAGAACTCTAGTGGATCCATGTGCTTTATGAAAAGAACACACATGTTGTGGTGGCATCACTGCATCTGTTCTTTTCCAAAACCACAATTGTGCATACTAATACACACACATCCAATGAGGTGTGGTGATGCATCATCTTTCAAGCTGGTGGTAGAATGCTTGCTACATTTGAATCCCAGCATGCTGCCAGCGTTCCTGGACATGGTTGGACACCATAGGCTGGAATGGCATCACTACATGTGTTCTTTTCCTAAAACCACAATGATGCACATTGATACACACACACATCCAATGAGGTTTGGTGATGCAACATCTTTCAAGCTGGTGGTAGAATGCATGCTGCAGTTGAATCCCAGCATGCTGCTAGGGATCCGGGACATGGTTGGACACCACATGCTGTGGTGCCATCACTACATGTGTTCTTTTCCTAAAACCACATTGATGCACACTAACACACACACATGCAATGAACTCTAGTGGATCCATGTGGTTTATGAAAAGAACACACATGCAATGAACTCTACTAGATCCATATGGTTTATGAAAATAACACACATGCAATGAACTCTAGTGGATCCATGTGCTTTATGAAAAGAGCACACGTGATGTGGTGGCATCACTGCATGTGTTCTTTTGCAAAACCACAATGGTGCACACTGATACACACACATCCGGTGAGGTGTGGTGATGCAGCATCTTTCAAGCTGGTGGCGGAGGCATGCTACAGTTGAATCCCAGCATGCTGCCAGGGTTCCTGGACATGGTTGGACACCACATACTGGAGTGGCATCACTGCATGTGTTCTTTTCCTAAAACCACAATGATGCACACTAATACACACACACATCCAATGAGATGTGGTGTTGCAGCATCTTTCAAGATGGTGGTAGAATGCATGCTACAGTTGAATCCCAGCATGCTGCCAAGGTTCCTGGACATGGTTGGACACCAGATGCTGTGGTGGCATCACTACATGTGTTCTTTTCCTAAAACCATAACTATGCACACTAAAACACATAGATGCAATGCACTCTAGTGGATCCATGTGGTTTATGAAAAGAACACACATGCAATGAACTCTAGTGGATCCATGTGGTTTATGAAAAGAACACACATGAAAGGAACTCAAGTGGATCCTTGTGGTTTATGAAAAGAACACACATGCAATGAACTCAAGTGGATCCATGTGGTTTATGAAAAGAACACACATGTTGTGGTGGCATCACTTCATATGTTATTTTCCAAAACCACAATGATGCACACTAATACACTCACACACACATTCAATGAGGTGTGGTGATGCAGCATCTTTCAAGCTGGTGCTAGAATGCATGTTGTAGTTGATTCCCAGCATGCTGCCACGGTTCCTGGTCATGGTTGGACACCACATGCTAGAGTGGCATCACTTCATGTGTTCTTTCCCTAAACCACAATGATTCACACTGATACACACACATCCAATGAGGTGTGGTGATGCAGCATCTTTCAAGCTGGTGGTAGAATGCATGCTATAGTTGAATGCCAGCATGCTGCTAGGGTTCCTGGACATGGTTGGACACCACATGCTGTGGTGGCATCACTACATGTGTTCTTTTCCTAAAACCACAATGATGCACACTTACATACACATGCAATGAACTCTAGTGCATCCTTGTGGTTTATGAAAAGAACTGTAACAACCTCGGACCCTATGCTCTAAGTTCAAGCCTGGATGACCCAAAAGTGGATAAGGGTTTTACAGCGGGAGCCCAGGGCCACCCATGTGTAGGCCCGTCGACCGCCCTAACCACTTCCAAGAACATCGGGACAAGAGCGAGCGGCGTAGGCGACATGCAAACAGATCAAATACATACACAAGTGAGTATGTATGCAAGCTACCTTACAACCGTTCTCAGAGCCATACCATCTAAAAGAAATAGAAATATTGCAAGCCATACGGCAAGATCCAAATATCCTAGATAGCGATAATTTATTTAGGATAGCTCCTCATACATCAATCAACAGAGTATCAAGCGGAAGCGGGAAGCAAGATCCGAGTACAGATAAGAAGCAAATCGGCATAAGATGCCACATAAATAAGCACACTCCGCCCACAGATCTCATGGATCCCCATCCTCGGAATCTCTACACCGAGTGATCGTTGCCAACATCATCTATTTCCTCCACCCAGTATCCATCTTGCGAATACACCTGTTCATCTGAATCAAACAATTTATCGTGTGAGACCCTAGGGGTACTCAGCAAGTCTTTATGCCTCTAAAGGGGACATATACCTGGGGTGACGCAATTGAAGCGAAAGATAATAACTAACAAATCTATTGATACTCGCTACCCATCCTCCTAACCAATGATAGACAGATGTCCATTACTTAGAAACAATAGTTATAACAGTATAAAGTAACATATCCATCCTCCTTCCCGCTTACCAACGAGAAAGCGGACGAACAACCCATCCGTTGGCAGTTTTATTAATCATTCCATGAATATTGCACTAATTACTAGTCAGATATTCAGTCAAATTAAAGACGGTACTTTAGTTATACTTGTCTATGATCGAGAAACTGTGCTCCAAGTCGTCCATAACCGCAGACATGGCTTTCAGAAAGATTTACCCTGCAGGTGTGAACAAATAGCAACACAAGCACGATCAACCTTGGAAAAACCAAATCAAAACCCAACGAGGCTTTCACGACGAAGCGATCACAGGATTCGTAAAATATTTCAGGGGGGCACCCCACTAAGCTACCCGCGATGAAGTTGACCGGCTCCGAGACAGACCCAGGGTTTGTGTGGACGGTGGTAAATGACTAGGAACCCGAAAGTGTGACTGGGCTTGTCGATACAGCGAAAACGTGTCACGATCCAAAATAGTACAGGTGCTCCACGCACAATCGTAAATAAAACAGTAAAGCATGGCATATGTACAAGATAGTAATAAAACCCCAAACTAGTTTGTGGGCCCAAGAAATAAGAAAAGAATCAAGCTCTGTCTAAGGGGATTCATGGTCCCACATGCGGATAGTGCAATAGTCAAGGAATAGGTATCAAGTACTCGGGGTCCTACGGGACACCAGTGGACATAAAAACCAAATAACAGATATTGCCCACCGGTGCCTCTTTCATTAGTTATCCCATTACTACTCAGGTTAAGTTGTTTAGGTACCTCGTTAACCATCAGACACTCACATACCCTACACATGCTGTTCTACGACTCGCATGGCTCAAACAACTCCTGTAGTAGTGGCTCATGGGATGGAGGAACAAGCTCGGTGGGGTTTAAAAGTAAAAGCTATGCAGTACTTGGGATGCAATTTAATGCAATAACGACTCCATGATGCAAGAATAAGATAGAAGCAATAGGTACTATATGTATGCAAGCATGTGGTAGTGCTTGCCTTGGTAGCTTAGTTGAAGCGAGAGATGGATCTGGGTAGTACTCCTGGGATTCCTGATAATTCCCCTGCTCGGCGTCTATTCGAAAAGAACCAAACAAACAAGACCAATATAAATAAAGTGCACAAGAATATGAATAAAATGCGACAAGCAACCAAGCATGCCATGATGAATGATGCACAATTTACATGGCATAGCATGGCAAGGGTGAGGTGTGGGGACAAGAATAAATCATTTTATTAATTATTTGGCCAAGTTTTATTACCATAAACAGTTCTGATTATTTAATATTTATATGATGCATGCTTCAATTCATATCATGGAATGCATAATCAGAATGTGCTCGTCGCACTGAGCGATTTAGACATATTATTTGTCAAATTTGGAGTTATAGAATTGAAGTTATTAATTAATTGAGAAAAGGTATTTATTGCAAATTTAATCATCTCGAAAATTTAAATTAGTCAAACATTATTTTGGATGGCATATTTGAAATCCTCATATTTTTATGATTCAAAAACATATAATATTTGTCACATTTGAAAAATGTTGATTAAGAGTTATTAAAATTCATATTTTAACTAGCAAAAGTGCAAAGTTGTCATTAATGGTAATATACAGGGGCATGTTGGTAATTTTCTGAGAGTGGTTTTGAATTCAGAATTAAAAATGAATTAGGGTCTCTTTTGAAAATATTTGCAAATTCACAAGATTTGATTTAATATGAATTTGTTTGAATTTAAACATTTTCTGGATTTATTTTTATTAGAATAAAGTTTAGGCCAGAAACTCTTTGTACTTAGGCTCACTTAGCCACAACCACTGACTAACGGGCTCGGCGCTGAGTCACCACGACGCTGGCAATAGCTGTCGTGCTAGCGATTTCTCACGCGGTTCGTATCTACCCTAGAGGCTGACAGCTAGGACCGGGGCGGACACGGGTCCACTCGCGCGCTGACAGAAGGGCTGCCACGTGGGGCCGCGGGAGGACTCGTCTGTGATTGACAGATACTTACAGGGGGGTTTCTACAAAAGTCCCTGGTAGCTGCTCTCTGAAGGAAAACTGAAGCTCGTGATGCGGCGGATCTGGACGATCTTCCGCCACCGATAGCGACCGAACGGCGGTGCAAAACACGGTGACGCAAAAAAAAGAAACGCAGAGGAAACCTTTGGCTACAATACTTATTCAGGTATCTCCAGCAAAGGCGAACTGCATCAGTGCGGAAACGTCACGGAAAAGAGGGCTGCTCGCGGCTACTGAAGAGCCTGACGGAGCTAGAGCGCACATGCAGAGACAAGTCCGTCGCGCAGATGCTCACCTGGGGAGCGCGTTGGGGAAGGAAGGTGTGGCCGAGGCGCGGGAGTACGGGGATGCCAAAACCGGGCGGTGCTGGAACAGGGGACGCCGTGGGGGGCTTGTCGGAGAAGAAGCTGCGGCAACGGGTACGCGATCAACGAGGAACAGCTAGAACAGAGGCCCAACGGGGCTAGGACGGGTCGGGAGGGATGGCGAACTCACCAGGAACTCGTTCATGAGATCGATGAGGCCGGAGGTTGACGGGGTGGCCGGAATTGCGGAGAATCGCGTGGCAGCCAGAGGTGAAGCAGAGAGCGACATCGATGATCTGGGGCGCGCCTGGAGGAAATTGCCGACAAGGAGAGGCAGAGGGATTCGAGGCGCAGCCTTCCGTGCTCTTGTCTCGGGCAGGGCTAGACTAACGCGGCGGCACCATGGGGACCGACATGGGCGTCTCTCGGAGGAGCA
Organism: Avena eriantha; assembly: GCA_910589775.1. Lineage (NCBI taxonomy): Eukaryota > Viridiplantae > Streptophyta > Magnoliopsida > Poales > Poaceae > Avena > Avena eriantha. Next base: position 68,038,057 of record OU342740.1, read on the forward strand.
GAAGGCCAGAGACGGCGGCACGAGGAGGAGAAGAGTTAGGGTTCTGCGGGATTGGCACAGGGGATAAGGAGGCAGAGAACACGGCCTTGGATTGCGCGCTGACTCAGCTCACGGCGCGGACGGCCACCTGCCCGCTGCCGTCTATCGCTGAGAGAGAGCAGGCCAAGGAAAACGAAGAACGGAGGAAGGCGACGTGATCGACGAAGGGGTATGGCCGAGAGAGGGTTGCTGGGCCGTATGAAGAGCTGCGGCGCTGGGCTCAACTGCTGGGCTGCTGCGGCCAGCCAGGTCAGATCCTTTAGCTCTAAAAAAACTGTATTATTTGTTATTTGTTTTGCTTGTTATTTCAAACTTAAGCAAGCATTTGTTTTCAAACTCTTTTGAAATTTTGCAGGGACAACTGAACAGAGAAAAATGGTACAAAAGTGAGGCAAGAAGGAAAAAGCATATAGGAAGAGTGATGTCCCCAAAGTCCAATTGGGCATTTACAAGAATAGAGAGAGAAATGATTTGAATCATTTGGTAAATAGTGAACCCTAGCAATTGGGTTCCAACTTGTTGCAAACAACATAAGGATGAAGGAGATAAAAGAGAGAAAGGTGATATCATCACATACAAGATACAAAGGCCAGATGCAATGCAACACAACAAATGCAACAATTTAAAACATGAACCATGCAAGGTGGCATGATGAACATGAGCATGATATAATTATGATGCAACATTTATACGTAGGAAGGTAGCATTTTATTATTAGACCATGTAGCATTACATATGTTAAACAGCTGGGATGCTACAACTCTCCCCCACTAAACAGGAATCTCGCCCCGAGATTCCAGGAAGAAGAAGAAGACACGAAGAGGGTAGGATACTTAGCACGGAGCACATCCTCGTGTTCCCAAGTGGCTTCGTCAACGAAATGGTGCGACCACTGCACCTTGCAGAACTTGATAGACTTGTTGCGAGTCTTTCTTTCTGCGACTTCTAGCATTTTTGTGGGGTGTTCTTGATAAGACAGATCTTCTTGGAGATTGATGAGCTCATGGTCCACGGTCTTGCCGGGATCCTTGAAGCACTTCTTTAGTTGAGAGATATGGAAAACATCATGGACCTTGAGATTTTCAGGGAGCTCAAGAGCATAAGCGACTTCTCCTCTTCTTCCACGAACTTTGAAAGGACCGATGTATCTAGGAGCCAGCTTCCCTTTGATACTAAACCGGTGCGTGCCTCTCATGGGAGTGACACGAAGGTAAACGAGATCACCAGGGACATACTCCATGTCCGTGTGCTTTCTGTCGTAGTTGCTCTTCTAGCGACTTTGAGCAACCTTCAGGTTTTCGAGAATGACGTGAACCTTCTCCTCCGCTTGAGTTACAATGTCGGGGCCAAACAATGTTCTTTCACCTGCGCCCGACCAACCAGTCGGAGTTCTGCATTTGCGGCCATAGAGAACCTCGAATGGTGCCATCTTTAGACTCTTCTAGAAGCTATTGTTGTAAGAGAACTCAGCATAAGGAAGGCATTCTTCCCACTTCATGCCGAAAGAGATGACACAAGCACGGAGCATATCTTCCAGAATCTGATTGATCCTTTCAACTTACCCTTGTGACTGAGGGTGGTAAGCTGTGCTGAAGTTCAACTTTGTTCCCAAAGCATTTTGGAAACTTCCCCAGAACTTGGAAGTGAAGATGCTTCCACGGTCTGAACTGATCTCGAGAGGAACCCCATACAGAGAGACAATTTTGTTGATATAGAGCTCAGCCAACTGAATTGCAGAAATTGTTTCCTTGACGGGAAAGAAGTGAGCCACTTTTGAGCGCCTGTCAATGACAACAAAGATTGCATTGTTGCCCTTCTGCGACCTTGGAAAACCAGTTATGAAGTCCATCTCTACTTTCTCCCATTTCCATTCCGGAGGCTTCAATGGTTGAAGAAGACCAGAAGGTTTTTGATTGACAGCTTTAACTCTGCGACAGACATCGCACTCGGAGACATACTTGGCACAACATTGTTTCAACCCAGGCCACCAATATTGTGTTTTCAAGTCCATGTACATCTTTGTGCTGCCAGGATGTATATAAAGAACAGAATCATGCGCCTCCTTAAGAACTTGCTCTCTCAAACCCGGGTTGTTCAGAACGAACATCCGGTGTTCAAAGAATAGAGCTCCTTGATCATCGACGTGGAAGGAGTCATACCTCTGCAGCTGAATATTGGAGATGATGTTTTTGGTGTAATCATCACCTCGCTGACTAGCACGAATATTTTCTTCCAAGAGAGGGGCTGCCTGAAGATTCAGAAGATACCCTTGATGCACAATCTCAAGGTTGAGTTGGCGGAATTCCTCGCATAAGAGAGGTTTGTTCTTCCACCATGAGGTTGTTCACATATGCCTTACGACTGAAGGCATCAGCCATCACATTTGCTTTGCCCAGAGTGTAGTTGATCGAAAGATCAAAGTCGTTGATGGTTTCAATCCATCTCCTTTGGCGAAGGTTGAGGTCCGGCTGAGTGAAGATATACTTCAGGCTTTTGTGGTCAGAAAAGATCTCACAACGGTTTCCAAGCAAGTAGTGTCTCCATACATTTAGAGCGAAGACAACCGCTGCAAGTTCAAGATCATGTGTTGGATAGTTGAACTCATGAGTTTTCAACTGACGGGGAGCATAAGCAACGACTTCCTTTTCTTGCATGAGCACAACACCCAATCCTTGCAAGGAGGCGTCATAGAATATCTGGAAAGGCTTTGATGTATCTGGAGGAATCAAGACTGGTGTGGAAATGAGCTTCTCTTTGAGTGTTTCAAAGCTAGCTTGACATGCAGGAGACTAAAGGTATTTCTTGCCTTTCTTGAGGAGGTTAGTAAGAGGCTTCGCAATCTTCGAGAAGTTCTGAATGAAGCGACGGCAATAACTAGCCAAACCAAGGAAACTCCGGACTTCTTTGACATTTTTGGGTGGAAGCCACTCAACAATTGTCCGAACGGTTTCTGGGTTGACTGCAATGCCCTTAGCAGAGATTACGTGACCAAGATAGGTGACTTGAGGCAGCCAGAACTCGCACTTGGAGAACTTTGCATATAGGCGATTCTCACGAAGCTTGTTCAGGACACACCGAAGTTGTTTTATGTTCTTCCTTTGACTTAGAATAGACTAGAATGTCATCCAGATAGACCACGACGAACTTGTCAAGATACTCCATGAAAACCGAGTTCATAAGCCTCGAGAAGGTGGCAGGTGCATTGGTGAGACCGAAAGACATGACCGTGTACTCATACAGGCCATAGCGGGTGGTGAAAGCTGTTTTGCGAACATCTTCCTTGCGAATCTTGATTTGATGATATCCACTTCTCAAGTCAAGCTTAGAGAACACCACAGCTCCAGCTCACTGATCGAAGAGATCATTAATCTACGGAAGGGGATATTTGTTCTTGATAGTTTTTGTATTGAGAGCTCGGTAGTCAACACAAAGTCGATTAGTGCGGTCTCGCTTCTTCACAAAGATGGTTGGGCTGCCCCAAGAGGAAGTGCTATGCTGAATGAAACCCAACTTCTCATGTTCATCAAGCTGACGTTTGAGTTCAGCCAACTCAGTAGGACCCATTTTATAAGGTTGCTTGGAGATAGGAGCAGTACCCGGTTCAAGCTCAATCACAAACTCGACCTCTCGGTCAGGAGGCATACCTGGTAACTCTTCAGGAAAAACATATGGGAACTCACGGACCATCGGAACACTCTGAATAGCATCCATAGCATCATCATTCAGAGCAGACAAAGAGAAGAGCTGCATTGCAGGAGTCAGACTTGGAGAATAGACGATATGGCCTTCAGGAATTTTCAGAGAAACCGAGCATTCAGCACAATCAGTCACAGCTGTATTTGCTGTTAACCAATCCATGCCCAAGATAAGATTAATGTCAGAATTTTCCAGAATGATTAAGGAAGCTGGGAACGAAGAGCCACCAATCTCAATTTGATTGCCATGGTTGATATGAGAAGCCCTCATGTTTGATCCAGGAGATTGTACCACAAGATTATGCACTAGAGGACCCATAGCCAGATCATGCGCATGTGCAAACTTGTGAGAAACAAAAGAATGCGATGCACCAGAATCAAACAAAACTCGTGCAAGAACTGAGTTAACAGGAAGCATACCCATCACAACTCTAGGTGCATGCTCGGCTTGAGCGACGTTGACATAGTTGGCACGAGCAATAGTGGACCCGGGCTTGGTGTTGATGATGAGAGCCCGTGGTGCAGGTGTGCGAGCCGCAGTAGTCGAAGTAGGTCTTGGAGGTGGAGGAGGGAGAGCTTTGTTGTTCATAGGACAATTCCATTGCTGATGCCCAGTGTTCCCGCAAGTGTAGCAAGCACCAAACGGACGTGGAGCAGAGTAGCCAGGGACTCCGCCAGGCGCTCCAGGGTAGTTGTGGTTGTAGCACCTAGGAGCAGCGTTGAAGGAGTTTGGTGGCCTTGCCGCGTAGCTTGGAGGTCTTGGTGGAGCCGAGAGTGGAAGTGCGGTATTAGGAACCCACACGCGGCGCTTAGAAGGAGCTGTCATAGCTGCAGAGCCTGCTGTGTCACGACTATGTTTCTTGGACTCCTCGAACACTTGCCTACTGGCTTCTTCCTATAGAGCTGTATGTTGGAGTTCCAGAAAACACCCCGGCCTTGCATGCATGATTGCATATTTGATAGATGCATTGAGCCCTTGCCTGAACCTCTTTTGTTTCTTCTTGTCATCAGAGATCTCATCACGGCCATACCGAGAAAGATTCACGAAGTTTCTGATATAGGTGTCGACATTGTCATTGCCCTGCTTGAGGTTGAGAAACACCTCCTTCATTCTCTCCATGACAATTTCTGACAGGTATTGCTCTTTGAAAGCCCCAGCGAACTTCACCCAAGTAGGCTGAAAACCAGAGTGGTTTGCCTTCAGGTAATTCTCCCACCATGGAGCTGCATCTCCTTTCAGAAGGTGAGTGGCGCATTTGACCCATTCTTGTTCAGGAACATCAGCAGTCATCAGCAACCTTGACATCTCACAAAGCCAATCATCAGCATCCAGTGGCTGATCAGACACCTCAAAGTGGCGCGGGTTAAACTTCAGAAAGTCCTTGATGCCTCCTCACACTTTCTTCAAAGCGTTGCTGGTTCTGTTGCATTGTGCCTAAGGCATTAGCAATACTTGCCAACGCAGCTCCCAGTTCAGGTGGTATGTCATCCTCAGTGCGGCGTGGTGGTGCCATCCTGTGATTGATATAAAACTCAAGTCAGTACCATAATGGAGAATAATAATAATCCAAAATAGTACCAAAATGGAATTAACTAAGATTAAAGGATACAATTTACTTAGGTGATATTAAAATATCAACAAAGTCCAAAGCACCTAGAAGATAGTAAGCATATCGCACACGACTGAACAAGGAGTGTGGTACACAAAGCTATCAAAGAAAAAAATTCCTCAAATTTTGGCATTAAGATACCACTATATGCGCAAAACCACTTAACGAATCAAGATTAGTAACTCTACCAATTCAATATACAAGAGCGAATGATAAAAGTAGTGGTATGGTCGCGACTCCATCCCGCACTCAAAGCATTACTCCGCACATGAATAAGTAAAACACATATCCCAACTCTCTTCCTTCTTAAGATGAACCTAAAGATTAGCAACTACGGAAACAAACACCCCTAACAAGATAACGTCGGATAACAAAGAGTAAGACAGATCGCGTCGGTTTACAACGAATCAGATAGATCGCGTCGGTTTAGAAAAGCCTATCAGTATGGAATGTACCAACAGTTGATAACCAAAAGGCAGATAGCGACAACAAGTTGGATGCAATAGATAGACAAAGAATTACCCACACACACATACACACACTCACACAACCTATCGTACTACGCAACCCAGAACACGTGAATCCTAGTTTGAATTTTAGAAGAGGATTGAAAACGTTACACTTCCTTACCAGAAAAGGGTGGGTGGGTTGGTAAGAAGAAAAATGGAAGCAGTCCTACCCTTGCGTTTTGTTTTTCCCTAGTATACATAGCTACCAAAATATTTGCTAGACTGACAACGACCATTTTGGCTGAGACCTTGAAGGGCGGAATGGCTCTGATACCAGTTGTAACAACCTCGGACCCTACGCTCTAAGTTCAAGCCTGGATGACCCAAAAGTGGATAAGGGTTTTACAGCGGGGCCCTAGGGCCACCCACGTGTAGGCCCGTCGACCGCCCTAACCACTTCCAAGAACATCAGGACAAGAACGAGCAGTGTAGGCGACAGGCGAAGAGATCAAATACATACACAAGTGAGTATGTATGCAAGCTACCTTACAACCGTTCTCAGAGCCATACCATCTAAAAGAAATAGAAATATTGCAACGCCATACGGCAAGATCCAAATATCCTAGATAGAGATAATAGTTTATGATAGCTCCTCATACATCAATCAACAGAGTATCAAGCGGAAGCGGGAAGCAAGATCCGAGTACGGATAAGAAGCAAATCGGCATAAGATGCCACATAAATAAGCACACTCCACCCACAGATCTCACGGATCCCCATCCCCAGAATCTCTACACCGAGTGATCGTTGCCAACATCATCTGTTTCCTCCACCCAGTATCCATCTTGCGAATACACCTGATCATCTGAATCAAACAATTTATCGTGTGAGACCCTAGGGGTACACAACAAGTCTTTATGCCTCTAAAGGAGACATATACCTAGGGTGACGCAATTGCAGCAAAAGATAATGACTAACAAGTCTATAGATACTCGCTAACCATCCCCCTAACCAATCATAGATGGATGTCTGTTAATTAGAAACAGCAGTTATAACAGTATAAAGTAACAGATCCATCCTCCTTCTCGCTTACCAACGAGAAAGCAGACGAACAACCCATCCGTTAGTTGTTTTATTAATCATTCCATGAATATTGCACTAATTACTAGTCAGATATTCAGTCAAATTAAAGACGGTACTTTAGTTATCCTTGTCTATGATCGAGAAACTGTGCTCCAAGTCGTCCATAACCGCGGACACGGATTTCAGAAAGATTTACCCTGCAGGGGTGCACAAATAGCAACACAAGCACGATCAACCTCGGAAAAACAAAATCAAAACCCAACGAAGCTTTCACGACGAAGCGATCACAAGATTCGTAAAATATTTCAGGGGGCCACCCCACTAAGCTACCCGTGACGAAGTTGGCTGGCTCCGAGACGGACCCATGGTTTGTGCGGACGGCGGTAATCGACTAGGAACCCGAAAGTGTGACTGGGCTTGTCGATACAGCGAAAACGTGTCACGATCCAAAACAGTATAGGTTCTCCACGCACAATCGTAAATAAAACATTAAAGCATGGCATATGTATAGGATAGTAATAAAACCTCAAACTAGTTTGTGGCCCCAAGAAATAAGAAAAGAATCAAGCTCTAGCTAAGGGGATTCATGGTCCCACATGCAGATAGTGCGATAGTCAAGGAACAGGCATCAAGTATTCGGGGTCAAACGGGACACAAGTAGACATAAAAACCAAATAACATATATTTCCCACCGGTGCCTCTTGCATTAGTTATCCCATTACTACTCAGGTTAAGTTGTTTAGGTACCTCGTTAACCATCAGACACTCACATACCCTACACATGTTGTTCTACGACTCGCATGGATCAAACAACTCCTGTAGTAGTGGCTCATGGGATGGAGGAACAAGCTCGCTGGGGTTTAAAAGTAAAGGCTATGCAGTACATGGGATTCAATTTAATGCAATCGTGACTCCATGATGCAAGAATAAGATAGAAGAAATAGGTACTATATGTATGCAAGCATGTGGTAGTGCTTGCCTGATAGCTCAGTTGAAGCGAGAGATGGATCTGGTAGTACTCCTAGGATTCCTGATAATTCCCTGCTCGGCGTTTATTCAAAAAGAACCAAACAAACAAGGCCAATATAAATAAAGTTCGCAAGCATATGAACAAAATGCGACAAGCAACCAAGCATGCCATGATGAATGATGCACAATTTACATGACATAGCATAGCAAGGGTGAGGCGTGGGGACAAGAATAAATCATTTTATTAATTATTTGGCCAAGTTTTATTACCATAAACAGTTCTGATTATTTAATATTTATATCATGCATAATTCAATTCATATCATGGAATGCATAATCAGAACGGGCTCGTCGCGCTGATCGATTTAAACATATTATTTGTCAAATTTGGAGTTATAGAATTAAAGTTATTAATTAATTGAGAAAAGGCATTTATTGCAAATTTAATCATCTCGAAAATTTAAATTAGCCAAACATTATTTTGCATGGCATATTTGAAATCCTCATATTTTTCTGATTCAAAAACATATAATATTTGTCACATTTGAAAAATGTTTATTAAGAGTTATTAAAATTCATATTTTAACTAGCAAAAGGGCAAAGTTGTCATTAGTGGTAATATACAGGGGCATGTTGGTAATTTTCTGAGAGTGGTTTTGAATTTAGTATTCTAAATGAATTAGGGTCTCTTTCGAAAATATTTGCAAATTCAAAAGATTTGATTTAATATGAATTTATTTGAATTTAAACATTTTTTGGATTTATTTTTATTAGAATAAAGTTTAGGCCAGAAACTCTTTGTACTCAGGCTCACTTAGCCAGTACCACTGACTAATGGGCCCGGCGCTGGCAACAGCTATCGCGTTAGCGATTTCTCATGCGGTTGGTATCTACCCTAGAGGCTGACAGCTGGGACCGGGGCGGACGCGGGTCCACTCGCGCGCTGACAGAAGGGCTGCCACGTGGGGCCGTGGGAGGACTCGTCTGTGACTGACAGGTACTTCCAGGGGGTTTTCTACGAAAGTCCCTGGTAGCTGCTCTCTGAAGGAAAACTGAAGCTCACGACGCGACAGATCTGGACGCTCTTCCGCCGCCGATATCGACCGAACGACGGTGCAAAACATGGCGACGCAAAAAAAAGAAACGCAGAGGTAACCTTTGGCTACAATACTTATTCAGGTATCTCCGACGAAGGCGAACTGTAGCAGTGGGGAAACGTCACGGAAAAGAGGGCTGCTCGCGGCTACCGAAGAGCCTGACGGAGCTAGAGCGCACATGTAGAGACGAGTCCGTCGCGCAGATACTCACCTGGGGAGTGCGTTGGGGAAGGACGGTGTGGCCGAGGCGCGAGAGTACGGGGATGCCAAAACCGGGCGGTGCTGGAACAGGGGACGCCGTGGGGGGCTCGTCGGAGAAGAAGCTGCGGCGACGGGTACGCAATCAGCGAGGAACAGCTAGCACAGAGGCCCAACGGGGCTAGGACGGGTCGGGAGGGATGGCGAACTCACTAGGAACTCGTTCCTGAGATCGATGAGGCTGGAGGTCGACGGGGTGGCTGGAATTGTGGATAATCGCGCGGCAGCCAGAGGTGAAGCAGAGGGCGACGTTGACGATCTGGGGCGCGTCTGGAGGAAATTGCCGGCAAGGAGAGGTAGAGGGAGTCGAGGCAAAGCCTTCCATGCTCTTGTCTCGGACAGGGCTAGACTAACCCAGCGGCACCATGGGGACCTACAGGGGCGTCTCTCGGAGGAGCAGAAGGCCAGAAACGGCGGCACGAGGAGGAGAAGAGTTAGGGTTCTGTGAGATTGGCACAGGGGATAAGGAAGCAGAGAACAAGGCCTTGGAGTCCATGGGGACCTACAGGGGCGTCTCTCGGAGAAGCTGAAGGCCAGAAATGGCGGCACGAGGAGGAGAAGAGTTAGGGTTCTGCGGGATTGGCACAGGGGATAAGGAAGCAGAGAACACAGCCTTGGAGTGCGTGCTGACTTGGCTCACAGCGCGGGCGGCCACCTGCCCGCTGCCATCTACCGCTGAGAGAGAGCAGACGAAGAAAAATGAAGAACGGAGGAAGATGGCGTGATCGACGAAGGGGTATGGCCGAGAGAGGGTTGCTGGGCTGTACGAAGAGCTACGGCGCTAGGCTCAACTGCTGGGCTGCTGCGGCCAGCCAGGTCAGATCCTTTATCTCTAAAAAAGCTGTATTATTTGTTATTTGTTTTGCTTGTTATGTCAAACTTAAGCAAGCATCTGTTTGCAAACTCTTTTGAAATTTTGCAGGGACAACTGAACAGAGATAAATGGTACAAAAGTGAGGCAAGAAGGAAAAAAGAATATAGGAAGAGTGATGTCCCCAAAGTCCAATTGGGAATTTACAAGAATAGAGAGAGAAATGATTTGAATCATTTGGTAAATAGTGAACCCTAGCAATTGGGTTCCAACTTGTTGCAAACAACATAAGGATGTAGGAGATAAAAGAGAGAAAGGTGATAGCATCACATACAAGATACAAAGGCCAGATGCAATGCAACACAACAAATGCAACAATTTAAAACATGAACCATGCAAGGTGGCATGATGAAAATGAGCATGATATAATTATGATGCAACATTTATATGTAGGAAGGTAGCATTTTATTATTAAACCATGTAGCATTACAGATGTTAGACAGATGGGATGCTACAAGAACACACATGCAATGAACTCTAGTGGATCCATGTGGTTTATGAAAATAACACGCATGTTGTGCTGGCATCACTGCATGTGTTCTTTTCCAAAACCACAATGGTGCACACTGATACACACAAATCCAATGAGGTGTCGAGATGCAGCATCTTACAAGCTGGTGGAAGAATGCCAGCTACAGTTGAATCCCCGCATGTTGTCAGGGCTCCTGGACATGGTTGGACACCACAGGCTGGAATGGCATCACATCATGTGTTCTTTTAGTAAAACCACAATGATGCACGCTGATACACACACACATCCAATGAGGTGTCGTGATGCAGCATCTTTCAAGATGGTGGTTGAATGCATGCTGCAGGTGAATCCCAGCATGGTGCCAGGGTTCTTGGACATGATTGGACAACACATGCTATGGTGGCATCACTACATGTGTTCTTTTCCTAAAACCACAATGATGCACAATGACACACACATACACACACATGCAATGAACTCTAGTGGATCCATGTGTGTTATGAAAGAACACACATGCAATGAACTCTAGTGGATTCATGTGGTTTATGAAAAAACACACATGCAATGAACTCTAGTGGATCCATGTGGTTTATGAAAAGAACACACATGCAATGAACTTTAGAGGATCCATGTGGTTTATGACAGAACAAACATGTTGTGGTGGCATCACTACATATGTTCTTTTCCAAAACCACAATGATGCACACTGAAACACTCGCACACTCGTCCAATGAGGTGCGGTGATGCAGCATCTTTCAAGTTGGTGGTAGAATGCATGCCCCAGTTGAATCCCAGCATGCTGCCAGGGTTCCTGGACATGGTTGGACACCACATGCTATGGTGGCATCACTACATGTGTTCTTTTTGTAAAACCACAATGATGCACACTGACACACACACATACACACATACACACGCAATGAACAATAGTGGACCCATGTGGTTTATGAAAAGAACACATGTGCAATGAACTCTATTGGATCCATGTGGTTTAAGAAAACAACACACATGCAATGAACTGTAGTGGATCCATGTGGTTTATGAAAAGAACACACATGAAATGAACTCTAGTAGATCCATGTGGTTTATGAAAAGAACACACACGCAATGAACTCTAGTGGATCCATGTGGTATATGAAAAGAACACACATGCAATAAACTCTAGTGGTTCCATGTGCTTTATGAAAAGAACACACATGTTGTGGTGGCATCACTGCATGCGTTCTTTTCCAAAACCACAATGGTGCATACTGATACACACACATCCAATGAGGTGTGGTGGTGTAGCATCTTTCAAGCTGGTGGTAGAATGCATGCTATAGTTGAATCCCAGCATGCTGCCAGGGTTCCTGGACATGGTTGGACACCACAGGCTAGAATGGCATCACTTCATGTGTTATTTTCCTAAAACCATAATGATGCACACTAATACACACACATCCAATGAGGTGTGGTGATGCAGCATCTTTCAAGCTGGTGGTAGAATGCATGCTGCAGTTGAATCCCAGCATGCTGCCATGGATCCTGGACATGGTTGGACACCACATGCTGGAGTGGCATCACTGCATGTGTTCTTTTCCTAAAACCACAATAATGCACACTAATACACACACACATCCAATGAGATGTGATGATGCAGCATCTTTCAAGCTGGTGGTAGAATGCATGCTGTAGTTGAATCCTAGCATGCTGCCAGGGTTCCTGGACATGGTTGGACACCACATGTTGTGGTGGAATCACTACATGTGTTCTTTTCCTAAAACCAGAATGATGCACACTAACACACAGATGCAATGAACTCTAGTAGATCCATGTTGTTTATGAAAAGAACACACTTGCAATGAACTCTAGTAGATCCATGTGGTTTATGAAAAGAACGCACATGCAATGAACTCTAGTGGATCCTTGTGGTTTATAAACAGAACACACATGCAATGAACTCTAGTGTATCCATGTGGTTTATGAAAACAATACACATGTTGTGGTGATGTCACTTCATATGTTCTTTTCCAAATCCACAATGATGCACACTAATACACTCACACACACATCCAATAAGGTGTGGTGATTCAGCATCTTTCAAGCTAGTGGTAGAATGCATGGTACAGCTGAATCACAACATGCTACCTTGGTTCCTGGACATGGTTGGACACCACATGCTAGAGTGGTATCACTGCATGTGTTCTTTTCCAAAAACCACAATGTTCACACTGATACACACACACATCCAATGAGGTGTGGTGATTCAGCATCTTTCAACCTGGTGGTAGAATGCATGATGCATTTGAATCCCAGCATGCTGCTAGGGTTCCTGGACATGGTTGGACACCACATGTTGTGGTGGCATCACTACATGTGTTCTTTTCCTAAAATCACAATGATGCACACTTACACACACATGCAATGAACTCTAGTGGATCCATGTGGTTTATGAAAAGAACACACATGCAATGAACTATAGTGGATCCATGTGGTTTATGAAAAGAACACACATGCAATGAACTCTAGTGGAACCATGTGGTTTATGAAAAGAACACACATGCGGTGGGGGCATCACTGCATATGTTCTTTTCCAAAGCCATAATTATGCACACTGATACACTCACACACACATCCAATGAGGTGTCGTGATGCAACATCTTTCAAGCTGGTGGGGAATGCATCATGTAGTTGAATCCTAGCATGCTGCCAAGTTTCCTGGACATGGTTGGACACCACATGCAGGAGTGGCACCACTCTATGTGCTCTTTTCCTAAAACCACAATGATGCACACTGATACACACACACATGCAATGAGGTCTGGTAATGCAGCATCTTTCAAGCTGGTGGTAGAATGCATGCTATAGTCTGTAACATCCCAAAACTTAATCCAAAGTTAATCAAGATCAAATCTACCCAATTTAGGGTTAACAAAAACTTTTCCTTTTAAAAATATTTAAGCATTCATATGTGTGTACATTTAAATTAGGAGTTGTTTTGAATTGCCATGTTTGAGTGATCCCTAGATTGTAAAATGATTCTAAGGTGAATTACACATCATCTAGATCATTCCCAAACAAATCGAAAAGAAAAAGAAATCAAAATGAATAAAATAAGGAAATGGTCATGTGTGCCATTTTAACTAACTAGGACACTTTGGGTGTTCCTAGGACTCAAATGCCAACAGAGACAATTGTGGTTCTTTGCACCCCTTGCTAGTACAAGTAGTGATGTGCCAAGGCCCACTTTGTGATCTTCCAAAAACATTCAAACTCTAATTTTAAATGACATTTGAAAATTGAATCTAGTATATGTATCAAGATCACACCAATTCAAAAACCACTCAAATGAACTCCATTTCAAAATCCCAAGAAAACCTGGATGCTCAAGCATAAGTTACACCACTCCACCAAAATCTTTCAAAAATTCAAAACTTTCTCTCATGCGGCCATTTGATCGAACAGGTGGCAGGCAGAGAATTTTTGGCCTAACTAACACTGTTTTGGATCAATTCTTGTCGAGCCAATTGGTGTGCATTGATCACCTTGGTCTCCCCCAGGCCCAACCAGACCAAAACCACCCCTATCCCTAGCCCCTGGCACCAGTGTCATGCCGCCCCGACGCCATGATCGCCTACCGATTGTGACCGACCCGCAGCAGACCACCAGCCCTTCTCCGCTGCTCCAAGAAGCAAGGCACCACCTCACCGCCGACCACAGTCCACCCCACGGCCCCTGCTAGCGACTGGACCACCTCAGCGCCGCGCTGCCCTTTCTCTCTGCGTGCAGCCGGAGCACGCCAAAGCGCAATCGCCGCCAGCATGCCACAGACCATGCTCGACACCAAATCTCGTGCGCCGCTCCGCCTTGAACCCAGCAACCCGCCAGACATGGCCATGCAACGCCGCGCGACCCATAGTTGTCGGGAGCAGGGTCGAGCATCGCCTCTGTCCCTCAGAGCGCGAGGAGCCCCCGACCGATTACCACCGCACCTAGCCAAGCCATTGCACCATAGCTGACCGCCAGCAGACCGCCCACCGTCCGCCTACCTCGCCCACGCCGGTAGCCCCCTGTTTTGCCGTCGCCGACAAGCCGCGCCCATGCCTCACTGCCTCACCATCGAGCCTATATAAGGAGGTCTTCCCCGCACCATCTCTTCACACCATTCCACTCCCATCTCTCCACTGATCATTTCCCCTCTCTCGCCGGAGCCGCTCGAGCAGCACATCGTCGGAATTCCACCGGAGGTAGCCGCTGTAGAGGAGGAGATGTGGTCGTCGATTTCGTCCACCTCAACCCCTGCCGCGACTTCGCATGAGCTCGCCGTCGTCGGATAGTTCATTTGCCCGCCTCGCCACACTAGTTGGAGCCCTGGTACGTCCCCAGTAGACCCCCACCGACAGCTTAGGGTTCGTTCTCACCGGCGACGAGTCCGTCATCGACGACGACCGTGGACCGTCGATCTTTGTTCTAATCGTGTGGTCCTGATCACCCTGTACCGCTTCGGGTTTTATGTGCCACTGACAGGTGGACCCCCTTGTTCAGTCGCCCTCTATGCCGTTGAGCGTCACTGGGCGGGCCCAATTAGTTTCCCGCGCTGACCCAGTTAATTCAAATTAGGTTTTTCTATTTAGACTTAAAATCAATTTTTTCCCTTAGTTCAAAAATCAACTCAAAGAGTTTTACAAATCCAAATGGAGTGATTCCAATTTTGTTGGAAAGGTTATGAAAATTTCTATCCAAGAAGGTTGGAATTAAATCATTTAGAGTTAGAGATCTCTCCTAGCAAATATAACAAGATAGAAGCATTTGCAAATTTAAACATTTTTCTAAAATCAACCATAATAGCTTTTGAGTTGATTCCAACTCTCAAAAATCACATTTAACCATACCTATCTGAATATGTAATAATATTAAGGTTTGCATGTAGTGACTTTGGACTAGTACCAAAATAATGCTATATAGGCATTTCTAGTCACTTTAAATCATTAAATATTCAACTTAAACTTATTAAAATGCGATCCAACATTTAAATCCCATTCCCATATGTTAGAATATATGGTGATGACATGTGTCCACATGATCCCATATTTTAATTGGAGAATAATAAATCTTAGTTATTTTTCAATGAGTAGAAATTACTTTTCTCAAATAAAAAGAATGAAGCTAGTTAATTAAACCTTGTGGTGCTTGTGATGATAATGGCTCATCAAATGTGTGCCTTAGTATGCTAAGTATACTAGTTAAGCTTTGTTTGGTGATTGTGTATCCCATATGTATTTATAGACGATAGTACCGACCAAGCTTTCGAGGAGGTGGAAGAAAACTTGAACCACTTCACCAACTAAGGCAAGCTATTGTTAGCAAGCTAGAATTAAGCTAGATAACCTACGAAAGATGCATTAGGTATGCTTTGGTTATACCACTTTGACTATTACCTACCCCAAGTTTTATTTCCAAGCTTTACTTTCTTTACTTTATTAAAGTCCTTTACTTGTTTAAAGGTAGCATAAAAAGTATAAAACTTGACCTATCTAGTTAGATTTAGATGTCATTCTATGGCATGAGATTGAGATTAGCATCCCATATTAGTGAACACACTTAACTTAGTAGTTTAGAGCTAAACCAAAACTTGATGTACTTTAGATGGGAATACCTGGTGAAACGACTTATGAAAACCTTGGAATGATGAGTCATTCTATTGAGATGTTTTGACATGTGTTGAGAAATACAAATGGTTTATGATGATGAAATGTTGAGGCATGATCCTTAGCCCTTTTACAAAATTGATGGTTGGGTTCAGATGCTATACCATTCCAATTTTACCGTACAACCACAGTACGTGAATTGGGTAAGGCTTAGCCGGAAGTTTATATGCATTAGTATTAGTTCCCTCATGGGAGAGGTTTGAGCTAAGGCTACCTCTCAATGTTGTCCACCTATGCAGTGCCCAAGATGACAGATGGTCATGGTTGGGAGGCCATACTCATAGGAGAGGTGCTTATACTAGGGTGTGTAAAGGAAAGGTTATGTTTGATTATTTTCATACTAAGTATGATGATAAAGGGTTATCTCTGACAGATGTATCGAATCTTTTCGTGAAAGTGTACTACCTCTGCAGAGTGTCAAACTATTCGAATAGCCGCGTCCACAGTTATGGATAGTTGGAGTGGCCATATTGTTCCGTTGTCAGATGTTTTCAAAATGACTTATGAAATGAATGATGAATCTTGACTTGACCACAACAAGGTTGTGTCTATGACAGAAGCTTCCCAACTTAAGTGATTCTAGAACTTTATGTTATCTTTCTTTGTTTCTAAACTCAGCTTAGGTTTCAAACTTAACTGTACAAATAAACTTAGAGTTAGCATTTCCCACTAGAATTACTTTACTTCTTAGTGATAGTTTGCGAGTACTTAAAGAGTACCCATGGCTTTGTCCCTGGCTATTCCTATGGCCAGACTATGAAGGAGACTACCAAGATGAAGGGCAACAGGATGGCTATGATAACTAGGACTATCTTCCATCGTCAGCATTGCCTGTGACCCTGAAGATGGACCCCACTACTACGCTTATTATTTTATTCCACTGCTTGTTGTATTAAGACTAGATCATGAGATCCTTTATTCGTGTAAGACCTTATTATGGTTTTTAATGGATGATGTACTATGACATCTAATCTGTTATGTCTCGCAAAAATGGTAATCCTAGGATTGTGATGTATGGCATATTAGGCATCTGGGATTAAAAATCTGGGTGTTGACAAGTTAGTATCAGAGCCATCTTGACCATAGGAGACCCTAGTTAGAATGGACGTCCGAAAAAAAACTTGGTTTCAAAACCAAAGTGAGTATTTATGAAAACTATTTCCTCTCTTACCCTTGGGAATTCTTTCTCTAAAAAAATTCGTGTTCCTCCAATTCTTACATTACTACATAAAATTTGACACACTTGATCACTTCACTAACTTTCTCATCCTCAATTCTTATAGATGGAGACTCAGTTCAGCAAGTTCTACCAGTTGGGCAAATGAGGCCAGGTGATCTTCGAGAGGGATCTTGATGCACTATCGGAGTACTTGGGACGCCCACATCCAGAATTCCTTGGAGCTCAACTTCCTGGACCCCCAGGAGGAGACTTAACAATGGCTAGTCACCGTTGATCTTCGAGGCAAGATAGAAGAACCAACGTCTGGGAGGATCCAGTTCTCTGTAAGAGAGAACAACTGGCTAGATGGATTAGCCAGGGCAATGCATGGAGCTCTCGCATGTCTTTGTGCCCTAAGTGTCAATCAAATCCAAGGAACCCGCTTTGCTCACTATGCCAGGCTTGACTTTATGGGAATGCCAATGGAGATGCCAAGTCACCTGGACTTGAAGCGTCAAGTGGAGAACCTTGACTTCCTGCTGTACGACCGACAAAAGGAGTTGGACAATGCTCGGGAGTTCGCCAACCACAAACTTGCCATTGCCGCCTAGAAGGCCCAGACTTTCTCACTGCTCATCAAGGATCATCAGTCTCTTCGCCGTCAACGCGCAAAGAAGGATCGCACCATCGACCGTCTTTGCAAGAAGGTGGCCAACCTCGAGAAGACCATCAAGGAGCAAGAAGCTCATCTTGCAGCAAAAGAAGAAGAAAAGGAAGGTGAAGACATCCAGGGAGATATGGACTCTTACCTCAGAAATGATGATGACTTTATGGAGGAGGATGTTGTCAACTTCTACGCCGACGATGATGACTCTGACTTCATCGATGATGAGTAGATGCACTAGAGCACTATCGTAGAGTGAGGAGTATCGGTCCCATTGTATCGTAGCTTGCAGAATGGTTCTTAAAACCTTCTGCTTTCCTTTGATGTGGTGGTGGTGTGTGTGTTTGTATCATGTGCCTTTCTTGAATGAATGAGAAGAAGTTAGTTGCAAATCCTGAGTCAAACTCAAAGTTTTAGCCTTGAAATCAAGACTATGAACCATAGAACTTTCCCTCTTACACCTTTATCTATCTCAATCTTCAGATGACTCGTGGAAACCCCGGAGGGAGCAGCTCATCGCAGGACCCGATGTTGTAGATTATGAAGATTCTAGTTGCAGACCATGAAGCTAGCAGGGCAGAGCGCCAAGCCAACCTAGCAACACTGCAGCAGATCGCCCAGATGGCCCAAAACAACCAACGACATGGAAATCAGGATCATCAAGGATCCAAGCTGAAAAACTTCCAAAATACCAATCCCCCAATCTTTAGCACTTCGGAGAACCCACTAGATGCTGATGACTGGTTGCAGACAATGGAGAACAATTTAGAAGTAGCCAGAGTGGATGACAATGAGAAAGTTCTCTTTGCCACCCACTATTTGGCAGGAGATGCAAGAGCCTGGTGGAACAGCACCCGCACGATGAACCATGGTCAAGTGATCACATGGGAAGCCTTCAAAATCAAGTTCAGCCGCACCCACGTGCCGTAGGGACTAGGCACCAGAATGAGGGATGAATTCAGAGAATTGAAACAAGGCAGCATGACTATAGTAGAGTATCATGACAGATTCTTGTCCCTAGCCAGGTATGCACCTGGTGAGATAAACACGGAGGCCAAGAAGACGGAGAGATTCCTAAACGGACTGCATGATGAGATGCAGACTGTCCTAGTCAATATCCGCTTCGAGGATCTCGAAGAGCTAGTCGACTCTGCCATTCAGATGGAAGGGGAGATTAACCAAGCCAAAGACAACTGCAAACATCGTATGATGCACCAAGCTGGATCCAACAGCCACCAGAAGTACCGTCCCAACCCGTCTGCAGGATATGCACCAAGGAACAACCGACCCCCAATGTCTCGCCCAAGCTACCCCAACTGTAGCGGAGGAAATGTGAAGTACGGAGGAAACAACAATCACCCCAGCAACTCCAGCAATTTCAACCTTGCACCTCCCAAGAGCAACAACAACAACAATACTGCACCCAGAACTGGAAGCAATGTTGTTCCTGTTGCAGCTAAAGACAAGTCCCAGATTACTTGTTTCGTGTGTGGAGTGAAGGGTCACTATTCCAATGAGTGTCCCAAGAAGATTTCCGCCACTGCCAATGTGAATGCCCCAGCTCAACAGCAGCATCGTGTTCAACCAGGAATAATATTCGCCCCAGGGAACCCTCACAACTGCAACGACCATCTCTTCCACATGAACGCCAAAGAAGCACAAGAAGCGCTAGATGTAGTGCTAGGTATGTTTTCTGTCAACTCAGTTTTCGCAAGAGTGTTGTTTGATTCTGGAGCATCGCACTCATTTGTCACCGAAGAATTTGCATGCACTAGTAAGATTCACCCAACCAATTTGAAGCATGTCATGATAGTTCAAATCCCCGGGTCAACTTCAAAAGCTAGAAAAATTTGCAAAGTTGTGCCTATCAGAATACATGGGATAGATTTTTATGCCAATCTAATAGTACTTGGAACCAAAGGTTTGAAGTAGTACTAGGAATGGATTGGATGTCAAAGCATAAAGGACTGATAGACTGTGCTAAGAAAGCCAACATAATGAATAGTAGCTCTAGAGTCTCAGTAGAGCATATGTCTGAAACCTTACCCCGTCAATTCAAGCGCAACAAGAGTCTAGCCCTACCCACCATAGACCAAGTCAGAGTAGTATGTGAATACCCCGACGTATTCCCAGATGAATTTCCTGGTATGCCCTCGGATAGGGATATTAATTTCATTATTGAACTAATCCCTGGAACCGGACCCATATCCTAGAGACCCTATAGCATGAACCCCTCAGAGTTAGTAGAGTTAAAGAAGCAATTGGATGTTATGTTAGCCACAGGCTTGATTCAACCAAGTGCATCGCCATGGAGATCACCAGTGTTATTCGTCGACAAGAGAGGTGGAGGCAACCGTTTGTGCACCGATTACAGAAAGCTGAATGACATCACCATCAAAAACAAGTACCCACTGCCAAAGATAGAGGATCTATTTGATCAGTTGACTGGTGCCCAAGTGTTCTCAAAGATTGATCTTAGGACTAGTTATCACCAACTTAAGATTCATGCAAAGGATATTCCAAAGACCGCGTTTACTACTCATTATGTATTATATGAGTATATGGTCATGTCTTTTGGATTAACCAATGCCCCTGCTTAATTCATGAATCTCATGAATAAGATACTTATGAATTTCCTTGATAAATTTCTCGTTGTTTTTATCGATGATATCCTTATCTACTCCAAGTTAGAAGAAGAGCATGACCAACATCTGAGAATCATCCTTGAAACCCTAAGAGAGCATCGGTTGTATGTCAAGTTCAGCAAATGTGAGTTTTGGCTGAAAGAAGTAGGATTCCTAGGACATATTTGTTGGAAATATGCCCTAGAGTCAAATAGTAGTAAGGACTATTATCATATTTCATATAGTTTATGATTAAGTTTTATATCATGCTATAACTGTATTGAGTGGAAACATCAATACACGTGTGATATACAAACAAACCTGGGGTTCCCAGTGAAACTCTAGTCACTGGTTCATTGGTCAACAGATGATCATGTTTCCTGATCATGTGGCATTTATGCTAGTTGGAAATGAGGTCATCTCATTCTGAGGATGAGATGATGAACCAATACCCAACCTAAACATCGTGATTCGATCATGTCACGAAGTTCAAGTTACGATGATTAGAAAAGGATCCTTATAGACTATTCCTTAGACCGCGAGGCTATATCAATCACTGTCTCGCGAGAGTGCTTAGATAGCATCAAACGCCATCTGGTAAAACGGTGGTTATAAAGGTGTGTTCAAGTACTTGGAGGAGACCATAGAGGCAATATATGTCAAGAGCGGGATTTGTCCGTCCATGTGACGGGAAGATACTCAAGGGCCCACTCGTAGAAGTTATATCCAATAGCTGCACAGCGTGTGATTAGATCACGGGGATATCACTTGTTAGAACGAGTCAAGTAGCATTGTTTAGTAACGAGATTGAACACGACATGGTGATGTCATTGATTAGATCTCGGGCAATGAAAGTATCGAGTGACAAAGGGAATAAGACATGACTGTCCTGGTTCAAACGACAAAAGATCTTCGTGGAACGCACAGGGGTCACATGGCCATCCAGGTCCCTCTGTCGATCATTGGTGCGGGAGTGTCCCGACCATGTCTGGAGTGTTCCCGAACCGTGGGGTATCATGCTTAAGGGCTTGATGATGCTTAGAGAGCATTTATAGGATCGGTAGAATCACCGAAGAAAAGAAGGGAGGAAAGCGGAAGGGTTTCGGTAAATCTGGAGGATGTCTGGAGTAGAGGTGGAAGGTGTTCCATGGCCACGGAGATTAAATAATATGTGAATGAATGTTAAATATTGATTTAATCATTTATTCATAATTATTTAATAAAGAGAAAATCAATTAAAGGTCAAAAAGGCTTAATGGGCCAATTCCGGAGGGAGAGGGCCCATTAGGGGAAAGGAGAGAGGGAGAGGGACCAAGGGGGAGGCCGGCTAGGCCTTGCCCCCCGCGGGGCCCACTAGGGGATGGCCGGCGGCCACCCCACCCCCTCATCTCCTTTAGTCCCACCCCGGGACTTTGAGGGAGGTAGTACCTCCCCTCCCCATATATATAGTGGGGTATTTGGCCTAGAAAAATACACCAATAATCAATAAAGGTCTCCCCACTTTTTGGAGGACCTCCGATTGATATTTTCTATCTCCCCCTCTCTCTCTCTCGTGACCGTGGTCCCAAGTCTGGACTGCGCGAGCGAGAGACATCTTCACTGCGAAGCGCCGTCGGGCTGCGGGATTCGGATCCGGGAGCTCTACTTCCGTAACTGCTACTGGATCGGGGAAGTGGGAGTCATCGTTAGGCACATGACCTGTGTAACTCCCCATGAGGTGTCGCACTTGAGGCACTCAAGTCGTTGGAGCCAGAAGGAGCGCAAGGACTTCATCACGACCTTGAGGTCGGCTTCGGCTCGTCTACATCAACCACGCTCTCCTAAGCATTGACAACGCTTTTCAGTATTCAAGGGTAAGTTCGCGAAAAGCCCCTCCCGTTACTATATTACTAATAGATAAGTCCTGGCAGCTTCAGGGGTTCAGGGGCATAGAGTAAAATTTATTGTTTTTATGCGCGGAACCCCTACAATATTGTGTCTGCCGGAGGAGTCTCTGTTGATCCCGCCAAAATTAAAGATGTCGGAGAATGGGAAGCCCCAACCACTCAAACCCAAGTCCATGCATTTCTCGGATTAGCGGGATATTACCGCAATTTCGTAGAAGGATTTTCGAGCATTGCCAGACCCATGACCCAATTGTTGAAGAAGGACAAGAAGTTTGAATGGACCGACAAATGTGAAGCCAGTTTTCAGGAGCTGAAGAAGAGGTTGATTTCAGCCCCAATATTGATCATACCAGATATCAAGAAGCTGTTTGATGTGTATTGTGATGCATCCAAGATTGGTCTCGGATGTGTATTGATGCAAGAAGGCAAAGTCATCACTTATCTATCTAGGCAACTGAAGCAGCATGAGCAGAACTATCCGACCCATGATCTTGAGTTAGCAGCCGTAGTTTTGGCATTGAAGACATGGCGTCATTATCTTATGGGTAATCTCTGTGAGATTTACTCAGACCACAAAAGCTTGAAGTATATTTTCACTCAGAAGGAGCTGAATATGTGGCAAAGAAGATGGATAGAGTTAATCAAGGATTATGACCTTGACATTCACTATCACCCCGGCAAATCCAATGTGGTATCAGATGCTCTTAGCAGATTGCCGTGTAGGTTAAACACCATGATCAAGGATAAGCAACCAAGTTTGCATGAGGACTTGGAGCAGTTTAGAACTGAGCTTGTTAGCAAAGGATTTTTAGCTAGCATTGAACTTCAATCCACTTTAATTAGCCAAATCAAGGAAGCCCAGTAGGGAAATGAAAGTATCGATGGAATCAAATGTCGTATTGGCATAGGAAAGGTACCTGGACTCAACGAAGATGAAGAAGGAGTTCTGTGGTCCAAAGGACATATCTGCGTGCCAGCAGATTCGGAACTGAAGCAAGTTATCCTGCAAGAAGCTCATGATACTCTTTATTATATCCACCCTGGAGGAACGAAGATGTATTAGGATTTGAAAGAGCAATTATGGTGGCACAAGATGAAAAGAGAAATCAGAAGCTACATCGCCAAGTGTGATATCTGCCAGAGAGTCAAAGCGGAACATCAGAGACCCGCAGGACTGTTGCAACCATTGCAGATTCTGGAATGGAAATGGGATTCTGTTGGAATGGACTTTATCACCGGTTTGCCTATTTCTAGTAGGGGAAATGACTCAATCTTGGTCATCGTTGATAGACTGTCCAAGGTAGCTCACTTTATACCTATCAAGACAACCTACTAGAGTTCAAAGCTAGCAGAGTTGTACATTGCTAGAATTGTTAGTCTGCATGGAACCCCCAAGACCATAGTATCATATTGAGGAACCCAATTTACCTCGAGATTTTCCCATAAAGTCCAAGAAGGATTGGGAACCAAATTGAACTTCAGCACAGCTTATCACCCACAAACTGATGGACAGACTGAAAGAAGTGTTTGCCAAGGGAAATTTGTTTGATAGGTTTTTGAAAAAAGTGTGATCTTACCACATACACTTGATTCAATTTTCAGACGTCCTTTAAATTGTTTTGGAAAATATTTTGGTGAGTTTGTAAAGTTTGCTTGTATTCATTTTTACTTGGTCTAGCAAGGGGTGAAAAGAAGTGGAATTGTTTCTGTTAGAATTTTTCTCCTAGGAACACTCAAAGTGGCTGATACATTGCAAATGTATCTATAATTTTTGATGTTCCATGCTTGGTTTTATCCACTTTCTTGTGTTTTGTTCCAACTTTGGAGTACTTTTCATATGATTTCTTGGACTAACCTATTAACAAGAGCCATAGTGCCAGCTGCCTATTTTTTGCTGTTTTTGGTTCCAGGAAAGTCAGAAAATGAATATTCTCAGAATTGGACGGGACAAAAGCCAAAGTGCCTATTTTTCTGGAAGTGATCAAGTGCCAGAATACGAGACGGAGAAGTGCCAGGGAGCCACCACACCACCTGGTCGCGCGGCCAGGCCTGGCCCGCGCCAGGGGGTGGTGTGGCCAGTCTTGGCACCCCCTCGGCCTCCCCTTCCGACTATATATTGCTCTCGGGACGAAAACCCTAAGTACCTGATCAAAAATCCACGAAAGAGTCTGTAGCCGCCGTCATCTCCATCCCTAGATAGGGAGGGATCTGAAGCTCTTCCCGGCACCCTGTCGGAGAGGGGAATTCACCCTAGAGGCCTTCTTCATCACCATGCAAGCCTCCGGTGTGATGCGTGAGTAGTTCATCCTTGGACTACGGATCCATGTAGTAGCTAGATGGCTGGTTCTCCTCCTTTGTGCTTTCATGTTTAGATCTTGTGAGCTCCGTTCATTATCAAGATCATCTATTTGTAATTCTGCATCTTGTGTTTGCGGGGATCCGATGGATATTGAGATGCTATTTCAGATTGATTATTGATTCTATCATGTCTTTGTTATTTGAGATCTTGCATGCTTTCCGTTGTTAGTAGCTATCTTGGCCAAGCAGATGCTAGCAACTCCAAGAGTTAGTATTTATGCTCGATAGTGGGTTCATGGCTCTGGTAATCTATGAAAGTGACAGAAATCTCTAAGGTACTAGATGTGATGTTGCTACTAGGGGGAAAACAAGAATCCTTTGTTCATAGAACAGTCGTATTGTTTACTTTACACGCAGTTCGTAAAGCAATAATCTGTTGCTTGCAACTTAATACTGGAGGGGGTTCGGATGATAACTTGAAGGTGGATTATTAGTCATAGATGCAGTTGGATGGCGGTCTATGTATTATGTTGTAATGCCCAATCAAGTCTCAGAGGAGTCAAGATGATTAGTATATGCATGTATTTCTTTCTCGGTGTTTGTCAATTGCCCCGTTGTAATTTTTTCACCCATCATGTTTTCTATCTAAAGAGAGCCACCTCTAGTGAACTATGGATCCCGGTCCTTTTTCTTTAAATACAATCTATAAACTGTTTCTGCTTTGTGTTTACTTTCTGCAAACTTTCACTTCTTTCCATTCGATACGTTTAATCCTTTGTTTTCCACAAAACACTATGAGATTCATAACCTCATCGCAAGTTGGGGACATAGTTCTATGGTTGTGTTGTGCAGGTCTCCACGTTGCTACTAGCACCGGTAGTGCGCCCTGCCAAAGCTCAGCTAGTAACACCTTTGGGGTGTTTCCTTGCTCCTACTGGTTCGATTAAACCTTGGTTTCATAACTGAGGGAAAACTTACTGCTGTGCTCATCATACCTTCCTCTTGGGGTTCCCAACGACCTCTACGTCGAAAGTCGAGCGCATCAGTGGCCTAGTGGTTAACTTTGGTCAAAATGACCATTTGGTTATTTAATTCATTTTTGATTACTTTTCCTTTTCAATTTGTTTGTAATTGGCCTAGATGATGTAGCATTCATCTTTAAACCTTTTCTCATATTTTGTAACAATCAAGAATGGCAAATTCAATCAATTCTACACTAATGAAAACACACATACACTCATATTAATTTTTGGAATTAAAGTTTTTGTTAACCCTAAATTGGGTGGTTAGAACTTGATAATCTTGATTAGGGTTTTTGGGGTGTTACACCACATGATATGGTGGCATCACTACATGTGTTCTTTTTATAAAACCACAATGATGCAGACTTACACACACACATGCAATGAACTCTAGTGAATCCATGTGGTTTATGAAAGGAACACACATGCAATGAACTCTAGTGGATCCATGTGGTTTAAAAAAAGAACACACATGCAATGAACTCTAGTGGATCCATGTGGTTTATGAAAAGAACACACATGCAATGAACTCTAGTGGATCCATGTGGTTTATGAAAAGAACACACATGCAATGAACTCTAGTGGATCCATGTGCTTTATGAAAAGAACACACATGTTGTGGTGGCATCACAGCATGTGTTCTTTTCCAAAAAAACAATGGTGCACACTGATACACACACATCCAATGAGGTGTGGTGATGCAGCATATTTCAAGCTGGTGGTAGAATGCATGCTACAGTTGAATCCCGGCATGCTGCAAAGGTTCCTAGACATGGTTGGACACCAGATGCTAGAGTGGCATAACTACATGTGTTCTTTTCCTGCGGGTTGCAAAAGTCCTGTGGGTCTGTGATGTACCGCTTTGACTCTCTGATAGATATCACACTTGGCTATGTAGCTTCCGATTCATTTCTTCATCTTGTGCCACCAAAATTGCTCTTTAAAATCCTGATACATCTTCGTTCCTCCAGGATGGATAGAATAAAGAGTATCATGAGCTTCTTGCATAATAACTTGCTTCAGCTCAGAATCTGCTGCCACACAGATACGTCCTTTGTACCACAAAACTCCTTCTTCATCTTCAGTGAATCCGGTTACCTTCCCTGTACCGATACGATGCTTTATTCCATCGATACTCGCATTTCCTTTCTGCGCCTCCTTGATCTAACTGATCAACGTGGGTTGAAGTTCAATGCTAGCTAAAAATCCTTTGCTAACTAGCTCCGTTTTAAACTGCTCCAACTCTTCATGCAAACTTGGATGGGCTTCTTTGATTATGGTGTTTAATCTACACGGCAATCTGCTAAGAGCATCCGCTACCATATTGGCTTTGCCGGGGTGATAGTGAATGTCAAGGTCATAATCCTTGATTAACTCTATCCATCTCCTTTGCCTCATATTCAGCTCCTCTGGGTGAAGATATACTTCAGACTCTTGTGATCCGAATAAATCTCACAGCGGTTACCCATAAGGTAATGATGCCATGTCTTTAATGCTAAAACTACGGCTGCGAGTTCAAGGTCATGGGTAGGGTAGTTTTGCTCATGTTGCTTCAGTTCTCGGGACAGATATGCTATGACTTTGCCTTCTTGCATCAACACACATCCGAGACCAATCTTGGATGCATCACAATACACATCAAAAGGCTTCTTGATATCTGGCATAATCCAAATTGGGGCTGAAATCAATATCTTCTTGAGCTCTTGAAAACTCGCTTCACATTTGTCCATCCATTCAAAGTTCTTATCTTTCTTCAACAATTGGGTCATCGGTCTTGTGATGCTTGAAAATGCTTCAACAAACTTGCGGTAATATCCTGCTAATGCGAGAAATGCACGGACTTGGGTTTGAGTGGTTGGGGATTTCCATGCTTCAACATCTTTGATCTTGGCAGGATCGACAGCGACTCCTCCTGCCGACACGATATGTCCTAGGAATCCCACTTCCTTCAACCAGCATTCACATTTGGTAAACTTGGCATACAACTGATGCTCTCTAAGGGTTTCAAGGATGGTTCTCAGGTGTAGCTCATGGTCTTCTTCTGACTTGGAATAGACTAGAATATCGTCGATAAAGACAACGACAAACTTATCCAGGAAATTCATAAAAATCGTATTCATGAGATTCATGAAATAAGAGGGGGCATTGGTTAATCCAAAATACATGACCGTATACTCATACAATCCATATATGGCTGTAAAGGCGGTTTTTGGAATACCCGTTGCATGAATCTTGAGTTGGTGATAACCAGTTCTAAGATCAATCTTAGAAAACACTCTAGCACCAGTCAACTAGTCAAACAGATCCTCAATCTTTGGCAGTGGGTACTTATTCTTGATGGTGAAATCATTCAGCTTCTGGTAATCCATGCACAAACGGTTACTTCCATCTTTCTTATCCACAAACAAAACAGGTGATCTCCATGGCAACGCGCTTGGTTGAATCAAACCTTTCGCTAGCATAGCATCAAGTTGTTTCTTCAGCTCCACTAATTCAGATAGGTTCATGCTATAAGGTCTCTATGCTATGGGTCCAGTTCCCAGAATTAGTTCAATAATTAACTCGATATCCCGATCTGGGGGCATACCAGGCAATTCATCTGGGAATACGTTGGGGTATTCACAACCTACTCTGATTTGGTCTAGGGTTGGTTGGGCTAGACTCTTATTGCATTTGAATTGATGGGGCAAGGTTTCAGATACATGCTCTACTGATACTCCAGAGCTATTGGTCATGGTTATGGCTTTCTTGGCACAGTCGATTAATCCTTTATGTTTCGACATCCAATCCATTCCTAGTATTACTTCCAAACCTTTGGTTCCAAGTACTATTATATTGGCATAAAAATCTATTCCATGGATTCTAATAGGTACAACCTTGCAAATTTTTCTAGCTTTGGTGGTTGAACCAGGTATTTGAACTATCATGACATGCTTCCATTTGGTTGGTTGAATCTTACTAGTGCATGCAAATTATTCTATAACAAATGAGTGCGATGCTCCAGAATCAAACAACACTCTTGCAAGTACTGAGTTAACAGAAAACATACCCAACACGCTATCGGGCGCTTCCTGGGCTTCTTCAGTATTCATGTGGAACAAACGGCTGTTGCGGTTGAGCGAGTTCCCTGGTGCAAATCTCCTTCCAGGCTGAACAGGGCGTTGTTGCTGAGCTGGGGCATTCACATTGGTGGTTGATGCAAGCTTCTTGGGGCACTCATTGGAGTAGTGACCCTTGACTCCACATTCAAAGCAAGTAATCTAGGACTTGTCTTTGGCTGCAACGGGCACATCATTGCTTCCAATCCTTGGGGCAGTATTGTTGTTGTTATTGTTGTTGTTGTTGGACCTGGTCGGTGCACAGTTCAAGTTGTTGGAGTTGTCGGGGTTGTTGTTGTGGTTTCCTCCAGACTTCAGGTTTCCTCCACTATGGTTGGGATAGTTGGGATGGGACATAGGGGGTCTGTTGTTTCTTGGGGCATATCCTACAGACGAGTTGGGGCGATACTTCTGAGCACGGTTGGATCCACTTTGGTGCATCATCCTGCGCTTGCGGTTGTCATTGGCTTGGTTTATCTTCCTGATACGTCCATTTTGCATCACTATTCTATGTCATAATTCACTATTATTCATTGATATATTTTGTATTGAGAGGTGATACTTATGTTATTTCAACTCTTTTTGCATGGTTGATGACTTTTGGAGCATGGACCGCTGCAGTTAGGATTCTGATGGAAAAGGTGATGTTTGGAGGCAAAATTCGCCAAGATCAGAAAATCCGGGAAAATATACGGAAAATCCTATTTTTCCAGAAGACTAAGGATGCCAGAAGACGGAGTGGAGATGGGCCACAGGGGGCCCACACCACCCCCTGGCGCGAGAAGCCCTAGGTCGCGCCAGGAGGTGGTGTGGCCACCCTGGCCCAATACAGCCTCTCCCCTCTGGCGTATATCATCCTCCCGAAACCCTAAGACTCGGGGAGCGACCACAAAAAGATTCCGCTGCCTCTGCGGGGCAGAAAATACCGAGAGAGAAAGATCTCTCCAGTAGATAGATTTCTGCCGGGGGAATTCCTTCCCGGAGAAGGGAGATCGTCGCCATCAACACCATCATCAAGCTGGACTTCATCACCACCACTATCATGACCATCAGCACCCTCATCACCATCTCCATATTGCTGTAACAATTGAGTTGAATCTTGCATTAGTTCATAGGGGAAAATTTCCCGGTGTTGATTACTCTTTGTAGTTGATGCTATTGAGTGAACCGTTGAATTATTGTTTATGTTCAGATTGTTTTACATCATTATTCCATCTCTGATCATGATCCATATGATGTCTTGTGAGTAGTTCGTTTTTTTCTTGAGGACATGGGAGAAGTCTTGTTGTTAGTAGTGGAGTTGTGTTGAGAAAGATTCAATAGATTGTTATTTAAGTTGTGGTGTACTTCTTCTAGTGGTGTCATGTGAACGTCGACTACATGACACTTCACCTATATGGGCCTAGGGGAATGCATTGTGTATTTGGCTACTAATAGTAGGGGTTGCCGGAGTGACAAAAACCTGAACCTCTGTTAGGAAACCATTGCTCAATGGACGTAAGGGTCTTAGAGTTTAAAGCTGTGGTTAGGTTTCTACCTTAATTACTTTCTTGTACTTACGGATGTTTGCAAGGGGTATAATAACAAGTATGTATTAGTCTTGGATGGGGCGGTACATTATCACAGGTTCACCCACACAACACTTAGCAAGCTAGAGAAGATTAATCAGCTATATGAAGCGAAAGCACTTGACAGTCTTCCCATGTGTCCTCGAGAACGTTTGGTCATCTTAAGTAATACAACCGGCTTGTCCTTTGTTGCATAAAGGATTGGGCCACTTGCTGCATTTATTCCTACTGTCTTTTATTTACTTGTACTTTGTTTACTTGCTTTATCGAAAACCCCTAAAAATCCGTTTGCTAAGTATTTGCAGAGAATTCCTGATCCATACCACTAGCCAGCACCTTCTGATCGTCATTGGGTTCGACACTCTTACTTATCGAAAATACTGCGATACACCCCCTATACTTGTGGGTCATCAAGATTATTTTCTGGCGCCGTTGCCGGGGAGTGAAGCGCTATTGGAGAGTGGAACTGGTAAAGGAAACTTCTACTGTGAGTATTGTTTACTACTGTTAGTTGCTTTTTTTTGTTATGGATTATTCACTAAGTTTCTTATTTGGTAATGCTACTACCACTGCTAAGGTAGTAGATAAGCCACCACTTGCTGAGAATGATGTTTTCAAAATACCTACAAGAATTATTGATCATGTTATGGATAACTACTATGTTGGGGATAGAATTTTCCATCCTGGTGATCATTTGCTCTTTATACACGAATTATGTTGGTTGTTCAAGTGTGCAGGTATAACTACAGATCAGGTTAAGAAGAAGTTATTCTCATTATCACTGAAAGGAAGAGTTGAGGAATTGTATAAGCTGCTGAAGAATGGTCAAGCTCTGAAATTGGAGGAAATAGTGCCTCTCTTTTATTCAAAGTTTTATCCTCCTAGTGAGATTCATAAAGATAGGAATCAAATATACAACATTTGGCCTCTTGATGGAGAGAGTACAGCCCAAGCTTGGGGGAGATTGAAGTTACTAATGCTAAAATGTCCCATTCATGAGCTCCCCAACAATATTATTATCAATAACTTTTATGCAAGGCTCCCTCTACATGATAAGCATTTATTGGATGCTTCTTGTGCTGGTTCATTCACTCGCATGGAAGAAGAAGCTAAATGGGATCTTCTGGACCGTATTCAAGATAATACGGAAGCATGGGAGAATGAAAAACATAGAAAGTCAGGTATAAATTATGATTATGAATGCATTGAATCTTTTATGGGAACTGATGACTTTCAAAATATTAAAAATCCTTATGGTCTAGATTCTCAACCTATTGCTTCTTATTTCAAGGCTTTTGCTTCCTACATTGAAGTGCCTAAAAAGAAGTGGAATAAGTATCATGAACCTTATAAAGATATTGCTAAGAGTGTTCCTGCAAGAAATACTGAAGTCTATACTGCTAATCATGTTTTACCTAAACCTTACATTGAGAAAATGCCTTTCCCAGTTAAGGGAAAGGAACATTCTATGATATCTAGTATGGTTACTGAAAGTACAATCAAAGCAGTTGAACCTGATAAGCAAAAGGTTGATGAACCTATGATAGCAAGTGTGAAAGACTTTGTCACTAAATATGAGAATGAGGGACACCCTATCCTTTGTAAGGATACCTCTAATAATGTTTCACATAGTAGTGTTATGAGAGCTAGTATTCATGTGTTTTCTGTTAGAATAAGTGATCATTGCTATGATGGTCCTTGTGATAGTTATATTGTTAAGTTTATGCATGATACTGAAAGTTACTATGAGAGAGGGAAAAGTGTTCTTATGCATCTCAATAATATCAAGTTTCCTCGTTTTATGCTGAAAGTTTTTATGTTACACATCTTTTGCCTTCTCGTGCAAGTTGCCTCTGGTTTCAACAACTTGTTTGTTTACAAAATTCCCTTGCATAGGAAGTGGGTTAGACTTAAATATGTGTGTTTTGCTTCTTAATGCTCTCTTTCACTTAAATTCATATCCCTATGAGATCTTCTTCGAAATTATCATGCCCATCTTAATGGCTATAAAGAAACAGCTTTATGGGAGACAACCCAATTTGTTTTTGCTTCTTTGAGTCTTGGAAGTTATTACTTCGGTAATAACCGCTCCTTATCCATTTTGTTTGGTTTTTGTGTCACGGTCAACCACTAATGAGAGAGAAGTAATATTTGGGTAAGTTGATGTCCCGAAACAGATTTTTTGTGCTTCACCGTAAAAATTCGTGAGAGATCTTTGTATGTCGGATTGAGCTGTAATTTTTTGTGCTTCTGACCCAGGTTGTTATTTAACTTTCTATAGTTTTGCACGTTTTGATTTGAGCAACAGAAGATTTTCTAAAAAATTGATCTTTACCTGCTGGTCTGTTTTGACAGATTTTGCCACCTTTGCATTTGCTTCTTTATTCGATTTCCTTTTTTGAATTATTTTTGGGTTTTCGGAAGGAGTTGCTATAGTACTTATGTTTTGATGGTTTTAAGTTAAAGTTGGACTCAAAAGGTTTTATCACTTCACTTATACTAATGTTGCTAATGAGAACTGTGTGAAGTTTTGTGTGAAAGAAATTTCCAGGAAGTTGAGATAATGGTGTAATAAGGAAGAGAAAGTTTTTATGACTCAAGTAATAAGTGTATGAAGATGAAGATATTGATTATTCAAGTGGTGACTCCGGGGAAATTCATCAAGGACCAGATTCAGAGACCTGCAGAGTCTGTTTTCAAATAGGTAATAGTTCTCGTAAGAAAAGTTCCGTGAAAATACAATCCAACTATATTTTTGCAGTTTTTAGTCAATACGGAAAGCTACAAAGCGAAAAAGGGATGGAAACGGAGCCAGGGTGGCTCACACCACCCTGTGGCGCGGGCCCACCCCTGGCCGCGCCACCAGGTGGTGAGTCCACCCCGGACTCCGTCTTCGACTCGTTTTCTCCCAGTACCTTCCTTTTGATATGAAACTTCGTAATATATAACCCCCTGTATCCCCCGAGGTTCATGTATCGTGTTTTCGTCGTGTTTTTGTTTCGATCTATTTCTTCCAGGACACACTCTTTGAAAGCTTAGAAGCACAATGGTGTCTGCCAAACATAAAGGGAAGGAGCCTATGGAAGAAGATCTCCAAGACCCCAAGCAGGGGCTGGTACCTTTAGTCTCTTGCCCCGCATCAATGGAAGCCCTACGAGTCACTAAGGAGTTTTGCAACAAGTACCGAGATTTGAGGAGGAAGTTTGACATGCTTCAATGGGAGAATAATAGGCTTCGCAAGATGCTGGAAGATTTCCTCACGTCAACTAAGAAAATATTACCACCACCACCTAAGGAGTAATTCGTCATCAGGTTTGGCATCCCCTTGGTTTGTTCCAAGCTTGGGGGAGTGCCGCGGTATCACATCACTATCTTCTATCTTTTTACCTTTTTAGTAGAGTCATATCATGAATAGAGGAGTTATTATATAGTATGGTTTGCATTACGGAAGTGTCCCCTCTCTCATTAGATATATGTATCCCTTGGTGTGAGTTTCCATTATGGAATATTAATGAGAAGTTCTATCATTCACTCTTTTGCATAGCTTATATTAGTTTTCAATTCGTGGTTATATGATTGATGTTCTTGTTAGTATTGGTATCACTTTGGGATCATTGAGTTAATTTAGTTGGTTTTGGCAAACCTGGCTCGGTCAGTAGCACACTATTTTAGAGAGTTGATTGAAAAAGATAAAAGTACCTCTAAAGAAAAAAAAATCATCATCGTTCTTTCTTGATTTTCTCATAAGTCTAGTATTCTCTAGTTAAGATCTTTTGTGCTTCCAAGGAAGATTGCATGTTTGTTTTTATCATTTGTATGTTTGTTTGTTTCCTTCAACTCTTATACTTGCTACCTAGCCTTGCTATCCAAAAACATGTACTGAGAGGGAATTCTTCTCGTGCATCCACCTCCTTAAAACCAAAACCTTTTCCATTTGTATCCACCATACCTACCTATTAGCATGATTGCTATTCCAAGTAAATTCTTGTTTTATCTACCTCCCAAATTAAAATTGTTACGTGAAAATTAGTGATTAAAGCTCTCATGAACTTGATGGCACACTTTACTTTCTCGCATCTAATAAACTTGAACCATTGTGCTCACCTATGTTGCGTATATGCTTGCTCTTTGTAAGTTGTGAATTAGCAGAACCATGCTATCATGGGGAACGCTTTCAACATTGGTCTGGTACTTTGTACCTAGTTGATATCATTTTCTTTTCTCTATGGATGTCGTCGGTGTGAAATGGAAGGGGAGCTTGTAAGTCCATGGAGTTATGCAAGTGTGTTAGAGAAACGCCTGGGCCGCTGGTCTAATCCATGCTGACATGGTGGAAACCTGCAGCGTAACCATAACAGGTATCTAGAAGCATTCTTCTTATAAAAAAAGAGATATAGATTGAGAAGAAAATAAAAAAAGAGATATTATGAAAAGAGGAAAGAGAGAAAAAAACACCATATTCCCATGGTAAATAAGAAGATTGCTGAGATACTTGTTGTCTGCTTGCCTTGTCATTTTGATATGGGGATTCTTCCGTATCATCGGGCAAGGGGTACCCCGTTGGCGGTTCTCAATGATACACATATGCTTACGATGACAAAAACTTACCGGTGACTAAACTTGAGTAGCATGAGGAGCGGCCCTCGTATTCAAGAGACATGAGATTCTCAACTTACAACTTGTCAATGCATATCCTCATATTTGATCACTTTAACCTTAATCAACTAAAGATGCCTATGATAGGGGCAATGAAAGCTGAAAGCTAGTAAGTATCATAATTTTTGGGAGCTCTTTATGAGACTTGCAATCCCTGCTTCCCTCTTTGAAGGGCCTTTCTTTTACTCTATAGTTGAGTCAGTAAACCTACTCCCTTCTACCTCAGCAAGTATTTTGAGTTGATGTGTTTCATTCATTCATATGATGATTTATGCAATCATGTCTTATGTTACTTGTTTTGCACATTGCTCTTATCTTGATGTTTACTACTTTGAAAGCTATCATTGAAAAACCAGCTATTTGTGAACTCCTGCAAATTTCGTATTGAGAGGTGATACTTATGTTATTTCATCTGTTTTTGCATGGTTGATGACTTTTGGAGCATGGACCGCTGCAGTCAGGATTCTGATGGAAAAGGTGCTGTTTGGAGGCAAAATTCGTGAAGATCAGAAAATCCGGGAAAATATACGGAAAATCCTATTTTTCCAGAAGACTAAGGATGCCGGAAGACGGAGTGGAGATGGGCCACAGGGGGGCCACACCACCCCCTGGCGCGGGCAGCCCTAGGCCGCTCCAGGAGGTGGTGTGGCCACCCTGGCCCACTACAGCCTCTCCCCTCAGGCGTATATCATCCTCCTGAAACCCTAAGACTCGGGAGCGACCACAAAAAGATTCCGCCGCCTCTGCGGGGGGGGGGGGGGGGGACACTGAGAGAGAAAGATCTCTCCGACAGACAGATTTCTGCCGGGGGAATTCCTTCCCGGAGAGGGGAGATCGTCGCCATCAACACCATCATCAAGCTGGACTTCATCAGGATCATCATCATCATCACCACCACCATCATCACCATCATCACCCTCATCACCATCTCCATATTTCTATAACAATTGAGTTGAATCTTGCATTAGTTCATAGGGGAAACTTTCCCGGTGTTGATTACTGTTTGTAGTTGATGCTATTGAGTGAACTGTTGAATTATTGTTTATGTTCAGATTGTTTTACATCATTATTCCATCTCTAATCATGATCCATATGATGTCTTGTGAGTAGTTCGTTTTGTTCTTGAGGACATGGGAGAAGTCTTGTTGTTAGTAGTGGAGTTGTGTTCAGAAAGATTCAATAGATTGTTATTTAAGTTGTGGTGTCATGTGAACGTTGACTACATGACAGTTCACCTATATGGGCCTAGGGGAATGCATTGTGTATTTGGCTACTAATCGTAGGGGTTGCCGGAGTGACAGAAACCTAAACCTCCATTAGGAAACCATTGCACAAGGGACGTAAGGGTCTTAGAGTTTAAAGTTGTGGTTAGGTTTCTACCTTGATTACTTTCTTGTACTTACGAATGTTTGCAAGGGGTATAATCACAAGTATGTATTAGTCTTGGATGGGGCGGTACATTAGCACATGTGCACCCGCACAACACTTAGCAAGCTAGAGAAGATTAATCAGCTATATGAAGCGAAAGCACTTGATAGTCTTCCCATGTGTCCTCGAGAATGTTTGGTCATCTTAAGTAATACAACCGGCTTGTCCTTTGCTACATAAAGGATTGGGCCACTTGCTGCATTTATTCCTACTGTCTTTTATTTACTCGTACTTTGTTTACTTGCTTTATCGAAAACCCCTAAAAATCTGTTTGCTAAGTATTTGCAATGAATTCCTGATCCATACCACTAGCCAGCACCTTATGCTCCTCATTGGGTTCGACAATCTTACTTATCGAAAATCCTGCGATACACCCCCTATACTTGTGGGTCATCACTTCCCTTCCATCTGAATGGCAGAATCTACTAGCTCCTCTAGATCTTGAAAATGGATGTTGACTAACATAGTCTGCGTCTCATCATGCAATCCGTTCAGGAACCTCTCGTTCTTCTTGGCTTTAGTGTAAATCTCATCAGGGGCATATCTAGCTAGGGATAGAAATTTGTCACGGTACTCAACTACCATCATCCTGCCGTGCTTTAGTTCCCTAAACTCATCTCTCATCCTGGTGACTGATACATTGCAAATGTATCTATAATTTTTGATGTTCCATGCTTGGTTTTATCCACTTTCTTGTGTTTTGTCCACACTTTGGAGTACTTTTCATATGATTTCTTGGACTAACCTATTAACAAGAGCCACAGTGCCAGCTAACTGTTTTGCTGTTTTTGGTTCTAGGGAAGTCAGAAAATGAATATTCTTGGAATTGGATGGGACAAAAGCCAAAGTGCCTTTTTTTCCGGAAGACTCACTGAGCCAGAATATGAGACAGAGGAGGGCCAGGGACTGGCCACACCCCCTAGGCGCGGGCTGGGGCTGGCCACGCCAGGGCATGGTCTGGCCGCCCCAGGCTGCCCCTCGGTCTCCCTCTTCGCCTATAAGAAGCCTTCTGACATAAAAACTCCGAGGGGTTCAACGTTTTTCTAGAAGGAGTTATGGTCTGCCACCCCCACCAGATTCGACAAAATAGCACCCGAAACTCCGTTCTGGCACCCTGCCAGGACGGGGAATTGGAGGAGATAATCGCCATCTTCATCACCATCGCTTCTCCATCGACCATCCATGTTTCCCCCATCTGTGAGTGAGTAATCCCCCGCTGTAGGCTATGGGGATGGTAGGGATTGGATGAGATCGTTCATGTAATGGCATCACATTGTTAGGGCATGGTGCCTACTATCTTTTATTAGTACTTTATGACTTTGTTGCGACTTGTATGCTTAATGCTTGTCACTAGGGCCCGAGTGCCATGATTTCAGATCTGAACATGTTATTGTTTCATTATGATAGTATTGTTTTTGGTCTTATCTGCAAGTTGTATACACACGTTGTTGTCCGGAACCAATGGCCCCAAAGTGACAGAAATCGGGATAACCGGAGGGAATGGCTTTGATGTGAGGATCACATGTTTTCACGGAGTGTTAATGCTTTACTCCGGTGCTCTATTAAAAGGAGCACCTTAATTGCCAGTAGTTCCCTTGAGGCCCCGCTGCAAACGGGCTGGCAGGACAAAAGATGTTGTGCAAGTTCTCATTGCGAGCACGTATGACTATATATGGAACACATGCCTAGGATTATCTAGTACTTAGATGCTTTATCTTATTTATCTGCAATTGCCCTATGTTCTGATTGCTATGTGAATTGTCTTGTCCATGCAACGCCCGTCCATCCATCCCTATGCCTACCGCACTCGAATCCCACTGTTTCCTGCTTTTGTTACTGCTGTCTTTACTTTACTACTGCTATTACTTGGCTATTACTACTACAAAACTATTGCTACTGATAAACTGCTGTGAGCAAGATTGTTTCCAGGTGCAGATGAATTGACAACTCAGTTGTTAAGGCTTATAAGTATTCTTTGGCTCCCCTTGTGTCAAATCAATAAATTGGGTTTCACTTCCCTCGAAAATACTGAGATACACCCCCTATACTTGTGGGTCATCAGTGACCAAACCGTGGGGCACATGGGAGCGGCTGAACTTGATCTTGAATGCTTCCCATGTCATCATCTGACCGTCGTTCATGGTACAGGTGCTATTCCACCAGGCTGTTGCATCTCCTGCCAAATAGTGGGTGGCAAACAGTATCTTCTCATTGGCTTCAACCCCTGCGACCTCTAGATTGTTTTGCATGGTTTGCAGCCAATCATCCGCATCTAAGGGATCCTCAGACTTACTAAAGATAGGTGGGTTGGTGTTGTGAAAGTTTTTGAGCTTGGATCCATGGTGATCTTGGTTTCCATGGCCTTGATTATTGTGGGCCATCTGAGCTATCTGTTGAAGAGTGGCTAGGTTGGCTTGACCTTGGGCTCTACTAGCTTCACGGTCGGAAACTAGCATTTATAGAATCTGTAGCATCGAGTCTTGAGATGAGCTGCTTCCTCCGCGGTTTCCACGAGTCGTCTGAAGATTGAGATAGATAATGAGATAAGAGGGAAATTTCTAAGGTTCATGGTTTTGTTTCAAAAGCTTTAAACTCTGAGTTTGACTCAGGTTTTCAAACTAACAACTTCCCCTCATTCATTCATTCGTTCAAGCACACAACACAAACACACACCACACACAAATGGAAATTAGATGGTTTTAAGAACCATTCTATGAAACTACGATACAGTGGGACCGGTACAATTCATTCCTGTGGTAGTGATCAAGTGCATCTAATCATCATCAATGAAGTCGGAATCATCAACATTGTGGAACTCCATGGCATCATCTTCCAGATAGTCGTTGTCATCACTGAGGTAAGAGTAAAGACCTCCTTGGATATCTTCACCTTCCTCCTCCTCCTTTGCTTCAAGCTGGACTTCCTGTTCACGGATGGTCTTCTCGAGAGTGGCCACCTTCTTGCGAAGACGATCGATGGTGCGATCCTTCTTGTCACGCTGACGACGAAGTGATTGGTGATCTTTGACGAGCATGGCAAGAGTCTGGTTCTTCTTGATGGCAATGGCAAGGTTGTGGTTGGCGTAGTTGCGAGCGTTGTCCAACTCCTTCTGCCTATCATACAGCATGACGTATGGATTGTCCACCTGGTGCTTCAACTCGGGATGTCCTGGCATCTCCAATGGCATTCCCATAGAATTACGCCTTGCATAGTTAGCAAAGCGAGTTCCCTGGATCAAGTTGATGTTTTTCCCACACAGACGGGCGAGAGCTTCATGCATTTCCCTGGCTAATCCATCTAGCTAGCTGTTCTCCCTCAAGGTGAATTCGATCTTGTCCGAAGTTGGTGCTTCCATCTTGCCTCTGAGATCTGCAACTATCAGCCATTGTAGATCTCCTCCTACGTGATCATTGAGTTGTGCCCCAAAGAATTCTGGGTACGGGCGCTCCAGATACTCTGACAGTGCATCTAGATCCCTCTCAAAGATCAGTTGGCCTCCGTTGCCCAACTGGTAGAACTTGCAATACTGAACTTCCATCTATAAGAATTTAGGATGAGTAAGTTTGTGAGGTGATCAAGTGTGTCAAATTTTTATGTATGTTGAAAAGAATTTTTTTGAAGAACATGAATCTTTTTGAAAGAATCTCAAGGATAAAAATGGGAATAGGTTTTCATAAATACTCACTTATTTTATTTTGAAACTAAGTTTTTGTTCAGACGTCCATTCTAACTACGGTCTCCTATGGTCAACCTGGATTTGATACGAACTTGTCAACACCCAGATTTTTAATCCCAGATGCCTGTTATGCCATACCTCACAATCCCAGGATTACCATTTTTGTGAGACATAATAGATTGGATATCACAGTACATCATCCATTACAAACCATAATAAGGTCTTACAAATAAAGGATCTCATGATCCAGTCTTAATACAATCAAGCAGCGGAATAATAAGCATAGTATTGGGCTCCATCTTCAGGGTCACAGGCAATGACGATGGGAGATGATCCTAGTTGTCGTAGACCACCTGTTGTCCATCATCCTGGTAGTCCTCCTCATAGTCTGGCCAGGGAATAGCCAGGGACAAAGCCATGAGTACTCTTTAAGTACTCACAAACTATCACTAACTAGTATGGTAGTTCTAGTAGGAAACTTAAGTTCTAGGTTTATTTGCAAAAAAGCCAGGTTTATCTAAACTGAGTTTAGAAGTAAAGAAATATATTTTAATGTTCTAAAGCACTTAACTGTAAACCTAGTTTTCATATGCACAACCCTGTTGTGGTCAAGTCAAAATCATAGTTCACTTCAAAAGTCATTTTGAAACCATCTGACGATGGAACAGTATGGCCACTCCAACTGTCCATGACCGCGGACGCGGCTATTCGAATAGTTTGACACTCTACAGAGGTGGTACACTTTCACCACAAAATTCGATACATCTGTCAGGGATAAACCCGAATCAATCATACTTAGTATGCGGATAATCAATCATAACCTTTCAATTACACACCCTAGTATAGGTACCTTCCCTATGAGCTTGGCCTCCCAGCCATGGCGATCTGCCACCCTGGGCACTACATAGGTGGACAATCATAAAGAGGTAGCCACATCTCAAACCTCTTCAGCGAGGGAACCCATACTAAGGCATATAAACTTCCGTCTAAGCCCTACCCAATTAAGTTATTGTGGTTGTACGGTAAAATTGGAATGGTATCGCATGCAAACCCAACCATCATTTTTTGGTAAAGGGCTAAGGCTCATGCCTCAACATTTTCATCATCAACAATTGTGTTTCTCAACACATGTCAAAACATCTCAATAGAATGAACCATCATTCCAAGGTTTTCATAATCATTTTCACCAAGTATTCCCATCTAAAGTGATCAACTTTTATTCTTAGCACTAACCACTAAAGTTAAGAGTGTTCACTAATGAGGGGTGCTAATCTTCAATCTCATGCCACAGAATGACATCTAAGTATAGGCCTAGTTTTATACTCTTTATGTTGTATATACTACTTTTACAAATACTCACAAAGCACTAACTAAAAGTAAAGAACTTTGGTAAAGTAAAAAGAATAAATCTTGCAAGTAAAACTTGGGAATTGTATAAATCAAACGTATTTAACCAAGCATGCCTAATGCATCTTGCTTAGGTTAAGACATGCAAGGGTTAGCTTGCATGGTTCTAGCTTGCTAGTAGTGATGGCTTGCCTTTATTGGTGCAGTGGTTGATGTTTTCTTCTTCTTTTTCTTCTTGGTAGTACTCCTCCTCCTCGTATCCTTGGTCGGTACTATCGTCTATAAATGAATACGGGGTACACAATCACCACACAATACTTAACTATTTCTATTTAGCACACTAAGGCTCACACTTGATGATCTAGCATCATCTCAATCATCACATGAAATAAAGACTAAATCTTATTTATCTTATTTTAGAAAAGTAATTTCTACTCAGTGAAATTATTTAAGATATAATATTCTCCAAATAAAATATGGGATCATGTTGACAAATGTCATCACCACATATTCTAATACATGGGAATGTGATTTAAAGGGGTGATCATAATTTATAAAGTTTAAGATCATCATTTAATAGATTTAAAGTGACTAGAAATGCCTATATAGCATTTATTTGGTACTAGTCCAGTGTCACTTCATGTAAACCTAAATATTTTTACATATTCATATATATCTTGTCAAATGTTTTTTTTAAGAGTTGGAATCAACTCAAAAGTATTTATGGTTGATTTTTGAAAAATGTTTGAAGTGGCAAAAGTCTTTGTCTTGTTATTTTTACTCTATGTGATCTCTAACTCCAATTGATTTAAATCAAACGGGCTTCGATAGATAATTTAAATATCTTTCTAACAAAATTGGAATCATGAAATTTGGTTTAGTGAAACTCTCTGAATTGATTTTTTCATCTCTGGACAGAAACTAGTTTTAGCTAAATTGGAAAATACTAATTTGAATCTCTGGGCTACATGCGGGAAATTAAACGGGCCAGCCTAACTGCAATGCACAATGCAGCGGGCTGCTGACAGACAGGGTCCACTAGTAAGCGAGACTATCTACACGAAGCGGTATCTACGAATCTAAGTTGTGCGATCTAAATCTAATCTAACAGCCGAGAGTCATCGTCGACGACGAACCTCTCCGGCGAGGAAAATAACCTAACGCGGAGGTGGGGGTCCGGCGAGGCTCACCTAGGCTCCATCTAGGGTCGGCGATGGGGGCGAATGGGGTTGTCGACGACGGCGGTTCGAGGCACGGTCACGGCAGGTCCTGGGGCGGCTCCAATTGACGGCACCCTTCTCCTCCAGCAGCGGCGGGCTCCGGCCAAATTCCCGTGAGGGAGAGCTCGCCTTGCTCCGGGTAGGGTGAGGGAGGATTAGTGAGGAGTGGGGAGGGCGTTGGTGTGGATAATGGAGGCGGGGGAGGCCTCTACTTATATTGCGGCGAGGGGACCGAATTGCGTGGGCTCGGGCTCGTCGGTGCAACGCTACAGGCATCTAGCGGCGCGGCTGAGGGTAGGGGATGGTGCGTGGTTCCCTGGTGAACATCTCTGGCTTAATGGCGCGGCGTGGGGCGGTGTGGTTTGGTCGGGAGCGTACGGCACTCCGCGTGGACGCAGCGGTGTTTGCAACGGCGTGCGGCAGCTAGGGGTCGCTTGGCGGTGAACGGGGGTGTCTGGGGTTGTGGTGATCATGGCGAGCTAGTGCACGCGAGGCGGGGGTGAGGCACGGTCTGTGTGAGGCAGTCGGCTATGGCGAGCTGGCGCGCTCTGGGTATGGTGCAGAGAGGCTGGGCACGGTGTAGCTAGGGTGGTCCAGGGCTCTCCTGTGGCTGTGGCTTAGACAGGGGGTGGCGGTGGATGGTCGCGTGTCTGGTGCGCGTCATCGCCGAGGGCGGCGTGGCTTCTGGCGCGCTGTCCACGATCGACCGGTGACGACCAAAATTGGCGGTGCGGTACTGTGCACACGACTAAGGGGGGTTTGGTCTGGTGCTTGGCTAGGCGCAAGGGAGACATGGGAGGGAAGGGGAGACCAAATGGTCAAATGATCACTACTTAAACAGTGAATTTAGGCAGGTGATTATTCAGTGTAAGCAAGGTGTTTGTTGTAATGGCCGCAAGAAAAATGATTTGGAAATTTTGGATGAAATGTTTTGAGTGATCTATACTTAAGCTTGAGAGTCTCTGGTTGCTTGGGATTTCCAAGGGAAATTGGTTTGATAGGTTTTGGAAAAAAGTGTGATCTTACCACATACACTTGATTCAATTTTCAGATGTCCTTTAAATTGATTTGGAAAATGTTTTGGTGAGTATTTAAAGTTTGCTTGTATTCATTTTTACTTGGTCTAGCAAGGGGTGAAAAGAAGTGGAATTGTTTTTGTTAGAATTTTTCTCCTAGGAACACTGAAAGTGGCCTAGTGGTTAACTTTGGTCAAAATGACCATTTGGTTATTTAATTCATTTTTGATTTCTTTTCCTTTTGATTTTGTTTGTAATTGGCCTAGATGATGTAGCATTCATCTTTAAACCTTTTCTCATCTTTTGTCACAATCAAGCATGGAAAATTAAATCAATTCTACACTAATGCAAAACACACATGCACTCATATTAATTTTTGGAATTAAAGTTTTTGTTAACCCTAAATTGGGTGGTTAGAACTTGATAATCTTGATTAGTGTTTTTGGGGTGTTACATGACATGATGTGGTGGCATCACTACATGTGTTCTTTTCTAAAACCACCATGATGCACACTTACACACACACATGCAATGAACTCTAGTGGATCCATGTGGTTGATGAAAAGAACACACATGCAATGAACTCTAGTGGATCCATGTGGATTATGAAAAGAACACACATGCAATG
Source organism: Avena eriantha (assembly GCA_910589775.1). Classification (NCBI taxonomy): domain Eukaryota; kingdom Viridiplantae; phylum Streptophyta; class Magnoliopsida; order Poales; family Poaceae; genus Avena; species Avena eriantha. The sequence goes on from OU342740.1 coordinate 68,082,577, forward strand.
AACTCTAGTGTATCCATGTGGTTTATGAAAAGAACACAGATGCAATGAACTTTAGTGGATCCATGTGCTTTATGAAAAGAACACACATGTTGTGGTGGCATCACAACATGTGTTCTTTTCCAAAACCACAATGGTGCACACTGATACACACACATCCAATGAGGTGTGGTGATGCAACATCTTTCAAGCTGGTGGTAGAATACATGCTACAGTTGAATTCCAGCATGCTGCAAAGGTTCATGGACATGGTTGGCCACCACATGCTGGAGTGGCATCACTGCATGTGTTCTTTTCCTAAAACAACAATGATGCACACTTATACACACACACATCCAATGAGGTGTTGTGATGCAGCATCTTTCAAGCTGGTGGTAGAATCCATGCTGAAGTTGAATCCCAGCATGCTGCTAGGGTTCCTGACATGGTTGGACACCACATGTTGTGGTGGCATCAATACATGTGTTCTTTTCCTAAAACCACAATGATGCACCCTTACACACACATGCAATGAACTCTAGTGGATCCATGTGGTTTATGAAAAGAACAAACATGCAATGAGCTCTAGTGGATCCATGTGGTTTATGAAAAGAACAGACATGCAATGAACCCTAGTGGATCCATGTGGTTTATGAAAAAAACACGCATGCAATTAACTCTAGTGGATCCATTAGGTTTAAGGAAAGAACACACATTATGTGGTGGCATCACTTCATATGTGATTTTCCAAAAGCTCAATGATGCACACTTATACACTCACACACACATCCAATGAGGTGTCGTGATGCAGCATCTTTCAAGCTGGTGGTAGGATGCATGCTGCAGTTGAATCCCAGCATGCTGCCAGGGTTCTTGGACATGGTTGGACACCACATGCAGGAGTGGAACCAGTCTATGTGTTCTTTTCCTAAAACCACAATGATGCATACTGATACACACACACACACATCCAATGAGGTGTCGTGATGCAGAACTTTCAAGCTGGTGGTAGAATGCATGCTGCAATTGAATCTCAGCATGTTGCCAGGGTTCCTAGACATGGTTGGACACCACATGCTGTGGTGGCATCACTACATGTGTTCTTTTCCTAAAACCACAATAATGCACACTAACACACACACATGCAATGAACTCTAGTGGATCCATGTGGTTCCTGAAAAGAACACACATGGAATGAACTCTAGTGGATCCATGTGGTTTATGAAGAGAACAAACATGCTATGGTGGCATCACTTCATATGATCTTTTCCAAAACCACAATGATGCACACTAATAAACTCACATACACATCCAATGAGGTGCGGTGATGCAAAAAAATTCAAGCTGGTGGTAGAATGCATGCCATAGTTGAATCCCAGCATGCTGCCAGGGTTCTAGACATGGTTGGACACCACATGCTGTGGTGGCATCACTACATGTATTCTTTTCCTAAAACAACAATGATGCACACTTACACACACATACATGCAATGAACAATAGTGGATCCATGTGGTTTATGAAAAGAACACACATGCAATGAACTCTAGTGGATCCATGTGGTTTATGAAGAGAACACAGATGCGATGAACTCTAGGGGATCCATGTGGTCTATGAAAAGAACACACATGCAATGAACCCTAGTGGATACATGTGCTTTATGAAAAGAACACACATGCAATGAACTCTTGTGGATCCATGTGCTTTATGAAAAGAACACACATGCAATGAACTCTAGTGGATCCATGTGCTTTATGAAAAGAACGCCACCACAACATGTGTTCTTTTCCAACACTACAATGGTGCACACTGATACACACACATCCAATGAGGTGTGGTGATGCAGCATCTTTCAAGCTAGTGGTAGAATGCATGCCAAAGTTGAATCCTAGCATGCTGCAAAGGTTCCTAGACATGGTTGGACACCACATGCTGGAGTGGCATCACTGCATGTGTTCTTTTCCTAAAACAACAATGATGCACACTTATACATACACACATCCAATGAGGTGTGGTGATACAACATCTTTCAAGCTGGTGGTAGAATGCTTGGTACAGTTGAATCCCAGCATGCTGCCATGGTTCCTAGACATGGTTGGACACCACAGGATGGAGTGGAATCACTTCATGTGTTCTTTTCCTCAAACCACAATGATGCACACTGATACACACACACACATACAATGAGGTGTGGTGATGCAACATGTTTCAAGCTGGTGGTAGAATGCATGCTGAAGTTGAATCCCAGCATGCTGTCAAGGATCTTGGACATGGTTGGACACCACATACTGTGGTGGCATCACAACATGTGTTCTTTTCCTAAAACCACAATGATGCACACTAACACACACATGCAATGAACTCTAGTGGATCCATGTGGTTTATGAAAAGAACCGACATGCAATGAACTCTAGTGGATCCATGTGGTTTATGAAAAGAACACACATGCAATGAACTCTAGTGGATCCATGTGATTTATGAAAAGAACACATATGCAATGAACTCTAGTGGATCCATTTGCTTTATGAAAAGAACACACATGATGTGGTGGCATCATTGCATGTGTTCTTTTCCAGAACCACAATGGTGCACACTGATACACACACACACATCCAATGAGGTGTGGTAATTGATGTTTATGCATGCTTCTATTCTTGTAGACAGTGTTGGCCCTCCAAGTGCAGAGGTTTGTAGAACAACAGCCTTAAGTGGATCACCCATGCGGGATCCCCCGGATTTAATCCTCTAGGAATTCCCTATTATGTAAATATCCATGTTCCTATGATCAGTGAGTCGTGGATCATAACCGACAAGTATCATTACAACATCCGAAACATAAGGTATTTGTCTTTTTCACCAGATTTATTTTACAGAAGGTTTTAGTGTGATTCCAATTTTACAGGGGAGGTATTGGATGTACCTTTCTGTAGAAATTGGAATTACACATTTTGGATATACAGAACTACTGGAGGGATTTATCTAGTGAAAAAGGGGTACATAGAATAGTTTAATTCATTAGAATTCAACCAGAGCTTAATAAAATATGAGCTGCTGGGGTTTGATAGATGCTGCTATTTAGGATGTACTGGGAGGTGGAATTAGGTCAATACCTCACTTGGTTTGACCTACAGAAATTCCTTAAGGCATAAATTCTCTATTTTTGCTATTTTTGGTACTGCCAAAATAAGAAGCCATCTAGGGTTGGGCCAAGGAGTCATGCAAGGTATCAGGGGTACCTATCAGTACTAAGAGGTTTGGCTCTAATTGGAGTTGATGAACTCACAGAAACATTTATTTTGTGAAAATGGTACATCTAAGTGTTTGATTTATTGTATTAAATCTAGACCAGATCTTGGCGAAATTGTGGTACTGCATGTTGAAGGAAACTTTAAGGTACACTAGGAAAAATAGATCTGGGCAAATTATGGTCATTTCCATTTTCAAAAAGATTTAAACCTAGAGTCATATTTCCTAGATTTATGAAAAAGGATAAAGGCTGAAAGGGTGCGGGCTAGGAAGCTGGAGGGAAATGGGTCGTCCGGGGAGATCCGGCCCACTTGAAGTGGCGCGCGCGGGGGAGGGCGCGTTCGAACCCACCAGGCGGGGCCCGCCGGTCAGCGACAGGGGCCGGCAAAGGGGTATCGGGCGTCGACAACCATCATATCAAGATGAGATCGATGGTTGCACGTCGTCTTCCACCTCTAGCGGCACAGAAAGAAGTGGAAACCCTAGGCGGGCTCTGGCAGCGGCTGAGGGTTCACCTGAGGGCTCGGCAAGAGTCGGGGACGCGACGAGGCAACGCGGTAGACATAGGGGAGTTCGGGGATGGGTGGCAGGGTCAGGTTTGCTTCCAGGAACTAGCTCGTGCAAGGACGCCCGCACGGAGCTCGTCGGGGCTCGCCAGAGAGCCTGCTGGGGTTGCTTGCATGTCGACAAAAAGAGTAGGGTTAGACGCAGGAGAGCAAGGAGATGTCGGGAGAGTGACATGCAGGAGGAGAGGGGCTGCGGGGAAGGAGCCTTGCTTGATTTTTGAGAGAGGGCCGAGGGTTCTCCTCCTCCTTCCTTCGGGAATAACAGAGCAGGGGAAGAGGGAGGGAGCTCTAGGGGAGGTAGGTGGGAGTATGGGGAGGAAATTATAGGCGAGTGAGACGGTGGGTTCCCTCTGGAATTTTACACGGGGAGGGAAATGTCCATGGTGAACCAAGTCTATGGAGAGTAAGAGGGAGAGATATAAACCAGGGGGCTGGCTTCTATGGGCGTGGGGAGGTGAGGTGAGTGGTTTTCTGGTGGGGCTAGGGTAGAGAGGGTGAGGGGTAGCAGCTGTGAGTTAATACAAGGCAAGATGTGACATTTCCATGTGTTTCTCTCCTCTTCCAACCACTAATGGACAAGGGGAAGGGGTTCTACAGTGGTCACTACAGTGGTGGTCGACCAGAGCAGAGGTGGGTGTTGTGCAAGCTTGCTTGGCAAGGTTTGATGGAGGGTTGGTGGGATTTGAAACATGAGTTTGAACTATTTCAAGTTTTGGCCAAAATCATGCTCATGCAGAAATTTCTCTAAACTTGATCTTGGCAAGTTGAGTAAATGATGCTGGTAGATGGATGTGGTCAAGATATCCTTCCTAGAATTATTTGAGAATTTTTTGAGTAGTTTAGATCCCCATTTTATTAATTATTCAAAAACTGTTGAAAAGATTTTATGGAGTCCATTTGAGATTTTTGAATTGGCCAAGGTGGGATTTTGGTGTTAGGTGATCCCACATGTGAATACACACTCAGGTGAAATTTCCCAAGATTTATTGCAGGGTGGAAGTAGTTAAAAACAATTATTTCTTGTTTCTGCCAAATAGGGAAAATGGCAGAAAGAAATAATAAGAAGTATAAAAATATTTATTTTTAATATGGGATATGGGGTCAGATGGATAGACTTCAATTGTGCTTATATTTGAGTAGGTGTTGTCGAGAAAAGCAGGACTTGCCCTTATAGAGGGTTTTGGAGTTTCTGCTAAAGGGAAGATTAAAAAGGAATTTGATCCATAATAATTATGGATAGTTATTGATAAATCCTTTTAATCAAGGAAGATGGTGTATACAAGGTGTATCTAGTTTGAAAAACCTTGGTGATGAGAATCCAAGTTGGTTTTGGTGAGGAACAAGGAGAAAAGGATCTAGGACAAGGTTAATTTCATACCAACAACACATTGTTGGATCGTGGAACTCAAAGATCACCTTGATGCAAGGGATAGATGGATAGTTATATCAAGTTATATAGATAATGATGGCAGAAGGAGTTTGGCTTGGTTACATTTGAGGTGGTCTGGGAGTGATGGCAAACTTTGTTGAAATTTAAGGTTGCCATACCAGCTTGGTCATGATACCATATAAACCATGTGGGTTTAAGAAGCACTAAGCGTAAATGGAAACAAGGAATGTGTGGGTTGGTCGACCATGTTTAGTAGACCATAACCATGCAATAAGTTGGTCAAGGGGAGGTAGCATATGGATGTGAGCTTCATCCAAAGTAGGCAAGAGGATAAGATTTGCGGAAAATATTATTATCTTGACTACAAAACCATCAAGGATGAGTGGCTACCATAATGGTTTATCCAAGGGAAAGAGTGGGCTTTGGTAGTACACATGAGGTACTACAGGAGGGTTCAAGTACATTACTGAAAATGCATAAGGGTTGAGAAGGATAGGCATGCAAAGAAGTGATGTTGAAATAGTTTCCAGACATGGTCAAATTTGGCAGATTTGGGTTAGGTGACTAGAATGGAGGAAATGATGTCGTTGATGGATGTCAAGATACCAAAGCATCATCAGGTGGATGATGTTGAAGTGTAGATGGATAAGGAATGTTCCAGGCTTGATATGGGGCTTCATTGACTTGGAAGCTTCTAGAATAGATTATTTCTGAATTGATATTGAGAAGGGGAATTGGGAGGATCATTTAAGGATTATAGATTAGATCCAACTTGTAGTGTTGCTTAGAGATTGGTGAATTTAAAGTGTCTTGACCTAGAGGATGAGCTCCTAGGGTGGCTCATACTATCTCCTAAGCAGACAAACCAAATAGCAGATCAATGCAAAACATCAGACAACAGATCAAGGCAATTCATCTATTAAACGAAGAGAACCCACTACTAAGGGTACCATAGAGCCTAGCTTGAGGTAGGGATGGGGATTTTCAAAGGTGGTGGTTTGGAATAAGATGAGGGTCTCTTGGTATTTCTACCAAGATTGGAGTTCAAATGCTTCAGAAGAGGTTTTGTTAAATCCAGGGATAGGAATAGTTGAGGGTTCTGTCTTGAAAACATAAATAGATTATATTATATAGCTCTCCATAGTTTTGTTAATAGAAGTTACTAAAATAGTTTAGTTTGCAAGGCATCTTGGCTCAGGTTTTGAAATTCTAGAACATTTGAGAATATGGAGAAATAAGGCAAGATAGTTTTATGAAATAGCTTTTGTCAACTGGTGTTGAGGGTAGGAGGGTATGGGTTATAACACCCTCATAAACATAAACATATTCAAACAACAAGAAAGCATGTCACCATTAAACAAGAAAAACATTTTGTTCCCCCTGATTTTTTCCTTATGGACAATTAATCAGGGTGGCTGAAATTGGGGTGTTACAGACCTTTCCCCCTTAAAATAATCTCGTCCCGAGATTCGGGAGAGATAGGAGTGAATAGGCTATGTCGCGGCGTCATGCTATGCCTGGGTCTCTCGGGAATACTAAGTTTACGGCAGGAGTATTGCTTCCGTACTGGGTTTGGGGCGTGGATACTTCTGCACCGTGGTTGGTTTAGCTCTAGGCTAGGGAAGGCGAGTGAGGCGTACTAGGGGGTTTCATCTTGAGCTTCGGTGGTGCTGATGATGTCCAAGCGTAGCTTCCAGGGGAGGGGTAGGCTTCGGTCCATTTGTTAATTCGCTTCACATGGGAAAGACAGAGTCTTTCCCCCTTAGGGCTAAGCTAGGCAGCTCGGAGGGTTACAAATGAAGGGTATTCATAAAACATGCAGATGAGGGTGGCGAAAGTTAGTTCTTAAGGTAGCGTACAACGACATACAGGAGGGTAGCATCACAGGTGTCGTTCAAGGGGGACGGGGACTAGTTTATTACAAGTGGCACTTGTTGACGTTCAGGGATTTCTAGGGTCAATTTAAGGAGCTTCTCTCGATTCTACTCCAACGAGATGTAGCAGCTTGTAGATGCGAGTTGATTCATCAACCTTGAGTTGCAGGTTTGTGGGAGGTCGGATGGCCGTCTTTTCTTGACGTAGGGACCTTGGTGCCTTCGGGCTTTGGTTGGTGTAGGCGAGAAAAGGATCCTAGACTTCTAGTGGTTTCTTGCCGACACTCTTGGTGTCTTAGGGCATTTCTTGATTTTCTTGAGATATAACCAATGGCAGGGTAATGTTGAGGAAGATGGCCGGGTTGTCCACAGTTGGGGAAGGGCTTCCGCTTTGTAGGCCTGTTACGGGTGGCTGCAGTTTCTCCCTTGGTAAAGGTGTTGGGGTGGGAGCTTCTTGTAGGTGGATAGACTCGGTAGAAATGACCCGGTTGGTCATAGTGGAAGCAAAGAGGTTGCTCAGCTTTGGGTTGTGCGGGTTGTCGCTTCTAAAACTTGTTGACACATACTGATGCTTCGGGCTTCACCTTTGCGAAGCCCTTGACGGGTGTACGCTAGGGGCATTCTCGGCTGAAGTGATCGGGTTGATCACATGAGAAACAGGTACCTTGCTTTCGACTTGACTTACTTGACGTCTTTGCTATGTTGACACAGGGGAGTTGACGGGCCTTGCCAATGAGGAGATCTACTGGTCAGTTGGCAGGGACATGGTCTTGGCTTTCGCAGAGGAAACAAGTGAAAACAAAGTTGGACAAACTTGGGGCGGATGGGGTGTTCCACAGTTTGGGCAGTTGCCTAAGCACTGGCTGGCTAGATGTCCTTCTTCTTCGCAACGTCTACATGCTTTCTTCGAGCTTCTGGTCTTCATGGCCATGTTGGCGGCATTCCTGTTGGTGATAAGCATTCCGGTTATGGGAACAAGCTATGTTAAGCGGTTAGCTTTCGGGGTTCAACTCAGAGAGATTAAGGGGGTATAGACTATGGGATAGCGATTTTTGGGTCTAATCAAGCAGATCCAACCAAGGGTCTAGGTCTCACAAGGTGTATTTAACGGGGTAATAGCAGTCATCCATCGTTCGGGAGAAATACTAAACAATCAGGGGATGTGCTCATTTGGGGCGTTTTTGTTCCGGGTTGGGTCTGATGCAACGTCTTGGATAAAACACGCAAGCGCGAACATCAATCAAGCATAGCAATCGAAGGAAGTTAATACATAACATGCCAGTTTGCACTCGAAAGGTGCTGATAGTACTTCATTACAAAATGCTTCAGGGACGATACATGATTCTATCGTAACGCTGGACGGGCGAGTACAGCAGCGCGGGTGATTACTCGGAGGGTGCATCTATAGAGTAGTTGCTGGCTTCTGGCGGGGCAATGGAGGTTTCCTGCACCTCCTGGATGGGCTTGAACCTACGGAGATATCGATGGGCAGTGCTACACTTCCTGTCGCTCTTGGGATCAGCTTCCCTCGAGGTTCCTTCAGTGGCGATGGATCGTGCTTGATTACTTTGCAGGGCTTCTAAAGCTTCCTTACGAGTGAGAATGGCTTATAGGCGACGGATTCGTCAGCGACTGCTGTTAACACCTCATTGCTAGAGTAGCTGAAGTGGGTCTGAAAAGAGAGAACAGGGTATGCCAGGCTAGGGTCTTCAGATGCTCCGGTGCTGTCGACATTCCCTTCATTGGGAGGTAAAAGGTTGTGGGCTGCTTCATCTCTGGGAGGAAACTACGGATGCGCATCAAAGCTTCTCTGGCTACCATAGCAATAGCAAGTACGGGACTGGGCATCTGAGGTCCAGTGGAAAGGATAGGGCTTCCATCGGTTCCCGGCTTGGCTAGTATGACAATCTGTCCCACATAATCCCCAGATTCCACTCCCTTGTGGAGGGTGTAGATAGGTGTCTGTCGGTAACCACAAAGTTGCAGGGAGTCCGAGAGGATTCAGGGAAATCCAATCTTCAGCCACTCTTCATCAACAGGTTCCATCTATAAAAGTGTTTAGGGCTAGATCGGGTTAGTGACAAGGGTGCATGATTTTAAGATTTAAAAATCATATTAATGCAAAGAGTTTTCAAGATGGACGGGAAAATACATAAGCAATTTTGCAAATAGTCATCTCTTCGCCCTTGTCTTTTAGAAAATAGGGTTTTCGTTCATGTCTAACGTCCATGCTAACTAAGGTCTCCTATAGTCAGGATGGCTCTGATACCAAGTCTACGGGATCCCCCGGATTTAATGCTCCAGGAATTCCCTTTTATGTAAATATCCACGTTCCCATGATCAGTGAGTCGTGGAACATAACCAACAAGTATCATTACAATATATGAAACATAACGAGTAAAAGACATACATAGTTGACTTTATGGCTTCACACCTTTAACAGTGGAACTTCATCGTACGCAGGGCGCAATCAGACCCCAACTACAGGTGACTGACTGGGAAGACGGTTAGCTCGCTGGACAGAAAGCCTGGCCAAGTAAATAGCTAGGGGCAATGTCGTGAGTATGTTGGAATGTACTCGCAAACCACCGAGATGAGTTAAACAAGATAATGATGAGATAGCTCTATCTAGGGTTGTTTTTGAAAAGCCTAAATTATCTCTTGTAATTATGGCATCTCCATATCTTTGTTGAAAAGAGTTTTAAAACATGCCTCTGTTTTACAAGTCAGGATATCCCCATATCCTTGTTGAACACCTTTTTGAAAGCTATTTTGGAATAAACCCTTTTTAAAACCTCTTTGACCACCTATGGTGAAAACAAAACTTTAAACTCAGGTCCCCTCGGAACCTCCATACTTTCATCAATTTTTCCGAAAACCACCATTTTGGGTACTCCTAGCCAACACCCTTCCAACCATCCTTGACCGTGGACACAGCTATTCGAATAGATTATACTCTACAGAGTTTGCGCACTTTCCCCACAAGAATCAATACATCCGCCGGGATAAAACCATAGCCCGCTACCCACGGTAGATGGAGGTTCGGATAATCAAACTTAACCCTTCGCTTGTCGACCCTAGCAAAGGCTTCTTTTCCTTTTGGGTTTGTTCTCCCCGGCAACGAGTATGTGGCCTCCGGCCATAGTCCTTCCTTCCTTCTAGACAATTAATCAGGGTGGCTGAAATTGGGGTGTTACAACCCAAGGTTTACCGAACTCAGGGAGGAAGTGTTCAAAGGTATCCCTCTCAAGCAACCCTACAATCACGATACAAGGAGTCTCTTGTGTCCCCAACACACCCGATACACTTGTCGGTGTATAGGTGCACTAGTTCGATGAAGAGATAGTAAAATACAAGTAATATGGATGATTATAATTGTAATCTGAAATAAAAGTGGCAGCAAGCAAACATGTAACATGACTGATTGTAAACGGTGTTTCAATCCTAAGAAACAAGGCATAGAGATCATACTTTCACTAGTGGACACTCTCATATAAATATCTTCTCTTCATTATGCTACCCTGAACTACTCTCCGGTTGGACGATGTAGGGCTGTAACAGCACACCTTAAAGTTCGCATTCCCTATCTAGATAACCCCTCACTGTCACCTTGAGCGCTAGATGGTTCCAACAAACACCACAATCTCATAGAGACATCCAACTCAAATTATACTCATGATAAGTATTATGTAACCTTAGCCAAAGTGCCACACGGTGTGCACACTGTCAACTTCACACATGTGGGGATAAGTAGAGATTAATTAAAGCAGTTGAGTAGTAGAATAGATCCAACTAGATTACAAAGATCATGTTCTCAATGGGATCACGCATAGAGAGAGATGAACACATAGCTACCGGTAGAGCCCTTAGCCTCGAGAGAGAACTACTCCCTCCTCATCATGGGAGTCAGCAACGGCGATGGAGATGGCGGTGGAGTCGATGGATATGGCTCCGGGGGCACTTCCTCGTCCCGGCAGGGTGCTGGAATAGAGACTTCTGTCCCACGAATCTCCTTTTCGGTGGTGGCGGTGCTGTAGAACTTTTCGTGGAATTCTGATCTGGTACTTAGGGTTTTAGTCCCTGGAGGAATATATAGGCGAAGAGATGATGCCAGAGGTGGGCCAGGGTGGCCACACCACCTGGTGGCGCAGCCAGGGGTGACCCGCACCACCCTAGGGTGTGCCTTCCTCCTGGCTACCCTCCGTCTCCCCTTTGGACTCTGTGTCGTGTCAGGAAAATAGGAACTTCGGGCTTTGTTTCTTCCAATTCCAAGAACATGTCTTTACTAGTTTTTGTGAAACCAAAAATAGCAAAAAACAGGCAACTAGCACTGTGGCATCTTGTCAATAGTTTAGTTACAAAAATGTGTAAAAATGCCTCAAAGTGTAGACAAAACATAAGATAGTTGATACAAAACAAGCATGGAGCATTAAAAATTATAGATACGTTTACGACGCATCAAGCATCCCCAAGCTTAACTCCTACTTGTCCTTGAGTAGGTAAGTGATAAAAAGAATAATTTGTGAGGTGACATGCACCATCACAATCTTGATCGAAGTATTGTAAAACATTGATAGTTGGGATCATAGTACTCTAAACATAAGCATGCAAGATAGAGTTCTAACAATAAGACAAGGCAACTATGTTGTACTATGAAAAGGTAGAAACAAAAGATCATTAATAACAATGCGTTGAAATACGTTTGTTTGTTTCACATATTGAAAACATAATAAGAGTGGCATTCAGCTTGTCCCTCATGGTATAGCAAAACATAAATGCATAGGACACCTTCAAAGTTCATAAGGTGATTAGATACAAATAATTTAAGAGCAAGCAATATCAAAGTTATGAATCAGTCAACAAGTTTTGGGACAATGCACATTAAACTAAGAATGACCACTATGCTCTCTCAATAGGTGCATAAAGATAGAAGATGGAGACTCAACATAAAAGAAAAAATAAAGGCCCTTCACAAAGGGAAGCAGGGATTCAAGTTTCATAAAGAGCTTCAAAAAATTATGGTACTAATTATCTTTCAGCTCTCATTGCCCCGATCATAAGCATCTTGAGGTGATTAAGGTTAAAGTGACACAAATATGAAGATATGCTTGACAAGTTATACGCTGAAAATCTCATGCCCCATGCTTACGAGTACCGAACCTCATGTTACTCAACTTTAGTCACAAGTAAGTTCTTGTCATTGTAATTACATGTGTATCATAGAGAACCGCCAACGGGGTACCCCTTGCCCCATGATACAGGAGCTATCACATATCAAAATGACAAGGCAATAGACAATGAGCATCTCAGCGATCTTTTTATTTGCTATTTGCATAGGTTTTTATTGAGGATGCTTCATAGAATGCTCACTATGGTTATGCTCAATTGTCCACCATGATAGGCATGGCTTAGGCTAGCCGCCCAGGCGTTTCTCTAACACACATACAAACTCCATGAGCTTATAAGCTCCCCTTTTATTTCACACCACCGGGATCCATAAGCAAAAGAACATGATATCAACTGAATAATAAGTGCAATGTTGAAAGCGTTCCACATAACAACATGGTTCTGCTAATTCACAACTTATAAAGTGCAAGCATATAAGCACACAATGGTTCAAGTTTATTAAGTGCAAGAAAGTAAAGTGCGCCATCAAGTTTGTGAGAGCTTTAATCACTCATTTTCACATAACAAGTTTAATTTGGAAGGTAGATAAAAACATGAATATACTTGGAATGGTGAAACACACCATGCATAGGAATTTATAGTGTACTCTTTGGAATAACTTGGTTTTCTTGGGGATTGGATACATGCGTAGAACTCATACTTGGTACAGGTGGAGGCTAGCAAAAGATTGGGAGCGACCAACTAAGAGAGCAATAATGGCCATAATCATGCAAAGAAACAAAACATTATTAATTTAAGCATAAAGTGATATTACAAGTAAAAAACTAAATGATCATAGAGGCTATGGTGACTGGTTCATAGTCTTAACATGGTGTAAGCATGTGCCAAGTCAACCCAAATAAAGCATCAAAGAAGAATACCACAATATTATGATTTTGTATGCTAAAACAACACATGATTCTTTCAAGGCACATTAAGAAATCTCAATTGTTTGAAACAAGTCATGCTACGACAATAATTACTAAGTATATGGTCAAAGCAACATCTAACATAACATGATAAAGTCTAAGTCGCAGTCAAAACAAGCTTCCTTTTGTACCACTATAAGCATGAAATTTCCTACTATTTTCCAACACCAATCCAAAACTAAAGCTAAACGTAGTGCTAGCAAAGGAGAACACTCACAGAACAATAAGAGTGAAAACTAGAGTGTTCTAGGCAATGAATAACGGGGTGTGTCTCTCTCCAAAAGAAGTGTGCTGGCATCCAACCAACTTAATGTGGCAAAGAAAACAAACTAAAACTAAAAACAAAGATGCTCCAAGAACAACACATAGTGCATAAGGTAATAAAAATAAAGTGTCTTGAAAGAAGGCCTGGGATTGTTGATAAAGAAGGGGATGCCTTGGGCATCCCCAAGATTTGACGCTTGTACTTCTTGAATATTTTTTGGGGTGACATGTTGGCTTCCCCAAGCTTGAGATTTTTTCCATACTTCATCTCGTCACATCATTCTCTCCCTACACTTGAAAATTTCCTTCATACAAAACTTCACACAATCTTTATTACCAGCATTAGTGTATTCAAGATAATAAGTCTTTGGGTTTAGTTTTAACACAAGTAAAACTTCCATTAAAACATAATATACTGTAGCAATTCCTTCTAAAAGCTCAAGTGATCAGAGAGAACTCAAAGAGAAAGAGATTAAGAGGCAAATGCAAATAATGGCAGAAATCTGTTAAAACATACCAGCAGGTTAAGACAAAAAATTTCGAAAATCTTCTGTTACTCAAATCGAACAGTGATAAATTAACGAAAGTTATATAAAAACCTGGGGCATAAGCACAAAAAATTACAGCTGAATCCGACGTACAGGGATTGTTCACGATTTTTTACAGTGAAGCATAAAAAATCTGTCTCGGGACAGCAACTTTCCCAAGTCTTACTTCTCTCTCATTAGAGGTTATTCTTGGCACAAAAACCACACAAAAAAGATAATGAGAGGTTATTACTGAAGCAATAACTTCCAAGACTCAACAAAAAAAATACTGAAAGTAAAAATATAATGGGTTGTCTCCCAAAAGATTTTTCTTTATAGCATTAAGATAGGTATGATAATTTTGATGATGCTCACATAAGAAATATGAAGTGAAGTAAAAGAGAGTATCAAGAAGAAAATATGGAACAAATTTAAGTCTAACCCACTTCCTATGAAAAATAATCTTGTAAAGAAACAAGTCATGAAAGCACAAATCAACACGCATAGGAAAGTAAAACAAGTGCAACTTCAAAAATTTCAACATAAAGAGGGGAAACTTAATATTGTTGAGATACACAAAACCATGTTTCCCTCTATCATAATAACTTTGAGTAGCATCATGAATAAAATTAAGAATATAACTTTCACACAAACCATTCTTATCATGAGCCACATGCATATAATCATTATTACTCTCCACATAGGTATAGTTATTCTTATTAATCTTAGTGGGAGAAAATTCAACAAAATAACTATTATTATTATTCTCATCACCATAATCATCAAATACAGGAGGCACATTTGAATTATAATTAATTTTCTCCTCAATAGTAGGTGGACTGAAAATATCATATTCATCATTGTAATCATCATATATTGGAGGTACAATATCATCAAAGTAAATTTTCTCCTCCGTGCTTGGGGGACTAAACAGATCATTTTCATAAAAACTAGCTTCCCCAAGCTTAGACTTTTCCATAGCATTAGCAATAATGGTGTTCAAAGAATTCATACTAATAACATTGCTATTAGCATGCAAATAAAGTTCCATAGGTTTTTTAATTTTCTCTTCAAACACTTCATGTCCTAACTCAAGATAAATACTATAAAGCTCTCTATTTTTGTTGTTGTTTTCCATTAAGCCTAACTAGTGAAAATAAAAACAAGAAATAAAAATATATAATTGCAGAATCTAAAGGAAATAACTTTGAGAACTCACACACTAGCAACAGCACTAGAAGATAGCTTAGTAGCCAGATGATGTGAGTACCTTTTACCTTACGTCCCTGGCAACGGCGCCAGAAAATAGCTTGATGTCTATGCACGCTTCTATTTTTGTAGACAGTGTTGGGCCTCCAAGTAAAGAGGTTTGTAGAACAGCAATAAGTTTCCCTTAAGTGGATCACCCAAGTTTTATCGAACTCAGGGAGGAAGTGGTCAAAGGTATCCCTCTCAAGCAACCCTGCAATCACGATACAAGAAGTCTCTTGTGTCCCCAACCCACCCAATACACTTGTCAGGTGTATATGTGCACTAGGTCACCAAGAGATAGTAAAATACAAGTAATATGGATGATTATAAGTGGTAATTGCAATCTAAAATAAAAGTGGCAGCAAGCAAACATGTAACAGGACTGATTGTAAATGGTGTTTCAATGCTTAGAAACAAGGCCTAGGGATCATACTTTCACTAGTGGATACTCTCATATAAATATCTTCTCTTCATTATGCTACCCTGAACTACTCTTCGGTTGGATGATGTAGGGCTATAACAGCACACCTTAAAGTTCACATTCCCCATCTAGATAACCCCTCACTATCACCATTAGCGCTAGATGGTTCCACCAAACACCACAATCTCATAGAGACATCCAAGTCAAATTATACTCACGATAAGTATTTCTGTAACCTTAGCCAAAGTGCCACACGATGTGCACACTATCAACTTCACACACGTGGGGATAAGTAGAGATTAATTAAAGCACTTGAGTAGTAGAATAGATCCAACTAGATTACAAAGCTCATGATCTCTATGAGATCACGCATAGAGAGAGATGAACACATAGCTACTGGTAGATCCCTTAGCTTCGAGAGAGAACTACTTCCTCCTCATCATGGGAGTCAGCAACGGCGATGGAGATGGCGGTGGAGTCAATGGAGATGGCTCCGGGGGCACTTCCCCGTCCCGGCAGGGTGCTGGAACAGAGACTTCTGTCCCTCGAATCTCCTATTTGGTGGCGGCGGCGCTGCGGAACTTTTCGTGGAATTCTGATCTGGTACTTAGGGTTTTGGTCCTGGGGGGTATATATAGGCGAAGAGGTGATGCTAGAGGTAGGCCAGGGTGGCCATACCACCTGGTGGCGCAGCCAAGGGTGACCCGCACCACCCTAGGGTGTGCCTTCCTCCTAGCTCCCCTCCGTTTCCCCTTTGGACTCCGTGTCGTGTCAGGAAAAATAGGAAGGTCAGGCTTTGTTTCTTCCAATTCCGAGAATATGTATTGACTACCTTTTCTGAAACCCAAAACAGCAGAAAACAGGCAACTGGCACTGTGGCATATTGTCAATAGGTTAGTTCTAGAAAATGTATAAAAATGCCTCAAAGTGTAGACAAAACATAAGATAGTTGATACAAAACAAGCATGGAGCATCAAAAATTATAGATACGTTTATGACGTATCAGTGATGCAACATCTTTCAAGATGGTGGCAGAATGCATGCTATAATTGAATCCCAGCATGCTGCCAAGGTTCCTAGACATGGTTGGCCACCACATGCTGGAGTGGAATCACTACATATGTTCTTTTCCTAAAACCACAATGATGCACAAAGATACACACACATCCAATGAGGTGTGGTGATGCAGCATCTTTCAAGATGGTGGTAGAATGCATGCTGTAGTTGAATCCTAGCATGCTGTCAGGGTTCCTGGACATGGTTGGAGACCGCATGCTGTGGTGGCATCACTACATGTGTTCTTTTCCTAAAACCACAATGATGCACACTAACACACACACATGCAATGAACTCTAGTGGATCCATGTGGTTTATGAAAAGAACACACATGCAATGAACTCTAGTGGATCCATGTGGTTAATGAAAAGAACACACATGCAATGAACTCTAGTGGATCCTTGTGGTTTATGAAAAGAACACACATGCAATGAACTCTAGTGGATCCATGTGGTTTAAGAAAAGAACACACATGTTGTGGTGGAATCACGTCATATGTTCTTTTCCAAAACCACAATGATGCACACTAATACAATCACACACATATCCAATGAGGTGTGGTGATGCAAGACCTTTCAAGCTGGTGGTAGAATGCATGCTGCAGTTGAATCCCTGCATGCTGCCAGAGTTCCTGGACATGGTTGGACACCACATGCTGTGGTGGCATCACTACATGTTTTCTTTTCCTAAAACTATAATGATGCACAATTACACACACACATGCAATTAACTCTAGTGGATCCATGTGGTTTATGAAAAGAACACACATGCAATGGACTCTAGTGGATCCATGTGGTCTATGAAAATAACACACATGCAATGAACTCTACTAGATCCATGTGGTTTATGAAAAGAACACACATGTTGTGGTGGCATCACTGCATGTATTCTTTTCCAAAACCACAATGGTGCACACTGATACACACACATCCAATGAGGGTGTGGTGATGCAACATCTTTCGAGATGGTGGTAGAATGCATGCTACAGTTGCATCCCAACATGCTACTAGGGTTCCTGGACATGGTTGGATACCACAAGCTGGAGTGGCATCACTGCATTTGTTCTTTTCCTAAAACCACAATGATGGACACTGATACACACACATCCAATGAGTTGTGGTGATGCAACATCTTTCAATCTCGTGGTAGAATGCATGTTGCAGTTGAATCCTAGCATGTTGCTAGGGATCCTGGACATGGTTGGACACCACTTGATGTGGTGGCATCACTACATCTGTTCTTTTCCTAAAACCACAATGATTCACACTTGCACACACACATGCAATGAACTCTAGTGGATCCATGTGGTTTATGAAAAGAACACAATGTTGGAAATATGCTCTAGAGACAAATAATAATAAGGATTATTCTCATATTTCATAAAGTTTATGATTAAGTCTTATATCATTATATAACTGTATTGTGAGGAAACATCAATACACGTGTGATATATAAACAACCAGGAGTTCCCAGTGAAAATCTAGTCACTTGTTCATTAGTCAACAGATGATCAAGTTTCCTGATCATGTGGCATTTATGCCAGTTGGAAATGGAGTGAACTCATTCTGAGAATGAGTTGCTGAACCAATACCCAACCTAAACATCATGACCCGATCATGTCACGAAGTTCAAGTTATGACGATTAGAAATGGATCCTCGTAGACTATTCCTTAGACCGTGAGGCTATATCAATCACTGTCTCCCAAGAATGCTTAGATAGCATCAAACGTCAGTTGGTAATACAGTGACAATAAAGGTGTGCTCAGGTATTCGGAGGAACCATAGAGGAAATATATGCCAAGAGCAAGATTTGTCCGTCCACGTGACCGAAAGATACTCAAAGGCCCACTCGGAGAAATTATATCCAATAGCCGCGCATCATGTGATTTGACCACATGGATATCACTTGTCCAACAAGTCAAGATGCATTGTTCGGTAACGAGATCGAACACGACATGGTGATGTCATTGATCATATCTTGGGCAATGCGAGTGTCGAGAGACAAAGGGAATAAGTCATGACTGTCCTGGTTCAAACGACAAAAGATTTTCTTGGAATGAACAAGGGTCACATGGCCATCTTGGTCCCTATGTCGATCATTGGTCCGGGAGTGTCCCGACAATGTCTGGAGTGTTCCCAAACCGTGGGGTATCACTCTTAAGGGATTGATGATGCTTAGAGAGTGTTTATAGGATCAGTAGAATCACCAAAGAAGAGAAGAGA
The DNA here is from genome assembly GCA_910589775.1 of Avena eriantha. Taxonomy (NCBI): domain Eukaryota; kingdom Viridiplantae; phylum Streptophyta; class Magnoliopsida; order Poales; family Poaceae; genus Avena; species Avena eriantha. The sequence goes on from OU342740.1 coordinate 68,101,464, forward strand.
GAAAACCAGAAGGGTTTCGGTAAGTCCGGAGGATGTCTAGAGTGGAGGTGGAAGGTGTTCCATAGCCACGGAGATATGTGAATGAATGTTAAATATTTATTTAATCATTCATTCATAATTATTTAATAAAAGACAAAATCAATTAAATGGTCAAAGGGCTTAATGGGCCAATTCCTGGAGGGGAAAAGGCCCAAGAGGGGACCACACCCCTCGGAGGGGACTAGGGGGTGGCCGGCGGCCCTAATGGGCCTGCCCCACGTGGATCCCATGGGTGGGGGCTGGCCGACGCGCCTCCCCACCCCTTCCCATGATTAGTCCCACCACGGGACTTTGAGGGAGGGTGTACCCCCCTCTCCCCCTATATATAGTGGGGGTATTTGGCCAGATAAATACGCACAATATTCAATAAAGGTTTCCTCACTTTTGGGAGACCTCCTATTGATATTCTCTCGCTCTCTCTCGTGACTGTGGTACCAAGTTCGGACTGCGCGAACAAGAGGCATCTTCACCGCGGAGCGCCGTCGCGCTGTGGGATTCGGATCCAGGAACTCTACTTCCGGAACTACTGTTGGATCTGTGAAGCGGAAGTCATCGTCAGGCACCGAACGTGTGTAACTCCCCGCAAGGTGTCACACTTGAGGCACTCAAGTTGTTGGAGCCACAGGAGCGCCTACATCACGACCTTGAGGTTGGCTTCATCTCGTCTACATCAACCACGCTCTCCTGAGCGTTGACAACGCTTTTCAGTCTTCAAGGGTAAGTTCACGAAAAGCCCCTCCCATTACTGTATTACTAATAGATAGGTCATGGCAACATCAGGGGTTTAGGGGCGTAGGGTAAAAATTATTGTTTTCATACGCGCAACCCCTATAGTGGTATCATAGCTAGATCTATGCGTAGTAATGCTAGTACGGGTAGAACACACGAGATGTAGCGTGTGGGTGTTAATCTTTTAGTTGTTACCCTCCCACGAGTACTTGTGTATACTGTAGTAATTCTTGATGAAGCTCCCCCAACCGACTTTATGCGTTCATTCGCGAGACTAGTCCACGCTTGACATACGGCTTGTACCATATAAAGTGGCTTACGGGGGTGTTTGTCTCTATCACATTAGTTGGTATGCCATTTGTAACAGAGGGCCTCGAAAGGGATGTAGTATAGATAACTATTTGATCAGCGTTGTGGTGAAAGTTCGTAGGTAAGAATGGTTCTTGTGCAAAATCCCATTCAACCATGTAAAATATGCAAAGATAAAGTAGAGGCGTCTAACTTTATTTTGCAGGGGGCGTTGCTTTGTGATATGGTTCTGGCAAAGGTAAAGTGATTACCTTATGTTACATAGTAGTAGATAGTCATGGAGGTGACGGACTACCATGCATGAAAGACACAAGTACCCTGGTGTCTACGTCGCCGAAACCCTGGCGCCGAAATCCGATGATGACGGATGGAGATCACGGCGTGAAGGACCATGTTATTTTTTTTATATCTTATTGTGTGCTAGTATTAGATACTCGACTGTAGACAAATAAGATGATCCCTGTTTAGAAATTACCGATGATTGTGTTCCCCCATAGTGTGCACCACCAAGAAATTTCTTTGGTATGAGGCTTGCCGTGATGAGCAGGTGTCAGACATATCTACGTTCGCATATAGTGGGTGTAAGACATGTTGCACATCGAATACACTAAGATTGAGTTGGTGAGCCTAGCATGTTACATAGACGTGGCCTCAGAACGTGGATGGTCAAAAGATCGAGCATGAGTAACATGAATGAGGTGACCGACATTTAGCGTCAACCCTAGAACCCACATTGATGGTCATGATGATCGGGGGAGATGTGGGGAAAAGGGGTCGTGTTATCACTAGAACCCTTTAGTGGATAAGTGTTTTTGAGTGGAGTTATTAATAACTCATTTAATTATAAACTTAGTCTAAATTCCTTTTGCAATTATAAATGTAGATATGGCTCACCGTGAATCTTACTTTGTCATTGAGGAATGGGTAGTTGGTGAGAAACTTAGACTTGATGGATCCAACTTCCCTAGTTGGATTGTGCGCCTGAATGATCGGATTACTAAGAATCATGTGGTAGACTACATACGCCGCACAATGGATTTGACTGAGCCAGACCACTATGAGACCCCACTAGAGCTAGCAGACCGGTACTATTTACAAGAGATGTCCACCTACATTCAGATAATAATGAGTTACGGGATGGTGGATGAACTCCATCTGCTCATGGGTGATCTTGATCCATATTCGATGGTGGATCAGCTGATAGCAGAGTTCATAAGCCATGTGAGCATGTGGAAGCACGAGCTGCTTGGAGAGTTCATTTCCATACAGATGGAGGAGCACACATGTCTAAAGAGTCACTTGGAGCGCATGCTTTTTGCACACATGAGACTGGTTCACTTCGTGGAACTAGATGGATGATCCGTTTGTGATAGGCATACTACTTTGATCGTTGCCTCCCAGCTACAAAGGACATGTTCGGAGTAGCACCATGAGTGGTGATATGGAAACATTGGATTTCCAAGAGTTCATATTACATTTCAGGAACATAAAGGTTGAACCAATCACCGGTGAGGTCATCGATGACAAAGGAATATATTTGATATACAATTTTATAAATTTTATAATCTTGCAAACACATTTACAATGTTAAGTAGATTTGATACTTGTTCTGTTTTGCTGAAAACAGGTCCTTCTGCATAGAGGTGCTTGCTAGAGAGGAGGTCACATTGCGTGTTGATGGCGAGCATGATCATGATGGCCAACAACACTCTCCCTCGACATTTATCACTTAGTTTATGTTTTAGGATGATTATTGTAATCAAAAGATTGTGAACCTCTTTAGTGTGTCTCACACTTTATCAGACGGTTATTCATATGAGATTGTAACAAATAGTTGTTCCACTTTTATGAATGATCTCTATTCATGTTCATATCTTGTTTGATTATATGTGAATTATCCTTGTTTTCTAAACTAATTGATAATACATGAACATTTCTAAAATATTGAAATGCCTTGAAAAATACATAAATTAATGATATGTTCATTACTGAATGAAACCATTGTTTGAATTCAAAGTTATGGTGATAATATGTGAAAGACATTCGATTTCTCGTCACATATGAATCACGCCTAAGTTCGGCAAAATAACTTGAACACCATGTATTGCTTGAATACAAAGTGTTTTAATGAATTGTTAAAAGTAAATACATATTTGATGTATTGTGTTTTAACAAAATGGTAATTATCATTATATGATTGTTTAAATGTGTAAAGTAGTTTACCAAAGGAAACATGAGTATGAAACTATTTGATATGATCAAAGTGTTTCAGCAACAAAGGGTATTAAAGTTAAATGAGAATCTAATTACTATGATTTTATCAATAGTAATTAAATTCGGATTTATAAGAATGGCATGAAGAAAAATTGTGGAATGCAAAATGTTTTGAAACGTCAAAAAGCAAAGAATCACAATGTGATATTAGATATCAAAGTGGGTGAATAGAAGGTGCCAAACAAATCGTTGTAGTGTATATGTAGAGACCATTAGTTAGAAATAGTTAAACACTCAATTAGAATATATAGTGAACCATGCGAATTTGTGAAAGCAGCTCCATATCTGGTATGGATCGTCGTAAAAGTTTTGGGGTTATTCGATATAACCAAAACAATAGCGAATAAGTCCTTGTAGAGTATTTATTGGAAACTTTGAATACGAAATCCATAGGTGAAACCAAAAGAAAATCAAAACTTGTATTGCTTGGATTTTGGTGCACTCTTGAGAAAGTTCACATTCAGTGATATTTCTCGATTATGGAGGAAATGGAAGATAGTGTAAAACATGATGAGGATTCAAAACCCTGCATCCGAGTGTTGAGAAGCGCAACGGAAAACGTTCTTGAACGATACTCTTCACAAAGGAAAGAATCAATTATAATGATCATTGTGTTTTCCCCACTAGTGTTTTCACTAAATAAAGTCGGATTCAAAATGCATCCCATATCTTGTATGGAGACATTTGTGAATCATTTGTCATTATTACCAGAATATGACATACCTACGAACTACTAAGGAAATAATGGTAAACTAGAATTGTGAGAAATCCTAGAAGCAAAATTCCCTTGAGATTAGAAAGCAATTCGTTGCTAAATCTCACAAGTAAAGGTATTACTTGAATTTTCCTAAAATGACTATAAATCCATAGTGGAAAAGGGGTGAATGACAAAAGCACAATTTGTCAAGTATTGGACAAATTCAAATGAATTTGATTCAAGTGTGCTGAATGTCTAGTGGATTTAAAACTAGTAAAAGTACTAGTATCTCATAGTAAATCTCCAAGTTTAATATTTGATCAAAGGATTTTGAAATCGTTCAAAATAGTGAGTGGACATGCAATTTGCATGAAATTGAGTGGAACTATAAAAGTCTTCCTAAAACAATATTCGTAGGACATATTTTTGAGTGGGAGCATATTTTGAGTGGGAGCTTAAAGGAGTGATTCTTAAGTATGTATACGACACATTAAGAATAAAAGCGCAAGTACTAATAAATAATGATTTATAAGGGGTAAAAGTTGATAATAAGTGTATTATGATATTATGGTTTTCCTTAAAGGATTTTGAAAAGGGTTTTAGAATGGAAGTTAGTTAAGGAACTGGTCCTTAATAACTAAGTTAGGAATAGTATTAAGTTTAACATCAATGGTTGAAAGAAAGAAAAGGGTGATCATCATCCACTATGTTGAGATATAGGTTCTATCTTAGAAAACCACGATAGTAACTTAACATAATATATGATCCAAGAAGAAACGTTTGAAAAATGATTAAGTTCAAATCACAGAATGTTGAGCTAAGTTTGTCCGCATTGTCTAATAGAGAACTGTAGACATGTTTTCCAAATCCATAAAGGATGGCATATCTTAAAGCATAAAGATTTATGCTATAAGGGAATATGTTGGAAACTTCTGTAATAGCGACTAAAGTCAAGTAGGAAGCGAGGTGAACAAAACATCGAAATTTGCACAGAGTGCACTCGTGTTTCAATGATTACATTTATAATAATACATAAGGGTACCATCTAAAGTGTTGTATAATGTTATGGCGGGGCTAGTTCGCTTTTAACATAGAATGATGTGTCCCAGGGCATAGTGCCCATGAGAAAGCCCTCGAGGTTGATCTAAAGTCACTATAGGCTCCTAGAATCCGGCCTCGTTCTGCTGCCATAGCAACGATGCATACATAAAGATGTTATCATGTGATGATAAAGTATTAATGTCAATCAAGGTGACATTAGTAAGTTGCAAAGGATTTGGGACTGTAAAGTACAGGCCCAAGACTCAACCTCTTCCATGAGCAAGCATGTTCAGGGTACTGGATATATGGTGCCAATGATTAAGAACAAATGCATCTAGTTTATTTGTACTCTAGTGCAAGTGGGAGACTATTGGAAATATGCCCTAGAGACAAATAATAATAAGTATTATTATTATATTTCATAAAGTTTATGATGAAGTTTTATATCATGATATAACTATATTTAGAGGAAACATCAATACACGTGTGATATATAAATAACCAGGGGTTCCCAGTGAAACTCTAGTCACTGGTTCATTGGTCAATAGATGATCAAGTTTCCTGATCATCTGGCATTTATGCCAGTTTGAAATGGAGTCAACTCATTCTAAGGATGACATGATGAACTAATACCCAACCTAAACATCATGACCCGATCATGTCACGAAGTTCAAGTTACGATGATTGCTAGCACCACCAGATCTTCAACAAGGTGGAAATTCTCATATTTCGTATGTACATGTTCCTGCAGCTCGGATGAGTATCATCAATAGAGAACCTTTTCCTCTGTATGAATCTATATTATTCCATTCCAATTTCTTCCCAAAACTTCCCAAGAAAAATCCCTCTTTAAAGCAGCTACATACCGTGATCTGGTCTTGGGACAGCATTGGCACCCCCGTTTTTTGAAACAAATAAGAATTCTAGTATTTTTTCTTATTCTTTTTATTTATTCCTTCAGAAAGAGATAAGAATTGGTTTGGTGAACACATTCCCAGTATTTGAGGAAGAAGTAGAATCTTAGTCAAGTCTAATTTCTAAGTTGGGAATTTTATATCGACTAAATCCCGTCCTAGGTTGCAGTAAGTAGATCGAGAGGTCGTTCCGCCCCTTGGTTTCAACTTTGCGACATCAAAAGAGAAAGACTAGAAAAGGAATATATAGAACAAGAACCTTTTTAAAGCGTATCAGCCGACCCCCATCTCCTGCTTACAGCAATATCTGCTTCTTTTTAGCTGAAGACAAGGGCCCCTCCTAGAAGGTATTTTTTTGTTCTGAAAAAGTCGAGGTATTTCGAATTGTTTGTTGAATCAAAATTCTTAGGGTCCTTGCTTTGGATCTTGTCCCGCTGGTGCGAAAGCAGTTGGTTCCCAGCTCTCTTCAGACTGGATTTATTCTAGGGAGGTACATTTTGGATGGATGTGTAATTCTTCATGAAGTTTTGCATGGTGGTTGAGGAAGCAGATCGAATTCAATCAAGTGTGACTATTTCTTTCCCCTTCCTGCGTGCGGGTAGTGAGGTATCCATGATTTAGGATATCTAAGCCCTTAATTTCATTTTTCTTTTACGCGGAGTCGGGAGGAGGCTTGCGCGTTTGGGGGCACTCCATGGGGTCCCTTCTTCAGGGTCTCGCCTCACTCTTTTGAGTTTGTCTCATACATTATTATCGAGTGACACTTGTGTGTTCACTCTTGTCTTCGGGATTCGGTGAAATGGATCCTCATAGACTATTCCTTAGACCGTGAGGCTATATCAATCACTGTCTCCCGAGAATGCTTAGATAGCACCAAACGTCACTTCGTAATACAGTGACAATAAAGGTGTGTTCATGTATTCATAGGAACCAAAGAGGCAATATATACCAAGAGCAGGATTTGTCCGTCCACGTGACGGAAAGATACTCAAGGGCCTACTCGGAGAAGTTATATCCAATAGATGTGCAGCATGTGATTTGATCACAAGGATATCACTTGTCGAACGAGTCAAGAAGCATTGTTCGGTAACGAGATCGAACATGACATGGTGATGTCATTGATCAGATCTTGGGCATTGCGAGTGTCGAGAGACAAAGGGATAAGACACGACTGTCCCGGTTCAAATGACAAAAGTTCTTCTTGGAATGCACAGGGGTCCCATGGCCATCTAGGTGCCTCTGTCGATCATTGGTCTAGGAGTGTCCCGACCATGTCTAGAGTATTCCCGAACCATGGGGTATCACGCTTAAGGGCTTTATGATGCTTAGAGAGTGTTTATAGTATTAGTAGAATCGTCGAAGAAGAGAAGAGAGAAAACCGGAAGGGTTTCTGTAAGTTCGGAGGATATCCGGAGTGGAAGTGGAAGGTGTTCCATAGCCACGGAGATTGAATAATATGTGAATGAATGTTAAATATTGATTTAATCATTTATTCATAATTACATAATAAAAGAGAAAATTAATTAAATGGTCAAAGGGCTTAATGGGCCAATTCCCGTAGGGGAAAGGCCCAAGAGGGGACCAAACCCCTAGAAGGGGCCTAGGGGGTGGCCGGCAGCCCTAATGGGCCTGCCGCACGTGGGGCCCATGGGTGGGGGCTGGACGGCGCGCCTTCCCTCCCCTTCCCCATGATTAGTCCCACCCCAGGACTTTGAGGGAGGGTGTACCCCCCTCTCCCCCTATATATAGTGGGGGTATTTGGCCAGATAAATACACATAATATTCAATAAAGGTTTCCTCACTTTTAGGGATACCTCCAATGGATATTCTCTCTCTCTCTCTCTCTCTCTCGTGATCGTGATCCCAAGTTCGGACTGCACGAACAAGAGACATCTTCACCGTGGAGCACTGTCACGCTGCGGGATTCGGATCCAGGAGCTCAACTTCCGCAACTGCTGCTAGATCGGGGAAGTGGGAGTCATCGTCAGGCACCCAACGTGTGTAACTCCCCGCGAGGTTTCACACTTGAGGCACTCAAGTCATTGGAGCCACAGGAGCACAAGGACTTCATCACGACCTTGAGGTCGGCTTCGGGTCATCTACATGAACCACGTTCTCCTGAGCGTTGATAACGCTTTTCGGTCTTCAAGGGTAAGTTCGCCAAAAGCCCCTCCCATTACTGTATTACTAATAGATAGGTCCTGGCAACATCAGGGGTTTAGGGGGGTAGGGTAAAAATTATTGTTTTCATACGCGGAACCCCTACACACATGCAATGAACTCTAGAGGATCCATGTGGTTTATGAATAAAACACACATGCAATGAACTCTAGTGGATGCATGTGGTTTATGAAAAGAACACACATGCAATGAACTCTAGTGGATCCATGTGCTTCATGAAAACAACACACATGCTATGTTGGCAACACTACATGTGTTCTTTTCCAAAACCACTATGGTGCAAACTGACACACACACACATCCAATGAGGTGTGGTGATGCAGCATCTTTCAAGCTGGTGGTAGAATGCATGTTGCAGTTGAATCCTAGCATGATGCCAGGGTTCCTGGACATGGTTAGACACCACATGCTGGAGTGGCATCACTCCACGTGTTCTTATACTAAAACCACAATGATGGACACTTATACACACACATCTAATGAGGTCTGGTGATGGAGCATCTTTCAAGATGGTGGTAGAATGCATGTTGTAGTTGAATCCTAGCATGCTGCCAGGGTTCCTAGACATGGTTGGACACCACATGTTGTGGTGGCATCACTGCATGTGTTCTTTTCCTAAAACCACAATGATGCAAACTGGCACACACACATGCAATGAACTCTAGTGGATCCATGTGGTTTATGAAAATAACACACATCCAATGAACTCTAGTGGATCAATGTGGTTTATGATTATAACACACATGCAATTAACTCTAGTGGATCCATGTGGTTTATGAAAAGAACACACGTGCAATGAACTCTTATGGATCCATGTGTCAAACCTTGGTGAAAGGGACCAAAAACACATATGACAGCACTTTCCACATGGCATGTTGCACCCGTGTTGCAGAAGTTGCATCACATAATCCATGTCGTTTATGCCAAGATGTATTTAATTGTATAAGACACTCACTTTCCATTTTTATACTACTCAGTTTTTCCCTCGGTTTTTTTATACTACTCAGTTTTGCCCCCCTCTCTCTCGTAGAAGCCCAAACATGTGCTCACTCTGTCTCCTACCGCCTGATTGGTTGTCACAATTGTCACGCGGATCATGCACACCAACCGTAGATCCTGTGTGATCCAACGTGCATCTTTGCACACATTGTTCCCTTCATAGTACAGCGTGAGATAGCACTGACATCCCTCTTAGTGAGACTTCTACAAGAAGGAACACGAAGTCGTCCATGGAAAAAGTCGTCAAGTGGTCATGTCATGTTTAATCACGGCTGAAATGCCTATTACTACTACCACAACACATGCATAGGGCAACGGGGTCATCGAGTGCACGGTTGTCGATGGGACGCTGCAATTTATTGCCACTTGATTTTAATAAGACATATCCCATTTTAACGCAGCGTGCTCTCAATCTCACTTCTAACTGACCCCTACCACAAGTAACTTCCATGCGCTAGGGGGCCCCTCAAGGAGACATAAAGTTGTTACAAATTGGTTCTGCGCCACTTGCATGCAGTGGAATCATGGTCTGCCATGCGCATGTTTTCAATGCAGTTATAAAGTGGAGATCGTGGTTGTTTCAAAAAAGTGGAGATCGTGGTAGCCCCATCGCTCCGCCCTCATCATATGTCCACTCGAGGCCTACCAATAGTCCAGTGTTTATAAACCCGCTTGGCCTTCTTCTTCCATGAGCTCGTGTCATTTTCCCCAATCTGTCTAGTCCCAAAACCCCAATCTGCACCTACCGCGCGCGTCGTAGCTCCTTCGCTTGCACTACCGCTGTCGGGGGGATGACCCCCGGATAGGCCAAGACGGGACCAACCGACCGGCTCCAAGGAGCTCTGGCCGTCTGGACCCAGAACAAGGAACCACAGCCAGGTGGAATCCTCCACTCGGTCCGCTTCCAAGTTTCCCCAGCTAGCCTGTCTAGCCGGGTAGCCAGAAGAACCGGCTAGGATGCCACTCCAAGCTGGCCACCTCGGATCCGCTGGCCATGGTACGGTGAGGATGACGCTCCTTGCTGAGCGCACCTCTTACCTGACAGGCTAGCTAGCCTGGTCGGTGCTACCGAACAACCGTGCCAAAGATGGAGGCTGACGAGGAAAGCAAGGGCTGACGAGTAAATCTTCGGCTGACGGATAAAGAGACGGCCGACGAGTAAAGCAAGGGCGCCAGACACTGTATCCCTGTCCTCCCCTCTACTAGAGGCTTGACTGGACCCTGGCCTACTGTTCGGCCCTGTCCAACCGGCCCACTTTGTAAAGCCCAAATCCAAACTGTAAACCCTAGAACCCATCTAGTAAACTGCCTCCTCAACCAGTATATAAGGAGGGGTAGTGCTAGGGTTCTAGGTAGACATTTTACAAGTTAGAAGTTCTCTAGATTGCACAAGTTGAGTAGCTCCTCTTCTTCTTCTAGCAAGGAGTAGCCAGGAAAACAACTCAAGGAGCATCTGTACTGGGCGTTCTCCCCTTGATAGTAGATCCTTGTAGGAGTAGGAGCTTTACCTCACCAAGGGGGCTCCGAACCTGGGTACATCGCTGTGTTTGGAGTATCGGTGCCCAACCCATTGTGAGTAGCCACCGATAGCATCCTGATTGTCCCCTTTCATGCCTTCCCTGATGGTACTACAATGTTCCACACCACGATTGTTGGCACCCACCATGGGGCACAGGGCTTCGGCTAGGATCATCTTTTGCACGGGACTTCTGCTCATCGTCGGTGAGCGAGTCTCCTCTGGCCTCGTTCTCCCCTTTGGCTCCTTCGACTGCATCCTCGACAACGCATCCTTCTTCACCGGGGGAACCTTCCCAAGCGGCGGCTCCGTCATGCACTTCGGCGAGAATCGCGTCTATGTCGCCACCGTCGCCAAGGCCTTTCCTCGTGAGATCGTCACCGTATCCGGCGCACCTCCTAGTTTCTTTGCTTTGCGCATCGCCAGTGGCAGCGTCGAGGTCATGATGGTAGGCTTAGGCGAGAACCGTCGCCCACCTCTAGAGCGCAACGGGGATGGTCGCGCTGCTAACTCGCACCTCCCAAACTAGGACCTGCTTACCACATCCATCGAGCACCTCTGCAAGCCCATCACCCCCATCGAGGCAGATCCAGCAGCAGTTGTCGTAGAGCTAGAGGCTACTCGACAGAGCCTCCTAGAAGAAGCTGGCAAGATGGCAGCCGACCAACGGCGGATGAACGCGACCATGCACGAGTACAACATCATGCATGGCTTCGCCCACTTACCCGGCAACAGCCGCCTGGCCCAGCCCCAAGGTCGGAACATCGGTTCGGAGATGGATCGTGCTGCTGATCCATGTACACCCGCGGTGCAGCCGGTCTACAACACTCCCACCAAAAACATGAGGGCTGCAGAGGCGACAGTCGCCGAACTAACCCACCTATAGGGCGAGGAACTTCTCCATCAGCAAGCACGTGTCCAGCTCCTCGTGGTCATGGCAAACAAACAGTAGGCTAAGGCAAAACTCAGCATGGGCAGCAACATCAAGACTCTACCGGCTCGTCGGATGGCGGACCCGGCCGTGGGGGCCAGCAAAGCCTCTTCCCCAAACGGAGCAAGGCCTAGCAACCATCCACGCGGTGGATCGGCATACCGTGGGCACAACGCCCGTGACACCGCGGCTGTCACCAACCGAAACAACGAGCAGGCCGATGAAGATGAAAAAGGCAAAGCGCTGCCCAAGTCGAGTAGGCGTTCGTCCGCAACTTCACTGGCACCTACAAGCGCCCAGGTTGACCCGGCGAGCTTGCTCTTTGCGTGTAGGGGCCGGACGAATTTGATCGCTCCTACATCACCCGGTGGACGAGCATGCACAACTCCTACGAGGGGGTGCGCGAGCACCAGGTGGTCGACTTCTTCGTCAACGGTTGCAGAGATGGCACTATGCTCAAGCACAAGCTTCGGCGGGTGGAGCCTGCCAGCATGGTGCAGACCATGGCCATTGCGGACAAGTACGCCACCGCTGATGCAGAAATGAAAAGATCCGTCCGGGTGGACGACCAGGGGCAAATCATCGTCGACGTCGCTGTGGATCGGCACTAGCCGGAGGGGAATGGCCACAACTCCAGGCGGCATGACAACTGACACGGCAACAGAAAGGACGACCAACCGGATAACCAATATGGTTCCAGGTAGGTGGCTGCAGTGCAGGAGGATCCGGCTGCAAGCGGAAGGCGGAGACAGAAGCCTGATGACCGGCCCCCAAGTCCCAAGTACACCATCGAGTCAATGCTTGATGGGCCATGCAAGTTCCACAGTGGAGGCAACAAACTGGCTACACATACCACACGCTAGTGCACTTGGACAAAGAAGATGGAGGAAATTGCTGGCGCGCCGGCTGCGCAGGCACAACCACCCCTAGCCGGTTGGCCACCAGGCGACCGCAATAACCAGCACCGAAGGGAGGATAATGATGAAAATTATCCCCGCCAGGTGGGAAGCTAACACATCTTCATGACGGAGCCAGATAACAAGCACAACAACAGACGCCACAAGGCGGAGGTGAATGTGATCGTTCCTCCCAACCCCCGGTACCTCAACTAGTCGGAGCAAGAATTTGCATGGAGCCAGAAGGACCAGCCAGCCGAGCTGCCTCACCCAGGCACTTATGGATGGTTTTGGATCCCATCATTGTCTCCAAGAAGAATTCATGCATGTTCTCCCGCGTCCTCGTAGACGGTGGGAGCAGCATCAACCTCCTGTACCGTAGTTCGCTGGACCGGATTGGCATTAGCGAGTCACAGTTGGAGCCGTCAACCACCTCCTTCCACGGAGTTGTTCCGAGCCCATCGCATTCACCCATCGGAAAGATCCGGCTAGATGTCATCTTCGGCACGGAGGATAATTTCCGCCGCGTGCCCACCTAGTTTGAGGTGGTCAATCTCTCCAGTGCGTAACACACAATCCTAGGATGCCCAATGCTCACCAAGTTCACGGCGGTACCACATTACGCGTACCTCAAGATGAAGCTGCCAGGGCCAAAGGTTGTTATCACCATAGCCGGCTGCTATAGGGGGTCTGTGGAATGCGCCATGGACGGGTCCAAGATAGTGGAGGCCATGATCATCACGGAAGAGAAGCGCATTATCATGCAAAATGTGGCGGCCCTACAGAAGGACATGCCGGCGGGCGAGCCCAAGCCATCCGGGGAAGCGCAGTTCAAGCCATCCAAGGGCACCAAAAAGATCTTGCTAGACGAGGCTGAGCCGGATAAGTTCGTCCTGGCCGGAGACGGCCTTGAAAGAAAATAGGAAAGCGCGCTCGTCGACTTTCTCTGTGAGAATCAGGATATCTTTGCATGGTCCCCCAAGGACATGCCAGGTGTTCCGATGGAGCTCGCCGAGCGCTCCTTACATGTCAGGTCGGATGCGAAGCTGGTCAAACAGTCACTACGCCGCTTCGCGGAAGAGAAGAGAAGAACCATAGGTGAAGAAATCACCCGGCTGCTCGCAGCTGGATTCATCATGGAGGCTTTCCACCTGGAATGGCTGGAAAACCCCATGTTGGTGCTAAAGAAGAACGAAACTTGGCGCATGTGTGCTGACTACACTAGCCTCAACATAGCATGCCCCAAAGATCCATTCGCCCTGCCAAGGATAGACCAAGTGATCGATTCCACGGCCGGTTGCGAACTATTGTCGTTTCTGGATGCGTATTCCGGCTACCACAAGATTCGGCTGAACCCCGCTGATCAAATAAAGATAGCTTTCATTACTCCCTATGGAGCCTACTTCTACACCACCATGTCGTTTGGACTAAAGAACGCTGCGGCAGCATACCAGCGTTGCATGCAGAAATGCCTGCAGACCCAGATCAGCAAAAACGTACATGCCTATGTTGACGGTGTGGTAGTCAAGACCAAGGAGTGCCAGACACTCCTTGAGGATCTGAACTAAACATTCACCAACCTCCGCCGGTTCCAGATGAAGTTGAACCCGGAGAAATGTGTGTTCGGCGTCCCAGCCGGTCAACTCCTCGGTTTTCTCGTATGAGAGAGAGGAATAGAGGAGAACCTGGAGAAGATTGGTGCAATCGAGCGCATGAAGCCACCTAAGAACTTACGAGACGTCCAGAAGTTCACTGGATGTCTGGCCTCCCTTAGCCGGGTCATCAGCCGGCTAGGCGAGAAAGCGCTCCTGCTGTACCAGCTCATGAAGAAGACAAACAAATTTGTCTGGACGTTGTAGGCGGATGAAGCTTTCCGTGACCTCAAGCACATGCTCACCTCACCACCTATACTGGCAGCACCAGCGGCAAAGGAGCCCATGCTGATGTATATCGCAGCAACCAACCGGGTCATTAGTGTGGTGCTGGTGGTGGAGAGGCCGGAAGAAGGAAAGGCGCAGCCGGTGCAGCGACCAGTATACTACTTGAGCGAAGCACTCTCACTCTTGAACCAGAACGACTCCCATTACCAAAAGCTGGTGCATGGCGTGTACATGGCTGCCAAGAAATTGAAGCACTACTTCCAAGAACACTACATCCGGGTGGTGGCACAAGCGCCACTTTCAGAGATCATTGGCAACAGAGATGCGATAGGCCGGGTGGCGAAATGGGCCATAGAGCTCGCCGCCCACAACATATAGTACGAGCCAAGAATGGTGATCAAGTCCCAGGCCTTTGTGGATTTCCTTGTCGACTGGGCAGAGACGCAATACCTGCCGCCTTGCCCTGACTCCACGCATTGGAAGCTGCATTTCGACGGCTCCAAGATGTACGCGGGGCTTGGAGCTAGAGTCTTCATCACCTCTCCGAAAGGAGACTGGCTGGAATACATGCTGCAAATCCACTTACGCGCGTCCAAGAATGTCCCTGAATACGAGGCACTCGTCCACGGCCTGAAGATGGCAAAAGAAATTGGCATCTTGCGCATCCTATGCTTTGGCGACTTGGATCTGGTGGTGCAGCAAGTGTCGGGCGATTGGGACGCCAGGGATGCAAACATGGCTCTATATCACTTCTTCATACAACAGTTGTGTGCCTGTTTCAAATGGTGTGAGTTTCACCATGTCCCTAGAGTAAACAATGAGGCCGCAGACAAGCTCGCCCGCATCGGGTCAACAAGACAGACAATTCCACCTGGAGTCTCCCTCGAGCACCTGCATAAGCCGTCAATCATGCCATCTCCAGAATCCAACTCCATAATATTGGACGCGGATCCAGGGATAGCCGGCTCCAAGGCCTCCGCGACGGCTTCACCGCACCCGGGGACTACTTGACCCCACCCAGGGACTGCCGGCTCCAAGACCTCCACGACTGCTTCACCGCACCCGGGGACTGCTTCACCACGCCCGAGGACTGCCGTGTCCAGCCTGAGGCTGCCGGCTCCGCCACTTGGTCGGGTCGGCCACCAGACTATCTGTGCAGAGGTAAATCTGCTCATGCAGGCGGTATAAGCCATCCGGGAAACGCCAACTTGGGCCTATCCATTCATGGATTTCCTGGCCAAAGGAGAGCTGCCCGAAGAGGAGGTCGATGCAAGGCAGGTGAGGCGCAGGGCTAGCGCATACACTATCATCAACAACGAGCTCTACAAGCACAGTGTTGGGGGCATTTATCAAAGGTGTGTGAGCCAGGAAGAAGGAATCTGGTTGTTGATCGACATTCACCAGGGCGAGTGCGGCCACCACGCGCCGTCACGAGCCATAGTGGCAAAGGCATTTTGCCATGGGTTCTACTGGCCCACGGCACTGGAGGATGACGAGCAAATAGTCAACGCATGCAATGGTTGTCAGCAGTTTAGCCAGCAGAAGCACACTCTGTCTACGGTGCTCCAGACAATTCCCATCACCTGGCTGTTTGCCGTCTAGGGGCTGAACATGGACGGCCCTTTCAAAACGGCCCGATCCGGCATGACACACTTGTTGGTGGCGGTGGACAAATTCACCAAGTGGATTGAGGCGAAGCCAATAAAGAAGCTGGATGGGCCAATAGTGGTCAATTTTTTCACAGACATAATCTCTCGCTTCGGCTACCCCAACAGCGTCATAACGGACAATGGCACGAATTTTGCCAAGGGAGCTTTTGCACGCTTTTGTGAAGACAAGGGCATCTGCCTGGACCTCGCATCTGTGGCACCCCCAAGTCCAACGGGAAGTGCGAGCGAGCAAATGGCCTAGTCCTAGCCGGTATCAAGCCCCGGTTGATCGAGCCACTGATGCGATCCCCCAGCTGCTGGATAGAGGAGCTAATAGTTGTGCTTTGGAGCCTCCTCACCACGCCAAACTGGTCCACCGGCTACACCCCTTTCTTCCTTGTCTATGGGGCGGAGGCAGTCTTGTCCACAAACATCGAGTTCGACGCACCCCGCAAGCTGCTTTACGCAAAACATCAAGCCAAGGAAGCACGTGAGGACAGTGTCGACCTCCTTGAAGAAGCACGCGAGCTGGCCTTGTCCAGATTCGCCATCTACTAGCAAAACTTGCGCCGTTACCACGCCAGCCTGATCCGCAGCGTCTCGTTCCGCAAAGGAGACTTGGTATTAAAGCTGGTACAAGACACCAAGGGGATGCACAAGTTATCTCCATGCTGGGAGGGCCCATTCATCATCAGCCGAGCGTTGTAGAACAAGTCATACTACCTCATTGACGCCCGCCCACTGGAAAAGAACAGGATGGACCGTTCAGGCAAAGAAACTGAGCGCCCATGGAATGTGAACCTGCTTCACCCCTTTTACACTCAAACAAGAAGTGTATGTATCTTTACCTTTATGTAATGAACAAGCATGGGATCCTCGACACAGTCTCGGGGACTCCGCAATAAATTAGGTAGTCATGCTGCAGAATTTGGCTTTTCCAGCTGCATTATTCTAACCCCAGAGCCGGTGATCTCCATCAGGGACTCACCGGTTGGCCCAGATGACCGTGCAATCCACGCGACAAAGTACTTTACGCGGTTCATAGGGCTTCCTCTTCGGTTCTGGCTGCAGGCCGCAAGCCGGCTGACAGATCCGGCAAGAGCAGAACGCTCAACGACCCTTACACGAAAAAGCTACGAGGAAAACCAAAACGTCTGGATGTTCCGGTTGCGCTCGCTCGCCCAAGGACAATGACCAAATCCTGAAGTATCGTGCAGTATGCCTACTAAGCTACCCCTTCGACTCCGGCTCGAAGCTGGCAAGGCACAACATCAAATTGGCCAATTCTCACTAAGAAAAGGGCAAATTCATTGGATTCGTGCGAAACAGCAAAATTTCAAGACTAGTGAATCTCACATTACAATGCAACTTGCATCCGTTTAACCAGGCAAACAACTTGTTTGTTTTTCATCTTTGCATGAGACAAAGTTCCATGATGAACACCCAAGCCGGAGGCTAAAAGCTTCTAGGCGGCAGAAGAGCAGGTAAAGGAACTTCGACCCGGCTGTATTCTCCAGCCGGCTCGACCCTCGAGGACTACACCCTATGGGTGCGCTTGCGCGCCCCCACACAGAAACCTGCAAACAGACAACAATATAATGGAGCTTTGACCCGGTTGTATTCTCCAGCCGGCCCGAACCTCAGGGACTACACCCTGTGGGTGCGCTCGCGCGCCCCCACACAGAAACAAGCATGCAAAAAATGCGAAACAAAAAGTGCAAATGAAAAGCACGAGCAAATATCTAAAGGGAGGTGATGCTCCCACCAGAGTTTAGTACATCACAAAGGCAATTGTCCACCAACATAGAATAATAACTTTTTCACCTACAAATACTCCCTGCATCCTGGGGATCAAGATTGCTGACTGGCAAAAGGGCCGGAGGCGTCGACCGGGGCTTGGCTGTTGGAGCCGGCGCAGCAGGGGCTTCGGTGCGCACCACATCTGGAATGAAGTGGTACGGCTCCGTGCCAGCCGGGTCACTTAAGTCTCGGTCCAGCTGGACGAAGCTCCCAATCTTCACGCCACAAGAGCAGATATCAGGAACCTCTGTGCGGAGCTACTCGTAGCTGGTACCTTGGTGAAATCCGCGAGAGAGACTCCACGGATCCACATCCGGGTACCAGGACTTCAGCAGGGCCAACACCATCTCTGTGCCACCGCGTGCCACCCACTCCCGAGACACGTCCATGAGATCCAGAGCGCCCGAAAGCCGCTAGGACAGAGCGTCCATGGTGTGCGGCTGGATGGTGTCAGGCCAAACATAGTCGTAGACCTCGAGAGCAGCGACACGCAGCTTGTTCGCCTCCTCGCTGACAACCGCCACCAGCTCTCAAGATACTGAGCTGCACCCGGGGAGAGGGACAACAATCAATATCAGCCGTGAAAGACAAATGAAAGTGCGGGTCTGGTTTGAGAACACTTACTGATGACAATCTCGGTGATCGGGCAAAGCTCCCCCAGTGCCGCCATCTCCTTGGCCTGGGAGGCCTTGAGAGCATCCGCCTGAGTGGCATGGAGCTGCTCAACATTCTTCAGCGCCTCGGTTCGGATGTCCGCCACCTTCTTGGTTTGGCCAGCCTTGACCTCCATACGTTGTTGATGCGCAGCCAGCTGGGCGATCTGGTCCTGGCGAGCTCTGTTGGACTCCTCCAGCCGGACAAACTCCCCCATCAGCCTGGCCACCTCGTAGTCCCGGTCCGCCAGCAGAGCAACAGGAGGGTACCCAATAGTCAACAAGAAGCGCGAGAATTCGTGCAAACAGGAAGACACGGCGGAGCAAGAAATGTTATGGCCTAGATCCCGCAAGGTCCTGGCGGTGTCAGAAAGAGCCATCTACGTAAGAGAGAGAAGTATGAACCAAAAAATAACTAGCTACAGCGCAAGACGGGGAACAAGCATCGAAATCGGCAAAAGGACATATACCTCGACAGAGGCACCCAATGCCTTGGCCTAGCCAAGCCCCTGCTCCAGCGCCTCCACTAGAAGGTGGGCCTGGCCAATAGCCAGGGGCGCACCCCCGACAGTTGTGCCAAGGCGGCGTCTGGCAGCGGAGCAGCACGAGCCGGTGTCCAGCCGGTGACCTAGAGGTCATTGTTGCTCCCTGTGGCCACGGAGGGGCCACCCGCCGGCTGGGCAGGGACCTCTAGCAGTGGCACCTCCACCGGCTCCTCCACCCGGTAGGCGCCGAAGTTAGCCCCCACCGTCGTGCTAGGGGAAGGCGCAGCCGCACCACTATGCCTAGGCAGGAGAGCCTCGGCAAGATGGGAGACATCACCAGCCCGGTGCAGCATCACGGGCACAACCGGCGGCACCACCTCCGCCGCATCCGTACTAGCCCCAGCCGGTGCAGCAGGCGCAGCATCGGGCGTCGTAGTCGGCGCGCCACTGTCCCCAGCAGGCGGAGGGGTTGACGCGGTGGCGAAGGTCGCGGAGCCAGGCAAATCCATCGCCTCACTGCAGGAAGGACATGGGCGTAATAAGCAAGTGCGAGCCCATCAGTAAAAGTATATAGTAGCATGTACCCGGTGACGCTCGACATGGTGGGCGCAGCTCTAGGACGGCGGCTTTTCTTGGCGGCACCCCCAACAGGCGCGGTGCTGGTCGAGGCAGCTCGCTTCCCCCTAGCCCTGGGCACGGCTGCCTCGTCCAGGTCCACATCCTCGCCATGCACGGCTGCTCCAACACACAAGCGAAATGTCAAGTTCATGGCTAAAACGCAGTGGGAGCAAGGCAGGCAAGGACAAGGAAAAAAGTCTCACCGACTGGGAACTCGCAGCCCTCGTCAGCCCGCATGGGGAATTGCTCCGGCTCCGTCTGCGAGTACTTTGCGAGCTTGAAGTCCGCAGAGAAGTTGGGGAGCTCACCGTCCCCCATG
This sequence comes from Avena eriantha, assembly GCA_910589775.1. NCBI lineage: Eukaryota > Viridiplantae > Streptophyta > Magnoliopsida > Poales > Poaceae > Avena > Avena eriantha. The sequence continues at coordinate 68,121,394 of OU342740.1, forward strand.
CTATCCTCCTCTAGTTGCACCGTAAAAATATACTCAACAAGGGCAGATAAGAGGCACGAAGCAAGAATCCCTCGAGAAAAATTCACCCAGAAAGGGGAAGAATGGCCTACCTTCGGCGGAAGCCGGCCGTGGTGGTACAGCCGGCAGGAGAACTCCCAGTCCACCGCCAGCACCTCCTTCGAGATGTTGGCAAGCCACTCGCGGAGGGCCGCATACGGCACGTCTAGCCGGGAGACCTAGGTGGGATCCAGATGGCCGGAGAGATGGAACATCTTGTGCAACCACTGCTATAGCGGAAGCACGCGGCTCGCCATCTAGGACAGCAGGATGTCCCAGGCGGTGAGCCTCTCCTTCTCCACCAGGACCACCAGCCGGGCGGTCATCCGGTCGATGTCTCCCTAGGCGCCCAAGTGCTGGATGCTCCAGGCCTTCCGGGTGGAAGGGACGTTCGAGAAGACCGGAATCTGGATCTTGTCTACCTCAGTGGCATTGGGCACATAGAAATGCGAGCACTGCCATCGCTTGATGCTGTTCGGGAGCTCCAGGCGCGGCATCACTGCTGACGGCCGCGGGTAGATGGCGCAGCAGCCCGTCTCCATCAGTGGGCCGCCCTTCCCCACCACCTGAACCTTGAAGTAGAAAAACTTCAAGAAATTTGCGGCATCGGGGCAGATGCCGAGGTAAGCCTCACAGCACGCCGCATGATGCGCCAGCATCACCACAGCATTAGCTCCAAGGTGGTCGAGCTAGAGGTCGAAGGAGACGAGCAGCTCTAGGATGAACCTGCTCAGCGATAGCCCAAGGCCGCAAGCGAAGTGGGCGAGGAAGACGTGGCCTCGCCAGGTTGAGGGTTGTCTACCTCGGTGCCTCACCAAGCATTCCGATGGCAGGAACTTCCCCACCGGTACTTCCGCGCCAACTCCTCTGTGACATAGGAGCCACACCGCCTGCCGGCGACATCCGGCAACATATTGTTGGGGAAGGTAGCCGTGTTGGAGGCGCGTGGGACCGTCGTCGCGAAAGAAGGAAAATGGTGCTGGTGACCAAGAAGCAACAGCGCAAGCAAGTAGCAGAAGGCTAGGGCGCAAAGGAGGGGAAGGGCAGCAGGCGCAGGAAGAAGAAGTGAGGAGACCCCGCTCCCTGGCATCCCTATTTATCGAGGAAGAAGAGCTAGGCCACTAGCCCTCCCTCCCCACCACGTGGCAGGCAACTGCCCCACTTCCCCACGACGGTTCGGGGCGGATTGCATACGCCAATGCAACGCGCACGAAAGATCCCGCAGGCGTTAATACGGGAGGCAAACCGCGCCGACGATCCTCGAGAAACCGCAATGATGAAGATGAGCGAGTGGTTTTCAAAAACAGCTGCGGTAGACCAAGGGGTCAAACTGATGCGACACGCATCAGAAGTGGTAGGAGTGGCTAACGCGAGCAATGACGACAACAAACTGGCGATCCCTCTCCTTGCCGGGTGCGGCAGCCGGTCCAGGGGATCACCGCTCACACCTTGTGGGTGGGGCCATCGGCTCCTTAGCCGGTAAACCCCAGCCTAGAAATAGTGAAGAATCTCAAGTCGGTACAAGAAAAAAACTACAAGACAAAAGAAAATGACAAAGTCTCTGCATCAACAATCATCTCAAACTCGACCAAATGAGCATGCAAGAACTTCTCCACGAGGCGAAGTCCTAACGCGCTCGGGGACTAGTGTCGGGGGGATGACCCCCGGATAGGCCAAGACGGGACCAACCGACCGGCTCCAAGGAGCTTTGGCTATCTGGACCCAAAACAAGGAACCACAGCCAGGTGGCATCCTCCACCCGGTCTGCATCCAAGTTTCCCTGGCTGGCCCGTCTAGCCGGGTAGCCAGAAGAACCGGTTGGGAGGCCGCTACTAGCCAGCCGCCTCGGATCCGCTGGCCATGGTACGGTAGGGATGATGCTCCTTGCTTAGCACACCTCTGACCGGATAGGCTGGCTAGCCTAGTCGGCGCTACCGGACAACCGTGCCAAAGCTAGAGGCTGACAAAAAAAGGAAGGGCTGACGACTAAAGCTCTGGCTGATGGATAAAGAGTCGGCTGACGAGTAAAGCAAGGGCGCCAGACACTGTAGCGCTGTCCTCCACTATATTGGAGGCTTTACTGGTCCTGGTCCTATCGTTCGGCCCTGTCGAGTTGGCCCACTTTGTAAAGCCCAAATCCAAATAGTAAACCCTAGAACCCATCTTGTGAACTGCCTCCTCAACAAGTATATAAGGGGGGTAGTGCTAGGGTTCTAGGTAGACATTTTACAAGTTAGAAGTTCTCTAGATTAGGCAAGTTGAGTAGCTCCTCTTCTTCTTCTAGCAAGGAGTAGCCTGGAAAGTAGCTCAAAGAGCATCTGTACTGGGCGTTCGCCCCTTGATAGTAGATCCTTGCAGGAGTAGGAGCTTTACCTCGACAAGAGGGCTTTGAACCTAGGGACATCGTTGTGTTTGCAGTATCTGTGCCTAACCCGTTGCGAGTAGCCACCGATATCATCTTGATTGTCCCCTTTCATGCCATCCCCGATGGTACTGCCGTGTTCCACACCACGACAACCGCCTTCCCTAGGTGTGCTATGAAGCGTACACATGGAGACGAGCCGGAGGTGAAGCCTGTTGGAGGCGCAACAGTAGATGGCTTGGTCATCGCCAAGCTGGGAGAGGCGTCTTCCCTGGGCATGCACGACGCTCATCGCTAGACCGTCGAGGCTTCGAGCTCATTCGTCCAGCCAGTAGCCGTCACCGTCGAGCAGCAGGTGGCTGACAATATTGTGGTGCCAGCGGCAGATCTGGATGAGGGGCAGGCTGAGGAAATCCGGTGCTCTACATCAACAACCCCATCGCCATCCAAGAAATCATTGATGCAATCGCAGAGAATGACAAGTTCGAGGGGTAGGTCCCTGATAAGGAGTTTGAGGTACTGCATTGCTAGCTTCTCTAGTCGTAGTCGTAGATTTCACTGTTCATACATAGGATTTTCTCAATCGTGTATAGATTATTTTGCTCTTGAAGTAGGGTAGTATATATATGGTTCGAACGGTCGATTGATGCATCTGCCATCTAGTCACAAAACCCCAATCCGTCTAGACACAAAACCCTAATCTGCTCATCTGCCATCTAGTAAATTTACATTTGCTTAACTCATTGTTTGTTATATGGTTCTTCTTGTGCTGTAAATTTAATTGATCTATAACATTTGATTTAGGTGTTTTAGTTTTTGCTAGTTGAGGGTTGATTTCAATACACAACATGCATATAACATTACATTTCTATTTCATTACTGAGTCCAATGATTCAATTTTGCCCCAAAAGAGTGCTAGGGAGACACATCTGATGGTGTCATTTTCTTAGGGATGGTTAGTGAACCTGAGGCATCAATGTACATAAACAATATAGGTTGTTATTTTTGGTATTTTAGTTCTCCAACTCCATCTCTGAAAAAATAATGAGGCCCTTGATTTATTCTCATATGGAACATATATATATATATATAATATTTGTATTGTTTCTGATGTTTGACTGAGTTGTATGATGCATATGTGTATCCCTGAATATTGTTTTGTAGGATTACATTTCAATTTCTTATTGTGGCCAATGATTCAAATTTGCCGCAAAAGAGAGGCAGACACATTGGTGTCAGATTTTTTAGGGATGAGTTAGCGAACCAGGGCGATGTACAAGAACAATATAGGTTTTTCAATTCTTACTTGGTTCGCTTACACCATCCCTAAAGAAACTTATGAGGCTACAATCATTATTTTACATTCATAGAACTATGATATTTGAATTATGTATTGCATGCATTCATAGTATATAAGAATTACATTTTACTTTGTCACTGAGGCCGATGATTGAAATTTGCGCCAAAAGAGTGCAAGGGGAGACATATATGATGGTGTCGTTTTTTAGGGATGGGTTGGTTAACCTAAAGCAGCAATGCACACAAGCAATATAGGTTGTGCTGTTGGTACTTTTGTTCACCACCTCCTTCTGTAAAAAAAATTATGAGGCCCTTAATTTATTCTCATATGGAACTACATATATGATCCTTAAATTGTTTCTGATCTTTGAATGATTTGTATGATGCATATGTATATGCATGGTTTTGATCATAAGTATTTTTAACATGTACCTGAAGATTAATTGTTTGGTTTTTTATTTATAATTACAATATTTAGGATTGTTTTTGTACCTGAATATGTATATCCCTAAATATTGTTTTGTAGGATTACATTTCAATTTCTTATTGTGGCCAATGATACTTGCCCCGAAAGAGAGGCAGGCACATTGGTGTTAGATTTTTTCAGGGATGAGTTAGCGAACCTAGGGCGATGTACAAGAACAATATAGGTTAGACAATTGTTACTTGGTTCACTAACGCCATCTCTGAAGAAACTTATGAGGCCCCTATATTTATTCTACATTCATAGAACTATGATCTTTGAAATGTTATTGCATGCATGCATTCATAGTGTATAAGAATTACATTTCATTTGCTCACCGAGGATGATGATTGAAATTTGGCCCAAATGAGTGTAAGGGGAGACACATATGATGGTGTCTTTTTTTTAGGGATGGGTTGGTGAACTGGAAGCATCAATGTACACAAACAATATAGGTTGTGTTGTTGGTACTTTGGTTCGCCAACTCCATCTCTGGAAAAAATTATGAGGCCCTTGATTTATTCTCATATGGAACTACATGTATGATCCTTGAATTGTTTCTGATCTTTGAATGATTCGTATGATGCATATGTATATTCATGGTTTTGATCATAAGTATTTTCAACATGTACTTGAAGATTAATCGTTTGGTTTTTTGTTTATAATTACAATATTTAGGATTGTTTTTGTACCTGAATATGTATATCCCTGAATATTATTTAATAGGATTACATTTCAATTTCTTATTGTGGCCAATCATTCAAATTTGCCCCAAAAGAGAGGTAGACACATTGGTGTCAGATTTTTTCAGGGATGAGTTAGCGAACCTGGGGCGATGTACAAGAACAAAGGTTGTGCAATTGTTACTCGGTTCACTTACACAATCCCTGAAGAAACTTATGAGGATGCAATCTTTATTCTACATACACTCTGATCAAATTAATTGTCATTTTGTTGAGATGAAATGATATATGAACTAATCAAACTATTGCCGAGATGCTTTCCCTTTGATATCAGTGTAATATTGTCTTATATATGTTGTCAATTCTTGAGTTGTAATACAATTCAATCATATGTATGAGTTCTAATTTATGTTCTTAAAAATCAACAGGAGGATGATGATGACATGGATGATAGCAAGGAGTCCAGGGACAACAAGAGTCGCTACGTGCTGAGGCGGTTACGGTGTGGGCAAATCCGTTTCTACCATAGGGGAGACTGTGTTGCCCGTTTTGTGGCAGAGCAATCAACGTGGATCTCGATAGGATGATCTAGCACGCGGTGGCATTGGTAGAGGTGGAGGCAGAAGGCATAGGCCGATTACCTTGGCGCGGCACGCAGCCTTCAGCAAATTCCTCCGGGATTATGTTAGGACTGTCCTTTATCCCCTCGACTAGGCTGTCCCTACCTCCTACTGCTGCCCCTGCCCTGCTAGGTGTCTCCATGTCCCGGCCTCCTGCTACTACCCCTGTTGGGCCATGCAGAGATAAAAAAGGCTTTTCCCTACATGGTGATCCCAAGATCTAGCTGAGGTAGGAGGCCACGAGAATTACCACTAGACGTGTGGTTGTGGAATCGATGTAGCATGTCGCTTGATGCAGTGTAGTCCTCATGATCTGTTCCGATCCACGATCGTCGAAGTGCGGAATGTACAGCACCTCCGCTAGTATCCACACGTACAAGGAGGAGCACCGGCGAAGGACTACTAGGTCCGGTACGGCGGCGACAGGACTAGGCTGGATCTAGTGTTTCCAACACATGGAGTGACCTAACCGTGTGCTCTAAGAACCTGCGCCCCAGCTTATATAGGGAGTGAAAGTGGGCTCCACTCACTTGTGGCCCATTCACTAAAAGGCCTATATTAGTCACTGCGAATCCAACTCACTAACTCTCTCTGTTTCCTTTTTGGGTCCAACCAAAATATGCTCCCGCTCTTAAGTGTGTGACCTGACAGGTTCATGGTGACTCGGACAAGATCTGAGTCTCAATCGTGACCGATCAATCGGTAGCGACTCCTAGCAGAACATGAAAACTCCCAAGTACCAAAGAGTCATGATGACATAACTTCCAATGTGACTTTCGTCTCAGTCCCTTTTGCCTCACAATATACTCTCTTTCTTGATCCGAGATCAGTGATTCTTCGGTACTTAAATAGTTCGACTCTCTTTCTTGATCCGAGATAAGTGATTCATTCGACTAAGTCTTAGTCGATCGCCTTGGTTAACACTTAACCAAGTCACACATAGCCATGCTTTCCGAATTATATCTTCCGAGAGGGCCCAAAGAATATCTCTCCAAACGGAGGGGCAAAATCCCATCTTGGTTATTCACATCACGCAGCTTGATTCTTAGTCGACCAGAACTCTGCCTTTATAACTTCCCAGTGATGGAACAATGTTTGACAAAACCTAAGTCGGTGATCCTCAACTCAGATTGTGCAATAACCTCAGGTCTAAGGATTACATTGATTGAGATATACAAATGACGACTTATTCGTTGTATCTCAACATGGGTTAGTCCGACTCGCTAAACTCTGTAGGCGAATCCGTGTAAGTCGAAATTGCATCTCTATGCCCATGACAAGTGGAACCGAGTCATTAGACGACTTTTACATTAGTCTAAGTTATGTGTCCAGCACAACCTCAACGACCAAGGACAATTAGTAGAAACAACATGAATATATATAGTTCCACAATCGAATAACATATTCAATGATACATATCAGTAGTTCATACGTGGACAATAAATTTATGAATACATTGGAAATAACATCATACATGATTGCCCCTAGGGCATATTCCCAATAGTCTCCCACTTCCACTAGAGTCAATCATCCGACATCACACGTTCAGGCATCTAATGCCCATAGCTCTCAGGTGCGCCTCATGCTTCGGCTGTGGAAGTGGCTTTGTCAACGGATCTGCAATGTTTGCATCCGTGTGTACCTTGCATAATTTGATATCACCTTGATCCACGAACTAGCGAATAAGGTGGTACCGCTTGAGTATATGTTTGTTCTTGTGGTGTTGTCTAGGTTCCTTGGCTTGTGCGATAGAACCATTGTTGTCACAATACATGTCTAACTGATTGGACGAGCCCTGAACCACACCAATTTCCGTGAGTAACATTGCCGCCTCCAAGGCAGCAATATCTCAGCCTCTATTGTAGACGCAGACACCGTCTCTTGCTTGGAAGTCTTCCAGCTCACAACCCCTCCGTTTATCACAAACACATATCCGGATTGCGAACGAGAATCATCTGAGTCGGTGAGATAACTCGCATCCGTGTAACCCCCTTACACTGAGTTCATCCTCAACTCCATAAACCAGGAACATATCCTTAGTCCTTCTCAAGTACTTGAGGAAATTTTTGTCGCTGCCCAGTGGATCTCTCTAGGGTCAGTCTAGTATCTGCTCACAACACTTAGATCATAGGAAACATCCGACCTAGTACAAATCATAGCGTACATGATGGATCTGACTATAGAAGCATACGGAATCGCACTCATCCGACTTCGCTCGTCAGTTGTCGAAGGACACTGAGTCTTGCTAAGTTTTATGCCATGGGACATCGGTAAGAACCCCTTCTTAGATGATCCCATGTTGAACTTTTTGAACACTTTGTCCAAACATGTACTCTGACTCAATCCAATGAGCCGCCTTGATCTATCTTTATAGATACTGATTCCTAGTATGTAAGTCGCCTCACCCAAGTCTTTCATCGAAAAACTCTTTTCCAATGACTCCTTGGTCTCTTGCAACATCTGGACATCATTTCCAATCAGTAATATGTCATCCACATATAAGATCAGAAAGTTTACTTTGCTCCCACTAAACTTCTTGTATAAACAAGAATCATGATCACTCTTGATGAAGCCAAACGATTTGACTAACTCATCAAAGCGAATGTTCCAACTCCGAGATGCTTGCTTCAACCCATAAATGGATTTCCAAAGTTTGCATACCTTGTCAGCATTAGCTGGATCGACAAAACCCTCAGGCTGTATCATATACACATCCTCGGTTAAATTTCCATTAAGGAAAGCCGTCTTGACACCATCTGCCATATCTCATAGTCGAAATAGGCTGCTATAGCTAACATTATCCGAACTGGCTTAAGCATCGCCACGGGAGAGAAAGTCTTATCGTAGTCAACTCCTTGAACTTGTCGGAACCCCTTCGCGACAAGCCGTGCCTTATAGATGGAAACATTTCCATCCATATCAGTTTTCTTCTTAAAGACCCATTTGCACTCGACGGGTCTTGCACCGTCTGGCAGATCAACCAAGTTCCAAACTTGATTTTCATCCATGGACTTTAACTTGGATCTCATGGCTCCAAGCCATGACTCAGAATCAGAACCCACCATCGCTTCTGAAATAGTTGTCAGCTCATCACTGTCCAACAGTAACTCATCACGAACACTTCGCAGTCTCGCTGATCTTTGCAGTGTCGGTGTTGTTGCCGGCTCAGGTACCACGACCGGCTCAACCTCCAAGGCTTTTGTCGACTCACTACTGGCCGGTACCTCTCGAATTTCTTAGAGTTGCACCGTGCTCCCACTAACTCCCCGACTGAGAAACTCTTTCTCAAGGAAGACACCAATCTGAGCGACAAACACTTTGCCCTCTTCTCGGTTGTAGAAGTAGTAACCCAAGGTTTCCCTAGGATACCCCATGAAAATACAGTTATCCGACTTGGCTGTAAGATTGTCCGACTTAAGTCGCTTGAAAAAAGCTTCACAACCCCAAATCTTAAGAAAAGACAAACTTGGCTTCTTGCCAGTCCACATCTCATGCGGTGTCTTCTCTACCGACTTTGATGGTACTCTGTTGAGTGTTAACGTTGCAGTTTCTAGACAATAACCCCAAAATGATAAAGGCAGATCTGTCTGACTCATCATTGATCGTACCATGTCCAACAAGGTCTGATTTCTCCTTCCCGGCACACCATTTCTTTGCGGCATTCCTGGAGGAGTGAGCTGGGGAACTATTCCACAACTCTTCAGATGGTCATCAAACTCATGGCTCATGTAGTCGCCTCCTCGGTCTGACCGAAGAAACTTTATTTTCTTGCGGAGTTGATTATGTACCTCATTCTGCAATTCCTTGAACTTTTCAAAGGCTTCCGACTTATGTTTCATCAAGTAGATATATCCATACCGACTCAAATCATCAGTGAATGTACCGAAGTACTCATAACCACCTCTGGCTGTCTCGCTCATCGGGCCACATACATCACTATGTACGAGTCCTAATAAGTCGGACACCATTTCACAACTCTTTGCAAAAGGTGTCTTGGTCATCTTGCCAAGTAGGCAGGATTCACATGTCTCGAACGACTCCAAGTCGAACGAAGTTAGGAGTCCATCATCATGGAGCTTCTTCATGCGTTTCCAACATATATGACCAAGCCGACAATGCCAAAATTAAGTCATATTTAGATCAGGTTTCAACCTTTTCACATTTATGTTATAGATAGATCCACCTTCAAGGTTCAAAATAAATAACCCGTCCTTGACGGGTACAAAGCCGTGAAACATATCATTCAAATACAAAGAACAACCATTATTCTTAATATTCGACTCATAGTCTTGTCTCATCAAACATGAGGCAGAAACAATGTTTCGACTAAGCACTGGAACATAATAACAATTATTTAGCTCCATTAAGAATCCAGAAGGTAAATGAAGTTGCATCGTGATGACTTCCAACGCAACGACTCTTGCTTTGTTGTCGACTCGAATGTCAACCTTGCCTCTTGCCACGCTCCTAGTTTTTACCAGTCCCTGCAACGTGTTGTATATGTGAATAACTGATCCGGTATCATATACCCTAGAACTACCTGGTGCATCAGCAAGATAAATGTCTATAACATTGAAAACAAGCATACCTGAGTTGGAAGTCACACCTCCACACTTGGCTTTGTCATCTAGATACTTGCTGCAATTCCTCTTCCAGTGGTCATCCACCTTGCAGTAGAAGAAAGTGGAGCCGGCTGCAGGAGATGGCTTAGTCCCTGACGAAGCGCTTTGGAACGGGTCCTCAGCCTTACCTCCCGACTTAGACTTGTTCTTCTTAGTCCAAGAACTCTTCTTGAACTTAGCCTTATTCTACAACATCAACACTTGACTGGCGCCTTTCTTGAGATCCGCCTCAGCCTGCTTCAGCATCCCATGTAATTCAGTGAGCTTCTTATCCATACCATCCATGTGGTAGTTCGATATGAACTGACCATACGCACTCGAAAGAGAGTTTAGAATTATGTCTGTAGCGAACTCTTCACTAATGGGGTAGCCCAGCCTTTCCAGAGACTGCACGTAACCAACCATCTTGATCACATGCGGACTCAGTGGATCACCATACTTAAGCTTGCAACTCAACAAGGCATGAGAGACTTGATACCTCTCAGTCTTTGCTTGAGCGTGGAACATACTTTTGAGGCTTTCGATCATATCATAGGCCTCAACATTCTCGAACTGCTGCTGCAAGTTCGGTTCCATGTGAGCAAGCATAAGACATCTAATCTCCGTGGATTCATCACAAATCCGACGGTAGGCATTGGTGGCTGCGATAGTTGCATTCTCATTCGGCTCATCTGGAAGTGGGTTATCTAGGACATGGTCCCTCTTTTCTTGCTTAAGAACAATTCTCAGATTACGATACCAGTTGGTGAAGTTAGTGCCATTTAGATTATCTTTCTCTAAGATGGTTCTCAAAGCAAAACTGGAAATATGCAAAACACTTAACACATGTATCCATAAAAGAGCAAGCATATTAAACATTTTAATACTTATGCTGCCACTAGAACCAACACCCCTCCGATGGTTACTTAGTGATTCAAGATCCTAAATAAGCAAGCTGACCAGTGAGCTTTAGCATCACCGCTAGTCGTCAAGTGATCTAGGTAGACAACTCCTTGTCAATCGTATCTCATACGACTCCTGTTGGATGGGTGGCATGACATGCCCCGGCTCCCATCCGACCTTTCCCCGAGTCCCACAACCGTTTTGATAGACCCGTCTAGATTACCAAGTGCTTCCGCTGTAAGAGTCCGACTCGAACCCACCTAGTCGGAAAGAATTGATAACACCTCAATTTTATGAGCCCACTACCAAAGATGTCCGACTTGTGATGGTGCAGCACTGGCGGGGAAAACGACTAGAACTTCCTTGGGGGATTACTTTCTACCAACTATCTAATACAGGTAAAACAAAGACATAACAATAACACAAAATAAAGCAATTATAATGTGAAATGTTACGGCTCTCTTCATGGCGATCTCCATCTCCATAAAGCTTTTAATTCGACTCGTGTCAACTCTTGACATGTGTCGCCTTACACCATGTAGCTAACTTGTACATCGATTTGCATGCCACCCGGGTTCTCCAAACAGCTACACTAGCTAGTAATGTAAATTACATAGAGAATCCGACACGCGGGTCGTTATACAATAAAGTGACAGCACCTAGGCTCCAGCCGGCTGACAAAAACCATGATATGCAGATCACGGATGGATTACACACATCTCATGCACATAAGACATACCATTCACAACATTATCCTGCAAAAACAAGTGATGCATAGATACGATATCAACCGGCGTTGTGAAACTCGCAACGACATCTAAGGTGCTACAACAGGGAAAAACCAGCGGTCCCTTTGATATCAATTTAATGATATATGAACTGATCAAACTATCGCTGGGATGCTTTCCCATTGATATCAATGTAATATTGTCTTACATATATATGTTGTCAATTCTTGATTTGTAATACAATTCAATCATATGTATGAGTTATATGTCATGTTCTTAAAAATCAATAGGAGGATGATGATGACGTGATGATAGCAAGGAATCCAGGGACAACAAGAGTCGCTACGTGCTGAGGCGGTTACGGTGTGGGCAAATCCATTTCTACCGTAGGGGGGACTATTTTGCCCATTTTGTGGCAGAGCAATCAAGGTGGACCTCGATAGGATGATCTAGCACGCAGTGGGAATTGGCAGAGGTGGAGGCAGAAGGCATAGGCCGATTACCTTGGCACGGCATGCATCCTTTGGCAAATTCCTCCAGGATTATGTCAGGACTGGCCTGTATCCCCTCGACTAGGTTGTCCATGCCTCATGTTGCTTCCCCTGCCCTGCTAGGCGTCTCCATGTCCCGGCCTCCTGCTAATACCCTTGTTAGGACACGCAGAGATAAACAAAAAAATTCCCTACGCGGTGATCCCAAGATCTAGCTGAGGTAGTAGGCCATGAGAAATACCACTAGACGCGCGGTTGCAGAATCGATGTAGCACGTCGCTTGATACAGTGTAGTCCTCACGATCCGTTTCGATCTACGATCGTCGAAGTGTTGAACGTACAGCACCTCCGCCAGTATCCACACGTACAAGGAGGAGTGCCAGCGATGGACTTCTAGGTCCTGTACAGCAGCGACTGGACTGGACTGGAGCTAGGGTTTCCAACACATGGAGTGACCTAACCGTGTGCTCTAAGCACCTGCACCCCAGCTTATATAGGGAGTGAAAGTGGGCTCCACTCACTTGTGGCCCATTCACTAAACAGCCTATATTAGTCACTGTGAGTCCAACTCACTGAGTCTGTTAGTTTCCTTTTTGGGTCCAACCCAAATATGCTCCCGCTCTTAAGTGTGTGACCCGGCAGGCTCATGTTGACCCGGACACGATCTGAGTCTCACTCGTGACCGATCAGTCGGTAGCGGATCCTAGCAGAACATGCCGACTCCCAAGTACCAAAGAGTCATGACGACATACCTTGCAATGCAACTTTCGTCTGAGTCCCTTTTGCCTCACGATATACCTTGTCAAACTACAGGCGAATAATCGTCATCCCTTAAATAGTTTGACTCTCTTTCTCGATCCGAGATAAGTGATTCATTCGACTAACTCTTATTCAATCGCCTTGGTTAACACTTAACCGAGTCACACATTGCCATGCTTTCCGAATCATATCTTCCGAGAGGGCCCAGAGAATATCTCTCCAAACTGAGGGCTAAAATCCCATCTTGGTTATTCACATCACGCAGCTTTCTTCTCAGTCGACCCAAACTCCGCCTTTATAACTGCCCAGTGACGTAACAACGTTTGACAAAACCTAAGTCGGTGATCCTCAATTCGGATTATGGAATAACCTTAGGTCTAAGGATTACATTGATTGAGATATACAAATTACGACTTATTCGTTGTATCTCAATATGGGTTAGTCTGACTAGCTGAACTCTTTTGCCGAATCCGTGTAAGTCGGAATAGCATCTCTATGCCCATGACAAGTGGAACCGTGTCATCAGCCGACTTTCACATTAGTTTAAGTTGTGTGTCTAGCACAACCTCAACGACCAAGGACAATTAGTATAAACAACATGAATATATATAGTTCCACAATCGAATCACATATTCAATGATACATATCATTAGTTCATACATGGATAATAACTTTATGAATACACTGGAAATAACATCATACATGATTGTCTCTAGGGCATATTACCAACAACCCCTGCTTTTATTTTGTTTTAGTTAATTATTACCTATGTTGCATGTAAGACAATATATCCATGGTGTCTCTAGTGAACCTTATATATATATGTTAATCTACTCCTTTATATGGAATGCCTTAAAATTTCTAGTGTTCGGTTATATTACTAATCATGCTGATGCACACTACCAAATATTTCTAGTGCTCGATTATTTTATAATTGTCGAAGAAATACATTAAAAAGTTAAATTGGTCAAAATTTTGTATTGAATTAACTAAATGATCTCACATCGGTGGTGGATGTTGGCAGAAGCCGAGACCGAAGGCATCAGCCGAAGACCTTGGCACGGCATGCAGCCTTTGGCAAATTCCTTACAGGTTCAACAACGGGTTGCCGCCTCCCAACTCCGAATTCGCTTACAGGTTCAACATGGCAGTACTTGAGTTACTGAGGGTACACTCCCATAGACACCTCGATAGGGGTGGCAGAACTGGTGCTGGTGCGACCATGGTGACGGCGAGCTCAGATTCTGGAGGAGGAAAACATGACCGAGCATGGTCGACATGGTGAAAGATCTCACCGGGAACCAATTCTTATGCCCACGTTGTGCCATGTGTACAGCCATGGTGAGGGCGAGCTCCGACTCGGGATGGGGAGGAGAGCGGGCCCGAGTAGGTTCGTCCACGTCCCAACTCCGTGCCATGGCCACGACCTCAGATTGTCGCTCTAGGGAAGAAGAAGACGCGTAATTGATGCAGGCACTAATGCTGCAAGCCTACAGGGAGGAGATCAGGGCCAAGCAGGTTCATCCACGTCCCAGCTCCACGCCGTGGCCGCGACCACAGATTGTCGCTCCAGGGAAGAAGAAGATGCACAATGGATGCAGGCGCCAACGCTGCAAGCCTACATGGCAGTCACGATGGTAGCGTTATAATGGCAAAAACTGATAGGGGCCCAACTTGACGGGCATTAGCCTGATATTTTGTATTCAAACGTAAAGTTGAATTCGTGCCAAAAAAGACCCCTGTGTATTTGGCACACCAACTGTGGGTAATGCGGATTATTACAAGAAACTTGGGTACCGCTTTGCCATGGCGCCTCAACTTTCAGGCTGCAAAATGATATTCTCCTCCATTTCAATCCTTCTTTTTCCTAGTACTACTACTTGCTTTACAGAAAACAATGTTCCAGTTTTCGCAAAAAAATCCTGTCACATGGAAAATTGAGATCATCTCTTTTCATAATACTTCTTGGAAACTCCCCTTGGAAAACTATTGTTTACAATAATGCCAAGATGCAACAATCTACATAATATGGGGAAATTATCATAAACTATGATGTGGATCACAAGATATGGCATATACCTTGGTCGTCCGACTCGAAACCTATTCATACGCACTACAGGACAATTTTGTGAACCTGGTTTCTGAAAAGTTTATCATTTTGCATGGCATGTGATACATGCAAAAGGACGCCATGCACATGTCTTATGTAAAATTTTAAGAACAATCCACCTCATCCTCATGTTACAAATCCTTTACTTTCTTGTGAATCAAACACTTCTTGAAGAAAAATTCTCGAAGGCTCCAAATCTTGTAGGATTCAACTGGACATGATATTCTAATAATACTGTGTTTTCCCTATTCCTTTGTTTTTCCTATCCCGCAAATAAAACAGACCCAATGTTGAGACTCCCACGTGCAACATTTCCTACTACGCCAAGATACACCCATATACCAAATTAATGTGGGAACAGTACATTAACTATGATGTCGATATGGCCATGACCTTTTTTGGTCATTAGGGTTGAAACCTAATAATATTCATACATGGTGGGAAAATATCGCGGGGCTGGTTTCCAAAAGTTGTCAAATCCCATGGTTATCAATTGCCTGGCAGGTTGTACACGTGACATGATAAGATTCTATGCGTAAATATTTGTTTTTCTTTTTTTCTTTATTACATGTGATTTTTTCAAAACGGGTTCAAAATTGTCAAGATAAAAATTCTTAAAAGGAAGTTGAATTTTTCAAAACTCTCGATTGTTTCCGATATATTAACTACCTAATGCGTACCTCCAAAAGATTTTTGTAGAACTTCGATAGAAATCTACCCCTTTCTAGAGCTTCTAGTTCAAATATGACATGATTTTGTTAATAGAGACATAAAGTCATTTGAGTGGCTGAGTTAGCTCAAAAACTTTGAAAACTCATAAAACTTGGGAATCATACGTAAAACATTGTCCACTATATCTGGAAACTTGGCTTGTGGCATTCAAAACCATGTTCTCTGTACTTTCTATGCATAGTATATTCAAGGTGCTAGAGGCCAACAATAATGAGATCTTCTATATGCTAGACATGACATAATCAAATGTACTGAAAGAGATCCAATGGTCAAGGTTTTGCCAATCTATATCCAACTACCGATGTTCGAAGTTATTCGTACACTATATAGTGGTATGGAAATTGTGAAGCAACATAGCAGTTTTTTCTTTTGAAAAGAAGTGTCAAGCACTTACTTCAGATTTTTTTATGGCAAGAAATACGCATAAGAGGACGCCACATGAAAGTATTTGGTTTATTATTTGTTTTATTTTAATGTCTTCAAAACATTATCAAATTTGTAGGCATGCATATTCTTAGCACGAAGTTAGTTGCATTTTTCAAATCTCGTGATGGTTCTCGATATATAGAAAACATTGGTACCAATAAACAGAATCTGTAAAATTCATTTCAAAACATTTTTAATATTTGACTACTTTTTAAAACTAATCGAGTAATCTATATAACATGAAATGTACATATTATGAAAGTACATTTCAAAATGAATAAACTTGTAGTACTAGTTTTTTGTCATAAATATTACTAAGTTTATAAATTAAAGTTGGTCGGAAATAGTTAAGTTTGATTTAGAACAAACGCTAGAAGTACACTTATTTGAGGATGGAGGAAGTAGCTAAATGCACAAGATGCAGCACGGCCAACGTTCATGATTTATCTCATAATTCCTGAGACCTTGAAAGTAAGACAAATAAAAAGGGGTGCGTGCACATCTACTTTGTGGAATATACTTGAGAAATTGAAACGAGGTTGTGCAATATACTTGATAAATCTAACACATCTATTTTGAGATGGAGGGATTATTATTTGGGCGCTAGCTAAATTCAAAATCTCTGTCAAGCGGCAAAATTTATAGTCTAGGCTATGTGAATCGTAGGTATCCAATGTTGCGTGCAAAAATCTCTACTAATATAATGGAGCAGTTTTGAATAGGATCCATAGCACCAATCCTGACCGTTGGGCTGTTAGATCCAATGGTTCAGAGCATCTGGATTCGTGTTGAAGGAGTAGTACCTAGAGAAAACTCCGCCATGTTCTAGAACCATCATGTCACCACCACCAAAATTTCATAGCACAGTAGGTTATATTCTCAATATGTGTAGATAGTTATTATTAATAAACTTAATGTATGCATTTTTTCTGTAACAAGACTATTGACTTAATGTTTGTTAAATCACAAATCATACAGTATATACTTGTGTGTCATGTGCCTTTTACTAGTATGGACATGGATGATCAGTTGATGTTACTCTGGGCCTTAAATTCCTAGATAAATAGGTTACGGTCTACTACCTTTTTCTATTACTAGATGGACGCTAGCCAAATTCAAAATCTGAATCGAGCGACAAAATCACCCACCGACGTAGAAGCATTTCCCACCCCACCGATTCAAAACCTTTGAGCCAAAATCCCCCACCAGATAGTACCATTTTTCTATTATTGTTAGCATGACGCTGGCCGAATTCAAATCTCAATCAAGCGACAATATCCCACACCAACCTTTAAGCATTTCGCGACCCTCTATTTCAAAAACTTTTGTCTTTAAATTTTATGTTCTACCCATTGTTCAGACGATAGATGGGCATGCTAAAGTCAGTAGCTCAGGGGCACGATCGTAATTATATTGCTATTCACCTATAATATGGTCCCGATTCGTGTCGTTTTTCCTGTTGGTCCTCCCAAAAATCCCAAGATCCTTTGTCGCATCCACGACCACCATGCACACCGGCTTGATCTACGGTCTCGTGCGCCACCGCAGAGCCACTTCACTGATGCTCACCCACTGCATCTAGTTCACTGGGTCTCTCTACCACCGACCAGATATGCGATGTCGTTCACCACATCGATGGTGTCATCGACCGCCCAAGCTCTGCTTCCTCACTGTTGAAAGCTACCCAACCATACCGGATCCGTTTCACTAGTGTACACCAGACATGATCTAGTTCAAGGAGTTCAATGTCCACCACTCTAGACCATCTACTCGGTCGTCGTTGTTCACTGCATTGGATCTGCCTTAGCGACGTTATCGTCCACCACGCTCTAGCCGGCATCGATCGTCCAAGATTTTCTTCCCCGACACCAACAGCCACCGCAATCGCATCACCCTCGGTGACTTGGACGTCACCCGCATGGTACAGCCGATGCTTAGACACCTCTCCGACCAAGTTTATCCAAATCTCCAACTTGTTTTAGTTTTTTCAGCAGTATAGCAGGTTCAAGCATGTCGTAGTGAACTGCATTTTTGTAATCGTGCTAGTACATACAAGTCACTAGGCACGCCTATTCTTTGTGCTAGTACATACAAGGTCATTAGACATGTTGGTTTGCATTCGCTGCTCTACAAATTTCAAGTCATACACATGTCTGTTATTTTTTCATACACATGTTCTTAGCTACTCCATACAACAGTAATTTCCTTCTACCGTGTAATTCTTGCAAAATTTGAAGTCAGTGGAAAATATTAGTGTGGATTCCCTACTCTACAGTTGTTGAATCTATCTGGTGCGCCATGAGATCAGTTCCTGCTATTATTTCCTCCTTGGCATCGTTCTGCTATCATGTAGTAACCGTTTAAACTCTTCGTACTAATTCGATTATAATTTTGTTGTTGCCATCTGGTTCTTCAAAAGATGCATCACTAACTATTTCCTTTTTCTTGCATAGAGCTCAAAATGGAACAATGAACATGTTGGTTTGCATAGCCTATTCTACAGGTTCACAAGGGATGCCATTACTTCCTTATCTGGTGCTAGTTCATCCTGAGCAACGGCATAACTGTCCTCTACTTTGTAGTTCACTCGTGGGTTGCATTCCTGCTCTAGAAGTTCTCTTATGATGCCATTATAATTTCTATGTGTTTGATTCTTAGCTATGATAGTAACTACATGCCATTGTGTAGCTCAATGCAAATTCTGAGTCACGCAACAACTCTTTACATTCCAGGAGATGCCACTGCTTCCATATATATATTTGCTGAAATGACCTCGCTAGTTTATATTTTCTAAAATTCTAAGAAACACTTTGTTTGATTGCTCATTTCATTCTAGGCACACTTGTCTAATGCTTGTTTGTCCTATTCTACAGTTCACGAGCGACGCCATTATATCTTGCATTTGGTTCTGGTTCTGGTTCGTCCTAAGACACGACATAACTATCCTCTAAAATATATAGTTCATTCGTGGTTTGCATTCCTGCTCTACAAGTTCTCGTATGATGCAGTTATAATTTGTATCTGGTTCATTCTTTTTTATGAAAATAACTGCATGCCATTTTGTGGCTCAGCGCAAATTCTGATTCCCCCAACGTCTCTTGCAGTTTAGGGTATACAACTACTTCCATATATATTTGTTGAAATGACCAGGCTAGTTTATATTTGCTGAAATTCTAAGCCACCCACACAAAAAAAATTTGATTGCTCGTTTCACGATAGGCACACTTGTTTAATGCGTGCTTGCTTGTACTGTTTGTTTGACGTGTTGGTCAATAATTGAACCATTGACCAGTTGTAAACTCCAGTTCATAGAGTAGTTTGTCTTGTTTGATGTATTAACTTGTTATTACTTAGTTTCCGACTACAATTATTTCTATCACAACCAAAGAGGGGGTTGCAAGATCATGTATCCTCTAATGTAGCTGTCACACTCAAAGGAAGATTGAGAAAGTAAATTGAGGACTCTGTTATCAACTTGATTGTCAACTGAAATGTCAATTTTTCTTTCCCTTGAGTTGATAATATGTAATAATTTTAAGAAGTTTCCAGCTGATGTAATATCTGGATAACTAGCATAGGCCATGTAGGCATTTAGTTGATGCCGTCCACACATGGTGGTGGTCATTACGGTAACTACGCTAGGCATGTCGATTACGGAACAGTATCATGCTTTCTTATTGGCCCATCCTGTATTCGGCTGACAATGAACAGTAAAAACTACTGGCTTATTATACACATTTTATGATATTGGCATGGGCTTCAGAAAGGCCGAAACTGTAAAAGGTCGTAAACATAATGGGTCGATCCGCATGTGGTAACAGGTCGTAATTGTAACATATCGTAACAATGACCTGTCATAACAGTAGCAGGCCAGAATAGAAATAACCCATTACAGTAACATGCAAGAACCTGTAAAATGGCAGAATAGTAACATGTGAAAACAGTAGCGGGCCTCAACAGTAAAGGGACACAATAGTAAAAGGCCAGAATAGTAACGATCCTTAACAGTAATGGCCCGAGAAATTTCCAGACGAGGGCAGTAACAGGCCGACAAATTTACCAAGCTAGAACAGTAAAGGGCCGCTTGTGGGCCTGAACAGTTGACGGTTGGAACAGTAAAAGGCCAGAACAGTAACGGACTATCTCAAAGAAGGGCCGTCAGTAGGTGGCCCACGATGGGCTGCCATAACAGTGATGGGCTGACCGCATGCCTTAAGTATACATGAGCGACTTGGCGCAAGTTGCTAATGGGTCGCATAGTGTTGGACCAACATGGGCCTTCTGTAGGACGAAATATAATTGGTCCTGAAATTTCACGGGCCACTATTGGCTACATTGTTCGGCCCATTTCAAGTAGGGCAGGACAAAACAGTAGCGAGCCATCTTCTTATTGGGCTCTCCTCATGGGTCGCCCTAGTTAGTATTTAGCAGACCTTGGCTGGGCCTGGCTTCTACCACAGTTTTTGTGACTGTTAACAGTGATAACCGGCCGCTAACGGCGGCTGCCATGTGGCAGTTTGCATGACGTCAACAGTCAACGCAACTAGCGAACAGATCTACGACGGAAAAAGTTTTCGTGTCTGAAGGGTTCTATCCGCCACGATCGAAAAAAAAACCGTGGTTAACTCATTTGTGGCTGGGCTTTTACCATGAAGGCCATCCATCGTGGAAGGCTTTTTGGCCATGAAAAACGGGCCTTCAACCATAAAAATCGTCCATTGTAAAAGCAATTTTTTCTTGTAGTGTTACTTCCTAGAGTTATGCTTAAGATATACGTGATTCAGTACCTAAGGACTTAGTATCCTTCCTGGCAGTGGTGAAAAGGTTGTGTGGTTATTATGTGTGATGCCTGATATACATGGTGGATTTATGGTTTCATGGTCTGCTTATATACTGATGAATCTTTTATATGATTTCTACTCAAAGGACTAGATAGATGACATGGACATGATACTTGTGAACCAGAGCTTAAAACAGTGATTCCTTACTTATGGTTAAATTGCTTTGTTCTATCTAGAATGTGATATATGGCTTAAATAAATGATTACTAATGTTGTTAGGAAGATGATTTGAATAGCACTAGTATAGATGTTTGTATTTTCTACATCTTATTTGGAATATGGTGGAAGATAGAACTGATATAGAGGTGCTACTTTTCTTTGGAATGTGCCACGTAGAAGTTCATAAATATATCTGTTGTTATCTAGTTTCAAAACTAGTAAACACCAGTTTGGGTCAATGATGCAAAGTATGGTACCTTTTTTGTGAATTTGGGTATGAGAAATTGAGAATAAATCTTGTATGTGATTATTTATAATACCCAATGGTGAGTTATGCACCCCACCTGGGTGTATCTCTAAGGTTTTGCCTTTGCAAGGATAGATCATGCTCTGATATTGACAAGAACAAATACTAAGCACGATTTCTTGGTTAACTACGAACCTGTTACTTGTTGGTGAGAGGGTGATGATGGTTGCCTTCTCCTCATGGCTCTTGTCTGACCTTGTTGTTCTCCTAATCCACCCCCTCTATTAAGTGACCATCTTGTATGATTTTCTGGTGGCTTTCAGTGATGTTTTGCTGGTTGATTTGGTAATAATCTAGCAAGTGTTGTGGTGGTTCTTGGTGAGCTTGAGTTGTGAATATATGTTGTGGTTGTGATCTGGTGAGCAAATCCTCATTTGCTATGTGCGAGATGTGACTTGATTCACTCCTCCTCTCACCTGCTATTGATGGCACACTCATTGCAAGTAGTGTGTTAGATGCTTGACTGTTTGCCTTTACCTATGGATTAGATCAAGTAATCTGGTTGTTACTTCTACTTCTTTACTATGTCCTTATCTGGTGAAACTTGCCCCTTGGTTAATCATGTTGCACTGAAACCATTCTTATTTAATGAACAGATACTTCATTTGGTGAAATTTGTCACTTCTTATTTGAATTTGCTCAATGATGCATTTAAGATAGTGCATCTCACTGTTCATAGCTAAGAGCAATATTAACACTAACTTTCTATGTTTACTTTGTTTTCTTTATTTGTTTATAGGTACAAGATCTCGTGATGAAGATTAGGAAGATTTACTATAAGGTTTAGTCTAGTATCTTTTCCTCTTTAATTTTGTAATCTTCTTCCTTTTCTTTTTTTTAAGAACAATGTATTATATATGGTTTATTCAATAAAGCTTTCATTCCTTTCATTACAATTGTTTCTGTAATGTAATATGTTATTTATTCATTTATGTTTGAATTATTGTTTTTCAGTAAAGGAAAGAATAAGAAATAAACTTTCTTATTTGAATTCTTCTATTTATATTATACTCATATCTTTTTCATGTATATTTTTAATATATATTCAAGAATTCAAACTTTCTATTTATAAATATATTTTTAAAACAATCAATTCTTAAATACTTCTAATTTTTTAAATATTTTCTAAAGTGAGTCAAATTTAAATAAGAATTCTAATTATTGACCCAGAATCATTATAATTCCTAGAGATCATGTCAAAATTTATAACAATCACTCTAAAGAACTAAATCCAAAATCAAAGTAGTGAAAGAAACTCTGATCTCTCCAAGGTTTTAGTTTGTGAAAACTTTACCCAAATTTTCTTATGCATGATTGCAAATGCACAAACTCTCTTATGTAGCCCTAAATGCTAGGGCATTGTAGTCTCTCCCCCTTAAACTAAACTTCATCCCCGAAGTTACTAATATCACTCTTATCTGAATACGCAACATTTCCTTCTTAATCTTCTCATTTGAAGTTTGGCCATCCTTATCCATCCTTTGGTCTCTTTTGGTGATTTTTAGGTTCCACCCTGCCCCTTTAGGATTACCCACTTGAGATCTCTGACTTATCTAAACTTTATATTCCTTCATAGTGTATTGGAAAAGCTATTTGCTAAGATCAATGAACTAATTCGTAGGTATCATGATATTATGAAGGTTTAATAATGGTAAAGTTTTAGGATTCTTAAATTCTGATGGATTCTAATTAGTCCCTTTCAATGTCCTTCCTAGGAACGAATTGAACTCATTTAGTCCATCCATTCAAAATCACCCTACTTTTCCTTAATTAAGGTATTCGATCATTATATTCCTAATTGAAAATTCTATTGGTCTCAAACTATGATTTATTAGTTGAGACCAGATGTGGTCTAAATATATCTTCAACACTAAATTTATCATCAAACTTGATCATTCTTAAAAATATTTAAATGCTTCTCTTCAAAAAGTATACTAGTTGTTGGTTCTAGAAGTCTAATCTATGATTCACTCTCCCCTTAGGGTTTTCCTAATGGTCTTATGGAGAGATATATGTTATACCCGCACATTTGGATACTCATGTGAACTCTTCATCCTATAAGATGTATGTATAAAATGATTCATACTAAATACACCATGGTGACTTACCACTTGCTAAGTTGTTTTGGACATCGAGGTTGATTTGAGTCATAGCCTCATACTTTATTTTCCTAGAATACGCTCCATCATCAATACTCCTGGCTTACTTGTGATACCCCAGCTGCTACAACATTTCCTCCTTCTCATGAAATTATCAGGTAATTGATCCTGATATGGCCCAACTGTCCACATTCATAGCATATATTCGGGTATTTACCACAAGTTCTTCTCTTCTTTCCACCATGTGTGGTTGCTTCACAACCCGGTGGTTGGTTGGGACAATGAGGTCTAATATGTCCGGATTCCCCACACTTGTGGCAAGTAACTGGATCTCTATGACATTCATTGATATAATGTCCTTTGACCCCACAGTTCTCACATTTGTGATTCCGACGTATCGCCCTTGTTGTATTAGTCTCTTTTTGGACTTCCCTATTGTTTCCATCAGCTTCTGTGACCTTATCAACTTCCACTAGGATAGGTGTATTATACATTAACTCCTGGAACTCTTTGGCATGAACAATCCTAAGTTGCATCCTCATGACTGCTTGTAGTCCTTTCATGAACTTATTTTGACGTTCCACCTCCTTATTTACTTCCTTAATAATGTATTGGATAAATGATTGAACTCCCATACATTCTTCAGAACTGTGAGATTCTTGTTCTCTAAAGCTTCATTATCCTTCATATTCCCTCTATTTATATGAACAACTTCTTCACGGAATTTCTTCTTGAACTCCACCTAGGTACTGATACTTCCTCCCAAAGCTACAAACTTTGAATTTTCCCACCATGTGGCTATTGTTCCAGTGAATAGATAGGTTGCATATCTCACTTTATCCTCATCCCTACATCCCACTATTTTGAGCTTACGAGATGTGTCCATTAACCAATTATTTGCCTCCATAGGTTCTTCTATCATGGAAAATCTCCAAGGTTTGGTTTGTAAGAATTCCACGAACTTTGAATGTAATTCCTCATATGGCTTCTTATGCACGCTCTTCAGTACATCTTGATAGAACTAGCTCTGCCTCGCCATTTCAACCTTCATACCTTCCTCGATGCCCTTCATGTACTGCAGAAGTCCTTCATTGATGATCGAATGTGGCATTGGAATTGACCCATACCATGGGTTTGCGTTGATAGTCTCTATTTGTGTTGTCTCCACCATGTTACGAACCTTCATATCTGCTTCATCAGGATGGTAACTCGTCTCTCCCTCATGTGAATCCATTTACCCCTCTAGACCTATACATCAAGTACGAACATAATGTAACACCATGCATATGCCTGTCAAGTTCAAACTTCATGCACAAACCTAGTCACACAATAAATCAAGAACCAAATCCAAATAAAAACCTAATATATAGCATGTATTACACATGGTTATTATAAAGTAGTACAAACAAACTATTCTCACAACTCTATCTTATCGTCTACTATTACAATACTAGTATATTATAAGCTCTTATTGGTGCATGTGACATACTTTGACTTATTATAGTTATCCTCTAAGTACTACAATATGCACTACCAGGTATACACCCCTTTTCATAGCTCCCACTAACAATGGTTGTCGTCGGATTGAGGACAAGTACGCCATGAGGGGGTCCTCGAGGCGTGCGGAAGAGAGGGGTGTGAGACGTACGGTGTTCTGGGACGGTGAGCACACAAGTTTACCCAGGTTCGAATCCGCCGGCTTTGGACGGATCCTACTCCTGCTAGCAATCCAGTAATACGGCAGAGTCGGAATATTGGTTACAAGGGTTTGCCTGTGCGAGTTGAGATTGTAGACTATTGAGGGTGCCCTAAAGGCTCTCCCTAGGATGGCTTATAAGGATATCTGGCCTAGGGTTTACAGGAGAGATCTATCCGGCTACAACTAAGATTTGGTTACAGGGTACATCCTAAACTACAAGTAACATTATGGGCCTAAGTCGGTAAGTCTTCTGGGCCTTCCCGTAGCCGGACTGGACTCCGTCTCTTCTCCCTGACTAGGCTGCCCGTGAAGCAAAGCTCTAACCCGAAGTGGGCCACCCTGGTTAGTAAGGAACTGTGAGGATACCCAAAAAGTATATCCCCAACAGCAGCCCCCGGAGGGCCTCCAAGATCCAAAGCCGAATTTACCATCGTCTAGCTTGATCTTTGGCTTGCAGAATCTTGAAGGGTTCCTGAAACTTTACGACAAAAAATACGATTCGGGTCTTAAAAATAAGTCGGACCTATCAACAAGTTACTCGGATTTTCTAGCTTGATTTCAAACTAAGCCTGAATTTGGTCTCTAACACCACCTGACACAAGTCATGGTCAAGTCACGTCACCTGACAGACATCCTGTCAGCACGACCATTGGTGGGTCCGCAGTTTGCAGAACCGAGGCGCTGTTTCAATGCGTATGCGGAGATCGAGGCGACGTAATCATCGTGTGGGTCCTTCCCAGTTCCTTGCATGACGCGTGGCAGTTACACTATAGCATTTGCACGAATCTTGGCACGGTTAGGTGGAAATAAGGGGTGAGGATTCTCCTCCTTCTTTCTTCACCTGTTCCTTTGCCTTTTCCTCTCCTCCAAATCTCCCCCACGCGCACAGAGCTCCTCTGTTTGCCCCAAAAAAACCAGTGCCGCCCATCTTAGGTCATCTGCTCACTGGAGAAATGGCTTCTTCATCCTCTTCCGGCTTGGCAGCGGCTTTGGCGACGGTGGCGACAGAAGCGGCTACGGAGAAGGAAATCTTTCGCGAGATCTGGATCCCCTGCATGCTAGATGATGAGAAGCTCCGCGGCATGGAGATAGAAGGGCTCCTCCGCGCCGGCGACTGGCGGAGCGGTGTCGGCGAGACCGTCCCCAACCCACACACCGACGAGCGGGTCCACTTCGGCACCCACCTCGACAGAGTTTTGTCATTTCCTCCCTCGGAGTTCTTCTCCGAGGTGATTGACCATTATGGTGTTCAACTCCACCATCTTCCTCCCAACTCTCTCTTAGAGATGAGCGCTTACACTTCTTTGTATGAGGGATTTCTCGGCATTAGGCCGAGTTTGACCTTATTCCGGTATTATTTCCATGTCCGGAGAAACTCTATTACTGCCGGTGTTCCTTATATCACCGGTACCATTAGTTTTTCACTTAGGCGTGAGTGCGCATATCCAAAATTCTTGCTAGTGACTCGGTCAAACAGTGGTCAGCCATATTCTTTTATCACAAGGATATTCCGGCTCCCGGCAAAGCTACTGCTTTGCCGGCTTTCATCGACGGAGCTGCCACGGCCCAACCGTCTTGGGATGAGGCCACTCCGGCTCTCAGTGACGATCTGATCCTCGCTAAGAGGCGGGTCGAATATCTGATTAAACACAAAGGACTGAAGGGATCCGACCTGGTCCAATGTTGGGTATCACGCCCGATCCAGCCCCTTCATTACCACGGAGACCGACTGATGCACTCCATCACGTCGTCCAAGAAAGACTCCCTCTGCATCAGCCCAGAGCCTACACCACGCAAGGCTACATAAGCCAGATAAAATGGTTGATAAGGGAGCGGATCGAGAGGAGGATCCCGGAGATTTCTCTAGATATGCATACGGCAGAAAACCCCGTAGTGCCGGTAAGCTTTTAACAGTAAACCTTTTTACATGTTTCAATCTTTAAGTTACATTGCAATACTGATATGTTTTCTTCTTTTCAGCTTGCTGACCTCCCCGAGTCAGAATTTGCTCCACTCGAAGGATATCCTCAAGAGTTTTCTCAGGAGAAAGATGTGGTCCCATTGCCGGACATTGTGCTCAAGAAGCGCAAAGCTCCGACAGTGGCGGTTGGCATAAAGGAGGTGCCCGTCATGAAGAGGTTACTTTCAATCACAACTTCCGCCTTTGCACTTTACTCGAATTCTCTTGCGAGATGTAATGTTTCTGACTCTATTACATTCTCAGAGCTAAACAGCTCATCAAGGGCAAGGGGAAGGGAACTTCTTCGAGGCCCTTGCGACAGATGAAGCTTACCATAGCTTCTCCTGTCATGGCTCCTCCGACTCCTGCCCCTCAACCTTCCGCAACGCTGGTGATCATTCATTCTCCGGCGGTCGCAGAAGATCTGGTTCCTTCAACGGAGCCTGCGATCCTTGAATCGCAAACTGACGTCACCATGGGTGAGTTAGGTATAGATAAGGGTGAACCCTCTTTGGGTAATGATCCCTCGGTAGAAACCTTTGCCGAAAACCTTCTCAGCAATCCAGGACTTGCCAAGTTTGGCCTGTCTCGGAAGTATGCTGAAGAGATCCAGCGGCTGGCCAGGCAATGCCTGGAGAAAAGAAACTTATCTACCGAAGAAGAAGCGCAAGAAGCAGAGGACATCCAGCACTCTGATCTGCTTGAACAAGTGCGTCTTCGCAATGAGAGGATCGGGTCCGGTGAGCTTCCAACTGCTCCAGTGACCCCTCTGACTCTCGCTGAGAAGGTTGTTGTAGAAGTGAATGCGAGTTTGGATAAACTTACTCGCGAACAATACGTAAGTCGGAATTCTAACTCCTGTTTTTCCTTTATTTCATATCATATCCTCTAGCCCCCAAGCATGAAGTATGATAAACAATCCGGGTTTATGCTTCTTTAGGATGCCAAAGAACGAACTAGTGTAGCCCCAAAGGCTCGTGCTGATATTAGCAAAAATATTAGCCCGAGTCTTTACAAGCTTTCTGACTTTGGGTATTCTAACTTACAGAAAGTTTATTCCTATAACCATTATTTGTTGAAGAATGTTTGTGATAAGCGGAGAGAGATCAAAGCTCTCCGACTTAAAAATGCTGAGCTTAAAGTTGCCAAGGATGAGGCTAAAGGTAAACATTCCGAGACTCAAACCTTGTCTTTCATGGTTTCATAGTCGAATTTTTTACTGAACTATTGTTCTTTTTTGACTTACAGCGCTGGTAAAACAGTCCTGCGCCATGATTGAAGAGGCCGAGAACCTCAAGACTTTGGTGGTGGAGAACAAGGAGCTTCGCCAAGAGCTGGACCAGCTCAAAGCAGATCATGAGAAGAGCATTGCTCAAATTCTCGAGTCCTCCTCCATGGCCACTGACGAGTGTGATTGTAAGATTGCTGCTCAAGATCAAAAAATCTCGAACCTCAATAATGAGCTTTGCAGAGAGAGGAACCTTTCCAAGGCGCTCCGGGCTGAACTCCGGAGTCTTCGGGAAGAGAAAACCAAGGTTGACGACGTCATTTTCGGTATGTTCCTTTTGTCTGACTTGTCTATTTCTTCGACTTCTTTCAATGTTGGACTTTCTTTAACTTGTTTTGTGTACAGGTCCTCTGAACTTGATGAACTCCACCTCCGCTGAGCCCCGCACCCACCGGCTTACCCAAGTCGGTGACCTGATTCATGACTTCCGCCAATCCCTTGAGGACATTGGCGAAGCTCTCAAGATTCCGGACATGCATAGCATGTCGGATTTTCAGGTGCGGGACAAGGCAAAGGAGATGCCGCAACTTGTCCAGGATTGGAACATGTCCTACGCGCAGACCGCGGGGCAGAACGCTCTCACCATGGTCATGAGCCACCATGGAAACATGGAAATATGGCAAGTGACCAGAGGGTACTGCAAAGTAGATGAAGACGGCCAGGAGCAGCACATCAAGGCCATCATGGACTCCTATGCCGGATATGGGTGTCACGTGGCTGATTTGACCAGCTATGAAACTCCTTTCTTCACCCGTGTGGACACTCCACCTCCGCGTCCAAAAGATTCAGCAGAAGTTTCCGACGATGAACGCACCACCTCGGATGTGGACATCTCAGAACGATATCAAGGCGACGTATCCAGCGAGCCGGAAGCTCCTTCCTCTCCTGCCTCATAGATTACCAGAAATATTTGTGTTATTCTAAAAAAACATGATGGGCCTGTAAATATACAGTACTATAACTTTACTAGTGCTAAGCTTTTGATATATTCAACACTTTTGGCTTTAAATTTTTGGCGTGCCTGAAATGTTTACATAAGCACTTGTATTTTTTCGTCTATACTTATTGTTTATCTGGCTTTCCGCCTCGTCCCTTTCGTGAGCCGGCTAAACCTTCTGCCGGAAACTTTGCCGAGCAACGGAGCTCAATTGCTCAACCAGTTTAAACTCGGAAACAAAGCCGGCTTCCAGTACCAACAATTCAATACTCGTAAAATGCACGCATCCAGCAATCAGATAAAAAACCAAAGTATAGACTAGAAACTTTAGAGTTATACCCGAAGGTAGCATTTTTAGAATCGTAAATCTAAACCAGAACGAACATGACCATAAAGTACATTCACGCATTCTGGGATTTTCGACTATGACATGATCATTCGGAAATAAGATGGTAAAAACTTCTCAGAAAAACTTGAGGCAACCAAAACTTTTATTTCTCATAGAACATGTACATATATATGATTGCAAAGAAGGATGAACTAAGAATAAAAGGGACGTAGCTGAGAAATATTACATGGTATTTCTAACTCATCCAGATTTGTACTTCCTCCAGCTCTCTTTCTCTTCTTAGTAGCAGGTCTTTCTTTGATTGGCCTCATGTTAGTTAAGTAATACGAACCATTGTGCAATACTCGACTAACTAAAAAGGGCCCTTCCCATACTGGGGAAAGTTTGTGCTTTCTTTGTTGCACAAGCCGGAGAACCAAATCGCCTTTATTGAAAGATCTGTTTCTGACTCTCTGGCTATGATACTTGCGTAACTTCTGTTGATAGGATGTTGATCTCATTTCAGCAACAACGCGATCTTCTTCGACTAAGTCGAGATTACTTTGTCGAGAAATCTCGGCATCCTCTTTAATATACGCGGCCAATCTAGGAGAAGTATGCATTAAATCACTAGGAAGAACTGCTTCTGCACCATAGACCAAGAAGAAAGGTGTGTATCCTGTTGACCTGTTTGGAGTTGTTCGTAAACTCCATATTACAGAGGGTAATTCCTCTGCCCAAGCCCCCACACCACGTCATAGTGGTGCTTCGAGTCTCAGTTTTAGGCCTTGTAGGATTAAACCATTTGCTCTTTCGACTTGTCTGTTAGCCTACGGATGTGCGACTGACGCAATGTCAAGCCGGATATTTTGCTCGTTACAGAATTCAGCCAATTCTCCCATAGAAAAGTTACTCCCGTTGTCTGTGATAATGCTATGTGGATAACCATACCGGATTATAACATCCTCGACAAATCTTTTGGTTGTTGCTCCATCACAACTAGTGACAGGTTTAGCCTCAATCCATTGGGTGAATTTATCCACCATCACTAAGAGGTGAGTAGATCCACTTGGAGCTCGTTTAAATGGTCCTACCATATCAAGCCCCCAGACCGCAAAAGGCCATGTTATAGGTATTGTTCGTAGTTGATCAACGTGAACATGAGCTTGTTTGGCGTACTTTTGGCAGCCTTTGCACGTCTTGAGTAATCGTTCGGCATCTGCCTGAGCTGTAAGCCAGAAAAATCCGTGTCTAAAAGCTTTTGCCACTAAAGATTTGGCTGCAGCGTGGTGACCACACGCCTTCGTGGATTTTCCTTAAGATTTCCACTCCTTCTTCTGAAGATACGCAGCGCTAAAAAACCCCAGAAACAGTCCGTTTATAGTGCTCACCTTTAAAAATAGTGTAGGCTTTCGCTCGTCGGATAATCTGCCGGCTCAGAACCTCGTCTTCGGGTAATTTGCCGTCTACCAGATAATCTAGGTAGGGTTGAGTCCAGCTAGGAATTACAGCTAGAACTGCTATTAGAGGTGAGTCAGATTCAGTTGGATATTCCTCATCTACTCCCTTTTTTGAGGGAACTTTGAGGTGCTCTAAAAAAGCGCCATCAGGGACATCTTTCCGCGTAGAGCCTATCCGAGATAGTGCATCTGCTGCCTCATTTTCTGCTCGAGGGATGTGTTGAACCTCAAACCCATCGAACAATTAAGATAGATCATCCACGACAGATTTATATGCTACCATGTGTTTATTTGCATTACAAATATCCGACACTTGTTGAGCAACAAGATCCGAATCTCCATAACACATCAAACGTCGGATGCCAATATCCTTAGCAATCCGGATTCCATGCAGTAGTGTTTCATCCTCGGCAATATTGTTTGTCGCTGTGAAGTGGA
The DNA here is from genome assembly GCA_910589775.1 of Avena eriantha. NCBI lineage: Eukaryota > Viridiplantae > Streptophyta > Magnoliopsida > Poales > Poaceae > Avena > Avena eriantha. The sequence continues at coordinate 68,153,144 of OU342740.1, forward strand.
TCTGCAACACGTATAGAAGTTTATCTCCTTGGGGTGATTTGAGCACCACGCCAGCCCCCGAGCCCCCTCGAGCCTTAGACCCATCAAAGTAGAGTGTGCAGTATTCTGACTCCATGAGGGTCATATTTTCCTTCGTCTCTGTCCAATCAGCGACAAAGTCGGCAAGGATCTAGGATTTGATTGCTGTCCAGGGTTTATACTCAATATCAAAAGCTGAAAGCTCTATGCCCCATTTGGCGACACATCCTGTGGCATCACTTTTGTTGATTATATCTCTCATGGGATCTGTGCTCACCATGGTAATTGGATGCTCCTAAAAATAGTGTCGTAACTTACGAGATGCTAGAAAAACACTGTAAGCCAACTTTTGATAGTGCGGATACCGCTATTTTGATTCTGTTAGGACCTCACTGATAAAGTAAGTCGGACGCTGCACCAAGTGTTCCTGATTTTCCTCCGGTCTCTCCACCACCATGATGATACTAACGACCTAATTTGTCACAGCAAGATAGAGCAACATCGGTTCCTGGGGTTCCGGCGCTGCAAAGATAGGAGCAGATGAGAGTACTTTCTTTAGGTCTTGTAGTGCAGCTTCAGCTTCGTCAGTCCAAACAAAATCCTTGGTCTTTTTCAAGAGTTTATATAATGGTGCGGCTCTTTCTCCAAGCCAGCTTACAAACCGACTGACTACAGCAATGCAACCAGTTAGTCTTTGTATGTCCTTCAGGCGAGTTGTCCTAGAAATATTGAGTATAGCCTTGATTTTGTCCCGGTTCACCTCTATGCCTCTTTGAGACACGATGAAACCTAACAATTTTCGGCTGGTATTCCAAAGAAGCATTTCTTCGGGTTAAGCATGATGTTGTATTTTCGTAGATTGGCAAATGTTTCCTCCAATTAGGAAATCAGAGTTTTGTTGTTTTTGGACATCACCAAAATATCATCCACGTATGCATGTACATTGCGTCCGAGTTGGTCGTGGAGGCAGTGCTGCATCGTGCGTTGGTAGGTAGCTCCTGCGTTCTTTATCCCAAAGGGCATCGTAACAAAACAGAAGGTTCCGAAAGGGGTTACGAATGAAGTTTTTACTTTGTCAGATTCCTTCATCTGAATTTGGTGATAACCGGAATATGCGTCGAGAAAAAAGAGGAGTTCCGAGCCTGCCGTAGAATCGATAACTTGATCAATTCTAGGCAGAGAAAACGGATCTTTTGGACAAGCGATGTTCAAGGCAGTATAATCAACACACATCCTTAAATCAGTGGTGTCCTTTTTAGGGACCATTACAGGATTGGCCGACCACTCAGTGTGGATGACCTCTTCTATGAATCCGGTTTACTCAAGCCGTGCTAGTTCCTTAGTTATTGCCTTACGCTTTTCATCGCCGAAACGTCATAAGGACTGTTTGACGGGTTTAGCGTTCGGGTTTACATTTAAAGAGTGCTCGGAAAGTTACCGAGGTACTCTGGTCATGTCATATGGCTGCCATTGCGAAGATATCTTGATTTGCTTGGAGGAACTTGACGAGCGTGCTTTCCTATGCGCTACCTAGGCCTACGTCTATCTGGGTCACCTTGGAGGGGTCATCATCCTTCAACAGCGTCTTCTTCATCTCTTCTGACGCCTTGAACTACGGATTTGGCTGTGTCACCTCCTTCTTCGTTGCGGGCATCTCGGACGGATCTATGCTCTTCTTGATCTCCTGGTACTCCTGGGCGTGCAGCACGGCTTCGGCAAAGGCGGCATTTCCATCCTCGCACTCTCGCGCTTTCTTCGGGTCTCCCCTTGTAAATACCTCGGTAAAATATGCTCTTAGTTGCATGCCTGGATGAGCGAAAGTGGTTAAAATAGTACGGTAGGAGCCCAGGGCCACCCACAGGTAGACCCGTCGGCCGTCCTAACCACTTCAGAACATCGGGACAAGAACGAGCGGCGTAGTCGGCAGGCGAAGGGATCAACTACATACACAAGTGAGCATGTATGCAAGCCACCATACAACTATTCTCAGAGCCATTCCATCTAAAAGAAATAGAAATATTGCAATGCCGTACGGCAAGATCCAAATATCCTAGATAGAGATAATAGTTTAGGATAGCTCCTCATACATCAAACATCAGAGTATCAGGCGGAAGCAGAAAACAAGATCCGAGTACGGATAAGAAGCAAATCGGCATAAGATGCCACATAAATAAACACATCCCGCCCACAGATCTCGCAGATCCCCATCCCCGGAATCTCTACACCGTGTGATCGTTGCCCACATCATCTGTCTCCTCCACCCAGTATCCATCTTGCGAGTACACATGTTCATCTGAATCAAACAATTTATCGTGTGAGACCCTAGGGGTACTCAGCAAGTATTTATGCCTCTAAAGGGGACATATACCTAGGGTGACGCAATTGCAGCAAAAGATAATAACTATCAAGCCTATAGATACTCGCTAACCATCCGCCTAACCAATGATAGACAGATGTCCGTTAATTAGTAACAACAGTTATAACAGTAATTAACAGATCCATCTTCCTTCTCAGTTACCAACGAGAAAGCGGACGAACAACCCATCCGTTGGCAGTTTTATTAACCATTCCATGAGTATTGCACTATTTACTAGGCAGGTGTTTAGTCAAATTAAAAGCGGTACTTTAGTTATACTTGTCTATAATCGAGAAACTGTGCTCCAAGTCGTCCATAACCGCGGACATGGCTTTCAGAAAGATTTACCCTGCAGGGGTGCACAAAGAGCAACATACACTCGATCAACCTCGGAAAAACCAACTCAAAACCCAACGAGGCATTCACGACAAAGCGATCATAGGATTCAGAAATATTTCAGGGGGCCACCCCATTAAGCTACCCGCAACGAAGTTGGCCGACCCCAAGACGGACCCAAGGTTTGCGCCAATGGCTCTAAACGACTGGGAACCCGAAAATGTGACTGGGCTTGTCGATACCACGAAAACACTCCGCAATCCAAAACAGTACAGGTGCTCCACGCAAAATCTTAATAAGCAGTAACATGGCATAAGTACAGGATAGTAATTAAAACCCCAAACTAGTTTGTGGCCCCAAGAAATAGAAATGAATCAAGCTCTGGCTCGGGGGGTCCATAAGGCCTCCCGGATTTGGATAGTCAAGGAATAGGAATCAAGTACTCAGGGTCCTACGGGACACAAGTGAGCATGAAAAACCAAATAGCAGATGTTGCTCACCGGTGCCTCTTTCATTAGTTATCCCATTACTACTCAGGTTATGTTGTTTAGGTACGTCGTTATTCATCAGACACTCACATACCCTACACATGTTGTTCTACGACTCGCATGGCTCAAACAACTCCTATAGTAATGGCTCATGGGATGGAGGAACAAGCTTCGGTGGGGATTAAAAGTATAGGCTATGCAGTACTTGGGATTCAATTAATGCAATCGCGACTCAATGATGCAAGAATAAGATAGAGGAAATAGGTACTATATGTATGCAAGCATGTGGTAGTGCTTGCCTGGTAGCTCAGTTGAAGCGAGAGATGGATCTGGGTAGAACTCCTGTGATTCCTGATAATTCTCCTGCTGGGCGTCTATTCGAAGAAGAACCAAACAAACAAGGGCCAACATAAATAAAGTACATAAATAAAGTGCACTAAAAATGCGACGAGCAAACAAGCATGCCATGATGAATGATGCACAATTACATGGCAATAATGTAGCATGGCAAGGGTGAGGTGTGGGAACGAGAATAAATCATTTTAGTAATTATTTGGTCAAGTTTTACTGCCATAAACAGTTCTGATTTTTAATAATGACATGATGCATGCTTCAATTCAGAACATGGAATGCATAGTTAGAATGGGCTCGTCGCGCTGATCGATTTGGACATATTATTTGTCGAATATGGAGTTGTAGTTTTAAAGTTATTAATTATTTAAGACAAGGCCTTTTTATTGCATTTGAACAATTTCGAAAAGTTAAATTGTTTAAATGATATTTTGAATGGCATATTTGAAATCCTCACATTTTTCTGATTCAAAAACATATATCATTTCTATTATTTGGAATTATAATTCAAAAGTTATTAAAAACATATTTAAATTTGAATTTAAACATTTCTGAAATTGTTTTTTATTTAAACAGAAAAGCAGGCAGACTTTTTCTACTCAGTCACACCTAGCCCTAGTCACTGACGGTGGGACCGATGCTGGACTTGCGCAGCTATGCGCGCCAGCCAGCCACAGGGACTGACTGGTGGGAACAATGGCCTCGCGGGTCCACTGCGCGTGCGGCCAGCCGGTGGGCGACACGTGGCGGATCCGGGGGACTACGGGTCGAGGATTACAAAAACTCGGGAGCCTTTTTGCAAAACTGCCATGGGAGGCTGTCTGGTGGGCCTGGGGTACTACGGGTTGAGGCAAAAGGTGTGTGGGGGGGGATTTGCAAAGTACCCAACTGGTACTGTTTTTCTTCCCTTGCGGCTTTGACGAAACTGACGGACGGTGCGCGATGCCACGGCGGATCGAACTCGTGACCTCTCGTACGCGTGCAGGCGGCGGTGACCAAAGCGGCTAGGTAGGATTGCTGGTAGGGGAGGGATGCACGGCTAGATCTACCTCTGTGACGCCACGGTGTGGAAGCCGACCGCGAACGCCAGCGCGCAGAGGGTGTTCGGCGGAACGATCGATGCGACCAGGACACGACGGCGATGGTGAGGATGTCTAGGAGGATCAGGGCCTCACTGTGGTAGGGTTTGTGGAGCTGGATCGGGTCGGGGCGCCGGGGATCGTCGGCGAAGCAGACATACGCTCGGCTAGGGTTTCTCTCGGCTCGACAGCGTGCAGCGGCTGCAGGACGTCTCCTCCTCACTGTCGTGCACAGGGGCGTTGCCGGGGTCCTCGCTGGTCTTCCCCAACAGCCCAACGACCACGCCGCCGGCTAGCAACGAGGAGGTGGAGGTGGAGGCCGACTGATCGCCAGTGGTGGAGAGGGGGTAACGGGGAGGAGAGGGTTGGCGCAGGGGCTAGGGGAGGGGCACTGTGGCACGGCAGAGGGGCGAGGGGGTGCAGATAAGGACGGGGTGGAAGGGAGAGGGCGCCGTGGCTTGGTGGAGAAAAAGGTGGCTTCGGCCACCTTTTCCCTGCTCTCCTCCTCACGTGCTAGGCACGGCGCGGCAGAGCGAGGGGCTGCAGCTGGGCCAGGGAGAGGAAAGGAGTGGCCTGGCTCGGGTGGGGGCTTTGCTGGTAGAGAGAAAAGAGAGAGGAGGGAGAGGCTCGGGTAGCTAGGGTTGGGGGATAGCTCGGGTTAGGGTAGGGGAAGGAGGGGTAGCTCGGCAGGTTAGGGTGGTGGTGAGGTTAGCAGGTTAGGGTAGGGGGTGATGGCTCGGCAAGGTGAGGGTGAGGTGGTAGGGTTGGGGTTAGGGTTTAGCTTTTTCTCATGATCAAAAGCATGAGGGTGACATGGGGTGGCATGGGTGATTAGGGTTAGGGTTTAGAGGGTGCATGATCATGGCATGAGAAAGTATAAGGGAAAGATGGATATGGGATGATCTCACATGATCATGTATGGGAGCATGCACATGTGGGGGTGGATGAGGGTGGAGAGCTTGATGCACATGGCAAGGAAACAAGATCAAGGTGAGGAAGTTTTGAGAGGGAAAATAGGAAGCTCAAAGAGATGATCCACTCAAAAATTTAAGAAAAACCAAGGAAGACAAGATGGTGGTGGTTATTGCATGACCCATGCAAAAGCATTAAATGCCATGTTTTAATCTTGTGAAAACAATAGTAAGGTATCATGGCATTATTCACATGCATTCCCAAAATGTGGAGTAAAGGCCAAGCAAAAGAAAAATAAAAGGAGGTTCCATGGGGATTAGATGGATGATGCTCATATTTAAAGATAGTTTGGCCCTGCTAGTGTGTATGTTCCACTAGATGAATAATAGCCTCAAAAATATCCCAACATGAGCATACATTCAAACCAATCCATATGGAAGCTAGAAAAAGGGGTACCACTCACAAGTCTTGCAATGGTGGCTCCACATGTCAATAATGTGAAAACAACATGATGCTAGTGTGAGGGCATGTGGAAAATAGAAGTGGATCCATCCCAACCCACATGAGCTAAATTTAAATGCCAAAGGAAAAGTGTAAAAGCTCATGGATAATTAGGATGGTGGAATTATAAGGTGGTGACAAGGAAAAGGTGGTGGAGTGGAATAAAATATATGCGCCCCAACTCAACTTGGGCATCAAGCATTTATCAAGAACTAAATACAATATATCAAGAGCCAAATACAATTACTAATGCATATGAGAGAAGAACCAAATGAAAACGGTTTTATATGATGCTCAAATGCAAGGTGGCATGATGACATGAGCATGATATAATTATGATGCAACAATTATAAGTAGGAAGTAGCAGTTATATTACTAGACCATGTAGCATTACATATATTAGACAGATGGGATGCTACACCCCTGATGGTGATCACGCCGTTGGGACCTGGAATTTTCATCATATTGTAAATGTAACACGGACGAGCCATAAAAGCCCAGTAAGCCGGACGTCTGAATATAGCTTGGTATGCGCTCTTAAACGGGACCACTTCAAAGGAAAGTGCCTCTGTCCGATAGTTCTTTGGAGTTCCAAAGGTAACATCCAAAGTGATCTCTCCCAGGGAATTGGCTTGTCTTCCTGGGACAACTCCGTGAAAGATCACAGAGCTATGGTTCAGCTGGGTTTCCGAGATCTTCATCTGGCATAGCGTTTTGACATAGAGAATATTCATACTGCTACCACCGTCCATGAGGGTCTTGGAGAAACCATAACCGTCAATAAGTGGATTGACGATTAAGGCGTATTTTCCTCGCCTGTGTAGCTTAGGCGGATGATCAGCGCGATCAAATGTGATTGCCACTTCCGACCAGTCGAAAATTTGGGGGACAGCCGGAACTGTTGCATTGAGCTCATGTAGAACTGCTTTCTTGACCTTTGCTGGTTGAGACCCGAGGAAGGTGACATATGTGTCTTTCTTGGTCGGAAATTTTTCTTCCCTTCCGGCTTGGGATTTGAAGCGTCAGCTTCCTCCATGTCGGAATATTCCGTGGTCTCTGTGTGTTTTTCGGGATTCTACTTTCCCTTCTTCCGCTTAGCTTTGTAGCCCGCGGTGTCATATCTTTTGATGTCTTCATTGAAACGACACTCGGCGTTGGTCTGGGATGAGCCCCCATTGGCATCTAAGTGATGCACACATTGGTTATTGGCAATGTCAGCCCAAGAGTAGGTTTTGCCTGGTTGCTGGTCTCCTCTACCTTGAACCCTTGAAGTCCCACGGTCACGTCCGCGGCCTCCGCCGCATCCTCCTCGTCCTCCAGACCCGAAAGTAGCAGTGACCACTTCTGTTTCCGCGTTGGGTTTCTCTTCCGAGGTATTTTTGCGCTTATAAGCTTGTTGCTTTGGCTGTTTTGCCGACTTTGGCACAGCTAGGGCAGTGAGTAATCCCTCTGCATCGTTGTCGGCATATGCATACTTGCTCGCTGTTTCTATCATCTCTCCCAAATCAGTGACCTTGTCACACTTTAAGCGATAGCGCAGTAGACCAATTGGGAGTCCTATGATGAAAGCTTCAATCACAGTTTGATCATTTACTCCTTCACAGGAGTTCTTGGTGTCGATTCATCGTCTGAGGTAATCCCGGCAAGTTTCTCCGGCTTTCTGGGTGCAACGCTGTAGGTCTCCGACCGTATAGGGCCTCCGATATGTGCCTTCAAAATTCTGAAAGAACGGACTTTGCATTTCATACCAGTTGTGGATGGTGTTCTCCGAAAGTTCATTAAGCCATGATCGTGCCATCTTCCGCAACATAAGTGGGAGATACCGGGTTGCGACCAGGCTGTTTCCGCCTTTGGCGATGCAGCAAGCTTGGAAAAAAATCCTGTAGCTAGGTATCTGGCCGAGCAATGCCATCGTAGGCTTGGATATGCCTTGAGATAGCAAATCCTTCCGGGAATCTTGTAGCTCTGATGCATGGTCCGAAGCACTTTGGGCCCACGTAGATATCATCGTTTTCGTAGCGCCGCGCCTCTATATTGGAGTTGATCATGTGCCTTGCGTCGTTCGGGGATAGAGATCGTCCCGAATGTCGGTTGTGGCTGCGGTGCCTTGGAGCCGGACTTCGGCTTCTGCCACCACCTCCCCCGCCACGTCGTCCTCCTTGTCCCCCTTGAGAGCCGTTGTGATGACTACTTGGTGGAGAGGGTGGGGCAGCTGGATTATTTTCGGCTGTTCGCCGGCCTCCGTTCGGAGCGTCATTATTCTGGTTCCGGGGAGAGTCTTCACTATGACGAGCTCCCTGCCTGCTTGTCCCGGCATGGTTTCCGTCGTTCCTTCATCCGTCGTTCCCACTACGATGAGGTTCAGCCGGGTGGCTTGTATGTCTAGGAGTTGGCATTTTCTAACGATCCTCCTCCCGACGTTTCTCTTTATCTTCTCCCCTTCGATCATTCGACTCTCGTCGGGGAGGGTTCCTTGGATACAGTGCAGCAATAGCATCTTGCTCGGCCACTGGAGCAACGTTGCTCCAGTCACGCGCAGTTCTGCGGTGTTGTCATGACGATCCGGTTCTCGAATAATTGTCTTCCCGGCGTTCGGGGCGATGATGCTGCTCCAGAACGCGCTGGGGTCTTATGTCAGCCCATGCCGGATCTGTGTGACATTGGTCGGAATCCGAGACCAGTTTTTGACTTCTGGACATGGCGACCTTTTGCTTCTCCAGTCCCTTGTTGAGTAGTTTGATTCCCAACTGGATTTCCTCCGGTCCTGGATTAGCCGACAGAATTTCTCGGGCTGCCACGGTATTCTGTACTGGGGTTGGATATACCCAATCTCCTTTACTATCTTTCCGAGGCTTCCCTATCTCATCTCCGAAAAGGACGGCGTGGATCTGCGGGAATTGGTTGTCATTGGTGTGACGCTTCCTGGTCTTCTGGAATTGCCCGGAGTTGTACTTCCCCGCAGATGCTATGTGTTTCTTTAACTCCTCAATGTTTTTGGCTTCATCGAGGAGTACTTGATGACGCGCTTCTAGGGCCTGCGCTCTCTCATCCAGTTCTTCAGCAGTAAGCTCTGCAGCTGTAGGAATAGGTGTGGTTAATGCAGCATCGATGAGTTTACACGCATCTTTAGTGATCACGTGTCCATCCACCAATTCTTCTTTTTTTGGCTCGTCTGGGATAAGTGCTCCATCCGAGTCTTCCTTATATTCCTCGGCAATCACCTCCTCTGTCAGAGGGTATTTTGCCGGGGTCTTGTTCTTCTTATTATTCTTCTTTTGCCTTCTTGACAGCGCCGGTAGCAAAGACGGCTTTGGGTCTGTTTCCCGGAGTCAAGCTCTGATTAGTTCTTTCGGACATCTAGACCTCGGGATTATCTCCGACTTCCATATCATCCTACGCTTTGGGAGAGTGTTCCCCGGATCCTTCATCCATGGCTTCTCCTTCTTCTGCAGCTTTGGAGTTATACTCCTCTTCATATTCCGTGAAGAACTTTCGGAAATCTACTGACGTCATCGACTCATCCGAGGATGCGGGTACGTCGGTGTTTGTTCCAATTGCCTCAAGCACAGAGTCGGTGTTTTCTCCAGCATCGGCAAAGCCGGATCTGGATCCCACATACCCGACAAAGTGTGACGCGTGCTTCCTGAGGTACCTGTGGCTTTCGCGATCAGCTTCGTCGAAACTTTTGATGGTCTCGAGAATTGCATTTGTGCTTCCGTCTTGCATTATCATACGTCGTAGTGTGTACCTTAGGAAAGGCCTATCTGTCCTGGTGTCATCAGAGCCGGAATCAGTGTCGTTGATATGCTCCTCCTGGATTTCGACTTCCACGGGTGTGTCGATCTGGGATCCGGCTTCTCCGAGGAGATCCACTCTAGATTCGACTTTGACCGCTAGGTCTTCCTCAGACTCGGATTTCTCCACTATCTCTGCAACTGGTGCGGGCTGGGTGGGATTAGGTTTTTCTGAGATCCGGAACTCTGACGCCTCCGCGGGCAAAGGGGACCCAGAATATTCTTCTGCCTCTATCATCACCGCTGGGGTGGGTGGGGCAGGCTCAGCAAAATCGATGTAAACATCGATCTCGCCAAAGGACATGATTGTGTAGGCAGTCACGGCCTCCCTAGCCGGAATCCAAGTCTCGTCGAGAACGATGAGAGGGATGTCGCTGGCTTAGAGGATGCGAACGACGGCGATAGTTTCTCCGATTCCGATTCTCGTAGATTCCGCTCGGAATACAGATCCGAAGCTCACTTGCCCCATGGTGGGCGCCAACTATCGTCAGATTGAGGAAAAGTACACAATGTGGGGGTCCTCGAGGCGTGCGGAAGAGAGGGGTGTGAGAAGTACGGTGTTCTGGGACGGTGAGCACACAAGTTTACCCAGGTTCGAATCCGCCGGCTTTGGACGAATCCTACTCCTGCTAGCAATCCAGTAATACGGCAGAGTCGGAATATGGGTTACAAGGGTTCGCCTGTGCGAGTTGAGATTGTAGACTATTGAGGGTGCCCTAAAGGCTCTCCCTAGGACGGCTTATATAGATATCCGGCCTAGGGTTTATAGGAGAGATCTATCCAACTACAACTAAGATTTGGTTACAGAGTACTTCTTGAACTACAAGTAACATTATGGGCCTAAGTCGGTAAGTCTTCTGGGCCTTCCCGTAGCCGGACTGGACTCCGTCTCTTCTCACTAACTGGGTCGCCCGTGAAGCAAAGCTCTAACCCAAAGTGGGCCACCCTGGTCAGTAAGGAACTGTGAGGATACCCGGAAAGTATATCCCCAACAATGGTTACTACTTCTTACATTTCACCTTCTTCTTAGTACTTCTTGGAATTCCTTCTATGATAACGTGAAGTCCAAAGACTACCTTCTGGAACATAAGAACATCCATAGGGTGCGTACTATGAATCAGATGTACATAGATTGAGATTATCCATTGAAAAATGACTAGAAGATGTGCAATTTTCTGCAGAAGTATTCTGCCCAGCTTCAAATGCACTTCTAAAGTAAAACAAATCTTCCACCCTAGTGTTCACACGGTCATGTTGAGCTGTGTAATCACTCTCTTACGAAATGTCAAACTTGGCATTCCCCTAGCTTCTTGCTCAACTAATTATTTGGCTCCTAGATCTTCAGGTGATTAAGGGTCATGCTAGTAATAGACATAGGTTTTAGACTAAGAATCATCAAGCTCAGTTTCCTTGTGCACCTCCTCTAAAAATACTTTTTTAGGGTACCTATCTTCACTATCAACTTCATTCTAGGTTATAATGCCTTTACATGATCAATGAAATTCTCAAAGACAGTATCCAATTCTTGGACTAGAACTAGTTAAGTGATATAACCTAGATTGAGTAAGGACTTATAACAATTCATATATTCGATAGCTAAAGTGAATTCAATTTGCATGTGAGCAGCATGATCCAACTCAAGCTATAGACTTAGAGAATCATGAGATATAGTAGTATGAATACTACCTCCTAACTCCTTGAACTTCTACTCGCGGTCATGGTTATTCCTTCTACTACGATAATTTAATACACCACTGCCATACATCTCAACTATGTTGATGGCATTCTACCATTTATACTCCACATTGTGGTTAATATAATCACAACCTATTACTTAGCTAACGCCTACTCGTCATAAGAACGCTAGATCTTGACAAGGAGTCGAGATCCATATCCAGACTCCACAGAAGTCGCCTTAAAATATTCATCCATTCTCCTCCATAGTCATCTAAAATCCTATTCGGCACTTGAACGTTTAGGCTTGGATACTGAAAGATGCCATTCCTTGCTGTAGATAAGATATTATAGCTGGTTCTACTAAGTGATAACTCAATGTTATTATCCTAATTGCATCATAATAATGAATTATTGCACTAAATATATGACAAATAATTCACATTTGAATCATCATCATATATCTAGAGAACTCTTTATTGTTGCTAATATACTTTCTACAGGTTCTACCCATTTAATAGGTTTCCAACCTAAGGTCAAAGTGTTTGCTCTGATACCAATTGTGGTGACCCGGCATACCACTACATGATGTAGTACACTATAGTCATTGACATAACACCAATGAAACAATGTTCCACTAGTATTACACCCCTCAGAGTGGTACAACAAAAACATAGAAGGTCCAAGGCATATCTTTATATTACATATATCACATTACAGAAGATCCAAGAACTTCCTCGACGTAACAAGGATTATAATTTACAAAATAGAAGCAGAAATAGCAACTCGAAGTCGATTCTAGAAATACTACTACTACATAACTAGCGCTTGCAATTGTTGTTACAGCAATGCTCTATAGAAGTAGATCCTGTTTTCTAAGATTACTTATATGCTACGCTTCAGCTTGACTTCTAGGTTTTCAAATGTAGAAATTGACCCTGTTGATCTTCGTTGGATATCTTTAGTTCTTCAAGGTGTTTCACCTCCTAGGTTCGCCATTGAGTGCTCCAGAATCTAACAAGGGTTAAGCAGATACGGTTGAGTACGAGTGATCTCTACGCACTTCTATTCTTGTAGACACTTGTTGGGCCTCCAAGTGCACAGGTTTGTAGAACAACAGCAAGTTTTCCCTTAAGTGGATCACCCAAGGTTTATCGAACTCGGGGAGGAAGTGGTCAAAGGTATCCCCTCTCAAGAAACCCTGCAATCAAGATACAAGAAGTCTCTTGTGTCCCCAACAAACCCAATACACTTGTCAGGTGTATAGGTGCACTAGTTCGGCGAAGAGATAGTGAAATACAAGTGGGATGGATAATTATAAGTGGTAACGGTGATAGAAAATAGCTTGATGGTGTGGAAGAGACTAAAGGCAAACTGAAATTATGACGGAAGCAAGCAAACATGTAACAGATCTGGTAGCAAATGGTCTTTCAATGTTTAGAAACAAGGCCTAGGGATCATACTTTCACTAGTGAACACTCTCATATAAATATCTTATCTTTATGATACTACTCTTAACAACTCTCCGGTTGGACACTCTAATCCATGGTAGGGCTATAACAGCACACCTCAAAGTAAGCCTTTCCAATCTAGATAACCCCACACTGTCACCTTGAGCACTAGATGGTTCCAACAAACACCACAATTTCATAAAGACATCCAACTCCAAATATAACTCATAACAAGTATTTGTAATCTCTCGCCTAAGTGCCACCATGGTGTGCAGGCTGTCACTTTCACACACATGGGGAGAGTAGAGATCTAGTAAAGCACTTCAGTAGCAAGGTAGATCTACTTGATTACAAAGGTCATGATCACAATATGATCATGCATAGAGAGAGAGAGAGAGATGAACACATAGCTACAGGTAGAACTCTTAGCCTCAGGAGAGAACTATTCCCTCTTCATCATGGGAATCAGCAACAGTGATGGAGATGGTGGTGGAGATCGATGGAGATGGCTCCAGGGGCACTTCCCCATACCGGCAGGGTGCCGGAACAGAGACTTTATGTCCCCCCAATCTCCCCTTCGGTGGCGGTGGAGCTGCGGAACTTTTCGTGGCTGGAGGCTTGATGATTTAGGGTTTATGCATCGGGAGGCTCTTATAGGCGAGAGGAGAGACCGAGGGGGTGCCGGAGGGGCCCACACCATCCCCTGGCGCAGCCTGGCCTGGCCCGCGCCAGCAGCTGGTGTGGCCAGCCCCTGGCCCCTCTCCGTCTCGTCTTTTGGCTCCGTGAGCTTCCTGTAAAATATCGACTTTGGCTTTTGTCCGGTCCAATTCTAGGAATATTGATTTTCTGAATTTCCTAGAACCAAAAACAGCAGAAAACAGGCAGCTGGTACTGTGGCTCTTGTTAATAGGTTAGTCCAAGAAATCATATGAAAAGTACTCCAAAGTGTGGACAAAACATAAGAAAGTAGATAAAACCAAGCATGGAACATCAAAAATTATAGATACATTTGCAATGTATCAACATCCCCAAGCTTAACTCCTGCTCGTCCTCGAGTAGCTAAGTGATAAAAAGAAAGAATAATTTTTGAGGTGACATGCACCATAAACTTGATCAAAGTATTTGTAAAACATTGAAAGCTGGGTTCATAGTACTTCAATCATAGCATGAAAGACAAAGTTCTAGCAATAAGACAAAGCAACTATGTTACAACATGAAAAGGCACAAAAAGAAGATTCATGAATAACAATGCTTTGCAAGACGTTTGTTTCTTTCACATAAATAAAACATAGCATAATAACATTCAGCTTGTCCCTCATAGAGTAGCAAACATAAATGCATAGGAGACCTTCAAAGTTCATAAGAGTGACTAGATACAAATAGTTTAAAACAAGCAACATCAAGGTATGCATCAATCATCTAGTCTTGGGACAATGCGCATAGAACTAAGAATGGCCACTATGCTCTCAGAGTAGGTGCATAAAGATAGAAGGTGGAGACTCAACATAAAAGTAAAAGAAAGGCCTTCATAGAAGGAAGTAGAGATTCAAGTCTCATCAAGAGCATCCAAAAATTATAGTACTTGTAAGCTTTCAGCTCTCATTGCCCCTATCATAAGCATCTTGAAGTGATTAAGGTTAAAGTAACACAACTAAGAGGATATGCTTGACTAGTTATAAGCCGAAATCTCATGCCCCTTACTTACGAAGACCGAACCTCGTGCTACTCAGCTTTAGTCACGAGTAAGCTCTTGTCATTGTAAGTACATGTGTATCATAAAGAACCGCCAACAGGGTACCCCTTTCACATGATACAGGAGCTATCCCATAATCAAAATGACAAGGCAAGAAGACAATAAGCATCTCAGCAATCTTTTTATTTGCTATTTGCATAGGTTTTTATTGAGGATGCTTCATAGAGTGCTCATTATGGTGATGCTGCAAGTTTCCACCATGATTAGGCACGGCTTAGGCTAGCGTCCTAGGCGTTTCTCTAACACACATACAAACTCCATGATCTTACAAGTTCCACTTTTATTTCACACCGCCGGGATCCGTAAGCAAAAGAACATGATATCAACGGGGTACAAAGTACAAGTGCAATGTTGAAAGCGTTCCCCATGATACATGGTTCTGCTAATTTCAACTTATAAAGAGCAAGCATATACGCAGCAAAGAAGGACCTATTGGTTCATGTTTATTAAATGCAAAAAAGTAAAGTGTGCCATCAAGTTTGTGAGAGCTTTAATCACTAGTTTTCTCATAACAAATTTAATTTGGAAGGTAGAAAAAAACATGAACATACTTGGAATAGCATATGCTAGTAGGTAGGTATGGTGGACTCTTTGTAATAACTTGGTTTAAGTAGTTGGATGCATGAGTGGAACTCACACTTGGTTACGGAGGCTAGCAAAAGACTGGGAGCGACAAACTAAGAGAGCAATAATGGCCATAATCATGCAGAGTGACAAAACAACATTGATCAAAGCATAAAGTGATACTACAAGTTTAAAACTAAAGGATGATAAAGGCTATGGTGACTTTAGATAGTCATAACATGGTGTGAGCATACGCCAAGTCAACCCAAATAAATCATCAAAGGAGAATACCACTATACTATGCTTTAATATGCTAAAACAACGCAAGATTCATCCAAGGCACATTAACCAATCTCAATTGTTTATAACAAGTCATGCTACAGCAAAGAATACTAAGCATAAAGCCAAAATAATATCAATCATGGCATGAAAAGCATAGGCCACAGTCAAAAACAAGCTCTCTTTACCACTTAAGCATGAACTTTCCTACTCTTTTCCAATCCAAACCAAACTATTTGAAAACCAATGTATGAAAGATGGGGTCCAACCAATTTATTCAGAAAACTAAGCAAACCAAGCAAATGAAAAACCAAAACGAAAACGAAAAAGAGGACGCTCCAAGAACAACACAACTGTGCATGAAGCAATAAAAATGAAGTGTTTGGAAGAAACATGGGATTTTTATTGATGAAGAAGGGGATGCCTTGGGCATCCCCAAGCTTTGATGCTTGTACTTCTTGGATATTTCTTGGGGTGACACGCGTGGAATCCCCAAGCTTGAGCTTTAGTCCATTCTTCATCTCATTACTCATTCCTTCCATACACCTGAAATTTTTCCTTCATACAAAACTTCACACAATCTTCATTAGCAACATTAGTGCACTCAAGATAATAAGTCTTTAGGTTCAGTTTCAACACCAATAAAACACAAGCTACTATATCACTTCCCTCAAAAAGCTCAATTCCCCAAAAGAACTCAAAAAGGAACCAACAAGAAGCAAATGCAAATAATGGCAGAAATCTGTCAAAACAGACCAGCAGGTAAAGACAATTTTTTTCGAATATTCTGTACCTCAAGTCGAAAAGTGTTGAACTAGTGAAAGTTAGATAACAACCTGGGGCAGAAGCACAAAATTGCACGCCTCAAAAGGACGTATAGAGATTTTACACGAATTTTACGGTGAAGCATAGAAATCTGTTTCGGGACAGCAACTTTCCCAGTCATTACTTCTCTCTCATTAGAGGTTACTCTTAGCACAAAAAGCAAATAAAAAGGATAAGGAGCGGTTATTACTAAAGTAATAACTTCCAAGACTCATCTAAAACTTTTGGGTCATCTCCCAATAAGTACTTTTCTTTAACGCCTTTAAGTTAGGCATGATAGTTTGAGAAGATGCTCACATAAGAAATATGAATTGAAGTAAAAGAGAGCATCAAGAAGCAAATTCAAAACACATTTAAGTCTAACCCACTTCCTATGCATAGGAATCTTGTAAAGAAACAAGTCATGAAAGCACAAAGCAACAAGCATAGGAAAGCAAAACAAGTGCAACTTAAAAAAATCAACCTAAAGAGGGGAAACTTAATATTATTGAGATGCATAAAACCATGTTTCCCTCTCTCATAATAACTATAAGTGGCATCATGAATAAAATTAACAATATAAATATCACATAAAACATTCTTATCATGAGCCACATGCTTAAAATAATTAATACTCTCCACGTAAACATACTCATTCTTATTAATTGTAGTGGGAGCAAATTCAACAAGATAGCTATCATTATTATTCTCATCACCATAATCAATAAATATAGGAGGCATATTGTAATCATTAATTTTCTCCTCAATAGTAGGTGGACTGAAAATATCATATTCATCATTATAATCATCATATATTGGAGATTTGGTATCATCAAAGTAAATTTTCTCCTCCATGCTTGGGGGACTAAAAAGATCATGCTCATCAAAACCAGCTTCCCCAAGCTTAGACTTTTACATAGCATTAGCAATAATGGTGTTCAAAGAATTCATACTAATAACATTGCTATTAGCATGCAAATAATGTTCCATAGGTTTTTTAATTTTCTCTTCAAACACTTCATGTACTAACTTAAGATAAATACTATAGAACTCTCTAATTTTTTTGTTGTTTCCATTAAACCTAACTAGTGAAAATAAAAACAAGAAACAAAAAGACAAAAATGCAGAATCTAAAGGAAATAACTTCGAGCACTCACACCGCAGGATGTGAGTACCTTTTACCTTACCTCCCAAGCAACGGCGCCAGAAATAGCTTGATGTCTACGCACTTCTATTCTTGTAGACAGTTGTTGGGCCTCCAAGTGCAGTGGTTTGTAGAACAGCAGCAAGTTTTCCCTTAAGTGGATCACCCAAGGTTTATCGAACTCAGGGAGGAAGTGGTCAAAGGTATCCCCTCTCAAGCAACCCTGTAATCAAGATACAAGAAGTCTCTTGTGTCCCCAACACACCCAATACACTTGTCCGGTGTATAGGTGCACTAGTTCGGCGAAGAGATATTGAAATACAAGTGGGATGGATAATTATAAGTGATAACGGTGATAGAAAATAGCTTGATGGTGTGGAAGAGACTAAAGGCAAACTGAAATAAAGATGGAAGCAAGCAAACATGTAACAAATCTAGTAGCAAAAGGTCTTTCAATGTTTAGAAACAAGGCTAAGGGATCATACTTTCACTAGTGAACACTCTCATATAAATATCTTCTCTTTATGATACTACTCTTAACTACTCTCTGGTTGGACACTCTAATCCATGGTAGGGCTATAACAGCGCACCTCAAAGTAAGCCTTTCCCATCTAGATAACCCCACACTGTCACCTTGAGCACTAGATGGTTCCAACAAACACCACAATTTCATAAAGACATCCAACTCCAAATATAACTCATAACAAGTATGTGTAATCTCTAGCCTAAGTGCCACCATGGTGTGCACGCTGTCACTTTGACACACATGGGGAGAGCAGAGATCTATTAAAGCACTTGAGTAGCAAGGTAGATCTACTTGATTACAAAGCTCATGATCACAATATGATCATGCATAGAGAGAGAGAGAGATGAACACATAGCTACCGGTAGAACCCTTAGCCTCGAGAGAGAACTACTCCATCTTCATCATGGGAATCAGCAACGGTGATGGAGATGGTGGTGGAGATCGATGGAGATGGCTCCAGGGGCACTTCCCCGTCCCGGCAGGGTGCCGGAATAGAGACTTTCTGTCCCCCAAATCTCCCCTTTGGTGGCGGCGGTGCTGCTGAACTTTTCGTGGCTGGAGGCTTGATGATTTAGGGTTTATGCATCGGGAGGCTCTTATAGGCGAGAGGGGAGACCGAGGGGGTGCCGGAGGGTCCCACACCACCCCCTGGCGTGGCCTGGCCTGGCCCGCGCCACCAGGTGGTGTGGCCAGCCCTTGGCCCCTCTCCGTCTCGTCTTCTGGCTCCGTGAGTCTTCCGGTAAAATATCGACTTTGGCTTTTGTCCGGTCCAATCCCGGGAATATTGATTTTCTGACTTTCATGTAACCAAAAACAGGAAGCTGGCACTGTGGCTCTTGTTAATAGGTTAGTCCAAGAAATCATATGAAAAGTACTCCAAAGTGTGGACAAAACATAAGAAAGTAGATAAAAGCAAGCATGGAACATCAAAAATTATAGATACATTTGCAATGTATCAACGTGCGTACTCAGCAAGTTCACTAAAAAGGTGTGTTTGATGTGCTAACTACAGCCCCAGACCATAGGTCATAGGCTGTGCATGTTTTCGTAACCATTTCTTCAAACGTTGCTTTTATTCTGAAAAACTATATCCGTCAGCCTTCACGGGTTGATTAGTACTTCGTGGAGTTCCTTTCCTGCAGCGTTCGCAGCTGCTTCCTAGAACAGGGAGTAACATGTCACACTGTTTTACACTCTGCAGAGGTGTGTTGCTTTACCCATGAGAGACCGTAAGATTTGTTGCACAACCGAGAGTATCTCCCCATTCAAACTTCCTTGGTTTGAGGCCCAGCCTAAGATCCAAGCCATTCGTTGTCCTTCTCCATGACCCCACATGGAACACGACCCCCAAAGACGGAATATCTCTATTAACCCCCCCATATAGGCAGATAGATCCCTGGTAACCCTTGGAGACTCCAGTGAGAAGATCATGTCCTTGGAAACCCCCACAGAAGTGGCAGAAATACGTCCGACAGCCCTCACGGATAATCTAGACACCAATATCGCGGGGAACTAAGGGGTCCCACCTAAGTCCTTGCAGGGAATCTACAGCCTCACGATATGGTCATCCGTTCATGTGAAAGGAAGAAGATCCAGATGACTTCCCTAGAGCCATTGTAGATCTCATGGTTAACGCGTATTATACGGAGCAAGAATCACTTGTGACATTGGTTGTTAGTCCTAGATGATATATTCTTGTGCAATGGTATTCCAATTGCCAGGCTTAATAGATTAGTTGATCACCCTGGATCAGTAACCAATAGTTTACATTATTATCGAAAAGAATGTTTTCTGGCCTTTTTGAAATGCAGGTGATGACAATGTTTCATTTGCAAATACTTGATAGAAAATAATAAAAGGGCATGAGCAAGTGTGAACTTGCGTTTTTGACTGCAAGATTATGTAGTCAAGGTCTTCTAGTCAGTATAAACTCTGATGTGTTAAAATAGCATCATTGGTCTGGTAAGGACTAATGTTTAAAGGAGTAATGTGATATTATCCATAGAAATGATATGCATTTTGTATAAATCCCAAAGTAAATTCCCATGTTTAATTATGGATTGAGTTTGGTGGTTTATGAAAGATTTGTGTTACAATTAGGTTGACTTCACAAATAAATAACTACTAAGCTTCTAAAAGTAGTTGTCAAGTGATGAAAGTAAAGTACAATGAAAGTTGTTAGTAGATGTTGATTGCTAAACACTATTAAGGGTATTATAATTTAAGTGGGTGGTATTTAGCAGATTGACTAAAGCTTTTGTTTGAAATGGACAAACAAATAACTTTTGAAGATAATACTTATTAGATCAAATTAAGTAGTTTGTGGTGTTCTTAGATTACAATTAATGGCTATTTGGATCGCTTCAACGATCATAAGTTAATGCGCTTCTGGTTGGTTAAGTAACAGACCAAAGTTAACTATAAAACATAACTTGGATTATAATGCAGTATTTTTATATTGTGGTCGAGTTTAAGAACCTCTTCGTAAGATCGAAGACAGATTTGTATCGGTACTGAGTATAACTCTATGAATCTAAACTTAGCAAATCGATGCTAAGTAGGTTATAGAGTTAAAGATAATTATGAGATACGATGAACTCATTATATGGTTTGTTGAATTTCTATTAAACTCTAAAGTCATTTTAGGTAAGGTTTGAGATATGAGATCATTCACTATCAATGTAAGTGAGTGATGTTAAAGGTTAATTTGAAGTTATTAGTTATAATTGATTTAAGATTCTAAAGAAGTATTAATATCTTACACATAGGTTCTATTATAGAACATAATTATGGTTTTAGATTTAGTATTTCATAATTCAAAGATTCTTTTTCGAAATACAACATATTATAGGATCATATATAGTTATTCTTATTTAAAAAAATAATGTTATAGAGTTATCTTTATGATAAAACAAGTCTTTGTTTTAATATAGACAACTAAAGATTTATTATTTTAGAAATCTTAAAACCTTTTGAAATAGCATGGTTAGCATTTTTATAGTAAAATATACATTTTCAAGTTCTTAAAAGTGGGTTTTATGTACTCCCTCGGTCCCAAAATGTAAGGCACCTAAGGATTAGTTAAAAGTCAAATCTTACTAACTTTGACCAAATATTTAGGAAAAAATGAAAACATCTACAATATTAAATGCACACATTACTGAAATATACTTCATGGTGAATCTATTGATACTAAGTCGGTATTGTAAATGTTCATATTTTTGGGTATAAACTTGGTCAAACTTTAAAAACTTTGACTTTTCACTAATCCTTAGGCGCCTTATATTTTGGGACAGAGGGAGTATTCTTTAGTCTTACTCTTATTTTAATAAAATTTCATAAAGAAATAAGTGTTTTCAAATACTCATTCTGATTTTATTAGGTTAAAGTACAAACTAGTATTTTTCTTCCATTTAGTATTTATTAAGAATCCTAAAATGATTTTTATTATTTTTAAGTATTATCTTTATTTTTAGGAAATTCCTTGAAGGATTTATTACACTAAAAAGTTGTTTTTGTTGAGTAGATATTTTTTGTATAGTACATTAGCGATTAGGCCCCTCCTCTATTTTATGCCTGAGGGTATGGAGGCCTCCCACTGTACCTATATATGTGTGCGCTTTGCACCAGAGTAATACAACGTGTGTTACAATTCCTTCTACATGGTATTAGATTCCTTTAGGTCCTAACCCTAGCCGCCATCGCGCCACCTCCCCCACGCGCCGTCGCCGCCCCCACCTCATGTTGTCGTTGTTGCCTCTGCCGCTCCACGGCGCCCTCCCTCTCCCCCATCCACCTCACCCTAAGATGGGCGCATCGCCTCTCTCGCGCACCACCGCCATGTCATCACTCTCCTCCGCCAACCCCTTCGGCTCTACCGACACCTCCAACGGCTCCGATCCACCAACCCTCGTGGTCATCCACGAGGTCCACATTGCCGAACACCTCCCCGACAAGATCTCCGTCGCCGAGAAGAACCACCACTCCTGGAGGGCGTACTTCTACCTCCTCTTCCACGAGTACCGTCTGTGCGATCACGTCTACGGCTCCATCGATCTCTTCTACAATTGTGACCGCGACTGGCTTGCCATCATCGCCACCATCATCCGCTAGCTCTTCCTCTCCATCTCACTAGACATCTTTAAGACCGTCATCCGCAAGGGCAATGACGCTCGCATGGTGTGGACGAAGATCAACGGGCTCTTCACTGACAACAAGCTCTAGCATATCATATTCCTGCAGTAGGAACTCT
Organism: Avena eriantha; assembly: GCA_910589775.1. Lineage (NCBI taxonomy): Eukaryota > Viridiplantae > Streptophyta > Magnoliopsida > Poales > Poaceae > Avena > Avena eriantha. Next base: position 68,175,426 of record OU342740.1, read on the forward strand.
TTGGCATGCCGTAGAATGACCACACCCTGGACGCCTATTGCCTGCATCTCAAGGCGATCTCCAATGAGCTCCAGGACCTCGGCTTCATGATTGGGGACGATCTCTCCTCTCCACCCTCATCGCCAGTCTCAGTGAAGATCTCGGCAATGCCACCTGCAACTCACCCTCATGGCTGAGCCCACCTTCGAGTGTGTCGTCACCTATCTTTGTCTTGAAGACCGCCGCTTGAAGAACCTCCGCACCGCACTGTCCACACGGCCTTCCCTGCCGGGTTCTGCACCCTAGCCCCTGCGCCCTTCCAGCAGCCGTCGTGCCCCCGGCACCCACGACGCCCTTCCCCGCCCCGCAACAGTGTAATGGTGGCAGCTGCCATCATCACGGTAGTGGCGACAACACCAGCGGTGGCAATGGCGGCATAAACGGCGGTGGTGGCGGCAATGGCGGTGGCGGTGGGAACGGTGGCGTTGGCAACCAGCAGATGACATCCCAATGGAGTGGTGGCTACAACCCGTGGATGAGGGTCATCCATGCCTACACCATGTTGGTGCCACACCCTCCCGCCCTGCTAGCATGTGGTTGACGTGGGACCTTATTCTTCTTCACTCCCCTGCAATGACGCTAGTAAGTTAGCTTGATGGCCCAAAATATCGATCTCGTTGGGGAACCCCAAGAGGAAGGTATGATGAGCACAGCAACAAGTTTTCCCTTAGTTATGAAACCAAGGTTATCGAACCAGTAGGAGCAAGGAAACACCTCCAAGGTGTTGTTTCCAACTTGGCATCCTGCACAACACAACCACAGAACTTTGTCCCCAACTTACAGTGAGGTTGTCAATCTCACCGGTTTTGCTGAAAACAAAGGATAAAACGTATTGTGTGGAAGAAAATAATAGCTTGCAGAAAGTAAACAAAAAACAGTAAACAGTTGTAGTTGATGGTATAATAAAGGACCAGGGTCCATAGTTCACTAGTGGTGAATGTCCTTAAGATAGATGACATGTTGGGTGAACAAATTATAGCGGGGCAATTGACAAACATCGAGAAACCATACATTCATATACTAATCATCTTGACTCCTTTGAGATTCGATTGGGAATTACAACATTATACATAGACCGTCATCCAACTGCATCTATGACTAATAATCCACCTTCAGGTTATCATCCGAACCCCCTCTAGTATTAAGTTGCAAGCAACAGATAATTGCATTAAGCATTGCGTGTAAAGTAAACAATACGATTGTTCTATGAACAAAGGATTGTTGTTTTCTCCCTAGTAGGAACAGCACATCTAGTACCTTAGACATTTCTGTCACTTCACCAAATTACTAGAGGCATGAACCCACTATCGAGCATAAATACTCCCTCTTGGAGTTGCTATCATCTACTCGGCCAAGATAGCTACTAACAACAGAAAGCATGCAAGACCACAAATAACAAAGACATGATAGAATCAATAATCAATCTGAAATAGCATCTCAATATCCATCGGATCCCCGCAAACACAACATGTAGGATTACAAATAGATGATCTTGATCATGAATGCATCTCACAAGATCTAAACATGATAGCACAAAGGAGAAGAACCAACCATCTAGCTACTACATGGACCCGTTGTCCAAGGATGAACTACTCACGCATCACACTGGAGGCTTGCATGCTGATGAAGAAGGCCTCCAGGGTGAATTCTCCCCTCCGGCAGGGTGCCGGGAAGAGCATCAGATCCCTCCTCTAGGGATGGAGGTGACGGCGCCTACAGACTCTTTCGTGGAATTTTGATCGGGTACTTAGGTTTTCTATATCGGAGGCAATATAAAGACGAAAGGGGAGGCTGAGGGGGTTCCCTAGGCGGCCACACCACCCCCTGGCACAAGGCCAGGCCTGGCCGCACGGCCAGGTGGTGTGGCCGGCCTCTCGCCCCTCTCCGTCTCGTCTTATGGCTTCGTGTCACCCTCGGTGAAATATTGACTTTGGCTTTTGTCCTGTCCAATTCCGAGAATATTCATTTTTTGACTTTCCTGGAACCAAAAACAGCAGAAAACAGGCAACTGGCACTATGGCATCTTGTTAATAGGTTAGTCCAAGAAAGTGTATAAAAATACTCCGAAGTGTGGACAAAACATAAGAAAGTAGATATAAACCAAGCATGGAACATCAAAAATTATAGATACATTAGCAACATATCAACATCCCCAAGCTTAGCTCCTGCTCATTCTCGAGTAGGTAAGTGATAAAAAGAAAGAATAATTTTTGAGGTGACATGCACCATCATAGACTTGATCAAAGTATTTGTAAAACATTGGTAGCTGGGGTCATAGTACTTCAACATAGCATGAAAGATATAGTTCTAACAATAAGACATAGCAACTATGTTGTAACATGAAAAGGCACAAACAAAAGATTCATGAATAACAATGCTTTGCAAGACATAAATGCATAGGACACCTTCATAGTTCATAAGGGTGACTAGATACAAATAGTTTAAGGACAAGCAATATCAAAGTTATGCATCAATCAACAAGTCTTGGGACAATGCACATTAAACTAAGAATGGCCACTATGCTCTCTTAATAGGTGCATAAAGATAGAAGATGGAGACACAACATAAAAGTAAAAGAAAGGCCTTCATAGAAGGAAGCAGGGATTCAAGTCTCATAAGGAGCTTCCAAAAATTATGGTACTTATTAGCTTTCAACTCTCATTGCCCCTATCATAGGCATATTTAAGTGATTAAGGTTAAAGTGACACAACTAAGAGGATATTAGTTGAAATATCATGCCCCTTACTTACTAGTACCGAACCTCATGCTACTTAAGTTCAGTCACAAGTAAGCTCTTGTCATTGTAAGTACATATGTATCATAAAGAACCGCCAACGGGTACCCCTTGCCCCATGACACAGGAGCTATCCCATATCAAAATGACAAGGCAAGCAGACAATGAGCATCTCATTGATCTTTTTATTTTCTATTTTAATAGGTTTTTATTGAGGATGCTTCATAGAATGCTCATTATGGTTATGCAGCAAGTTTCCACCATGATTAGGCATGCCTTAGGCTAGCGGCCCAGGCGTTTCTCTAACACACATACAAACTCCATGATCTTACAAGTTCCACTTTTATTTCACACCGCCGGGATCCATAAGCAAAAGAATCACGATATCAACGGAACAATAAGTGCAATGTTGAAAGCGTTCCCCATGATACGCAACAAAGATGGACACAATGGTTCAAGTTTATTAAGTGCGAGAAAATTAAAGTGTGCCATCAAGTTCGTGAGAGCTTTAATCACTAGTTTTCACATAACATGTTTAATTGGGAAGGTAGATAAAAACATGAATATACTTGGAATAGCAAATGCTAATAGGTAGGTATGGTGGACTCTTTGGAATAACTTGGTTTTATTTGGAGTTGGATGCATGAGTGGGACTCATACTTGGTTATGGAGGCTCGCAAAAGACTGGGAGCGACCAACTAAGAGAGCAATAATGGCCATAATCATGCAAAGCGACAAAACATCATTGATTAAAGCATAAAGTGATATTACAAGTCGAAAACTAAATGATCATCGAGGCAATGGTGACTTGGGATAGTCATAACATGGTGTGAGCATGCGCCAAGTCAACCCAAATAAAGCATCAAAGGAGAATACCACAATACTATGCTTTAATATGGTAAAACAACGCATGATTCTTTCAAGGCACATTAAGCAATCTCAATTGTTTATAACATGCCATGCTACAGAAAAAATCACTAAGAATAAACCCAAAAAAATATCAAGCATGACATGACAAAGTATAGGCCACAGACAAAAACAAGCTCCTTTTACCACTTAAGCATGAACTTTTCGAATCCAAACCAAACTTATTTGAAAACTAATGTATGAAAGAGGGTGTCCAACCAATTTATTCAAGAAAAATAAGTAAACCAAGCAAACGAAAACCAAAAAAATGAAGACTCTCCAAGATAACACAACTTGTGGATGAAACAATAATAATGAAGTGTTTGGAAGAAACCTGAGATTTTTATTGATGAAGAAGGGGATGTCTTGGGCATCCCCAAGATTTTACGCTTGTACTTTTTGGATACTTCTTGGGGTGACACGGGTGGTTCCCCAAGATTGAGCATTATTCCATTCTTCATCTCATTACATCATTCTTTCCATACACCTGAAATTTTTCCTTCATACAAAACTTCACACAATCTTTATTAGCAACATTAGTGCACTCAAGATAATAAGTGTTTGGGTTCAGTTACAACACCAATAAAACTTCCATTAAAATACAAGATACTGTAGCACTTCCCTCAAAAATCTCAATTCACCAAAAAGAACCCAAAAAGAATCAACAAGAAGCAAATACAAATAATGGCAGAAATCTGTCAAAACAGACCAGCAGGTAAAAACCAATTTTTTCGAAGACCTTCTGTTGCTCAAATCGAAAAGTGTTGAACTACCGAAAGTTGGATAACAACCCAGGGCATAAGCACAAAAAATTACAGCTCAATACGACGTACATAGATGTTTCATGGATTTTTACAGTGAAGCACAAAAATCTGTTTTGGGATAGCAACTTTCCCAAGTCTTACTTCTTTCTCATTAGAGGTTACTCTTGGCATAAAAACCACACAAAAAGGATAAGGAGCAGTTATTACAGAGGTAATAACTTCCAAGACTCAACAAAAGATTCCTAACGAAATTTAGGTTATCTCCCAATAAGCGCTTTTCTTTAATGCCTTTGAGCTAGGCATGATAATTTCGACGATGCTCACATAAGAAATATGAATTGAAGTACTTCCTATTTAAGTCTAACCCACTTCCTATGAATAGGAATCTTATATGCAAATAAATTCACAAAGAACAAAGTGATAGGCATAGGAACATAAAACGAGAGTAACTTCAAAACTTTCAACACATAGAGAGGTGTTTCAGTACCATGAAATTTTTTACAACCATATTTTCCTCTCTCATAATAATTTTCAGTAGCCTCATGAATAAACTCAACAATATAACTATCACATAAAGCAAGCTTTTCATGATCTACAAACACATAATTTTTATCAAGCTCAAAAATAGTGGGATTGAAACCTTCATACCCACTTTGAACAATTTTATAACAAAAAAACTCATCAATCTCATTTTCAATAGTAGTAAAATTAATATTATCAACCAATATAGGACCATCATCTAGAGCTTTATTATAAACATTTTCAAAAGAATCCACAGGAACATAACATTCATCCTCCTTTGGTAAGCATTGGGGACAATCAAATAATGTAAGGGGTAAAGAGTTACTCTCATTAGAAGGTAGGCATGGGTAGATCCATTCTTCCTCCTTTTGTTCATCACTCTCATCCTCTTTTCCATCTAATGAGATTTCAAGTTCAGCAATTTCTTCTTCCATAGGCTCCTGCAAGGCATTAGTCTCTTTCGTTGGTGGAGAGTATCTATTAAGATATTCAAGAATATAGCCATTTTCTTCCTTGTAATTATCAAAGAAAAATTTAAGTATATCATAAACCTCATATTTATAAGGTGCATCATCAGTATTTTCAAGAAAATAAGCAAGTTAAAATGCACCCTTCCAAGCAATAAATTCTTCAATTTGTTCCACATCATAAAAGTTATAATTTCCCTTAACATAAGAAGATATGGTAACATAATCATTATACTCACATTGAAAAGGGAGGTGTTTATACCTCCTACAGCAACAAGATTTATCAAAGCAATAAGTAACATTATATGGAGAGCACGCATTTCTAGCAACAGTATACAATTTATTAATTTTTCCCATAAGTGTTTCCCTTTTTGTGACAAGCGGTGTTCCTCATAATAATATTTTTGTTCTTCCATGAACCCACCTTGCCAATAAGATCTAGTTTCAAAGAAACCAGCCATTGATAGGAAGCATGATAAAGCAACACAATAATAGACCAACAAAAATAACAACTATAGTAGGAACTAATTTTTTTTTATTTTTGAGAAAAAGAAACAAGCAAACAAAGCAAAAATAAACTAAGCAAAAAAAAACAAAGTAAAGAGATTGTTTATGAGGGACTCCCCTTGTGAAGATGTCCTTGACTCCCCGGCAACGGCACCAGAAAAATACTTGCTAGTGCTTGGTTGACATGGGAGCTTGTTCTTCTTCACTCCCCGGCAACGGCACCAGTAAGTTGTAACACCCTCAAATCGGCCCTATGCAGATTTCAGCGCTTCCCACCAAACCCGCATAGAAACGATTCAAGGACGCCCACCAGGCACTTTCGTGTGGGTGGATAACGAAGTAATACCATTACACAACAGTCCTCGATGGGACCCACAGAACAGATATATATAACAGCGACTCAACGAGTCAAGAATACAGATATACAATACAAAGATCCAAATCACCTTGAAAACGATAGAGCGTCCGATTACGGACATGATGCAAATGGGGCTAAGAGCCCTGAGGAATAACCAATGGCGTCCATAACCCTGCCCAGGCCAAGCCAGAAGGGTAACCCTGCTAACGACGTCGATCTCACACCTGCTAAAACAAAAGGGGTGCCGACAAAGGGCAAAGGAAAAAGAGGAGCATCAGTACTGAGGCCAGTACTCGGCGAGGCTAGAATTCGGCGGCTCTCGCCTACATAGGTATGGTGGGTTGAAGCGGCAGCGCAGTGGCACTAATCAACCTATAGAGACTCGATACAACTGGCGGTTATCAAAGAGGGATAAGAGGGACCTATTCGGATCCAACCTGAAGCTAACACCAAACAAACCCATCCTGGTATTTCCCCCTCGAGACCAAACGAGGAAGTCAGACCAAGGAACTCACACAGTTGGCAATTTTACTCGTTCCGTTATAGTTTTAGCAATTACTAATCAGATATAGACAGCGTGAGTCATCCTGAAGCATAAGTAGTGGGCAGTTTAATTACCATTCCATTGTAGCTGGAACATTTACTAGTCAGATATAATTGTCCTGAGGAATCCCAAAACCCAGCAGTTGTTGGCACTTTTATCACATTCCATTGGAGTTGCAATAATTACTAGGCAGATATAACAAACAACCCAGATCCAACAGTTGTTGGCATTTTTAATATCCATTCCGTTATAGTTGAATCTGATTACTAGTCATATATTAAGTCAAGTTTATAGCGCTACTTTAGTTATGCTTGTCTATGATCGAGATATTGTGATCCAAGTCGTCCATAACCACAGACACGGCTTTCAGAAAGTTTTACCCTGCAAGGGTGCACAAATAGCAACACACACTCGATCAACCTCGGAAAAACCAACTCAAAACCCAACGAGGCTTTCACGACAAAGCAATCACAGGATTCATAAATATTTCAGGGGGCCACCCCACTAAGCTACCCGCAACGAAGTTGGTCGGCTCTGGAACAGACCCAGGGTTTGCGTCAATGGCTGTAAACGACTGGGAACCTGAAAATGTGACTGGTCTTGTCGATACCGAGAAAACACTCCGCGATCCTAAACAGTACAGGTGCTCCACACACAATCTTAAATAAAACAGTAAAGCATGGCATAAGTACAGGATAGTAATAAATCCCCAAACTACTTTGTGGCCCCAAGAAATAGAAATGAATCAAGCTCTGGCTCAGGGGGTCCATAAGGCCTCCCGGATGTGGATAGTGCGAAAAATCAAGGAACATGTATCAAGTACTCGGGGTCCTACGGGACACAAGTGAGCGTGGAAGAACCAAATAACATCTATTTCCCACCGATGCCTCTACAGTAGTTATATCTAGCATTTTAATAGTTGTATTTAAAGTCATGATCATCTCCACCAATAAGCATCTCCACCATAAACATCTGCCAGCATTCCAACAACTATGGTACTTGACAACACGAGATCGCACCTGAGCACACAACTATGACTCGCAAGTCGAGCTATCTACCAAACACAGGTAATAGGAGGTGTCCATGGCAATATAGAGGCTGCATGGGATATAACTGGGGTACGGAAACTAAAGCATCATGACACGGATAGCAATAGATCAACAGGAGGAAATAAAGACTATAAATGCAAAATAGGTAGAAGGGGAAGAGATGATCGCCTGGGAAACACTACCGAAGCTTCATATCCGGAGAACTTGTCGATACTCGCATCAACTCATCGGCCTAATCCGCGAAGAAGCAAACAATCTGGGTTCGGAAGATCTTGGTTCCGGGGATTCGGGGTTGGGTCTCAGGGTTCGACGGGGAACGGATTGCGAGGGAGAACTTGGCGTTCCGGGAAGAAGGACTTGAATTGGCGTCATGGGCGCATCGGATTCACCCCGTTCGGTGTTGATCTTATCATCGTGAAGATCTTGCCGGGTCCGTGGGCCGGGTCGGACTTGGTGTCCGGGTGAAGAACTTGGCGTCCTCGAGGAAGTAGTTGGCGTATCCGTGTCGACAACCTTGGCTTCTGGGTTCTCGGGCATCGGATCTGGGAAGGAGACCTTGTCGCATCCGGGGAGATCTTGGTTCGGTCTCGGTCGAAGTATTCGGAAGCAGATCTTGGTGTAGGGACGGTCCTTGTCGGCGATTCTTCGGGTTCGGCACTTCTTCGGTGTCAACCTTCTGTGTCGACCTTGTTGATTTCTAGGAAGAAGAACTCGATGCGGCTTCGTTTTTCGATAGCATACATGGGACCTTCGGATTCGAATAGCCGGGATGGTCTTCAACATCAGTAGAAGATCACGACCAAAGGCAAAAACATGGGCACACGCGCGTGTACCAAACCAATAGACAGACGATTCTGTCTATAGCTTTGCTGATGGTATTAAAGGATACGGTTGCCTCCTGGCATGGTCGACGGAAGAGGACAAGGGCTCGAGGTGGCGTCGGAGCAGCGCGGAGAGGAGAGGCGGTCGTGGCGTGCTCGCTGTGGTCGCAGGCACAGGACGAGGACGAGCTCGGGCGAGGGGATCGAGGCAGCATGGCTCGGCGGTGTCGGTACGAGGCAGGCGCCGGGCACGGGGCTCGCTGGCGAGCGTGAAGCAGGGGTGGCCGTGACCGACGAGGTCGAGGACGGGTGGGACGGAGCCCATGCCGATGGGGCGGCGAGAGGAGGAGCTTGGTCGGCGGGGTCGAGCTCGAGGACGGTCGGAGGAAGTTGCCGGCGAGGACTGTGCTGGGAGGACGGGCAGGCAAGGCCGGAGGGATGCCGGAGGGAGGGCGAGAAGGGTCCTGGCGGCCTGTTCCGCCGGTTGTAGTGGCGAGGTTGAACGTGGGGAGAGGAGCCGGAGGAGACGGGCCACGGGATCGGTGGGAGAGGACGGTGCGGGAGAGGAAGAGGGAGGCCGAGGCGTGGCTCCGGCGGGCGGCGTCACGAGGCTCGCGCGGAGGAAGCGGAAGGCGGCGGCGACGTCGGGGCATGAGGTCGGGCCGGGGAGGAGAGCCACGACGGCGGTCGCTGGCGGCGACACGGTCAGAGAGGGGCTCCGTCGGGAGGCAGGCGCGCGTAGGCGGCGGGGTAGGTGGAGCGGGACTTGCGGGAGAGGAAGTTGGCGAGGTAGAGAGCGGGGTGGGAGAACGTGGGGGGCGCGTTGGTGGGGTGGGCCCGCAGGGATACGCGGTTGGTGGGGAATCCGAGGTGGTCGGGTCGGCGGGTGGTGGAGGCGATGTGGTTTTGCGTGTGAGAACGGGAGTTGGGCGCGTGGGGCCAGGCGGGTTGGAGACCTGCTCGCAGGCGTGCAGCGTGCGGCGGGGACGTGGCGGCGAGGGATTGGCCCAGGCGACGTGGCGCGGGCGCTGGTTGGTGGGCGACGTGTGGTGTGTGCTGGGTGCGGGTGGGCCTGGAGGAAAGATGGCAATTGCTAGGGTGTGGCAGGTGGCTTAGGGCTAGATATTTTAGACTAGGGTTTGGAGGTGGCCAGCCGGGCTTTCGGGCCTAGCGGGCTGCCTCCCAAAAATAAATTAAATATTTTATTTGTTTAAAACGGGGCGTTTGAAATCTGTTAGCAGACAAAACAAAATATTCCGGAGACCCAGGTTTTAATTTGAATAAAGACGGGAATATTTAGAAAACAAAACTAGGCGTTTCGAAAATAGTTTTAGACAAAAACCATGCATGATGATGACGATGCTCAAATGCAATGTGGCATGATGACATGAGCGTGCGGTCATGATGATGCAATGCACAAAAACAACACGATTTTCTAGTAGTGGTTTTAGCGGGGCGCCACAATTTGACACCACTAACAATGGATCTCGCCCTCGAGATCCGCCTCATGGTACCTGGAAGAAGGTTGACAATCTGAATCTTCTCGCTTCATGTAGATCCTCGCGACATCACTAACAAAAGGTCGTTGTCCGTGATCATCGAGAGAACACTCCGGAAAACAAAGGCGAAGGTAGAGGTATCAACAAATAAAGCCGCCTCTAACTTCCGTGGACGGAGTAAAATTGCTGGATCCACCGATTCAATGTACAAAGCGAATGGTAAGAGTAGTGGTATGGTAGCTACTCCATCCCGCACTCAAAGCATTACTTTGCACATGAATAGGAGAATTATGCAACCAACTCTCGGAATTCAGACTAAAGATCTCGACAAGCGAGGTTCGGAAACAAAGGAGTGATGCGGACTCTGCATCGGATCTGGCATAGATGATGTCGTCGCATTGGAAAACACCGGAAGGCACAGAGGAGGAACAACGAGAAGTCCAATAAATGGAGGATTCCTCAGATAGCATGAAGTCCGGAGGTAGAAACAACGTTGCCAAAAGAGGAAGCGAAACCATGAAGGTACGACGGAAACCCAACCTCGAGAAGTCCTGGACTCGAAGAAAAGATAAGGGAGTAGAATCAAAACACGCAGAGGTAAGAGAAGAATAGCAGAGGGGTAAGGAGTAAAAGCAGACCTAGTTAGATCTATCCAACCGATTTTGCAAAATAGTTTTGACTCTCTACTTTGGCCGTTAGCTAGGTTATCCTACAGGCTGGACTTGTGGGGTATCGCAACTGCTGAGCTTTGATACCACTCTGTAACACCCTCAAATCGGCCCTATGCAGATTTCAGCGCTTCCCGCCAAACCCGCATAGAAACGATTCAAGGACGCCCACCAGGCACTTTCGTGCGGGTGCATAACGAAGTAATACCATTACACAACAGTCCTCGATGGGACCCACAGAACAGATATATATATAACAGCGACTCAACGAGTCAAGAATACAGATATACAATACAAAGATCCAAATCACCTTGAAAATGATAGAGCGTCCGACTACGGACAAGATGCAAATGGGGCTAAGAGCCCTGAGGAATAACCAATGGCGTCCATAACCCTGCCCAGGCCAAGCCGGAAGGGTAACCCTGCTAACGACGTCGATCTCACACCTACTAAAACAAAAGGGGTGCCGACAAAGGGCAAAGGAAAAAGAGGAGCATCAGTACTGAGGCCAGTACACGGCGAGGCTAGAATTCGGCGGCTCTCGCCTACATAGGTATGGTGGGCTGAAGCGGCAGCGCAGCGGCACTAATCAACCTATAGAGACTCGATACAACTGGCGGTTATCAGAGAGGGATAAGAGAGACCTATTCGGATCCAACCTGAAGCTAACACCAAACAAACCCATCCTGGTATTTCCCCCTCGAGACCAAACGAGGAAGTCGGACCAAGGAACTCACACAGTTGGCAATTTTACTCGTTCCGTTATAGTTGCAGCAATTACTAATCAGATATAGACAGCATGAGTCATCTTTAAGCATAAGTAGTGGGCAGTTTAATTACCATTCCAGTTTAGTTGGAACATTTACTAGTCAGATATAATTGTCCTGAGGAATCCCAAAACCCAGCACTTGTTGGCACTTTTATCACATTCCATTGGAGTTGTAATAATTACTAGGCAGATATAACAAACAACCCATATCCAGCAGTTGTTGGCATTTTTAATATCCATCCCGTTATAGTTGAATCTGATTACTAGTCATATATTAAGTCAAGTTTATAGCGCTACTTTAGTTATGCTTGTCTATGATCGAGATATTGTGATCCAAGTCGTTCATAACCGCGGACACAGCTTTCAGAAAGTTTTACCCTGCAGGGGTGCACAAATAGCAACACACACTCGATCAACCTCGGAAAAACCAACTCAAAACCCAACGAGGCTTTCACGACAAAGCAATCACAGGATTCATAAATATTTCAGGGGGCCACCCCACTAAGCTACCCGCAACAAAGTTGGCTCGCTCCGGAACGGACCCAGGGTTTGCGTCAATGGCTGTAAACGACTGGGAACCCGAAAGTGTGACTGGGCTTATCGATACCGTGAAAACACTCCGCGATCCTAAACAGTACAGGTGCTCCATGCACAATCTTAAATAAAGTAGTAAAGCATGGCATAAGTACAGGATAGTAATAAAGCCCCAAACTACTTTGTGGCCCCAAGAAATAGAAATGAATCAAGCTCTAGCTCAGGGGGGTCCATAAGGCCTCCCGGATGTGGATAGTGCAAAAAATCAAGGAACAGGTATCAAGTACTAGGGGTCCTACGGGACACAAGTGAGCGTGGAAGAACCAAATAACATCTATTGCCCACCGATGCCTCTACATTAGTTATATCTAGCATTTTAATAGTTGTATTTAAAGTCATGATCATCTCCACCAATAAGCATCTCCACCATAAACATCTGCCAGCATTCCAACAACTGTGGTACTTGACAACACGAGATCGCACCTGAGCACACAACTACGACTCGCAAGGCCAGCTATCTACCAAACACAGGTAATAGGAGGTGTCCATGGCAATATAGAGGCTGCACCGGATATAACTGGGGTACGGAAACTAAAGCATCGTGACACGGATAGCAATAGATCAACAGGAGGAAATAAAGACTATAAATGCAAAATAGGTAGAAGGGGAAGAGATGATCGCGTGGGAAACACTGCCGAAGGTTCATATCCGGAGAACTTGTCGATACTCGCATCAACTCATCGGCCTAATCCGCGAAGAAGCAAACAATCTGGGTTCGGAAGATCTTGGTTTCGGGGGTTCGGGGTTGGGTCTGAGGGTTCGACGGGGAACGGATTGCGAGGGAGAACTTGGCGTTCCGGGAAGAAGGACCTGAATTGGCGTCAGGGGTGCATCGGGTTCGCCCCGGTCGGTGTCGATCTTGTCGTCGTGAAGATCTTGCCGGGTCCGCGGGCCGATTCGGACTTGGTGTCCGGGGTGAAGAACTTGGCGTCCTCGAGGAAGTACTTGGCGTATCCATGTCGACAACCTTGGCGTTCGGGTTCTCGAGCATCGGATCCGGGAAGGAGACCTTGTCGCATCCGGGGAGATCTTGGTTCGGTCTCGGTCGAAGTATTCGGAAGCAAATCTTGGTGTAGGGACGGTCCTTGTCGGTGATTCTTCGGGTTCGGCACTTCTTCGGTGTCAACCTTCTGTGTCGACCTTGTTGATTTCTAGGAAGAAGAACTCGATGCGGCTTCATTTTCCGATAGCATACATGGGACCTTCGGATTTGAATCGCCGGGATGGTCTTCAACATCAGTAGCAGATCACGACCAAAGACAAAAACATGGGCACACGCGCGTGTACCAAACCAACAGACAGACGATTCTCTCTGTAGCTTTGCTGATGGTATGAAAGGATACGGTTCCCTCCTGGCGTGGTCGACATAAGAGGACAAGGGCTCGAGGTGGCGTCGGAGCAGCGCGGAGAGGAGAGGCGGTCGTGGCGTGCTCGCTGCGGTCACAGGCGCGGGACGAGGACGAGCTCGGGCGAGGGGATCGAGGCAGCATGGCTCGGCGGTGTCGGTGCGAGGCAGGCACCAGGCACGGGGCTCGCTGGCGAGCGCGAAGCAGGGGTGGCCGTGACCGACGAGGTCGAGGACGGGCGGGGCGGAGCCCATGTCGATGGGGCGGCGAGAGGAGGAGCTTGGTCGGCGGGGTCGAGCTCGAGGACGGTTGGAGGAAGTAGCCAGTGAGGACTGTGCTAGGAGGACGGGCAGGCGAGGCCGGAGGGAGGCCAGAGGGAGGTCGAGCAGGGTCCTGGCGGGAGAGGAAGAGGGAGGCCGCGGCGTGGCTCCGGCGGGCGGCGTCGCGGGGCTCTCGCGGAGGAAGCCGAAGGCGGCGGCGATGTCGGTGGGGTGGAGATGTTGGACCGGGGAGGAGAGCTGCGATGGCGGTCGATGGCGGCGACGCGGTCAGAGAGGGGCTCCATCAGGAGGCAGGCGTCCGCAGGTGGTGGGGTAGGTGGAGCGGGACTTGCGGGAGAGGAAGTTGGCGAGAGAGCGGGGTGGGAGAACGTGGGGGGCGCGTCGGTGGGGTGGGCTCACGGGGAGACGCGGTTGGTGGGGAATCCGAGGTGGTCGGGTCGGCAGGTGGTGGAGGCGATGTGGTTTTGCGTGTGAGAGCAGGCGAGCGGGAGTTGGGTGCTTGGGGCCAGGCGGGTTGGAGACCTGCTCGCGCGGGCGTGCAGCGTGCGGCGGGGACGTGGCGGCGAGGGATTGGCCCATGCGACGTGGCGCAGGCGCTGGTTGGTGGGCGACGTGTGGTGTGTGCTGGGCGCGGGTGGGCCAGGAGGAAAGGTGGCAATTGCTTGGGTGTGGCAGGTGGCTTAGGGCTAGATATTTTAGACTAGGGTTTGGAGGTGGCCGGCCAAGCTTTCGGGCCTAGCGGGCTGCCTCCCAAAAATAAATTAAATATTTTATTTGTTTGAAACGGGGCGTTTGAAATCTGTTAGCAGACGAAACAAAATATTCCGCAGACCCGGGTTTTAATTTGAATAAAGACGGGAATATTTAGAAAACAAAACTAGGCGTTTCGAAAATAGTTTTAGACAAAACCATGCATGATGATGATGATGCTCAAATGCAATGTGGCATGATGACATGAGCATGCGGTCATGATGATGCAATGCACAAAAACAACGCGATTTTCTAGTAGTGGTTTTAGCGGGGCGCCACATAAGTTAGCTTGATGGCCCAAAATATCGAGCTCGTTGGGGAACCCCAAGAGGAAGGTATGATGAGCACAGCAGCAAGTTTTCCCTCAGTTATGAAACCAAGGTTATCGAACCAGTAGGAGCAAGGAAACACCTCCAAGTTGTTGTTTCCAACTTGGAATCCTGCACAACACAACCACAAAACTTTGTCCCCAACTTACAGTGAGGTTGTCAATCTCACAAGTTTTGCTGAAAACAAAGGATTAAACGTATTGTGTGGAAGAAAGTAATAGCTTCTAAAAAGTAAACAGTAAACAGTTGTAGATTGATGGTAAAAGAAAGGACCAGGGTCCATAGTTCACTAGTGGTTATTCTCCTTAAGATAGATGACATGTTGGGTGAACAAATTACAGCGGGGCAATTGACAAACATCGAGAAAGCATACATGCATATACTAATAATCTTGACTCCTTTGAGATTCGATTGGGCATTACAAAATTATACATAGACCATAATCCAACTGCATCTATGACTAATAATCCACCTTCAGGTTATCATCCAAACCCCCTCCAATATTAAGTTGCAAGCAACAGATAATTGCATTAAGCATTGCGTGTAAAGTAAACAATACGATTGTTCTATGAACAAAGGATTGTTGTTTTCTCCCTAGTAGCAACATCACATCTAGTACCTTAGAGATTTCCGTCACTTCCCCAGATTACTAGAGGCATGAACCCACTATCGAGCATAAATACTAACTCTTGGAGTTGCTAGCATCTACTTGGCCAAGATAGCAACTAACAACGGAAAGCATGCAAGATCAAAAATAACAAAGACAATATAGAATCAATAATCAATCTGAACTAGCATCTCAATATCCATCGGATCCCTGCAAACACAACATGTAGGATTACAAATAGATGATATTGATCATGAATGGAGCTCACAAGATCTAAACATGATAGCACAAAGGAGAAAAACTAACCATCTAGCTACAACATGGACCCGTAGTCCAAGGATGAACTACTCACGCATCACACCGGAGGCTTGCCTGGTGATGAAGAAGGCCTCCAGGGTGAATTCTCCCCTCCGGCAGGGTGCCGGGAAGAGCTTCAGATCCCTCCCGATCTAGGGATGGAGATGATGGCAGCTACAGAATATTTCGTGGAATTTTGATCGGGTACTTAGGGTTTCTGTATCGGAGGCAATATATAGGAGAAAGGGGAGGTTGGGGGTGCCCTAGGCGGCCACACCACCCCCTGGTGCGGGCCAGGCCTAGCCGTGCAGCCAGGTGGTGTGTCCGGCTTCTGGCCCCTCTCCGTCTCGTCTTCTGGCTCCATGTCCCCCTCGGTGAAATATGACTTTGGCTTTTGTCCCATCCAATTCCGAGAATATTCATTTTCTGACTTTCCTAGAACCAGAACCAGCAGAAAACAGGCAGCTAGCACTGTGGCATCTTGTTAATAGGTTAGTCCAAGAAAGTGTATAAAAATACTCCAAAGTGTGGAGAAAACATAAGAAAGTAGATATAAACCAAGCATGGAACATCAAAAATTGTAGATATCACGCCCACGGTCTACTCAGCCCGTTCCCACTGACTCACCATGCCCTCTTCGTTGCGACACCGCCCTACGCCCCGGCCTACAATGTTGCCCCAGCCTAGAACACCACTCCACCGACCTACGCTTCGGCTTTTCGTGGCACATTGACCTACACACCTCAGCAGCCCACATGGGACCTGGCCCTCTACGCCATGCTCCATCAGGCGCTAGTGCATGGCTCCTATGTCAGCGATGGCAATTAGTTCATGGACACGGGCGCATCCTCTCACATGGCCGCTCACCCAGGTAACCTCTCTCATTCCTTTCCAACTTCCACCGAGTCTCGCATCATTGTCAGTAACAGTGCCGGTCTTCCTATTTCTCACATTGGTTCTGCTAATTTTCCTTGTTCATCAAAACCACTGTCTCTAAATAATGTCATTGTCTCTCCCCACCTTATTCAGAATTTGGTCTCCGTTAAAACTCTTTCTCGTGACAATTCTATAACTGTGGAATTTGACGCTTCTGGTTTTTCTGTTAAGGATGCTAGTACCCGGATGGTACTCCACCGATGTGAGAGCCCCGGTGACTTGTATCTGGTCCAGGCATATTCCACCCCCGGCGCAGGCCCTCGTGCTTTCTCCGCTGGCGTCGACCTTTGGCATGCTCGTCTTGGACATCCTAGTTCCAACACGCTTCATAAAATAATGAGGGGATTTTCATTTTCTTGTAATAAAAAGGCTATGCATAGTTGTGAAGCCTGTCGTGTCGGCAAAGATGTTCGTCGTCCTTTTAGCAATTCTTCCATAGTTGCGTCTTTTCTGTTTGAGTTAATTCATAGTGATGTATGGACCTCTCCTATTCCGAGTAATTCTGGTTTTGTTTACTACTTAGTCATTCTCGATGTTTTTCCTCACTTTGTGTGGATGTTTCCTCTTCATAAAAAGTTCGATGTTGTCACCACTCTCACTTCCTTTTACGCCTATGTGTCTACCCATTTTGGTCATCCCATACACGCCTTACCAACTGATAACGGAAAAGCGTTCGATAATGTTGCCGTCCGCACTCTCCTATCCTCTCACGACACTATTTTCTGTCTAACCTGTATGTATACCTCGCAGCAAAACGGCCGTGTCGAGCGTGTCCTTCGCACCCTCAACGATTGCGTCCACACCCTCCTCTTTCACGGTCATGTCCCGCCCACCTTATGGCTCAACGCCTTAGCCACCGCCACATCCTTATCAACCTCCGCCCGTGTCATACTCGCTGGAACTATGCGCCACACCACCTTCTTTTTGGTTCTCCTCCTTCTTACGACGGTCTTCGGATCTTTGGTTATCGTTGTTACCCTAGTGTCGCTGCCACCGCCCCTCATAAACTCGCTCCCTGCTCCATCCAATGTGTCTTCCTTGGTTTCCCAGCTAACACCAAAGGCTATCGCTGCTATGACCCTGTGTCCCATCGGGTCATCACCTCGAGGCACGGTTGCTTTGATGAGTGATGCTTCCCGTTTGCAAAGGAATAGGTGGTGTCTTCTTCTCCTTCCACGGGTGATACCCCACGGCATCACGGCCTTGCACAGGCCGCATCGACTCCGCCCTTGAACTCGAGCTTGGGCGCTGCCTCATCGACCCCGCAGTCGTCGTCCTTGGGCCCCCGCTTAGGCGCCGACCTGCTGACGCCGCCCGCCGCACCGTCGAGCTCCAGCTCGGGTGCCCCACCACCGACACCGCTCGTGTCGCCCTCGATCCCCAGCTCGGGCGCCTCCCTGTCGATACCGCGCGCAGCACCCTCGAGCTCTAGCTCGGGTGCCGTCCCGCCGGCACCGCCCGTGTTACCCTCGAGCCCGAGGTCGAGCCCACTAGTTTTCTTAAGGACAAGAAAAGTAAAGTGTGCCATCAAGTTCGTGAGACCTTTAATCACTAGTTTTCTCATAACAAGTTTAATTCGGAAGGTAGATAAAAACATGAATATACTTGGAATAGCAATTGCTAGTAGGTAGGTATGGTGGACTCTTTGGAATAACTTGGTTTAAGGAGTTGGATGCATGAGTGGAACTCATACTTGGTTGTGGAGGCTACCAAAAGACTGGGAGCGACAAACTAAGAGAGCAATAATGGCCATAATCATGCAGAGCGACAAAACATCATTAATCAAAGCATAAAGTGATACTACAAGTTGGAAACTAAAGGATCATAAAGGCTATGGTGACTTGGGATAGGCTTAACATGGTGTGAGCATGTGCCAAGTCAACCTAGATAAAACATCAAAGGAGAATACCACAATACTATGCTTTAATATGCTAAAACAACGCATGATTCTTCCAATGCACATTAAGAAATCTCAATTGTTTATAACAAGTCATGCTACAGCAAAGATCACTAAGCATAAAGCCAAAACAATATCAAGCATGGCATGACAAAGCATAGGCCACAGTCAAAAACAAGCTCTCTTTTACCACTTAAGCATGAACTTTTCCTACTCTTTTTCCAATCCAAACCAAACTATTTGAAAACCAATGTATGAAAGAGGGGGTCCAACCAATATATTAAGAAAACTAATAAAACCAAAAAAAAAAATGGAGACGCTCCAAGAACAACACAACTATGCATGAAACAATAAAAATAAAGTATTTGGAAGAAACCTGAGATTTTTATTGATGGAGAAGGGGATGCCTTGGGCATCCCCAAGCTTTGACGCTTGTACTTCTTGGATATTTCTTGGGGTGACACGTGTGGCATCCCCAAGCTTGAGCTTTAGTCCATTCTTCATCTCATTACTCATTTCTTCCATACACTTGAAATTGTTTTCTTCATACAAAACATCACACAATCTTTATTAGCAACATTAGTGTACTCAAGATAATAAGTCTTTGGTGTCAGTTTCAACACCAATAATACTTCCATCAAAACACAAGCTACTGTAGCACCTCCCTCAAAAAGTTCAATTCCCCAAAAAGAACTCAAAAAGGAATGAATAAGAAGCAAATGCAAATAATGGCAGAAATCTATCAAAACAGACTAGCAGGTAAAGACAAATTTTTTCGAAGACCTTCTGTTCCTCAAATCAAAAAGTTTTGAACTAACTCAAGTTACATAACAACCTCGGGCAGAAGCACAAAAATTCACGCCTCAAAACAATGTACAGAGATTTTACACGAATTTTTACGGTGAAGCACAAAAATCTGTTTCGGGACAGCAACTTTCCAAGCATTACTTCTCTCTCATTATAGGTTATTCTTGGCACAAAAAGCAAATAAAAAGGAAAAGGAGTGGTTATTACAGAGGTAATAACTTCCAAGTCTCATATAAAACTTTTGGGTTATCTCCCAATAATTACTTTTCTTTAACGCCTTTAAGTTAGGCATGATAGTTTGAGAAGATGCTCACATAGGAAATATGAATTGAAGTAAAAGAGAGCATCAAGAAGCAAATTCAAAACACATTTAAGTCTAACCCACTTCCTATGCATAGGAATCTTGTAAAGAAACAAGTCATGAAAGAACAAATCAAGAAACATAGGAAAGCAAAACAAGTGCAACTTCAAGACTTTCAACATAAAGAGGGGAAACTTAATATTGTTGAGATACATAAAACAATGTTTCCCTCTCTCATAATAACTTTCAGTAGCATCATGAATAAAATACTCAATATAACTATCACATAAAACATTCTTATCATGAGCCACATCCATATAATAATTATTACTCTCCACATAAGCATAGTCATTCTTATTAATTGTAGTGGGAGCAAAATTAACAAAATAGCTATTATTATTATTCCCATCACCATAATCATCAAATATAGGAGGCATATTGTAATCATAATTAATTGCCTCCTCAATAGTAGGTGGACTGAAAATATCATATTCATCATTGTAATCATCATATATTGGAGGTTTTGTATCATCATAAGCAATAGAATAGCTATCTTCCAAAGTTGGGGAACTAAAAAGATCATTTTCATAAAAACTAGCTTCCCCAAGCTTAGACTGTTCCATAGCATTAGCAATAATGGTGTCCAAAGAATTCATACTAACAACATTGCTATTAGCATGCAAATAAAGTTCAATAGGTTTTTTAATTTTCTCTTCAAACACTTCATGTCCTAACTCAAGATAAATACTATAAAGATCTCTAATTTTTTTGTTGTTTTCCATTAAGCCTAACTAGTGAAAACAAGAAACAAAAAGACAAAATTGCAGAATCTAAAGGGAATAACTTCGAGCACTCACACCAGAGATGTGAGTACCTTTTACCTTGCCTCCCCGGCAACGGCGCTAGAAAATAGCTTGATGTCTATGCACTTCTATTCTGGTAGACAGTTGTTGGGCCTCCAAGTGCAGAGGTTTGTACAACAGCAACAAGTTTTCCCTTAAGTGGATCACCCAAGGTTTATCGAACTTAGGGAGGAAGTGGTCAAAGGTATCCCTCTCAACCAACCCTGCAATCAAGATACAAGAAGTCTCTTGTGTCCCCAACACACCTAATACACTTGTCAGGTGTATAGGTGCACTACTTCTGCGAAGAGATAGTGAAATACAAGTGGTATGGCTAAAAGACAACGCTGCCAGAAAATAGCTTGCTGGCGTGTGGTTGACGTGGGAAAAGACAAAAGGGAAACTGAAATAAAGATGGAGGCAAGCAAACATGTAACAGCTCTAATTGCAAATAGTATTTCAATGCTTAGAAACAAGCCCTAGGGATCATACTTTCGCTAGTGAACACTCTCATATAAATATCTTCTCTTCATGATACTACTCTAAACTACTCTCCGGTTCGACACTCTAATCCATGGTAGGGCTATAATAGCACACCTCAAAGTTCGATTTCCCCATCTAGATAACCCCACACCGTCACCTTGAGCGCTAGATGGTTCCAACAAACACCCCAATTTCATAGAGACATCCAACTCCAAATATAACTCATAACAAGTATTTGTAATCTCTAGCCTAAGTGCCACCATGGTGTGCACGCTATCACTTTCGCATACATGGGGAGAGTAGAGATCTATTAAAGCACTTGAGTAGCAAGGTAGGCCTATTTGATTACAAAGCTCATGATCACAATATGATCATGCATAGAGAGAGAGAGATGAACACATAGCTACCGGTAGAACCCTTAGCCTCGAGAGAGAACTACTCCCTCCTCATCGTGGGAATCATCAATGGCGATGGAGATGGTGGTGGAGATCGATGGAGATGGCTCCGGGGGCACTTCCCCGTCCTGGCAGGGTGCCAGAACAGAGACTTTCTGTCCCCCGAATCTCCCCTTTGGTGGCGGTGGCACTGCGGAACTTTTCGTGGCTGGAGGCTTGACTACATAGGGTTTTTGCATCGGGGGCATCTTATAGGCGAAGAGGCAAGGTCGGTGGGCGGCCGGGGGCCCACACCACCTGGTGGCGCTGCCAGGGCTAGCCCGCTCCACCACATGGTGTGGCCACCCTGTTTCCCCTCTCCGTCTTGTCTTCTGGCTCCGTGAGTCTTCCGACAAAATATCGACTTTGGCTTTTGTCCGGTCCAATTCCGAGAATATTCATTTTCTGACTTTCCTGGAACCAAAAACAGCAGAAAACGGACAACTGGCACTATGGCATCTTGTTAATAGGTTAGTCCAAGAAAGTGTATAAAAGGTACTCCAAAGTGTGGACCAAACATAAGAAAGTAGATAAAACCGAGCATGGAACATCAAAAATTATGGATATGTTAGCAACGTATCACTGATCAAAGTGGGTTGAAGTTCAATACTGGCTAGAAATCCTTCATAACTAGCTCCACTCTAAAGTTGTCCATCTCCTCATGCATAATTGGCTGAGCTTCCTTAATCATGGTGTTTAATCTACATGGAAGTCTACTAACAGCATCCGCTACCACATTGGCCTTGTCGGGGTGGTAGTGAATGCCAAGGTCATAATCCTTGATTAACTCTATCCATATTCTTTTCCTCATATTCAGATCCTTCTGGGTGAAAATGTACTACAAACTCTTGTGATCCAAATAAATCTCACAGCGGTTACCCATGAGGTAATGACGCCATTTCTTTAAGGCACTACGGCTGCCAATTCTAAGTCATGGGTACGATAGTTCTACTCATGTTGCTTCAGTTGTCGGGACAGATATGATATGACCTTGCCTTCTTGCATCAACACACATCCGAGACCAATCTTGGATGCATCACAGTATACATCAAAGGGCTTCTTGATATCCGGCATGATCAAAATTGGGGCTGAAATCAATCTCTTCTTGAGATCCTGAAAACTTGCTTCACATTTGTCCATCCATTCAAACTTCTTGTCTTTCTTCAATAGCTGAGTCATCGCCTTGTGATGATTGAAAATCCTTCAACAAACTTGCGGTAATATCCGGCTAATCCAAGAAATGTCCTAACTTCGGTTTGAGTGGTTGGAGCTTTCCATTCTTCAACATCCTTAATCTTGTTGGGATCAACATCAACTCCTCCTTCTGACAAGATATGGCCTAGGAATCCTACTTCCTTTAACCAGAACTCACATTTGCTAAACTTGGCATACAACTGATGCTCCCTCAGGGTTTCAAGGATGGTTCTTAGGTGTTGTTCGTGGTCTTCTTCTGACTTGGAGTAGATAAGAATGTTGTAGATAAAAACAACGACAAACTTATCCAGGAAGTTCATAAAAATCTTATTCATTAGGTTCATGAAATAAGTGGGGACATTGGTTAATCAAAAATGCATGACATTGTACTCATACAATCCATATCTGGTGGTGAAGGCAGTCTTTGGGATATCTGTTGCGTGGATCTTCCATTGATGATAACCAGTCCTAAGCTCAATCTTAGAAAACACTCTGGCACCAGTTAGTTGGTCAAACAGATCTTCTATCTTTCGCAGTGGGTACTTGTTCTTGATGGTGACGTCATTCAACTTCCGATAATCTGGACACAAACGGTTGGCACCATCATTCTTATCCACAAACAAAACAGGTGATCTCCATGGCGATGCATTTGTTTGTATCAGACCTTTTCCCAACATTTCATCAAGTTGCTTCTTCAGCTCCACTAACTCAGTGGGGTTCATACTATAGGGTCTCTAAGCTATGGGTCTAGTTCCAGGAACTAGTTCAATGATAAACTCGATATCTCGATCTGGGGGCATACCGGGCAATTCATCTGGGAACACATCGGGGTATTCACAAACTACTCTGACTTGGTCTATGGTTGATGGAGCTAAACTCTTGTTGCATTTGAATTGACGGGATAGTGTCTCAGATACATGCTCTACTAATACTCCAATGCTACTGGTCATGGTTATGGATTTCATGGCACAGTCGATTAATCCTTGATGTTTTTACATCCAATCCATTCCTAGTACTACCTCCAAACCTTTGGTTCCAAGTACTATTAGATTAGCATAAAAATCTATCCCATGGATTGTGATAGGTACGGCCTTGCAAATTTTTCTAGCTTTGGTGGTTGACCCAGGTATTTGAACTATCATGACATGCTTCAAATTGGTGGGTTGAATATTACTAGTGCATGCAAATTCTTTTGTAACAAACGAGTGCGATGCTCCAGAATCAAACAACATTCTTGCAAGTACTGAGTTAACAGAAAACATACCCAGCACGACATCTGGCGCTTCTTGGGCTTCCTCAGAATTCATGTGGAACAGACGGCCGGTACAGTTGTGCGGGTTTGTTGGGGCAAATCTCTTTCCAGTCTGGACACGGCATTGCCGCTAGGCTTGTGCAGTAACATTCGTGGCTACAGCAAGCTTCTTGGGGCACTCGTTGGAGTAGTGACCCATGACTCCACATTCAAAGCAAGTTATCATTGACTTGTATTTTCCTGCAACAGGCACAGCATTGCTTCTAGTCCTTGGGGCAGTATTGTTGTTGTTGTTGTTGTTGTTGCTGGACCTTGGTGGTGCACGGTTGAAGTTATTGGGGTTGTCGGGGTTGTTGTTGTGGTTTCCTCTGGGCCTCGGGTTTCCTCCGCCACGATTAGGGTAGTTCGGACGGGGCATAGGGGGTCTATTGTTTCTGGGTGCATATCTTGCAGACGGGTTGGGGCGATTCTTCGGGTATGGTGGGGTCCAGGTTGGTGCATCATACAATGCTTGCGGTTCTCACTGGCTTGGTTGATCTTTCCTTCCATCTGGATTGTCGAATCCACTACAGCTTCAAGGTCGTCAAAGGGAATGTTGACTAGCACTGTTTGCATCTCATCGTGAAGACCATTCAGGAATCTCTCCTTCTTCTTCGCTTCAGTGTCAATCTCATCAGGGGCATACCTAGATAGAGACAGAAACCTGTCACGGTACTCTACCACCGTCATCCTTCCTTGCTTCAAATCCCTGAATTCGTTCCTCATCCTCTTGATCAAACCTAGGGGCACATTGGTCCTGCTGAACTTGAGCTTGGATTCCTCCCAAGTCATCATTTGTCCTCCATTCATCGTACGGGTGCTATTTCACCATGACCTTGCATATCCTGATAGATAGTGGGTGGCGAACAGTACCTTCTCATTGGCCTCTACTCCTGCGACTTCTAAGTTGTTTTCCATTGTCTGCAGCCAGTTGATACGTTGCTAACGTATCTATAATTTTTGATGTTCCATGCTTGTTTTATATCTACTTTCTTATGTTTTCTTCCAACTTTGGAGTACTTTTCATACACTTTTTTGGACTAACCTATTAACAAGATGCCACAGTGCTAGTTGCCTATTTTCTACTGTTTTTGGTTCCAGGAAAAATAGAAAATGAATATTCTCGGAATTGAACCGGACAAAAGCCAAAGTCGTTATTTTCTCGGAAGACTCACGGATCCAGAAGGAGAGACGAAGGGGGGCCATAGGGTGACCACACCACCCCTTGGCACGGGCAGCCCTAGGCCGCGCCAGGGCATGGTGTGGCCCCCCTAGACGGCCACCGACCTTGCCTCTTCGCCTATAAGAAGCCTCCCGATGCAGAAACCCTAAATAATCCAGCCTCCAGCCACGAAATGTTCCGCAGCACCACCACCACCGAAGGGGAGATTCGGGGGATAGAAAGTCTCTGTTCCGACACCCTGCCGGGACAGGGAAGTGCCCCGGGAGCCATCTCCATCAATCTCACCACCATCTCCATCACCGTTGCTGATTCCCATGATGATTAGGGAGTAGTTCTTCCTTGAGGCTAAGTGTTCTACCGATAGCTATGTGTTCATCTCTCTCTCTCTCTCTCTCTCTCTCTCTCTCTATGCGTGATCATATTGTGATCATGAGCTTTGTAATCAAGTAGATCTACCTTGCTACTCAAGTGCTTTAATAGATCTCTGCTCTCCCTATTTGTGTGAAAGTGACAGCGTGCACACCATGGTGGCACTTAGGCTAGAGATTACAAATACTTGTTATGAGTTATATTTGGAGTTGGATGTCTTTATTAAATTGTAGTGTTTGTTGGAACCATCTAGTGCTCAAGGTGACACTGGGGGGTTATCTAGATGGGAAAGGCTTACTTTGAGGTTTGATGTTATAGCCCTACCATGGATTAGAGTGTCTAACTGGAGGGTAGTTTAGCGTAGTATCATGCAGAGATGATATTTATATGATAGTGTTCACTAGTGAAAGTATGATTCCTAGGCCTTGTTTCTAAGCATTGATACACCATTTGCAATTAGATCTGTTACATGTTTGCTTGCTGCTATCTTTATTTCAGTTTTACTTTAGTCTCTTCCACGCTAGCAAGTTATTTTCTGGCACCGTTACCACTTATAATTATCTATACCACTTGTATTTCACTATCTCTTCGCCGAACTAGTGCACCTATACACCTAACAAGTGTATTGGGTGTGTTGGGGACACAAGAGACTTTTTGTATCTTGATTGCAGGATTTCTTGAGAGGGAATACCTTTGAACACTTCCTCCCTAAGTTCGATAAACCTTGGGTGATCCACTTAAGGGAAAACTTGTTGATGTTCTACAAACCTCTGCACATGGAGCCCCAAAATTTGTCTACAAGAATAGAAGTGCGTAGACATCAAGCGATTTTGTCTGCTTGCCTTGTCATTTTGATTTGGGTATTCTTCCGAATCATCGGGCAAGGGGTACCCCATTGGCGGTTCTCTGTGATACACATGTACTTACGATGAGAAGAACTTCTCGGTGACTAAATTTGAGTAGCATGAGGAGCGGACCTCGTATTCAAGGGACATGAGATTTCCAACTTATACTTTTTCAAGCATATACTTCATAGTTTGTTCACTTTAACCTTAATCACCTTAAAGATGCTTATGCTAGGGGCAATTAGAGCTGAAAGCTAACAAGTACCATAATTTTTGGAAGCTCTTTATGAAACTTGAATCTCTGATTCCTTCTATGAAGGCCTTTCTTTTACTTTTATGTTGAGTCTCCACCTTCTATCTTTATGCACCTATTGAGAGAGAATAGTGGCCATTCTTAGTATAATGTGCATTGACTCTAGACTTGTTGATTGATGCATAACTTTGATATTGCTTGTTCTTAAACTATTTGTATCTAGTCACCCTTATGAACTTTGAAGGTGTTCTATTCATTTATATTTTGTTACTCTATGAGGGAGAAGCTGAATGCCACTATGCTATGTTTTCTTTATGTGAAACAAACAAACGTCTTGCAAAGCATTGTTATTCATGAATCTTTTGTTTATGCCCTTTCATGTTGCAACATAGTTGCTATGTCTTATTGTTAGAACTTTATCTTTCATGCTTTGTTGAAGTACCATGATCCCAGCTTTCAATGTTTTACAAATACTTTGATCAAGTTTATGATGGTGCATGTCACCTCAAAAATTATTCTTTCTTTTTATCACTTACCTACTCGAGGACGAGCAGGAGTTAAGCTTGGGGATGTTGATATGTTGCTAACGTATCTATAATTTTTGATGTTCCATGCTTGTTTTATATCTACTTTCTTATGTTTTGTTCCAACTTTGGAGTACTTTTCATACACTTTCTTGGACTAACCTGTTAACAAGATGCCACAGTGCCAGTTGCTTGTTTTCTGCTGTTTTTGGTTCAAGGAAAGTTAGAAAATGAATATTCTCGGAATTGGACCGGACAAAATCCAAAGTCGTTATTTTCCTAGAAGACTCACGGAGCCATAAGGAGAGACAAAGGGGGGCCATAGGGTGGCCACACCACCCTTTGGTGTGGGCAGCCCTATGCCGCGCCAGGGCATGGCGTGGGCCCCCTGGACGGCCACCGACCTTGCCTCCTCGCCTATAAGAAGCCTCCCGATGCAGAAACCCTAAATCATCCAGCCCCCAACCACGAAAAGTTCCGCAGTGCCACCGCCACCGAAGGGGAGATTCGAGGGATAGAAAGTCTCTAATCCAGCACCCTGCCGGGACGGGGATGTGCCCGGGAGCCATCTCCATCGATCTCCACCACCATCTTCATCACCGTTGCTGATTCCCATGATGATGAGGGCGTAGTTCTTCCTCGAGGAAAAGGGTTCTACCGGTAGCTATGTGTTCATCTCTCTCTCTCTATGTGTGATCATATTGTGATCATGAGCTTTGTAATCAAGTAGATCTACCTTGCTACTCAAGTGCTTTAATAGATCTCTGCTCCCCCTGTGTGTGTGAAAGTGACAGCGTGCACACCATGGTGGCACTTAGGCTGATGATTACAAATACTTGTTATGAGTTATATTTGGAGTTGAATGTCTGTATGAAATTGTGGTGTTTGTTGGAACCATCTAGTGCTCAAGGTGACAGTGCGGGGTTATCTAGATGAGAAAGGCTTACTTTGAGGTGTGCCTTTATAGCCCTACCATGGATTAGAGTGTCCACCTAAAGAGTAGTTCAGCGTAGTATCATAAAGATATGATATTTATATGAGACTGTTCACTAGTGCAAGTATGATCCCTAGGCCTTGTTTTAAGCATTGATACAACGTTTGCAATTAGATCTGTTACATGTTTGCTTGCTGCTATCTTTATTTCAGTTTTACTTTAGTCTCTTCCACGCCAGCAAGCTATTTTCTAGCACCGTTACCACTTATAATTATCTATACCACTTGTATTTCACTATCTCTTCGCCAAACTAGTGCACCTATACACCTAACAAGTGTATTGGGTGTGTTGGGGACACAAGAGACTTCTTGTATCTTGATTGCAGGATTGCTTGAGAGAGAATACCTCTGACCACTTCCTCCCTAAGTTCGATAAACCTTGGGTGATGCACTTAAGGGAAAACTTGCTGCTGTTCTACAAACCTCTGCACTTGGAGGCCCAACAACTGTCTACCAGAATAGAAGAGTGTAGACATCACCAGTCATCAGCATCTAAGGGCTCTTCTGACTTTCTAAACATAGGAGGATTGGTGTTTTGGAAGTTCTTGAGTTTGCATCCATGGTGATCTTGGTTTCCATGGTCTTGATTATTGTGAACCATCTAGGCTATATGTTGAAGAGTGGCTAAGTTGGCTTGATGTTCAGCTCTACCAGCTTCACGATCTGAAACTAACATCTGTAGAATCTGAAGCATTGGGTCCTGACATGAGCTGCCTCCTCCGAGGTTACCGTAAGTCATTTGAAGATTGAGATAGACAATGAGACAAGAGGGAAATATCTATGGTTCATGGGTTTGTTTCGAAAAGCTTTAATTTTTGAGGAATACTAAGGTTTGAAAACTAACAACTCCATTTCATTCATTCATTCCAAGCACACAATACAAACACACACCACAACTACTAAAGCAGATGGTTTTAAGAACCATTATGTTAAGCTACGATACTGTGGGACCGGATACAACTCACACCTATGATAGTGCTTAGGTGCTTCTACTAATCATCAAAACTATCAGGCTCCTCGTCATCAATGAAGTCAGCATCATCCTCGGTAGTGTGGAACTCCGTGGCGACGTCCTCTAGATAGTCATTATCATCACTTAGGTAAGAGTAGTGATTCCCATGGATGTCTTCGCCTTCCTCTTCCTCCCTATCCTCGACCTGGATTTCCTGGTCATGGATGGTCTCCTCCAGGGTTGCCACCTTCTGGCGAAGACGGGCAATGATGCGATCCTTCTTGTCGCGCTGGCGACGAAGTGACTTGCGCTCCTTAGCAAGCATGTTGAGGGTATACTTCCTTTCAATGGCTTTCGCATGATTCTGGTTGGCGTAGGCACGGGAATTGTCCAACTCCTTCTAAGTCTCGTGCAGCAAGTCCAGGTGGTCCACGTGATGCCTCAACTTTGGATGTGATGGTGATACGTCGTAAACATATCTATAATTTTTTTTGTTCCATGCTTGTTTAGTATCTACTTTCTTATGTTTTGTACACACTTTGAGGCATTTTTATACATTTCCTGGAACTAACCTATTAGGAGGATTCCACGGTGCTAGTTGCCTATTTTCTGCTGTTTTTGGTTTCAGAAAAGCTAGAAAATAAATATTCTCGGAATTGGACCAGACAAAAGCCAAAGTCAATATTTTACCAAAAGACTCACGGAGCCAGAAGACGAGACGGAGAAGGGGCCCCGAGGTGGCCACACCACCTAGTGGCGCGGGCCAGCCCAGGCCACGCCGGGGGGTGGTGTGGGCCCCTCGGGCGCCCACCGACCTTGCCTCTTTGCCTATATATTCCCCCAGGACGAAAACCCTAAGAACCAGATCAGAATTCCACGAAAAGTTCTACAACGCCACCGCCACCGAAGAGGAGATTCGGGTGATAGAAGTCTCTGTTGCTGACTCCCATGATGAGGAGGGATTAGTTCTCTCTCGAGGCTAAGGGCTCTACTGGTAGCTATGTGTTCATCTCTCTCTATGCGTTATCTTATTGAAATCATGAGCTTTGTAATCTATAGATCTATTCTGCTTCTCAACTGCTTTAATTAATTTCTGCTTATCCCCACTTGTGTGAAGTTGACAGTGTGTAGACCGTGTGGCACTTTGGCTAAGGTTACATAAATACTTATCATGAGTATTATTTGAGTTGTATGTCTCTATGAGATTGTGGTGTTTGTTGGAACCATCTAGCGCTCAAGGTCATAGTGAGGGGTTATCTAGATGGGGAATGCGAACTTTAAGGTGTGCTAATATAGCCCTACATCGTCCATGTAACATCCCAAAAATATTAATCAAGCTTATCAAGCTCTAATCACCAAGTTTAGGGTTAACAAAAACTTTTATTATTAAATCTAATATGAGTGTATGTGTGAATTGCATTAGTGTATGAATGAGTGCAATTGCCATGTTTGATTGCTACAAATGATAAGGAATGGTTTAAAGATGAATACCACATCATCTAGGCCATGTACAAAGTAAATCAAAAGAAAAGAAAATCAAATATGTATCATATGATCAAATGGTCATTTTGACCAAAATTATCCACTAGACCACTTTGAGTGTTCCTAGTAAAAGATTTATAACAGAAACTTTCTCAATTCTTTTCACCCCTTGCTAAACCAAGTCAAAGTGAATCCAAGCCCACTTTACAAGCTAACAGAAAACAATTTCCAAATCTATTTAAAGGACATTGCAAAATTGAATCAAGTGTATGTACTAAGTTCACCACTTTTCAAAAACCCACTCAAACCAATTCACCTTGACTATTCCTAGCAACCCTAGACACCCAAGAATGTGACAAACACACTTACCAAATTTCATCCAAATATTCAAACTTTGAATTCATGCGGCCATTTGGTCGAGCACCTGGCAAACACCAGTAAACCTCGCGAAACTTCTACTGTTCTGAGCAGTAATTGATCACCACTAGCCCCTCAATTCTCTCCCCTGGTCGCCCCAATGTCCAGCAGCGCAGTGGACAAGCCCCCCTTTCTCGTTCGCACCAATGCAGCGCCGCCCGAGCTCGCCGTGCCAGTCGACCAAGCACCACTCGCCATAGACCGCGCCACCCTCTCCCATGATGTCCAGGAGATAGGCGACACCTCATCGCCACCCTCTGTCCACCCCTCGACCAAAGACACACCCCGGACCAGCCGTAATCACCGTGCCCACTTATCTGCCTGCCATGCCGAGAGCACGCCAGAGCGCCGCAGCCGACACGCGCACACACACCGCACCTTGCCCTTCCTGCACGTGCCGCACTAACCGTGACCCCAGCTATCCCCTAGACACGCTCGTTCACTGCCGCGCGAACCATGGACACTGTGCACCATCTCGAACGCCGCCGTCCCCACATAGAGCATGGACCTCTCCCAACCATTCTCGACCGCCCCTTACCATGCCATTACTCGCGTGACGACCGCCCTGAAGCACCGTGTCGACCCCTACCCTCAGCCATGCCGATAGCCCTCTGTAACGCCATCGCCGGAGGAGCCCCACCATGTCGTGTTGTCCCCATCACCGGTGTATAAATATTGGCCACCCCGGCCCCAATTCTCCACACCAGGTCACTCCTCTCTCTCTCAGAAACCTCCCACACTTCTCCCCGAAGCAAGGCAGGCACCAGCCCGCTGGAATTTCACCAGAGCTGGCCGCTGCAGAGGAGAAGAGGAACAGGAGCTAGGAGCTGCCCCAGGAGCCGCCGCGGCCACCATTCGACTCGCCGGCCTTGACACGTTTGATTTCCCCCCATCGCCAAGTCTAGTTGGAGCCCTGGTGAGCCCCCACATACCGCCACCGTAGCGCTAGGGTTAGTTTGTCGCCGGAGTTGTCCACTGGAGATGATGACGCTCAGTCATCGATTGCGCTCTAATCGCACGGCCCAGATTGAAACTTACCGTTCGGCTTAGCTGAGTCGTTGACCAGTAGGACCCTCAGGTCAGTAGTCCACTGCACGCGTGCCGCGTAGCTGGGCCGGCCCAATTAGTTTCCCACGCAGAGCCCGTTGATTCAAATAGACTTTTGCCTTTTTGGTTAAAACTAGATTCTGTCAGTAGATTCAACAATCAATTCAAAGAGATCTACTAAACCAAATTGCATGATTCCAATTTTGTTGGAAAGGTATTCAAATTTACTACCCTGGCCCGTTGGACTTAAACCATTTGAAATTATAGATCACCTATAGTAAAAATAACAAGACAAAGGCTTTTGGCAATTCAAACCTTTTTCAAAAATCAACCATAAATGCTTTTGAGTTGATTCCAACTCTCAAAAATCACATTTGACAAGATCTATCTGAATATGTAAAAATATTTAGGTTTACATGCAGTGATCTTGGACTAGTACTAAAAGAATGCTATATAGGTATTTCTAGTCACTTTAATTGTATTAAATAGTAATTTTAAACTTTATAAAATATGACCACCACTTTAAATCACATTCCCAAGTATTAGAATATGTGGTGATGACATGTGTCCACATGATCCCATATTTTAATTGGAGAATGTTAAATCTTAAGTATTTTTAATGATTAAAAATTATTTTTCCAAAATAAGATAAATAAGACTAAGTCTTTATTTCATGTGATGTTTGTGATGATGCTAGATCATCAAGTGTGAGCCTTAGTGTGCTAAATCAAAGTAGTTAAGTATTGTTTGGTGATTGTGTACCTCGTATTCCTTTATAGACGCTAGTACCGACCCGGGCTACGAGGAGGAGTACTACGAAGAAGAAGAAGAAGAAGAAGAGAACTTCAACCACTGCACTACTCAAGGCAAGCCTAACACTACAAGTTAACTATGAAAGCCATCCTTGCAATATAACCTATGCAAGATGCATTATGCATGATTGGTTATGCAACCTTGATTATACCAATCCCAAGTTTTACTTGCAAGCGTTATTCTTTTACTTTTACCAAAGTTCTTTACCTTTAGTTAGTGATTTGTGAGTATTGGAAAAATAGGATAGATACCATAAAGAGCATAAAACTAGGCCTACGTAATTATACTTAGATGCCATAAAAAGCATAAAACTAGATTTGGATAGTTACACTTGATTAGCACCCCATATTAGTGACACCACCCCCCATTGATAGTTGCTAGTGCTAAACTACTACCGATCACTTTTAGATGGGAATACTTGGAGAAAATGATTATGAAAACCTTGGAATGATGATTCATTCTATTGAAATGTTTTGACATGTGTTCTGAAACACAATGGTTTGATGATGAACTTATTGAGGCACGAGCCTTAGTTTTGATAAAAACCAATGGTTGGGTTCGGATGCGATACCATTCCAATTTTACTGTACAACCGCAATACCTGAATTGGGTAGGGCTTAACTAGAAGTTTATATGCCTTGGTATGGGTTCCCTCTCGAAAAGAGGTTGAGCTGAGGCTACCTCGTGAGTGAATGTCCACCTATGAAGTGCCTAGGATGGCAGATGGCCATGGCTGGGAGACCAAGCTCATAGGGGAGGTGCCTGTACTAGAGTGTGTAATTGAAAGGTTATGATTGATTATCCACATACTAAGTATGATGATTCAGGGTTATCCCTGACGGATGTATCGAATATTGTGGTGAAAGTGTACCACCTCTTCAGAGTGTCAAACTATTCGAATAGCCACGTCTGTGGTCACGGATAGTTGGAGTGGCCATACTGTTCCGTTGTCAGATGTTTTCAAAAATGACTTGTGAATTGAACTATGACCTTTACTTGACCACACGAGGGTTGTGGACATGAAAACTAGGTTCCCACTTAGGTGATGTAGAAAATTAAATTAGGTTCTTTACTTTTGAACTCCTTATGAAATAAACCTGGCTTTTTGCAATAAAATTAGAGCTTAAGATTCCTACTAGAACTACCTTACTTGTTAGAGATAGTTTGAGAGTACTTAAAGAGTACTCATGGCTTTGTCCCTGGCTATTCTTGTGGCCAGACTATGAGGAGGACTACCAGGAAGATGGACAGCAGGAGGTCTATGACAAGTAGGATCATCTCCCATCGTCAGCATTGCATGTGACCCTGAAGATGGAGCCCCTACTATGTTTACTTTCCGCTACTTTGATTGTATTAAGACTGGATCATGAGATCCTTTATTTGTAAGACCTTTATTATGGTTTGTAATGGATGATGTACTGTGGTACCAATTTTGTTATGTATTGCAAAAATGGTAATCATGGGATTGCGATGTACGGCATAATAGGCATCTGGACTTAAAAATCCGGGTGTTGACAAGTTGGTATCAGAGCCATCCTGACCATAGGAGACCCTAGTTAAAATGGACGTCTGAACAAAAACTTAGTTTCAAAACAAAGAAGTGAGTATTTATGGAAACCTATTCCCACTCTTATCTTTGAGATTCTTTCAAAAAATTCATGTTCCTCAAAAGTTCTTACAATCCTACATAAAATTTGACACACTTGATCAATGCACTAACTTGCTCACCCTAAATTCTTATAGATGGAGGTCAAGTATAGCAAGTTCTTCCAGCTGGGAAACGGAGGCCACCTGATCTTGATGCACTCGTAGAGTATCTTGAGCGCCCGCACCCCGAGTTCTTCAGAGCATATCTCAATGATCAGCAAGGAGCAGAACTACAGAGGCTGATAGTCGTAGATCTCAGACGCAGGAAGCACCCACCTCGGAGAAGATCCAATTCAGCTTGAGGGAGAACAACTGGCAAGACGGACTAGCCAGGGCTATGCATGAATCTCTTCCCCGTCTATGTGGGTAAAATATCAACCAGATCAATGGCACTCGCTTTCCTCACTACGCAAGGCGTGATTCTATGGGAATGCCCTTGGAGATGCCATGACACCTGGAGCTGAAGCACCAGGTGGATAATCTCGACTTCATGTTGTATGATATACAGAAGGAGTTGGACAACGCCCGTGCCTACGCCAACCATAACCATGCCATTGCAGTCAGGAAGGACCAGACCCTTGCCATCCTCTCCAAGGAGTGCTATTCACTTCGTCATCAGCATGACAAGAAGGATCGCATCATCGATCATCTTCGCAAGAAGGTGGCCACTCTTGAGAAGACCATCCGTGAATAGGAAATCCAACTTGAAGCAGAGGAGGAGGAAGGTGAAGATATCCGTGGAGATCTCTACTCTTACCTCAGTGATGATAACGACTACCTTGAGGATGAGGCCATGGAGGATCACACTGATGAAGATGATGCCACCTTCATTGATGATGATTAAATGCACTTGAGCACTACCGTAGGAGTGAGATGTACCCGGTCCCTCTGTATCGTAGTTTCACAGAATGGTTCTTAAAACCATATGTTTTCTATTTGTGTTGTGGTGTGTGTTTCTATTGGGTGCTATGAATGAATGAATGAATGAATGAACGAAAAGAAGGTTGTTAGTTTGCAAAACCTGAGTCAAACTCCAAGTTTAAAGTATCTATAAAAAACCCATAAACCCAAGAAATTTCCCCCTTGTCTCATTGTCTATCTCAATCTTCAGATGACTCGCGGTAATCCCAAAGGGAGCAGGTCATCTCAAGACCCAATGCTGCAGATTCTGCAAATGTTAGTTTCTGACTGTGAAGCTAGTAGAGCCGAATGCCAAGCCAACCTAGCCACTCTACAATAGATAGCTCAAATGGCCCACAATAATCAAGGCCACGGAAACTAGGATAACCATGGATCCAAGCTCAAGAACTTTCAAAATACCAACCCACCTATATTTAGTAAGTCTGAGGAGCCCTTAGGTGCTGATGACTGGCTGCAAACCATGGAGAACAATTTGGAGGTCGTGGGAGTTGAAGCCAATGAAAAATTATTGTTTGCCACCCATTATCTGGCAGGTGATGCAAGAGCCTGGTGGAATAGCAGTCGTACCATGAACGAAGGGCAAACAATGACTTCGGAAGAATTTAGATCAAGTTCAATCGAACCCATGTGCCCCAAGGTTTGGTCACTAGGATGAGGGATGAGTTCAGGGAATTGAAGCAAGGAAGGATGACTATGGTTGAGTACTGTGACAGATTTCTGTCACTATCTAGATATGCCCCTGATGAGATTAGCACCGAAGCAAAGAAGAAGGAAAGGTTCCTGAATGGGTTACATGATGAAATGCAGACAGTGTTAGTCAACATCCGTTTTGCGGATCTAGAAGAACTAGTGGACTCTGCTATCCAGATGGAAGGAAAGATCAACCAAGCCAATGACAACCACAAGTGTCGCATGATTCACCGGCCTGGATCCCACCATTCACAGAAGTATTGCCCCAAACCGTCTGTAGGATATGCCCCAAGAAACAACAGACCCCCTATGTCCCGTCCAAACTATCCCAATCATAACGGAGGAAATTTGAGGTCTGGAGGAAACCACAACAACAACCCCGACAACTCCAGTAACTTCAATCGTGCATCGCCCAAGGCCAACAACAACAACAACACCAACAACAACAATACTTCCCCAAGATCTGGAAGCAATGGTGTGCCTGTTGCAGGAAAAGACAAGTCTCTATTTACTTGCTTTGAATGCAGAGTCAATGGTCACTACTCCAACGAGTGCCCCAAGAAGCTTGCAGCAACCACCAATGTGAATACACCCACTCAGCAGCAACGCCGTGTCCAGCCTAGAATGAGATTTTCCCCGGGGAACCCACTCAACCGCAACGGCCGGCTGTACCACATGAATGTTGAAGAAGCTCAGGAAGCTCCAGATGTCATGCTGGGTATGTTTTCTATTAACGCGGTACTTGCAAGAGAGTTGTTTGATTCTGGAGCATCGCACTCATTTGTTACAGAAGAATTTGCATTTACTAGTAAGATTCAACCAACAAAATTGAAGCATGTTATGATAGTTCAAATACCTAGTTCAACCACCAAACCTAGAAAAATTTGCAAGGTTGTACCTATCAGAATCCATGGAATAGATTTTTATGATAATCTAATAGTACTTGGAACCAAGGGTTTGGAAGTAGTACTAGGAATGGATTGGATGTCAAAACATAAAGGATTAATCGACTGGGCCAAGAAAGCCTAACCATGACGAGTAGCACTGGAGTATCAGTAGAGCATGTATCTGAGACGCTACCCCGTCAATTGAAATGCAACAAGAGTCTAGCCCAACTAACCCTAGACCAAGTCAGAGTAGTCTGTGAATACCCCAACGTGTTCCCAGATGAATTGCCCGGTATGCCCCCAGATCAGGATATCGAGTTCATCATTGAACTAGTTCCTGGAACTGGACCCATAGGTCAGAGACCTTATAGTATGAACCCATCTAAATTAGTGGAGCTGAAGAAGCAACTTGATGATATGTTGGAGAAAGGTCTGATTTAACCAAGCACATCGCCATGGATATCGCATGTTTTGTTTTTGGATAAGAAAGATGGAGGTAACCGTTTGTGCACGGATTACTGGAAGCTGAATGATGTCACCGTCAAAAACAAGTACCCACTACCGAAGATAGAAGATCTGTTTGACCAGTTGACTGGTGCCAGAGTGTTTTATAAGATTGATCTTAGAACTGGTTATCATCAACTCAAGATTCATGCAAAAGATACCCCAAAGACCGCCTTCACCACCAAATATGGATTGTATGAGTACATTGTCACGTCTTTTGGGTTAACCAATGCCCCCGCTTACTTCATGAATCTCATGAATAAGATTTTTATGAACTTCCTGGATAAGTTTGTCGTTGTTTTTATCGACGGTATTCTGATCTATTCCAAGTCAGAAGAAGACCATGAGCTACACCTGAGAACCATCCTTGAAACCCTTAGAGAGCATTTGTTATATGCCAAGTTTAGCAAATGTGAGTTCTGGTTGAAGGAAGTAGGATTCCTAGGACATATCGTGTCGGCAGGAGGAATTGCTGTCGGTCCCACCAAGATTAAGGATGTTGAAGAATGGAAAGCCCCAACCACTCAAATCCAAGTTCGCGCATTTCTCAGATTAGCAGGATATTACCACAAGTTCGTAGAAGGATTTTCAAGTATCACAAGACCGATGACCCAGTGGTTGAAGAAAGATAAGAACTTTGAATGGACGGACAAATGTGAACCAAGTTTTCAAGAGCTCAAGAAGATATTGATTTCAGCCCCAATTCTGATCATGCCGGATATCAAGAAGCCTTTTGATGTGTATTGTGACGCATCCAAGATTGGTCTAGGATGTGTGTTGATGCAAGAAGGCAAAGTCATATCATATTTGTCTACACAACTGAAACAACATGAGCAAAACTACCCTACCCATGACTAAGAACTAGCAGTCGTAGTTTTAGCCTTCAAGACCTGGTGTCATTACCTTATGGGTAACCGCTGTGAGATTTATTCGGATCACAAGAGTCTGAAGTATATCTTCACCCAGTAGGAGCTGAATATGAGGAAAAGGAGATGGATAGAGTTAATCAAGGATTATGACCTTGACATTCGCTATCACCCTGGTAAAGCCAATGTGGTAGTGGATGCTCTTAGTAGATTGTCGTGTAGGTTAAACACCATGATTAAAGAAGCCCACCCAAGTTTCCATGAAGAGTTGGAGCAGTTTAGAATGGAGCTAGTTAGCGAAGGATTCCTATCCAGTATTGAACTTCAACCCACTTTGATCAGTCAGATCAAGGAAGCCCAGAAAGTAAATGCAAGTATCGACGGAATCAAGAGTCGCATCGGTACAGGGAGAGTACCCGGATTCACCAAAGATGAAGAAGGAGTTTTGTGGTATAAAGGATGTATCTTTGTACCCGCAGATTCCGAGTTGAAGCAAGTCATCATGCAGGAAGATCATGATACTATTTATTCTATCCATCCTAGAGGAACTAAGATGTATCAGGATTTGAAGGAGCAATTTTGGTGGCACAAGATGAAGAGAGAAATCGGAAGCTACATAGCCAAGTGTGATATATGTCAGAGAGTCGGAGCAGAACATCAGCAACCCGCGGGACTTTTGCAACCATTGCAGATTCCGGAATGGAAATGGGATTCTGCAGGAATGGATTTCATCACCGGTTTGCCTACCTCTAGTAGGGGAAATGACTCTATATGGGTCATAGTTGATAGACTGTCCAAGGTAGCCAATTTTATACATGTCAAGACCACCTACCAGAGTTCGAAGCGAGCAGAGTTGTACATTGCTAGAATCGTCAGTTTGCATGGAACCCCTAAGACCATAGTGTCGTATCAAGGAACCCAGTTTACCTCCAGATTTTGGCAGAAAGTCCAAGAAGGATTAGGAACCAAGCTGAACTTCAGCACAGCTTATCACCCGCAAACCGATGGACAAACTGAAAGAGTCAACGAAATCATAGAAGATATGTTGAGAGCTTGTGTTCTAGAATATGGATCAAAATGGGAACATTGTCTGCCTTTCGCAGAATTCCATACAACAATAGTTATCACGCCAGTTTGCAAATGGCCCCATTTGAATTTATGTATGGAAGGAAGTGTCGTACCCCCTTGAATCTTCGGACCCGATATCCTACGAGTAGGAGAGAGTCAGATCTTCGGACCCGATATCCTACGAGAAGCCAAAGAGAAGGTTCACAAAGTCCGTGAACACCTCAAGACCGCCCAATCCAGACAGAAGAGTTATGCTGACAAAAGACATCGAGACCTGACATTCAAAGTCAGAGATTTGTATATCTCAAAGTATGAAAGGAATGCAGTGATTTCAACTTAAAGGGAAGTTAGCCCCCAAATATATTGGACCCTTAAAGATTTTGAATCGCCGAGGAGAAGTATCATATCAACTAGAACTGCCAGAGGAGATGCCATCCATACATGATGTGTTCCATATCTCGTTACTTAGGAAATGCCTACAAGTTCCGGAGAAGACCGAAGTGTTCAAGAACATCGATCACCGAGCCATAGATATCAATAAGGATTTAACTTATTGTGAAGTACCCATTCATATTTTGGAAGAAGCCTTCAGAACCACCAGGACCCGGAGTATCAAGTTTCTCAAGATCTAGTGGAGCAACCATACTGAAGAAGAAGCTACTTGGGAGCGAGAAAATTACATTAGGACTGAGTATCCCAATCTCTTTAGTTCCTAGTTTTTTCCTGAATCTTAGGACGAGATTTTGTTTAAGGAGGCAAGGTTTGTAACATCCCAAAAATATTTATCAAGCTCTAATCACCCAAGTTTAGGGTTAACAAAAACTTTTATTATTAAATCTAATATGAGTGTATGTGTGAATTGCATTAGTGTATGAATGAGTGCAATTTCCATGTTTGATTGCTACAAATGATAAGGAATGGTTTAAAGATGAATAACACATCATTTAGGCCATGTACAAACTAAATCAAAAGAAAACAAAATCAAATATGAATCATATGATCAAATGGTCATTTTGACCAAAATTATTCATTAGACCACTTTGAGTGTTCCTAGTAAAAGATTTATAAAAGAAACTTTCCCAATTATTTTCACCCCTTGCTAAACCAAGTCAAAGTGAATCCAAGCCCACTTTACAAACTAACAGAAAACAATTTCCAAATCTATTTAAAGGACATTGCAAAATTGAATCAAGTGTATGTACTAAGATCACCACTTTTCAAAAACCACTCAAACCAATTCACCTTGACTATTCCCAGCAACCCTAGACACCCAAGCATGTGACAAACACACTCACCAAATTTCATCCAAAAATTCAAACTTGGAATTCATGCGGCCATTTGGTCGAGCACCTGGCAGACACGAGTAAACCTCGCCAAACTTCTATTGTTCTGAGCAGTAATTGATCGCCACTAGCCCCTCAATTCTCTCCCCTGGTCGCCCCAATGTCCAGCAGCGGAGTGGACAAGCCCCCCTTTGCCGTTCGCACCAATGCAGCGCCGCCCGAGCTCGCCTTGCCAGTCGACCAAGCACCACTGGCCACAGACTGCGCAGCCCTCTCCCATGATGTCCAGGAGATAGGCGACACCTCATCACCACCCTCTGTCCACCCCTCGACCGAAGATACGCCGTGGACCAGCCGTAATCTCCGCGCCCACTTCTCTGCCTGCCATGCCGAGAGCGCGCCAGAGCGCCACAGGCTACACGCGCACACACACCGCGCCTTGCTCTCTCTGCACGTGCCGCACTCACCGTGACCCCAACTATCCCCCAGACATGCTCATTTGCTCCCACGCGAACCATGGACATTGTGCACCGTCTCAAATACCGTTGTCCCCGCGTAGAGCATGGACCGCTCCAACCGTTCTCGACCTCCCCATGCCGCGCCATCACTCGTGTGACGACCGCCCTGAAGCACCGCGTCGACCCCTACCCTTAGCCATGCCGATAGCCCTCTGTAACACCGTCGGAGGAGGAACCCGACCATGCCGCGATGTCCCCATCACCGGTGTATAAATAGAGGCCACCCCAGCCCCAATTCTCCACACCAGCTCACTTTCCTCTCTCTCAGAAACCTCCCACACTTCTCCCCGGAGCAAGGTGCGCACTAGCCCGCCGGAATTTCACCGGAGCCCGCCGCTGTAGAGGAGAAGATGAACTGGAGCTAGGAGCCTTCCTAGGAGCCGCCGTGACCACCATTCAACTAGCCGGCCTCGACACATTTGATTGCCCCCCATCGCCAAGTCTAGCTGGAGCCCTGGTGAGCCCCCACGTACCCCAGCGTAGCGCTAGGGTTAGTTTCTCACCGGAGCTATTCACCGAAGACGATGACGCTCAGCCGTCGATCGCGCTCTAATGGCACGGCCTAGATTGAAACTTACCGTTTCAGCTTAGCTGAGTCAATGACCAGTAGGACCCTCCTGTCAGTAGTCTGCTGCGCGCGTGCCGCATAGCTGGGCCGGCCCAATTAGTTTCCCGCATAGAGCCTATTGATTCAAATAGACTTTTGCCTTTTTAGTTAAAACTAGATTCTATTAGTAGATTCAACAATCAATTCAAAGTGATCTACTAAACCAAATTGCATGATTCCAATTTTGTTGGAAAGGTATTCAAATTTTCTACCCATGCCCATTGGATTTAAATCATTTGAAATTATAGATCACCTATAGTAAAAATAACAAGACAGAGGCTTTTGAGTTGATTCCAACTCTTGAAAATCACATTTGACAAGATCTATCCGAATATGTAAAAATATTTAGGTTTACATGCAGTGATCTTGGACTAGTACTAAAAGAATGCTATATAGGCATTTCTAGTCACTTTAATTGTATTAAATAGTAATTTTAAACTTTATAAAATATGACCACCACTTTAAATCACATTCCCAAGTATTAGAATATGTGGTGATGACATGTGTCCACATGATCCCATATTTTAATTGGAGAATGTTAAATCTTAAGTATTTTTAATGAGTAAAAATTATTTTTCCAAAATAAGATAAATAAGACTAAGTCTTTATTTCATGTGATGTTTGTGATGATGCTAGATCATCAAGTGTGAGCCTTAGTGTGCTAAATCAAAGTAGTTAAGTATTGTTTGGTGATTGTGTACCTCGTATTCCTTTATAGACGCTAGTACCGACCCGGGCTACGAGGAGGAGTACTACGAAGAAGAAGAAGAGAACTTCAACCACTGCACTACTCAAGGCAAGCCTAACACTACAAGTTAACTATGAAAGCCATCCTTGCAAGATAACCTATGCAAGATGCATTATGCATGATTGGTTATGCAACCTTGATTATACCAATCCCAAGTTTTACTTGCAAGCGTTATTATTTTACTTTTACCAAAGTTCTTTACCTTTAGTTTGTGATTTGTGAGTATTGGAAAAATAGGATAGATACCATAAAGAGCATAAAACTAGGCCTAGGTAATTATTCTTAGATGCCATAAAAAGCATAAAACTAGATTTGGATAGTTACACTTGATTAGCACCCCATATTAGTGACACCACCCCCCATTGATAGTTGCTAGTGCTAAACTACTACCGATCACTTTAGATGGGAATACTTGGAGAAAATGATTATGAAACCTTGGAATGATGATTCATTCTATTGAAATGTTTTGACATGTGTTCTGAAACACAATGGTTTGATGATGAAACTTCTTGAGGCATGATCCTTAGTTTTTGTAGCATCCCAATTGTCTAACAATTGTAATGCTACTTGGTCTAGTAATATAATGGCTACTTCCTATATATAATTGTTGCATCATAATTATATCATGCTTATGTCATCATGCCACCTTGCATTTGAGCATCATATAAAACCCTTTTGATTTGGTTCTTCTCTCATATGCATTATTAATTGTACTTGGTTCTTGATAAATGCTTGGTGCCCAAGTTGAGTTGGGGGCACATCTTTTATTCCACTCCACCACCTTTCTTTGTCACCACCTTATAATTCCACCATCCTAATTACCCATGAGCTTGTACTTTTCCTTTGATATTTATTTTAGCGCATGTGGGTAGGGATGGATCCAATTCTAATTTATTTTGCTTGGCCTTTATTCCACATTTTGGTAATGCATGGAATCATGCCATGTTATAATGTTATTGTTTTCACAAGAATAAAACATGGCAATTAATTATTATGCATGGGCCATGCAATAGCATCACCATCTTTAGCTCTTCTGTTTTTCTCTTTGTTTTAGTGGATCTTTCTTTTGTGAGAATCTCTCCATCTCTCTCCACCACCCTCATGTTTCTAACAAAACCTTTTCCCCATCATGTATGATCATGTGGGATTTTCTCTTTGATTTTTAAAACCCTCTTCCTCTCCCTCTCTCTCTCTCTCTTGTATTTTTGTCCTCACCATCAACTTGTGCTCAACCACCAAGCCCTCTCCTCACTCCATGGCCATCTCTTTCCATTTTAATCAAATTTGCAAAAGCTTCCAAAAAGGGTTATTTTTTTGGGCTTGTTTGAATCTGCAACAAAACAAAAACAAAAACAGTTAATTAAATAAAAAGAAAAAAACGAGATAAAGAGAAAGCCCAGCAGCAGCCTCCCTACTTGGACGCGGCCCAGCAGCAGCTTCGGCCCGCCCTTCTTTTCCTCCAGGGCCGGTCCTTCTCTTCCCCTAGCCCGTACCGCTTCGCCGTTTGCCACCGTCATCCTCTGTTCCTCTTCTCCGTCGCCCCCTCCCTGCTCAGCTCTGACGGAAGCGAGGCAGGTGGCCGTTCTCTGCCGTCTGCCACGTCAGCTCGCGCCTCCCGGACGCCATCTCCCCTCCTCCTTATCCTCGCGCCGAGCCGTGCCTTTTTCGAACCCTAGCGCCCTGCTCCATCTCTCCTCTCCCTCTTCTCCGCTGTACCATGTCCGCCGCCAGTCAGAGCTCCACGACGTCGTTTCCAGCCTAGTCGGAGACAAGGGACTCACCGGGGAGCACCGCCGTGGACCGTGGCATCGTTTCCGCTTGCTAGGAGGTGCCGGCCCCGCTCGGAGCTACCCCCTCGCCAGTGAACCGAGCACCACCGCTGCGACCTCGTCGTCCCCCTCCGCTCCGGCCGTCCCGTCCTCTGATTTCCTGTGGAATCAGACGAGGTGAGCGCCACCCTCTTCTCCCTTCCCCTTCTTCTCCCCTCCGCGTGCGAGCGCCGCCCGATTTTGGCCCCGCCGGCGAGCAGACAAGGCCGTGCGTTTCCCCCCTGTTCCTCGAAGCTCTCCGCCTAGTACAGCCCGCCTCTGGCATTCCTTCCTGAACAAAACCCGTAGCTGGTAGATTCCTCTC
The DNA here is from genome assembly GCA_910589775.1 of Avena eriantha. Classification (NCBI taxonomy): domain Eukaryota; kingdom Viridiplantae; phylum Streptophyta; class Magnoliopsida; order Poales; family Poaceae; genus Avena; species Avena eriantha. The sequence continues at coordinate 68,220,212 of OU342740.1, forward strand.
CGCTTTTTGTTTTGGAGGCGACGCGTGATACGCCGCCGTTCCGCTGCAAACCTCGCCGTCGTCGGGACCGTCATGGTTCAGTACAGGCAGGTTCGGTACACAGCCGCAGCGGTTTTGCGTAAAGCCCCTCCCCCCCCCCCCCCCCCCGGCACTTTTGTCGATCATGCCCAAGTCCTTAGCAGCCCCGGCGACCCTACGAGTCAGCCCCGGTGTAGTTTTGCAAGAAAGCCCCCGCGGTTTGGAGTTTCTCAACCCGCGCTTCCCTGGATCCCACACGTGGCAGGCCCCTGCTGGCACGCCCGTGTGTGGCCCCGCAGATTGATCGGCCCCACCCGTCAGTCACTGCAGCTAGCCTCCCCCGCGGTGTAAATGGTTTTCGCCGCGCCAGCTTGTCCAGTCAGCACCTAGCCCACCTGTCCGTGGCTGTGGCTAGGTGTGGCTGAGTGCAAAAAGGTTTTTGTTTATCTGTTTAATTAAAACAATTTCCAGAAATGTTTTAATATGATTTAACTTCTGTTTTTAATAACTTTTAATTGCTAATTCCAAATAATACATATGATATATGTTTTTGAATCAGAAAAATGTGAGGAATTCAAATATGCCATTCAAAATAATGTTTGAACACTTTAACTTTTCGAGATGATTTAAATTACAATAAAATGCCCTTTTTCTTAATAAATTAATAACTTTAATTCTATAACTCCAAATTTGACAAATAATATGTCTAAATCGATCAGCGCGACGAGCCCGTTCTATCTATGCATTCCTTGTTCTGAATTGAAGCATGCATCATGTCATTATTAAAAATCAGAACTGTTTATGACAATAAAACTTGGCTAAATAATTAATAAAATGCTTTACTCTTGTAACCACACCTCACCCTTGCCATGCTACTTTAATGCCATGCAAATTGTGCATCATTCATCATGGCATGCTTGTTTGCTTGTCACATTTTAATTCATATGCTTGTGCACTTTATTCATGTTGGCCCTTGTTTGTTTGGTTCTTCTTCGAATAGACGCCCAGCCGGAGAATTATCAGGAATCACGGGAGTACTACCCAGATCCATCTCTCGCTTCAACTGAGCTGCCAGGCAAGCACTACCACATGCTTGCATACATATAGTACCTATTGCCTCTATCTTATTCTTGCATCATTGAGTCGCGATTGCATTAAATTGAATCCCAAGTACTACATAGCCTTTACTTTTAAACCCCACCGAAGCTAGTTCCTCCATCCCATGAGCCATTACTACAGGAGTTGTTTGAGCCATGTGAGTCATAGAAAAGCATGTGTAGGGTATGTGAGTGTCTGATGGATAACGAGGTACCTAAACAACTTAACCTGAGTAGTAATGGGATAACTAATGAAAGAGGCACCGGTGGGCAATATCTTCTATTTGGTTTTTCATGCTCACTTGTGTCCCGTAGGACCCCGAGTACTTGATTCCTGTTCCTTGACTATTCGCACTATCCACATCCGGGAGGCCTTATGGACCCCCCTGAGCCAGAGCTTGATTCATTTCTATTTCTTGGGGCCACAATTAGTTTGGGGTTTTATTTCTATCCTGTACGTATGCCATGTTTACTGTTTATTTACGATTGTGCGAGGAGCACCTGTACTGTTTTGGATCGTGACACGTTTTCGCTGTATCAACAAGCCCAGTCACACTTTCGGGTTCCCAGTCGTTTACCGCCGTCCACACAAACCTTGAGTCCGTCTCGGAGTCAGCTATCTTCGTTGTGGGTAGCTTAATGGGGTGGCCCCCTGAAATATTTCGGAATCCTGTGATCGCTTTGTCGTGAATGCCTCGTTGGGTTTTGATTTGGTTTTTCTGAGGTTGATCGAGTGTGTGTTGCTATTCGTGCACCCCTGCAGGGTAAATCTTTCTGAAAGCCGTGTCCGTGGTTATGGACGACTTGGAGCACAATTTCTCGACCATAGACAAGTATAACTAAAGTGCCGCTTTTAAATTGACTAAGTACTTGACTAGTAAATAGTGCAATACTCATAGAATGGTTAATAAAACTGCCAACGGATGATGGGGTTGTTCGTCCGCTTCCTCGTTGGTAAGCGAGGAGGATCATGGATCTATTAATTATACTGTTATAACTGTTGTTCTTAATTCACGGGCATCCGTCTATCATTGGTTAGGCGGATGGTTAGCGAGTATCTATAGATTTGTTAGTTATTATCTTTTGCTGCAATTGCGTCACCCCAGGTTGTGTCCCCTTTAGTGGCATAAAGACTTGCTGAGTACCCCTAGGGTCTCACACGATAAATTGTTTGATTCAGAGGAACAAGTGTACTCGCAAGAAGGATACTAGGTGGAGGAGACGGATGATGTTGGCAACGATCACACGGTGTAGAGATTCCGGGAATGGGGATCCGTGAGATCTGTGGGCGGGATGTGTTTATTTATGTGGCATCTTATGCCGATTTGCTTCTTATCCGTACTCAGATCTTGTTTTCCGCTTCCGCCTGATACTCTGGTGTTTGATGTATGAGGAGCTATCCGAAACTATTATATCTATCTAGGATATTTGGATCTTGCCGTATGCCGTTGTAATATTTCTGTTTCTTTTAGATGGAATGGCTCTGAGGACCGTTCTATGTGGCTTGCATACATACTCACTTGTGTATGTAGTTGATCCCTTCGCCTGCTGATTACGCCGCTCGTTCTTGTCCCGATGTTCTGAAAGTGGTTAGGACGGCCGAAAGGTCTACCGTGAGTGGCCCCAGGCCCCACTGTACTATTTTAACCACTTTCGCTCATCCAGGCATGTAACTAAGAGCGTAATTCACTGAGGTAGTTACAGTTTTGATAAAAACTGATTGTTGGGTTCGGATGTGATATCATTCCAATTTTACCATACAACCGCATTACCTGAATTGGGTAGGGTTTAACTGGAAGTTTATATGCCTTAGTATGGGTTCCCTCGCGGAAATAGGTTGAGCTGAGGCTACCTCGTGAGTGAATGTCCACCTATGCAGTGCCCAGGATGGCAGATGGCCATGGCTGGGAGGCCAAGCTCATAGGGGAGGTGCCTATACTAGAGTGTGTAATTGAAAGGTTATGATTGATTATCCGCATACTAAGTATGATGATTCAGGGTTATCCCTGACAGATGTATCGAATATTGTGGTGAAAGTGTACCACCCCTGTAGAGTGTGAAACTATTCGAATATCCGCATCCGCGGTCATGGACAGTTGGAGTGGCCATACTGTTTCGTTGTCAGATGTTTTCAAAAATGACTTGTGAATTGAACTATGACCTTGACTTGACCACAACAGGGTTGTGGACATGAAATGTAGGTTCCCACTTAGGTGATGTAGAAAATTAAATTAGTTTCTTTACTTTTGAAATCCTTATGAAATAAACCTGGCTTTTTGCAAATAAAACTAGAGCTTAAGATTCCTACTAGAACTATCTTACTTGTTAGTGATAGTTTGCGAGTACTTAAAGAGTACTCATGGATGGCTATTCTCGTGGCTAGACTATGAGGAGGACTACCAGGAAGATGGAAAGTGGGAGGTCTATGACAACTAGGATCATCTCCCATCGTCAGCATTGCCTGTGACCCTGAAGATGGAGCCCCTACTACGTTTACTTTCCGCTGCTTTGATTGTATTAAGACTAGATCATGAGATCCTTTATTTGTAAGACCTTTATTATGGTTTTTAATGAATTATGTACTATGGTACCAATTATTTTATGTCTCGCAAAAATGGTAATCCTAGGATTGCGATGTACGGCATAACAGGCATCTGGACTTAAAAATCCGGGTGTTGACAAGTCCAACCAGAGAGTAGTTCAGGGTAGCATCATGAAGAGAAGATATTTATATGAGAGTGTACACTAGTGAAAGTATGATCCCTAGGCCTTGTTTCTAAGCATTGAAACACCGTTTACAATCAGTTATGTTACATGTTTTCTTGCTGACACTATTATTTCAGATTGTGATTACCACTTATAATCATCCATATTACTTGTATTTCACTATCTCTTCGCCGAACTAGTGCACCTATACACCTGACAAGTGTATTGGGTGTGTTGGGGACACAAGAGACTTCTTGTATTTTTATTGCAGGGTTGCTTGAGAGGGATACCTTTGACCACTTCCTCCCTGAGTTCGATAAACCTTGTGTGATCCACTTAAGGGAAACTTGTTGTTGTTCTACAAACCTCTGCACTTGGATGCCCAACACTATCTACAAGAATAGAAGCGTGCGTAGACATCAAGCTATTTTCTAGCGTCGTTGCCGGGGAGGTAACATAAAAGGTACTCACATCCTCTGGCTACTAAGCTATCTTCTAGTACTGTTGATGGTGTGTAAGTGCTCGAAGTTATTTCCTTTATATTCTGCAATTATATCTTTTTGTTTCTTGTTTTTATTTTCACTAGTTAGGCTTAATGGAAAACAACAACAAAATTAGAGAGCTTTATAGTATTTATCTTGAGTTAGGACATGAAGTGTTTTTAACATCCCAATTTTAGCAACCCAGTTTTGTTGTCCAAAATGCAAAAATCAGGGGGAAAAAAACCTTTTTATTATTTAGTGGTGCAATGTTTGTTTGTGCTTGTGCATGTGAGAGTATACCTTATGATACTCCTTACCTCACCATCAGTTGACCAAAGCTATTTACCAAAACTATCCTTGCTCATTTGACATATTCTCAAATGTTCTGGCATTTCAAAACCTGAGCCAAGATGCTTATGCAACCAAAACTATTCTAGTAGCTTCTATTGACAAAACTATGGAGAAATATATAATATAACCTCCTTATGTTTTCAAGACAGAACCCTCAACTAATCTCATCTCTAGTCTTCCCAAAACCACTTGTGTTAAGCTTTTGAATCCTACTCTTGGTAGAGATACCAAGGACTCTCATCTTATTCAGAAACCAACCTCTTCAAAATACCCAACCTTACCTCAAACTAACCTTGATGGTGGCCATATAAGTAGGTTTACTTTGTTTGTAAGATGAGTTGCCTTGATCTGCTGTCTGATGAGTTGTCTTGATCTGCTGTTTGACTTGTTTCCTTAGGAAGTAGTATGAGCCACTCTAGGAGCTCATCACTTGGATCAAGATGTTTCCAAATCATAATCCCTTAAGCAAGACTACAAATCTGGATGTGATCCCTAGCTACTAGGTGATCATCTAAAACCCTTAACCAGATCAATTCTGCAGTGATCCATTCTCGAAGCTTCCATGCCCATGAAGACCAATATCAAGCATGGATCCCTTATACTCAATTCACACTTCAACATTATCCACTTGGTGATGCCTTGATACCTGGCAACTCCTCCAAAAGCATTCCTTCTCATACTCTAGTCAAAATCCTAAAAACTGCCAAATTTGACCAAGTCTGGTAACAGTTTCAACATCACCCTTTTGAATCTCTCCCTTTCTCAAACCATGTGCATTTTTGGAAATGCACCTGAACCATCTTGTTAACCATCCTAAGGACTACCAAGGCCCACCATTTTCCCTAGTTAGATCCTCCTCCAACCTACTTGTTCTTGATGGTTTTGCAGGCAAGAAAATAACTTTTCCTGCAAATCTAGTCATCATGCCTACTTTGGTAGAAGCTCACATCATGATCCAACCTCCTATAGACCAACTATCTGCATAGTTATTTTATACTCAAATAGTTCTATCACCATCTTCTCCACTTGCTTCAATTGGATCCTTGTGCTGCTTAAACCCACATGGTTTATAAGGCATCATGACCCATCTGGTATGGCAGCCTTAATTTCAACAAAGTTTGCCACCATTCCTAGATCACCTCAAATGCATTTAATTCAAACTCCTCCTTCCATGATCATCTATATGACTTGGTTCACCCCTCCACCCAACCCTTGCATCAAAGTGAGCTTTGAGCTCCAAGATACAACCATGCTTTGTTGGTATGAAATTAACACCTCCCTAGATCCCTAATCTAGGGTATTCCACCAAAATCAACTTGGAATTTCCCTTCCCCAAGGTTTAAAATGCTTGCTACCCCTTTTCTATATCATCTACTTTGATCATCAGTTGCCTGTAGGTTGAGCCGCGATTGGGCTCTGTGCATGATGATGTTCCGCTGCTAAGGATGGTGTAGCCATAATGGCATTTATGTAAGTCTTGTAATTCGTTATGTTTCAGATGTTGTAATGATACTTGTCGGTTATGTTCCACGGCTCACTGATCATGGGAATGTGGAAGTTTAGATAACAGGGATTTCTCGGATAATTAATCCCGGGGAGCCCACGGACTTGGTATCAGAGCCATCCTGACTATAGGAGACCTTAGTTAGCATGGACGTTAGACAGGAAACGACAGACCTATTTTCAAAAAGATAAGGGAGAAAAGTTAACTATTTGCAAAAGTGCTTATGTCTTTTCCCCTCCATTTGGAAAACTACTTGCACTAATATGACTTCCTAATCTTAAAACCTTGCACACTTGTCACTAACCTCAACCCTACCCCAAAATTCTGCTGTAGATGGCCTCTTTCCGCTCAGAGCGCATCATCATTGGAGACAGTTTCTGGCCTTTTGAAGAGCAACTTCACAACCTACTAAAGTTATTCAAGAGACCCTCGCCGACAATTGAAGGAACCGAACTTCCTCGCAGCAACACCAATGTGATGCAATGGGTCATCAAGGCTGTGATTCCCTCCCCTGATGAGGACACCGCGCCCACAATCTTTACCTTCCTCGACAGCAACTAGGTAGATGGCGTGGTGCGAGCCATACAAGAGATCATGGCGCGTCTCAGCAAGATCCACGAAGATGAGTTGAAGGATACCCCCTACCACCTGTTTGGAAAGCGCAACCAAGATGGACTTCCCACCGAGTCATTCCTCACTTGTTGCATTGGGAATTAGCTAGAGAACATGGAATCCCTACTCCAACATTCCCAGGCAATCTTGACAAGGCCAGGCGAGAGAATCTACTTCTTAAGATGGATATCAACCTACTCCAGAAGCGCGAAAGAAGTCTGAAAGCCACCAATGCTCACTTGGAGAAAAAGCTAACCATTGAAGTACCCCCAACGCCTAAAGACGAGAATCCCGGGACTACCGACGAACTCTCCTTCCTCAATGAGTACCACCCTATCGTGCAGTCACCTGCTCCGACCAAGTCAACATCCAACCCTGCACCTTGGGAAGGCACCACTCCCACCTTCACTGAAGACGAGTTGAATATCCCACATACCCAGAAGATCTGCAGTAGTTGAAACCCTGGAGTCAGCAACGACTCCACATATGCACCCTCCAAGTAATCACCCACGTTGCGGTACTCGACCCTCTAGCAATAGGGTAGATTTATATATCGTCCCTAAACGCGTTTTGTAATTCTTAAGTACTATTGACACCCTCGGGTGCAGACTTGGTTGTGTAAGAACTTCCTTGGATTGTTATGCTTGCTTGAATTGTTTCCTTCTTGCGTGTTTTACCCAAGACATTGCATCTGACCCAACCTGGAACGGTTGCCACCAATAGGAACTCTCCTAGATGGCCATGGAGACCGGAAGCTCGAAGAAGGCATGTAGCCATTGCGGTGATGAAAGGCACCAAGCCAGCAGATGCTCCGGCCACTGCCCAAACTGCGGAGAACCTCACTCGACCAAAATTTGCCCAACTTGTCTTGTCACGTGTTTCCTCTGCGAAGGCCAAGACCATGTCCCCATCAATTTTCCAATATATCCCCTCATTGGCAAGGCCCGTCAACCTCCTGGTACCAACAAAGGCAAGTCGTCAAATCAGCTACGCCGGAAGAAGAGACCCTGCTTCACGTGTGGACTACGCGGTCATTTCAGCCGAGATTGTCCCTAGAGAAAACCTGTCAAGACTTCTGCCAAAGAAAAGCCCGAAGGCTACCAGGACTCTTATCTCTAGAAAAGACGATCACCCTACCGCTCACTGCCCTTCAACTCAAGACTGAAGATTTCCTGTGCGTCTACAGATGGCAACGCCCCGTGGTAGTAAAGATAGAGGGAAACCCCCCCTTAACTCACCCTAGAACTCCATGAACATCGGCAACTACAACCTGAAATAAAATAGCCCATGTCCCCCTGGAACGACACCTATGATGTTACCCTCTCATGAGCTGTTGAGCGCTTCCTGAGGAACTGTATTTTGCCACCCCCATACGGATGTCCCCAACTGGTAACTCTCCGATCTAATCCAAGTCAAATCTTAAGGGGGAAAGACTGTGTCTTTCCCGCAAAATGGAATAACCCTCTGCCAGAAGCAATCCATCAGTTGGACCCAAGGACGTATACTAAAATACAATAATCCCTTAGGGCCGACGCCGTAAATACTAAAAGCAGGAAGTTCCCTCCTCGCAATCATGGTCGAAGCCAGCTCAACACTTGTGTTTAAAGGGTAATTGAAGATCAACCTCACTGACAAAGTGATCCTGATCAAAGACAAAGTCGGTGAGTTAGTACGCAAGGAACACATAGCACTAACTCAAAGACGAATCCCCTAATCTTACTCTCCTGAATCTTGGGATGAGATTCTTTTAAGGGGGAAAGGTCTGTAACATCCCAATTTCAGCAACCCTGATTTGTTGTCCAGAATGCAAAAATCAGGGGGAACAAAAACGTTTTCTTGTTCAGTGGTGCAGTGTTTGCTTGTTGTTTGTTTGTGCTTGTGCATGTGAGAATATACCTTATGATACTCCTTACCTCACCATCAGTTGACAAAAGCTATTTACGAAAACTATCCTGGCTCATTTGACATCTCAAATGTTCTGGCATTTCAAAACATGAGCCAAGATGCTTATGCAACCAAAACTATTTTAGTATCTTCTATTGACAAAACTATGGAGAAATATATAATATAACCTCCTTATGTTTTCAAGACAGAACCCTCAACTAATCTCATCTCTAGTCTTCCCAAAACCACCTGTGTTAAGCTTTTAAATCCTACTCTTGGTAGAGATCCCAAGGACTCTCATCTTATTCAGAACCCAACCTCTTCAAAATACCCATCCTTACCTCAAACTAAACTTGATGGTGGCCATAGAAGTAGGTTTACTTTGTTTGTAGATGAGTTGCCTTGATCTGCTGTCTGATGAGTTGTCATGATCTGTTGGTTGACTTGTTTGCTTAGGAAGTAGTGTGAGGCACTCTAGGAGATCATCACTAGGATCAAGATGTTTCCAAATCATCATCCCCTAAGCAAGACTACAAATCTGGATGTGATCCCTAGCTACTAGGTGATCATCTAAAACCCTTAAGCAGATCAATTCTGAAGTGATCCATACTAGAAGCTTCCATGCCCATGAAGACCAATATCAAGCATGGATCCCTTCTACTCAATTCACACTTCAATATCCACTTGATGATGCCTTGATACCTGGCACCTCCTCCAAAAGCATTCCGTCTCATACTCTAGTCAAAATCCTAAAAACTGCCAAATTTGACCAAGTCTGGAAACAGTTTCAACATCACCTTTTTGAATGTCTCCCTTTCTCAAACCATGTGCATTTTTGGAAATACACCTGAACCATATTGTTAAAAATCCTAAGGACTACCAAGGCCCACAATTGTCCCTGGTTAGATCCTCCTCCAACCTACTTGTTCTTGATGATTTTGCAGGCAAGAAAATAACTTTTCCTGCAAATCTAGTCATCATGCCTACTTTGGTAGAAGCTCACATCATCATCCAACCTCCTATAGACCAACTATCTGCATAGTTATTTTATACTCAAATAGTTCTATCACCATCTTCTTCACTTGCTTCAATTGGATCCTTGTGCTGCTTAAACCCACATGGTTTATAAGGCATCATGACCCTCTGGTATGGCAGCCTTAATTTCAACAAAGTTTGCCACCATTCCTAGATCACCTCAAATTCATTTAATTCAAAATCCTCCTGCCATGATCATCCATATGACTTGGTACACCCCTCCATCCAACCGTTGCATCAAAGTGAGATTTGAGCTCCAAGATACAACCATGCTTTGTTGGTATGAGATTAACACCTCCCTAGATCCCTAATCTAGGGTATTCCACCAAAATCAACTTGGAATTTCCCTTCCCCAAGGTTGCAAATGCTTGCTACCCCTTGTCTACATCATCTAATTTGATCATCAAGATTTATAAAAAATTATCCATAGTTATTATGCCCCAAACCTACCTAATCCCTTTGATAGACCAAACCTCAAAAACCCCCTCCTCAATAGGAAGTTTGGTTTTTGCCAAAACACTTCTCCAACTTTTGGCTCAAGTGAGATCCCCCTATCATACACCATCTTCCCACTTCAAAAAAATAAATATTTTGGAAGAGCTTTATTATTTCTTTTTGCCCATTTTCTTAAATGGCTGAATTGGAATAATACTTGTTTTAAATATTTCTACCTTCCAATAAATCTTGGGAAAATTCCCCTAAGTGTGTATTCACATTTGGGACCATCTCAAAGCAAAATCCACCCTTGTCCAATGTAAATTTATCAACTGATCTTCTAGAATCCACTTTTGCCCCTAATACATTACAAATGTATCTATAATTTTTGATGTTCCATGCTTGGTTTTACCCACTTTCTTGTTTTTTGTTCCAACTTTGGAGTACTTTTCATATGATTTCTTGGACTAACCTATTAACAAGAGCCACAGTGCCAGCTGCCTGTTTTCTGCTGTTTTTGGTTCCAGGAAAGTCAGAAAATGAATATTCTCGGAATTGGACGGGACAAAAGCCAAAGTGCCTATTTTTCCGGATGTCATCAAGTGCCAGAATACGAGACGGGGAGGGGCCAGAGGGCGGCCACACCACCTGGCCGCGCGACCAGGCCTGGCCTGCGCCAGGGGGTGGTGTGGCCAGCCCAGGCACCCCCTCGGCCTACCCTTCCGACTATAAGATGCCCTCGGGACGTAAACCCTAAGTACTTGATCAAAGATCCACGAAAGAGTCTGTAGCCGCCGTCATCTCCATCCCTAGATCAGGAGGGATCTGAAGCTCTTCCCGGCACCCTGCCTGAGAGGGGAATTCACCCTGGAGGCCTTCTTCATCACCATGCAAGCCTTCGGTGTGATGCGTGAGTAGTTCATCCTTGGACTACGGATCCATGTAGTAGCTAGATGGCTGGTTTCTCCTCCTTTGTGCTTTCATGTTTAGATCTTGTGAGCTCTGTTCATGATCAAGATCATATATTTGTAATTCATACATGTTGTGTTTGCGGGGATCTGATGGATATTGAGATGCTATTTCAGATTGATTATTGATTCTATCATGTCTTTGTTATTTGAGATCTTGCATGCTTTCTGTTGTTAGTAGCTATCTTGGCCAAGTAGATGCTAGCAACTCCAAGAGTTAGTATTTATGCTCGATAGTGGGTTGATGCCTCTGGTAATCTAGGGAAGTGACAGAAATCTCTAAGGTACTAGATGTGATGTTGCTACTAGGGAGAAAACAACAATCCTTTGTTCATAGAACAATCATATTGTTTACTTTACACACAGTTCGTAAAGCAATAATCTGTTGCTTGCAACATAATACTGGAGGGGTTCGGATGATAACCTGAAGGTAGATTATTAGTCATAGATGCAGTTGGATGGCGGTCTATGTATTATGTTGTAATGCCCAATCAAGTCTCAGAGGAGTCAAGATGTTTAGTATATGCATGTATTGCTTTCTTGGTGTTTGTCAATTGCCCCGCTGTAATTTGTTCACCCAGCATGTTATCTATCTAAGGAGAGCCACCTCTAGTGAACTATGGATCCCGGTCCTTTTTCTTTACATACATCTACAACTGTTTACTGCTTTGTGTTTACTTTCTGCAAACTTTTACTTCTTTCCATTCGATACGTTTAATCCTTTGTTTTCCGCAAAACACGGTGAGATTGACAACCTCATCGCAAGTTGGGGACAAAGTTCTGTTGTGTTGTGCAGGTCTCCACGTTGCTACTAGCACCGGTAGTGCGCCCTGCCAAAGCTCAGCTAGTAACACCTTTGGGGTGTTTCCTTGCTCCTTCTGGTTCGATTAAACCTTGGTTTCATAACTGAGGGAAAACTTACTACTGTGCTCATCATACCTTCCTCTTGGGGTTCCCAACAAGCTCTACGTTGAAAGTCGAGCGCATCAGCCCCTTTTGAATAATTGCATTCAAGTGGACTAAAACTCCTCTGAAAAATCTCAATTAAATCCTAGGAGTCTACCTTGACCTCATCTATCTACCAGTACCATTTCCTCCCCTGGTCCAATGCAAGTTTTTGGATTTCCTTCATAACCACCTATTTTGATCAAAGTGGCCCTTTAAGCAAACCACTACTCAAACTACTTCCAAATCTCATCAAATCTTGCTCAATGCATCTCCTTGGCACCAGGACACACCCCTGGTCGACCAGCACTGTAGCTCCACCCTAGCATTGCCCATTTTACCCTTGTACAACTAGAGAGAGACAGAAACAACCCCAAATCTTACAAGGATCTACTTCAATTAATTACCATAGCTGCCACCCCCTCCCTCTCTGATCCAGCACCACCACATACCCTTCTTATCCCTCTCCACAGCCCCTAGACCAATCCCTGGCTAGCATTCCCTCTCCACCATGTCCAAATTGGTCATTTACATCATCTACCCCTCCTCCCTAGTATATATGGCCAGAGGCCTCCCCCAGTGAGCCCTTGCCCCACATTTTATCCCTCTCCCCTCCACTCCCTCGCCCCTGCTCTGAGCTGCTAGAAAGAAGAAGAAGAGGAGCTCTCGGCCTCCTCACAAAAGCGAGCAAGGCTCTCTTCCCCTTGCTCCCCTTCCTCTACATGTTGGCTCATGCGTTCCCCTCCTCCTCCTCTATCTGACCATGCTCTTCTTTCTGTCTAGGACCAACTCCTCCGTCCTCGCCAGTGAGCTCCGACGAGGTCACTCTCGGCCGCTGTCGTGAAAGCTGCTTCTCGGAGGCCAACCCCGCCATGCCGCCCATCGATCTGCTCGTCGTCATCGACCACATCGCCCTGCCACCTCCACGACCTCTCCTGAGCCCTCAGGTGAGCTACCCGCCCCATGCCGCCCTCTACTAGGGTTAGCCCTCATCGCCGGTGCGCCCAGGAGGACGACGACTCCCCGCCGTCCACCCCCACTTAATCCAACGGCCGAGATCTGCCGATACCGCTTCAGTCGTCCCCTCTCGCTGACCGCCGGGCCCCGCCTAGAAGGTTCAAGCCGCGCCTCTCTCGTGCGTCACCCCGTGCGCCGTGGGCCGATTTCCTCCTGGCCGGCCCAGTAGCCCCAGATCAAGCCCAGCTTGCCCTGTGGTCTTTTCTTTTATTCCAGATCTAGAAAAAGATCAGTAGGATTAAATCCTTTAGAAAATGTAAATAAAATCCAAATAACAAGATTCAAATTTCTGGTAGATCCCTGATGTTTTCTCAAACATGCAGAGGCAACCCCAAGTCCAAACTAATTTCCAATTATTGCTAGAAATTATTCTACAGCCAGGTGTACTTAGCACTTATATCTCCATTTGGGTAGAACCAAGGCTCCAGTGGAAGGTATTTGAAATACCTATCATCTAGCATAGGTCCTATGCCAAGGTGAACAGAAGTGTGTCTTTAACAAAAATAACAAAATTAGCCTTTATCTGCCTTAGATAAATTCTCTAGGTCAAATAAAATGTGGTATTGACCTGATTCCACCTCCTAGTACCCCATAATACCAGTACCTATCAAACCCCAGCAGCTCAGAATTTACTGAGCTCTGGTTGATTTTTAGTGATTTAAATACTTCACTAAATAAATCACTCCAGGAGTTTGACAACTCCAAAAAGAGTGAAACCAATTTCTACATAAAGGTATTCTAAATCCCTATCACATACCCTTGGAACTGACTCATTAGCTTCTGTACAAGTAATATGGTGAAAAAGACAAAAACACCACATAACTACCTTTGATGATTTATTAAGGGCATTCTGGTAATTATTGAGACTTGATTCCAACTCTAGGTGGTTCAGTACCTCAAACACTACCTAGCCACCTAAGGAAATAATTTTGGAGCTCCAGAACTCTTCTGGTTAATTATTTCCTCAAACTAGAGTTAATACCACTATAAAAATCATAATTAAATCTAGGATTTTGATAATCAAGTAAAACCACTGGTGTTGGTTTTTTTTTGTCAAGACCTATCTGAGGATATCATGGTTGCACATTGATATCCTACAGACCTCAGAACCCCACTCCAAGTTCATTGTATCTATCCTAAACATCTATCTTCCAAGAGGAAAACACTAGAATCTAGTAATTTCCACTCCTAGTTTTCCAATCCTCCAAAACCTACCAAGCTCAGTGGTATTCAGTATGCTTGTTTGCTGTATGGTTTGATGCATGTATGCCTTGTATCGATTATGGACTTGTCTGCTTGCATGTATACTCGATGACGACGATAGTGTGAGTGTTTGATGACAACAAGGAGGAGACTTCTTATTATTGATTGGGTATTCTTGGTTATCTAAAGAAGTCCTGGGAATTATTGTTGATCACAGGCAAGCCACCATTCCTGAACTCTGATATATGTCCTACTCTCTTTTACCTGTTTTGTATCCTCTTTATAAATTGCATTGTCTACCTGTGTGTCTTGTTTTACAAATACTGCGCTAGTAACTTGGCTCCTCCAAGTTATGACTTTGTGTCCCTCGTGGCACCACCCTGATGTACCTACCAAATTATCCCTTTAGACCGAGAGTATGGTGGTTAGCATCCTACCTCTTTGAAAACCTCGGTTTTTGAGAAAATGAACTGTTTTGGGGATTTACCCCACTACAAATGTTTCAAAACTGCTTTGTAAAACCCTTGGGAAGAGGCATCGTTCCAAGCGGATGTTTTAACAAAAGAAATGGTGATGTTGAGAAATGAGAAAGTGAAGGGATGTTCTACGCCTTTACCGGAACAATTTTTATCAGTGCAACCACATTACCCTAGGTGCTGGGGCTTAGCTCGTAGTTTGTTTGCATTAGCCGAGGCAGCTTGTACCATGCTTATAGGGAGAGATCCCTTGAATTCCGGGCAGGCGCTACCAGATCCCGGATCTGAAGCCTGTTGCTTGCTTTGCCAAGAGTGAGCCTATTCTGGCAGGAGGCCGGTTCAACAATTGGGTCTCCCGCGGACGGTATGACTTAGGATGTACGGAAGGAAGTGGAGTCTCCAGATTAAGGTATACGCCAAGTTGCGGCTTGGGTATGTGCGTGTATGGAAGGAAGGACTATGGCTGGGAGCCACATACTCGTTGTCAGGGATAACAAACCCAAAAGGAGAAGCATGCCTTTGCTAGGGTAGACTAGCGAAAGGTTAGGTTTGATAATCCGGACCCCCATCTAAACTGGTAGTGGGCCGTGGTTGTATCCCGGCGGATGTATTGATTCTTGTGGGGAAAGTGTGCAAACTCTGTGGAGTATAATCTATTTGAATAGTCGTATCCATGGTCAAGGATGGTTGTAAAGGTGTTGGCTAGGAGTACCCAAACTGTGCTTGTTTGGGAAACTAGGATGGATAGGATGAAGGTTCCGGGGGAACCTGAGCTTAAAAATGTTGTTTGACCCGAAATGGTCAAAGAGGCTTAAAAGGGGTTTCTACTCCAAAACTGTTTTCAAAACTCTTTTTCAACAAAGATATGTGGATGTCTTGACTTATAAACAAAGGCATGTTTTCAAAACTCTTTTTCAACAAAGATATGGAGATGCCATACTATAAGAGGTAGTCTAGGCTTTTCAAAAACAACCCCAAATAGAGCTATCTCGCCACAGCCATACTTGCATCTCCTTATGTCATTTATCCTAGTGGTTTGCGAGTACATTCAAAAGTACTCACGGCTTTGTCCCTAGTTATTTACTTGGCCACACTTTCAGAGGTTTGACATTGGAAGATTCGGGTGACTTCCAGCGAGCTAGGCCGTCTTCCCAGTCAGTTGCCTGTAGATTGAGGCGCGATTGGGCTCTGTGCATGATGATATTCCGCTGCTAAGGATGGTGTAGCCATAATGGCATTTATGTAAGTCTCGTAATTCGTTATGTTTCGGATGTTGTAATGATACTTGTCGGTTATGTTCCACGGCTCACTGATCATGGGAATGTGGAAGTTTACATAACAGGGATTTCTCGGATAATTAATCCGGGGGAGCCCACGGACTTGGTATCAGAGCCATCCTGACTGTAGGAGACCTTAGTTAGCATGGACGTTAGACAGGAAACGACAGACCTATTTTCAAAAAGATAAGGGAGAAAAGTTAACTATTTGCAAAAGTGCTTATGTCTTTTCCCCTCCATTTGGAAAACTACTTGCACTAATATGACTTCCTAATCTTAAAACCTTGCACACTTGTCACTAACCTCAACCCTACCCCAAAATTCTGCTGTAGATGGCCTCTTTCCGCTCGGAGCGCATCATCATTGGAGACAGTTTCTGGCCTTTTGAAGAGCAACTTCACAACCTACTGAAGTTAGTCAAGAGACCCTCGCCGACAATTGAAGGAACCGAACTTCCTCGCAGCAACACCAATGTGATGAAATGGGTCATCAAGGCTGTGATTCCCTCACCTAATGAGGACCACCGCGCCCACAATCTTTACCTTCCTCGACAGCAACTAGGTAGATGGCGTGGTGCGATCCATACAAGAGATCATGGCGCGTCTCTGCAAGATCCACGAAGATGAGTTGAAGGATACCCCCTACCACCTGTTTGGTAAGCGCGACCAAGATGGACTTCCCACCGAGTCATTCCTCACTTGTTGCATTGGGAATTAGCTAGAGAACATGGAATCCCTACTCCAACGTTCCCAGGCAATCTTGACAAGGCCAGGCGGAGAATCTGCTTCTTAAGGTGGATATCAACCTACTCCAGAAGCGCGAAAGAAGTCTGAAAGCCACCAATGCTCGCTTGGAGAAAAAGCTGACCATTGAAGTACCCCCAACCCCTGAAGACGAGAATCCCGGGACTAACGACGAACTCTCCTTCCTCAATGAGTACCACCCTATCGTGCAGTCACCTGCTCCGACCAAGTCAACATCCAACCCTGCACCTTGGGAAGGCACCACTCTCACCTTCACTGAAGACGAGTTGAATATCACACATACCCAGAAGATCTGCAGTAGTTGAAACCCTGGAGTCAGCAACGACTCCACATATGCACCCTCCAAGTAATCACCCACGTTGCGGTACTCGGCCGTCTAGCAATAGGGTAGAGTTATATATCGTCCCTAAACGCGTTTTGTAATGCTTAAGTACTGTTGACACCCTCGGGTGCAGACTTGGTTGTGTAAGAACTTCCTTGGATTGTTATGCTTGCTTGAATTGTTTCCTTCTTGCGTGTTTTACCCAAGACGTTGCATCTGACCCAACCTGGAACGGTTGCCACCAATAGGAACTCTCCTAGATGGCCATGGAGACCGGAAGCTCGAAGAAGGCATGTAGCCATTGCGGTGATAAAAGGCACCAAGCCACCAGATGCTCCGGCCACTGCCCAAACTGCGGAGAACCTCACTCGACCAAAATTTGCCCAACTTGTCTTGTCACGTGTTTCCTCTGCAAAGGCCCAGACCATGTCCCCATCAATTTTCCAATATATCCCCTCATTGGCAAGGCCCGTCAACATCCTGGTACCAACAAAGGCAAGTCGTCAAATCAGCTACGCCGGAAGAAGAGACCCTGCTTCACGTGTGGACTACGCGGTCACTTCAGCCGAGATTGTCCCTAGAGAAAACCTGTCAAGACTTCCGCCAAAGAGAAGCCCGAAGGCTACCAGGACTCTTATCTCTAGAAAAGACGATCACCCTACCGCTCACTGCCCTTCAACTCAAGACTGAAGATTTCCTGTGCGTCTACAGATGGCAACGCCCCGTGGTAGTAAAGATAGAGGGAAACCCCCACTTAACTCACCCTAGAACTCCATGAACATCGGCAACTACAACCTGAAATAAAATAGCCCATGTCCCCCTGGAATGACACCTATGATGTTACCCTCTCATGAGCTGTTGAGCGCTTCCTGAGGAACTGTATTTTGCCACCCCCATACGGATGTCCCCAACTGGTAACTCTCCGATCTAATCCAAGTCAAATCTTAAGGGGGAAAGACTGTGTCTTTCCCGCAAAATGGAATAACCCTCTGCCAGAAGCAATCCATCAGTTGGACCCAAGGACGTATACTAAAATACAATAATCCCTTAGGGCCGACGCCGTAAATACTAAAAGCAGGAAGTTCCCTCCTCGCAATCATGGTCGAAGCCAGCTCAACACTTGTGTTTAAAGGGTAATTGAAGATCAACCTCACTGACAAAGTGATCCTGATCAAAGACAAAGCCGGTGAGTTAGTACGCAAGGAACACATAGCACTAACTCAAAGACGAATCCCCTAATCTTACTCTCCTGAATCTTGGGATGAGATTCTTTTAAGGGGGAAAGGTCTGTAACATCCCAATTTCAGCAACCCTGATTTGTTGTCCAGAATGCAAAAATCAGGGGGAACAAAAACGTTTTCTTGTTCAGTGGTGCAGTGTTTGCTTGTTGTTTGTTTGTGCTTGTGCATGTGAGAATATACCTTATGATACTCCTTACCTCACCATCAGTTGACAAAAGCTATTTACGAAAACTATCCTGGCTCATTTGACATCTCAAATGTTCTGGCATTTCAAAACATGAGCCAAGATGCTTATGCAACCAAAACTATTTTAGTATCTTCTATTGACAAAACTATGGAGAAATGTATAATATAACCTCCTTATGTTTTCAAGACAGAACCCTCAACTAATCTCATCTCTAGTCTTCCCAAAACCACCTGTGTTAAGCTTTTAAATCCTACTCTTGGTAGAGATCCCAAGGACTCTCATCTTATTCAGAACCCAACCTCTTCAAAATACCCATCCTTACCTCAAACTAAACTTGATGGTGGCCATAGAAGTAGGTTTACTTTGTTTGTAGATGAGTTGCCTTGATCTGCTGTCTGATGAGTTGTCCTGATCTGTTGGTTGACTTGTTTGCTTAGGAAGTAGTGTGAGGCACTCTAGGAGATCATCACTAGGATCAAGATGTTTCCAAATCATCATCCCCTAAGCAAGACTACAAATCTGGATGTGATCCCTAGCTACTAGGTGATCATCTAAAACCCTTAAGCAGATCAATTCTGAAGTGATCCATACTAGAAGCTTCCATGCCCATGAAGACCAATATCAAGCATGGATCCCTTCTACTCAATTCACACTTCAATATCCACTTGATGATGCCTTGATACCTGGCACCTCCTCCAAAAGCATTCCGTCTCATACTCTAGTCAAAATCCTAAAAACTGCCAAATTTGACCAAGTCTGGAAACAGTTTCAACATCACCTTTTTGAATGTCTCCCTTTCTCAAACCATGTGCATTTTTGGAAATACACCTGAACCATATTGTTAAAAATCCTAAGGACTACCAAGGCCCACAATTGTCCCTGGTTAGATCCTCCTCCAAACTACTTGTTCTTGATGGTTTTGCAGGCAAGAAAATAACTTTTCCTGCAAATCTAGTCATCATGCCTACTTTGGTAGAAGCTCACATCATCATCCAACCTCCTATAGACCAACTATCTGCATAGTTATTTTATACTCAAATAGTTCTATCACCATCTTCTCCACTTGCTTCAATTGGATCCTTGTGCTGCTTAAACCCACATGGTTTATAAGGCATCATGACCCATCTGGTATGGCAGCCTTAATTTCAACAAAGTTTGCCACCATTCCTGGATCACCTCAAATGCATTTAATTCAAACTCCTCCATCCATGATCATCTATATGACCTTGTTCACCCCTCCATCCAACCCTTGCATCAAAGTGAGCTTTGAGCTCCAAGATACAACCATGCTTTGTTGGTATGAAATTAACACCTCCCTAGATCCCTAATCTAGGGTATTCCACCAAAATCAACTTGGAATTTCCCTTCCCCAAGGTTTAAAATGCTTGCTACCCCTTTTCTATATCATCTACTTTGATCATCAAGATTTATAAAAAATTATCCATAGTTATTATGGCCCCAAACCTACCTAATCCCTTTAATAGAACAAACCTCAAAAACCGCCTCCTCAATAGGAAGTTTGGTTTTTGCCAAAACACTTCTTCAACTTTTGGCTCAATTGAGTTCCCCCTATCGTACCCCATCTTCCCACTTCAAAAAAATGAATATTTTGGAAGAGCTTTATTATTTCTTTTTGCCCATTTTCTTATATGGCTGAATTGGAATAATACTTGTTTTAAATATTTCTACCTTCCAATAAATCTTGGGAAATTCCCCTAAGTGTGTATTCATATTTGGGACCATCTCAAATCAAAATCCACCCTTGTCCAATGTAAATTTATCAACTGATCTTCTAGAATCCACTTCTGCCCCTTTTGAATAATTGGATTCAACTGGACTAAAACTCCTCTGAAAAATCTCAATTAAATCCTAGGAGTCTACCTTGACCTCATCTATCTACCAGTACCACTTCCTCCCCTGGTCCAATGCAAGTTTTTGGATTTCCTTCATAACCACCTATTTTGATCAAAGTGGCCCTTTAAGCAAACCACTACTCAAACTACTTCCAAATCTCATCAAATCTTGCTCAATGCATCTCCTTGGCACCAGGACACACCCCTGGTCGACCAGCACTGTAGCTCCACCCTAGCATTGCCCATTTTACCCTTGTACAACTAGAGAGAGACAGAAACAACCCCAAATCTTACAAGGATCTACTTCAATTAATTACCATAGCTGCCACCCCCTCCCTCTCTGATCCAGCATGACCACATACCCTTCTTACCCCTCTCCACCGCCCCCTAGACCAGTCCCTACCAGTACCATTTCCTCCCCTGATCCAGCATGACCACATAGCTGCCACCCCCTCCCTCCCTGGCTAGCATTCCCTCTCCACCATGTCCAAATTGGTCATTTACATCATCTACCCCTCCTCCCTAGTATATATGGCCAGAGGCCTCCCCCAGTGAGCCCTTGCCCCACATTTGATCCCTCTCCCCTCCACTCCCTCGCCCCTGCTCTGAGCTTCTAGAAAGAAGAAGAAGAAGAGGAGCTCTCGGCCTCCTCACAAAAGCGAGCAAGGCTCTCTTCCCCTTGCTCCCCTTCCTCTGCATGTTGGCTCATGCGTTCCCCTCCTCCTCCTCTATCTGACCATGCTCTTCTTTCTGTCTAGGACCAACTCCTCCGTCCTCGCCAGTGAGCTCCGACGAGGTCACTCTCCGCCACCGTCGCAAAAGCTGCTTCCCGGAGGCCAACCCCGCCATGCTGCCCATCGATCTGCTCGCCGTCATCGACCGCGTCGCCTTGCCGCCTCATGACCTCTCTCGAGCCCTCAAGTGAGCTCCCCGCCCCACGCTGCCCTCTGCTAGGGTTAGCCCTCATCGCCGGCGCGCCTAGGAGGACGACGACTCCCCGCCGTCCACCCCCACTTAATCCAACGGCCGAGATCTTCCGATACCGCTTCGGCCGTCCCCTCTCGCTGACCGCCGGGCCCCGCGTGGCAGGTTCAAGTCGCGCCTCTCCCGCGCATCGCCCTGTGCGCCGTGGGCCTATTTCCTCCCGGCCGGCCCAGTAGCCCCAGATCCAGCCCAGCTTGCCCTATGGTCTTTTCTTTTATTCCATATCCAGAAAAAGATCAGTAGGATTAAATCCTTTAGAAAATGTAAATAAAATCCAAATTTCTGGTAGATCCCTGGTGTTTTCTCAAACATGCAGAGGCAACCCCAAGTCGAAACTAATTTGCAATTATTGCTAGAAATTATTCTACAGCCAGGTGCAATTAGCACTAAATAAATTCCTCTGAGAGTTTTATATCTCCATTTGGGTAGAATCAAGGCTCCACTGGAAGGTATTCGAAATACCTATCATCTAGCATAGGTCCTATGCCAAGGTGAACAGAAGTGTGTCTTTAACAAAAATAACAAAATTAGCCTTTATCTACCTTAGATAAATTCTCTAGGTCAAACCAAATGTGGTATTGACCTGATTCCACCTCCTAGTAACCCATAATACCACTACCTATCAAGCCCCAAAAGCTCAGAATTTATTGTGCTTTGGTTGATTTTTAGTGGTTTAAATACTTCTGTAAAGGGTATTTTCACTAAATAAATCACTCCAGGAGTTTGACAACTCCAAAAAGAGTGAAACCAATTTCTACAGAAAGGTATTCTAAATGCCTATCTGATACCCTTGGAACCAACTCAATAGCTTCTGTACAAGTAATCTGGTGAAAAAGACAAAAACACCACAGAACTGCCTTTGATGATTTATTAAGGGCATTCTGGTAATTGTTTATACTTGATTCCAACTCTAGGTGGTTCAGTACCTCAAACACTACCTATCCACCCAAGGAAATAATTTTGGATCTCTAGAACTCTTCTAGTGAATTATTTCCTCAAACTAGAGTTAATACCACTATAAAAATCATAATTAAATCTAGGATTTTGATAATCAAGTAAAACCACTTGTGTTGGTTTTGTTTTGTCAAGAACTAACTGAGGATATCATGGTTGCACATTGATATCCTACAGACCTCAGAACCCCACTCCAAGTTCATTGTATCTATCCTAAACGTCTATCTTCCAAGAGAAAAACACTACAATCTAGTAATTTCCACTCCTAGTTTTCCAATCCTCCAAACCCTACCAAGCTCAGTAGTATTCAGTATGCTTGTTTGTTGTATGGTTTGATGCATGTATGCCTTGTATTGATTGTGGACTTGTCTGCTTGCATGTATACCCGATGACGACGATAGTGTGAGTGTTTGACGACAAGAAGGAGGAGACTTCTTATTATTATTTATTGGGTATTCTTGGTTATCTAAATAAGTCCAGGGACTTATTGCTGATCATAGGCAAGCCACCATTCCTGAACTCTGATATATGTCCTACTCTCTTTTACCTGTTTTGTATCCTCTTTATAAATTGCATTGTCTACCTGCGTGTCTTGTTTTACAAATACTGCGCTAGTAACTTGGCTCCTCCAAGTTATGACTTTGTGTCCCTCGTGGCACCACCCTGATGTACCTACCAAATTATCCCTTTAGACCGAGAGTATGGTGGTTAGCATCCAACCTCTTTGAAAACCCCGGTTTTTGTGAAAATGAACTATTTTGGGGATTTACCCCACTACAAATGTTTCAAAACTGCTTTGTAAAACCCTTAGGAAGAGGCATCTTTCCAAGTGGATGCTTTAACAAAAGAAATGGTGATGTTGAGAAATGAGAAAGTGAAGGGATGTTCTACGCCTTTACCAGAACAATTTTTATCAGTGCAACCACATTACCCCAGGTGCTGGGGCTTAGCTCGTAGTTTGTCGGCATTAGCCGAGGTAGCTTGTACCATGCTTATAGGGAGAGATCCCTTGAATTCCATGCAGGTGCTACCAGATCCCGGATCTGAAGCCTGTTGCTTGCTTCGGCAAGAGTGAGCATGTTCTGGCAGGAGGCCGGTGCAACAACTGGGTCTCCCGTGGACGGTATGACTTAGGATGTACGGAAGGAAGTGGAGTCTCCAGATTAAGGTATACGCCAAGTTGCGGCTTGGGTATGCGCGTGTACGGAAGGAAGGACTATGGCTGGGAGCCACATACTCGTTGTCGGGGAGAACAAACCCAAAAGGAGAAGCATGCCTTTGCTAGGGTAGACAAGCGAAAGGTTAGGTTTGATTATCCGGACCCCCATCTACAGTGGTAGTGGGCCGTGGTTGTATCTCGACGGATGTACTGATTCTTGTGGGGAAAGTGTGTAAACTCTGCAGAGTATAATCTATTCAAATAGTTGTGTCCACGGTCAAGTATGGTTGTAAAGGCATTGGCTAGGAGTACCCAAATTGTGCTTGTTTGGGAAACAAGGATGAAGAGGATGAAGGTTCCGGGCGAACCTGAGCTTAAAAATGTTGTTTGACCCGAAATGGTCAAAGAGGCTTAAAAAGGGTTTCTACTCCAAAACTGTTTTCAAAACTCTTTTTCAACAAAGATATGGGGATGTCTTGACTTATAAACAAAGGCATGTTTTCAAAACTCTTTTTCAACAAAGATCTGGAGATGCCATACTATAAGAGGTACTCTATGCTTTTCAAAAACAACCCCAAATAGAGCTATCTCGCCATAGCCAGACTTGCTTCTCCTTATGTCATTTATCTTGGTGGTTTGCGAGTACATTCAAAAGTACTCACGGCTTTGTCCCTGGTTATTTACTTGGCCAGACTTTTAGAGGTTTGACATTGGAAGATTCGGGTGACGTCCAGCAAGCTAGGCCGTCTTCCCAGTCAGTTGCCTGTAGATTGAGGCGCGATTGGGCTCTGCGCATGATGATGTTCCGCTGCTAAGGATGGTGTAGCCATAATGGCATTTATGTAAGTCTTGTAATTCGTTATGTTTCGGATGTTGTAATGATACTTGTTGGTTATGTTCCACGTCTCACTGATCATGGGAACGTGGAAGTTTACATGACAGGGATTTCTCGGATGATTAATCTGGGGAACCCCACAGTGTTTGAAGAGAAAATTAAAAAACCTATGGAACTTTATTTTCATGCTAATAGCAATGTTATTAGTATGAATTCTTTGAACACCATTATAGATAATGCTATGGAAAATTATAAGCTTGGGGAAGCTAGTTTTGATGAGCATGATATTTGTAGTCCCCCAAGCACGGAGGAAAAAATTTACTTTGATGATACTATACCTCCGATATATGATGATTACAATGATGAGTATGATATTTTCATTCCACCTACTATTAAGGAGAAAATTAATTATGATTACAATATGCCTCCTATATTTGATGATTATGGTGATGAGAATAATAATGATAGCTATTTTGTTGAATTTGTTCCCTCTACGATTAATAAGAATGACTATGCTTATAGGGAGAGTATTAATTCTTTTATGCATGTGGCTCATGATAAGAATGTTTTATGTGATAGTTATATTGTTAATTTTATTCATGATGCTACTGAAAGTTATTATGAGAGAGGTAAACATGGTTTTATGCATCACAACAATATTAAGTTTCCCCTCTTTATGTTGAAATTTTTGAAGTTGCACTTGTTTTGCTTTCCTATGCTTGTTGCTTTGTGCTTTCATGACTTGTTTCTTTACAAGATTATTTTTCATAGGAAGAGGGTTATACTTAAATTTGTTCCATATTTGCTTCTTGATGCTCTCTTTTACTTCAACATATTTCTTATGTGAGCATCATCAAAATTAACATGGCTATCTTAATGGCTATAAAGAAAGAGCTTTTGGGAGATAACACATTATATTTTTACTTTCATTTTATTTTTGTTTTGTTGAGTCTTGGAAGTTATTGCTTCAGTAAACCTCTGCTTATCCTTTTTGTGTGGTGTTGGTGCCAAGAATAACCTCTAATGAGAAAGAAGTAAGACTTGAGAAAGTTGTTGTCCCGAACAGATTTTTCTGCTTCACTGTAAGACATCTTGAAAAATCCCTGTATGTTGGATTAAGCTGTAACTTTTTGTGCTTATTCCCCAGGTTATTATTTAACTTTCTTTAGTTCAGCACTTTTAGATTTGAGCAACAGAATGTCTTCTAAAAATTGGTTTTTACCTACTGGTCTGTTTTGACAGATTTCTGCCATTATTTGCATTTGCCTCTTAATCTCTTTCTCTTTGAGTTCTATTTGATCACTTGAGCTTTTAGAAGGAATTGCTACAGTAGCTTGTGTTTTAATGGAAGTTTTACTTGTGATAAAACTAAACCATAGGACCAATTATCTTGAATACACTAATGTTTCTAATGAGGATTGTGTGAAGTTTTGTATGAAGGAACAATTTCAAGTGTAGGGGAAGAATAATGTGATAAGATGAAGTATGGTCAAAAGCTCAAGCTTGGGGATGCCACCCGAGTCACCCCAAGAAATATTCAAGAAGTACAAGCGTAAAATCTTGGGGATGCCCAAGGCATCCCCTTCTTCATCAATAATCTCAGGTCTTCTTTCAAGACACTTTATTTTTATTATCTTATGCACTATGTGTTGTTCTTGGAGCGTCTTTGTTTTTAGTTTTCTTTTGTTTGGTTTTCTTAAATAAGTCGGCTGGATCCCAACACATTTCTTTTGGAGAGAGACACACCCTATTATTGATTGCCTAGAACACTCTAGTTTTCACTCTTATTGTTCTGTGAGTGTTCTCCTTTGCTAGCACTGCATTTAGCTTTAGTTTTCGATTGGTGTTGGAAAAGAGTAGGAAGTTTCATGCTTATAAGTGGTACGAAAGGAGCTTGTTTAGACTATGGCCTAGACTTTATCATGTCATGTTTGATATTGCTATGACTTTATGCTTAGTGATTATTGTTGTAGCATGACTTGTTACAAACAATTGATATTGCTTAATGTGCCTTGAAAGAATCATGCGTTATTTTAGCATATAAAAGCATAATGTTGTGGTATTCTCCTTCGATGCTTTATTTGGGTTGACTTGGCGCATGCTCACACCATGTTAAGACTATATCAAGTCACAATAGCCTCTATGATCATTTAGTTTTCGACTTGTAATATCACTTTATGCTTTAATTAATATGTTTTGTCGCTTTGCATGATTATGGCTATTATTGCCCTCTTAGTTGGTCGCTCCCAGTCTTTTGCTAGCCTCCACATGTAACAAGTATGAGTTCCACTCATGCATCCAACTCCAAATAAAACCAAGTTATTCCAAAGAGTCCACCATACCTACATATTAGCATTATTGCTATTCCAATTATATTCATGTTTTTATCTACCTTCCGAATTAAACTTGTTATGTGAAAATTAGTGATTAAAGATCTCACAAACTTGATGGCACACTTTACTTTCTTGCACTTAATAAACTTGAACCATTGTACCCATCTATGTTGCATATATGCTTGTGTTTTGTAAATTGTGAATTAGTAGAACCATGTTACCATGGGGAATGCTTTCAACATTGCACTTTATTTAGTTGATGTCATGTTCTTTTGCTTATGGATCCCGGCTGTGTGAAATGAAAGGGGGGCTTGTAAGGCTCATGGAGTTTGTATATGTGTTAGAGAAACGCCTAGGCGGCTAGTCTAAGCCATGCCTAATCATGGTGGAAACCTACAGTATAACCATAGTGAGAAATCTGTGAAGCATCCTCAATAAAAAAACATATGCAAATAGGAAAGAAAAAACCCTATGCAAATAGGAAATAAAAGGATCGTTGAGATGCTCATTGTCTGCTTGCCTTGTCATTTTGATATGGGAAAGCTTTCGTACCATTGGGCAAGGAGTACCCCGTTGGCGGTTCTCTATGATACACATGTACTTACAATGACAAGAACTTACATGTGACTAAATTTGAGTAGCATGAGGAATGGTACTCGTAAGCAAGGGCATGAGATTTTCAACTTATAACTTGTCAAGCATATCCTCTTATTTGTTCACTTTAACCTTAATCACCTAAAGATGTTGATGATAGGGGCAATGAGAGCTGAAAGCTAATAAGTACCATAATTTTTGGAATCTCTTTATGAAACTTGAATCCATGCTTCCTTCTATGAAGGGCCTTTCTTTTACTTTTATGTTGAGTCTCCATCTTCTATCTTTATGCACCTATTGAGAGAGCATAGTGGTCATTCTTAGTTTAATGTGCATTGTCCCAAAACTTGTTGATTGATTCATAACTTTGATATTGCTTGTTCTTAAAATATTTGTATCTAGTCACCCTTATGAACTTTGAAGGTTTCCTATGAATTTATGCTTTGCTACACTATGAGGGACAAGATGAATACCATTCTCATTATGTTTTCTATATGTGAAACAAACAAATGTCTTTCAAAGCATTATTATTCATGAATCATTTGTTTGTACCTTTTCATGTTACAACATAGTTGCTATGTCTTATTGTTAGAACTATATCTTTCATGTCTATGTTAGAGTATTATGATCCCAGCTATCAATGTTTTACAAATACCTTGATCAAGATTGTGATGGTGCATGTCACCTCAAAAATTATTCTTTTTATCACCTACCTACTCGAGGACGAGCAGGAATTAAGCTTGGGGATGTTGATATGTCGTAAACGTGTCTATAATTTTGGATGTTCCATGTTTGTTTAGTATCTACTTTCTTATGTTTTGTACACACTTTGAGGTATTTTTATACATTTTTTGGAACTAACCTATTAACAAGATGCCACATTGCCAGTTGCCTGTTTTCTGCTGTTTTTGGTTTCAGAAAAGCTGGAAAAGAAATATTCTCGGAATTGGACCAGACAAAAGCCAAAGTCTATATTTTACCAGAAGATGAGATGGAGAGGGGCCACGAGGTGGACACACCACCTGGTGGCGCGGGCCAGCCCAAGCCGCACCAGGGGGTGGTGTGGGCCCCTCGGTCGCCCCCTGGGATGAAAACCTAAGAACCAGATCAGAATTCCACAAAAATTTCCACGGTGCCGCCGCCACTGAAGCGGAGATTTGGGGGACATAATTCTCTGTTCCGGCACCCTGCCGGGACAGGGAAGTGCCCCTGGATCCATCTCCATCGACTTCACCACCATCTCCGTCACTGTTGCTGACTCCCATGATGAGGAGGGAGTAGTTCTCTCTCGAGGCTAAGGGCTCTACTGGTACCTATGTGTTCATCTCTCTCTCTATGTGTGATCTTATTGAGCTCATGAGCTTTGTAATCTATAGATCTATTCTGCTACTCAAGTGCTTTAATTAATCTCTTCTTATCCCCACGTGTGTGAAGTTGATAGTGTGCACACCGTGTGGCACTTGGGCTAATGTTACATAAATACTTATCATGAGTATAATTTGAGTTGGATGTCTCTATGAGATTGTGGTATTTGTTGGAACCATCTAGCGCTCAAGGTGATAGTGAGGGGTTATCTAGATGGGGAATGCACACTTTAAGGTGTGTTGTTATAGCCCTACATCGTCCAACCGGAGAGTAGTTCAGGGTAGCATCATGAAGAGAAAATATTTATATGAGAGTGTACACTAGTGAAAGTATTATCCCTAGGCCTTGTTTCTAAGCATTGAAACACCGTTTACAATCAGTTATGTTACATGTTTGCTTGCTGACACTATTATTTCACATTTCAATTACCACTTATAATCAACCATATTACTTGTATTTCACTATCACTTCCCCGAACTAGTGCACCTATACACCTATAAGTGTATTGGGTGTGTTGGGGACATAAGAGACTTCTTGTATCTTGATTGCAGGGTTTCTTGAGAGGGATACATTTGACCACTTCCTCCCTGCGTTCGATAAACCTTGGGTGATCCACTTAAGGGAAATTTGATGATGTCCTACAAACCTCTGCACTTGGAGGCCCAACACTGTCTACAAGAATAGAAGCATGCGTAGACATCAGATAGCATGGCCAAAGTCTGTACCGTAGAGTCACGTCTTTCATAGTGGGCAAAACGGGTGACGTTTAATTGGTTGATGTTTTGTGCACACAGACGAGCAAGTGCCTCCTGCAATGCCCTGGCTAATCCGTCTAGCCAGTTGTTCTCCCTCAAGTTGAACTGAATCTTATCTGAAATCGGTGGCTCCATTTTGCCTCTTAGATCGGCAACAATCGGCAACTTCAGTTCCCCTCTAGATTGGTCATTGAGCTGCACTCCGAAGAACTCTGAGTGCGGGCGTCCAAGATACTCCGAGAGCTGGTCCAAATCCCTCTCAAAGATGAGCTCCCCTCCATTGCCCAACTGGTAAAACTTGCTATATTTGACCTCCATCTATAAGCAATAAAGATGAGTAAGTTTGTGAGGTGATTCAGTGTGTCAAATTTTTAGGTAGAATTGCAAGAATTTTGCGGAACAAGTGACTTTGTTTTGAAAGAATTTTAAGGATAAGAGTGAGAATAAGTTTTCGTAAATACTCACTTCCTTTGTTTTGAAACTAGGTTTTTCAGGTGTCCATTCTAACTAGGGTCTCCTGTGGTCAGGATGGCTCTGACACCAACTTGTCAACACCCGGATTTTTAAGTCCCGATGCCTGTTATGCCGTAGATCGCAATCCCAGGATTACCATTTTTGCAAGACATAACAGAATTGGTACCACAGTACATCATCCATTAAAAACCATAATAGTCTTACAAATAGATGATCTGATGATCCAGTCTTAATACAATCGACACAGCGGTAAGTAAACATAGTAGGGGCTCCATCTTCATGGTCACAGGCAATGCTGATGATGGGAGATGATCCTAGTTATCATAGACCTTCTGCTGTCCATCTTCCGGGTAGTCTTCCTCATAATCTGGCCATGGGAATAGCCAGGGACAAAGCCATGATTACTCTTTAAGTACTCGCAAACTATCACTAACACGAGTAAGGTAATACTAGTAGGAATCCTAAGCTCTAGTCTTATTTGCAATAAGCCAATTTTATTTCATAAGTACTTCATAGTAAGCCTATTTTAGTTTTCTAGATTACTTAATAGGGAACCTAGTTTTCATGTCCACAACCATGTTGTGGTCAAGTTAAGGTCATACTTCAATTCACAAGTCATTTTTGAAAACATCTGACAACAGAACAGTATGGCACTCCAACTGTCCATAACCACGGATGCGGCTATTCGAATAGTTTGACACTCTGTAGAGGTGGTACACTTTCACCAAAAAATTCGATACATCCGTCAGGGATAACCCTGAATCATCATACTTGGTATGCGGATAATCAATCCTAACATTTCAATTACACACCCTAGTATAGGCACCTCCCCTATGAGCTTGGCCTCCCAGCCATGGCCAACTGCCATCCCGGGAACTGCATAGGTGGACATTCACACTCACGAGGTAGCCTCAACTCAACCTCTTTCCGCGAGGGAACCCATACTAAGACATATAAACTTCCAGTTAAGCCCTACCCAACTCAGGTATTGTGGTCATACGGTAAAATTGGAATGCTATCGCATCCGAACCCAACCATCAGTTTTTGTCAAAGTCAAAGCATATGTTTCATTCAGTAGCATCTCCAACTCATTGTGTTTCAGAATACATGTCAAAATATTTCAATAGAATGACTCATCATTCCAAGGTTTTCATAATCATTTTCTCCAAGTGTTCCCATCGAAAGTGATCAAGTTTAGTTTAGCACTAGCCACTAGTAAAGAGGGTGTCACTATTGAGGGGTCCTAATCAAGTGTAATTATCCAAGGCTAGTTCTAGGACCTTGATGGTATCCATCCTATTTTCCACTAATCACAATTAATTAACTAGGTAAGAAACTTTAGTAAAGGGCAAAGTAAAGCTTGGAATAAAACTGGAATTGGTAAAGTTGCATCTCAAAGGTTTGCATAGGGTATCTGCACAAGTCAGCTGGCATAGCTAAGCTTGCATGGATAGCTTGCATAGTGGGCTTGCCTTGAGTAGTGCAGTTGTTGAAGTTCTCTTCCTCTTCCTCGAAGTACTCCTCCTCGTCGTACCCCTGGTCGGTACTAGTGTCTATAAATACATACGAGGTACACAATCACCAATCAACACTTAACTACTTCTATTTAGCACACATGAACTCACACTAGATGATCTAGCATCATCTCAAGCATCACATGAAATATTTACTCATTCTTACTTATCTTATTTGGAAAAAGTAATTTCTACTCATTGAAAATACTTAAGGTTTAATATCCTCCCATTAGAATATGGGATCATGTTGACACATGTCATCACCACATATTCCAATACTTGAGGATGTGATTTAAAGTGGTGGTCACATACTACAAGATTTAATCTTACTATTTAACAGTATTAAAGTGACTAGAAATGTCTATATGGCATTCTTTTAATACTAGTCCAGGATTAATGTATGAAAGCTAAATCTTTTTACATATTCAGATAGAGCATGGCAAATGTGATTTTTGAGAGTTGGAATCAACTCAAAAGCATTTATGGTTGATTTCATAAAAATGTTTGAAGTTGTGAAAGTCTTTGTCTTGTTATTTTTACTATAGGTGATTATAATTTAAAATGGTTTGAATCCAACGGGAGTGTGTAGATATTTTCAATACCTTTCTAACAAAATTGGAATCATGCAATTTGGTTCAGTACATCTCTTTGAATTGAATTTTGAACATAGCTACAGAATAGGGTTTTAAACTACATAGAAAAATTCTATTTGAATCACAGGGCTCTGCGCGGGAATAAAACTGGGCCGGCCCAACTGCACAGCGCACAAGCAGCGGGCTGCTAACAGGCTGGTCCCATGCGTCAGCGGCTCTATCTAAGTGAAATGGCATCTACCAATATCAGCCCTATGATTAGAACAAGATCTACGGTTCTAGTTCATCGTCTACGTCGCAGAGGACTCACGAGGTTCTAAACTAGCGGCACGGTGAGGGTCATCGGGGGCTTACCAGGGCTCCAGCTAGGTTCGGCGATGGGGGTGAATGGGCTGGTAGACGATGGCGAGTCGATTGGTGGTCGTGGCGACTCCTGGGGTGGCTCCAATCGATGGCACCCTTCCTTCACTGCAGCGGCGGGCTCCGGTCAAATTCTAGCGGGGTGGTGCTCGCCTTCTCCGGGGGATGGCATGGGATCTTTCTAAGAGAGAGGGGAGTGATATGGTGTGCCGTTTGAGGCTGGGGAAGGGGCCTATTTATACACTAGCGATGGAGGCAGCATGGCATGGCTCGGGCTCGTCGGCGACGCTGCTACAGGTTGCTATTGGCATGGCGGAGGTCATAGGCCGACACGGTGGACTACGGCGATCGCCACATGCGTAGTGGTGTGGTAAGGGGTGGTCTTAATCGGTCGGGCGATGTCGGTGCTCTGTGCAGGTATTGACGTGTTCGTCATGGCGCACACTGGTCATGGGGCACGCGGCGACGAACGATCATGTCTAGGAGGTGGCTGGTGACGCGGAGAGTGCTGGTACGCGCGGAGCGAGCGAGGCATGGCGTGGCTGCGCGAGGCGGCTTCGGTGCTCTGGCATGCGCTTGGCATGGCAGAGACATAAATGGGCGTGGCGATCCTGACTTCTCCACTACTCGCCGTTGGTCGAGGGGTGGACAGAGGGGTGCGGTGAGGTCACAGCTAACATCTAGGCATCATGGGCGAGGGCGGCGTGGTCTGTAGCGTTGTGTCCATGGTCAACCGGCATGGACATGCTCGGGTACAACATGGCACTGGTGCAACGACGAAGGAGAGCTGCTCCATTGCGTGGCTAGGTAATGGGGTGATCGTGGGTGAGTTACTGAGGCTTATTGCAGTACAATTGGTGAGCAATTGATTGATCACAAACAGTAGATAGTTGGTAATATGTATTTTGTCTGCTAGGTGTTCGACTAAATGGCTGCATGAACTAAAGATTCAAATTTTTGAATGAGTTTTGGTGGGTGTGCTGGTCAATTGCTTAGTAGTCTCTGGTTGCTGGGATTTGTCAAGGGGTGTTGGTTTGGGTGGTTTTTGAAAAAGTGCTATCTAGGAACCTACACTTGATTCAATTTTGAATTGCCTGTCAAATAGATTTGAAATTGGTTTTTGTAAGTTTGTAAAGTTTGCTTGTGTTCATTTTCACTTGGTCTATCAAGGGGTGAAAAGAACTAAATTTGTTTCTGTTGGGAATCTTTTACTAGAGATGCCCAAAGTAGGCCAGTGGTTAACTTTGGCCAAAATTACCATTTGATCATTATGCTTATAACTTGATTTCTTTTTATTTGTTTCTGTTTGAAAATGACCTAGATGATCTTATTTTCATCTTTAAGCTAATCCTTATCATTGATAGCAATCAAACACAGCATATCAAGAATTCATGCATTCATATTAAACTGTCGTGGTGGTGGCACGGCAGATGACATGGATAGGCTAATGATGGGTCCAATGAGTGCTAGGGGAATCCAGGGAGGGAGAACGTGGTTCTTCCACGCACAGATGATGTTGTATTTCCTCTGTAAATGAAGTTTACAAATTCCCTTCAAGCTAGTGGTGAGGAGACGATGTCTCTTACTCCCCACAATCTAGCTCTAGAGTTCTATCTTAGACAGAGGAAGAAATGATCGATCCCTCTCTATGGAGGCCTCGGTGCTCCTTATATAGGGGAGCCCGGGTTACAGAATTAGGGCACATGTGGCAGCATATTCCACGAATATGCTCCTTGACTAAATTTAGATGCTTCTTTATTCCCTTTAACGGCTCGTCCGAGCTTTAGACGTAACCCACGACGTGATCTTCGTCTTTAAGTGTCACCAGACACGGGCTACATCGGCCGACATCGCCCGCGTCATCTTGGTCGCCCATGACCCGCTGGTCCTCCTCTCTTCTTTGCTTAGCTCACGCTACAGCTAGCAAAGCCACCTTTTGACCAGCGGGAGATTCTTTCCTTCTCTTGGAAGCCATACAGTAGTCCGGCTAGCACTTGGCTAACCCGGCTATGAGGGTACCTGCACAATAGACAAATAAACATGGTCGGCATGTATTCTATGCCGGCCGGGATAAGGCTGAGGAGATATTCCACAGGCCGGGTCACTCCGTGGTTCGGCCTGCCTTGAGGTGACCCGGTCAGCACTTGCATTTACCGAGCCGTACCTTGGCTAACTGGGCCTTTATACCCCAGCGTTACCCTACCCGGGGGTATCCCCCCGAAGCTGGTGCGGTCTTAGCAACTTTAGTTGTTAAGGCCACAGCAGGTTCCCATATCCGGATCGTTGCCTCTTTGGCCGAGTTACCCCGTAATCCGGGGTTTTCCTCTTGCGATCCCTTGGCTCTTTCCGAGTTATTCCTTGATGGCCGGGTCTTTTGCTTGCTTATCCGGGTTACCTTTCCTTCCCTTGTACACATCCCCACATCCTACGTGGAGGGTAATCATCATTTTGTCTCATTTTAAGGGCCATGCGCATTTAATGCGCTAGTTACTGTTGCAATGTTAGGAATAACTGATGTGCACGTCCCTTCACTGTCGCGCCTCGTTAACTATAACACCATGTCGCGTCATGGGATCTTCTGCTCCATGTGGCCCTTGCTGTGGCCATGCTCTGATTGGCTGATTCGGCTGTGTACACGCTCGTTGCGTGTGGCGTGGCAACCACAAAGGATCCCACTACACGCCCTCTCGCACGGTTAAGTAGGGGGCCTAGGGAAATCTTTGGGGAAGTTCCCCATTCACTTTGCGCTTCCCATCCTCCTTTCTCTCCCACTGTAACTCCACCGCCGCTACTACTTCTTCGCCATCACTGCGCCGCCGCGTCCGTGCCTAGTCGCACCTCGCGTCTATGCCACCACCTCCGCTCAAGAATTCTACCACGGGGCCCTGCGCTTCCAGGCTTCCTGCCACCAGTTACTTCTACTCTTATTTTGTCCTCGAGGACCTTGATTTCTCCATGACGGAGGAAGAAGCTGGTGTGGTCGCTCAACAGGAGGAAGAAGAAGAGGGCCGTGAGCGCGGCTGCTGGGACGGCACGTCTGTCTGCGAGGCCAATCTGGAGGCTCCATGCCACACGCAGCATTCCCGCCGACATCGCATGACGCCTCGCTGCCGACGAGATTTCTCCCTCTCCCAATCCAAGGGAGTATGTAGTTTTTCTTTCTCACTTCCAGCACGGCTTCGGCCTTCCTACCTCTGATTTCTTTTTTGATTTCATTTCCAAATACCAACTGCAACCTCATCACCTTCCTGCCAATGCCATCACTTCACTCTCCTCCTTCGCCTCTGGCATAGAGGGGTATGTCGGCCTATGTCCCTCCAAGGAGATGTGGATTAAATTCTTCGGTCTGCGGAAGAATGTTGTTCCTGATCCGGAGGTTACTCCAAAATACAAGCATCTGACTCAGTGCGGTGAAGCCTCCATATCTCCCTGCAAGAACTCCGCATTCCCCGGGGTCACCGGGCTCGAGTCTTGCGAATACTGGGCTCAGACTTTTTTCTATGTCTGGAACTCAACTACTGAGGATCTGATCCGGCTCCTCCCCTTCAAGCTTGGTCATCCGGATACCTCTCTTTGGGAGAGTATCCCGAAGCGACCCACGGCTCTAGCGAATCTTGTTGACTGCCGGATCAAGGAGCTTCTTAAGGTGAAACTTCGGGGGGAGGATATTATGATCACCTTCGTCGATAGCCGGGTCTCCCCCTTGCATAAACGTGCCCACAAGATCTGCTACTTGAGCGGCCCCCTCAAAATCCACCGGACTTCCTCCTTCAAGCTTGATAATTCTGTGGTTTACCGCCAGATTAAGGCCATTTTCAACGTGGAGAAAGAGTTCTCCGAAGATTGGGAATGGGGGCTCGAGCCTTTCACCTGGGATAACCCTCCTCCAAAGGTGAACCTCTCTTTTACAGTTTTTCCGGATCTTCTCTGTATGTCATATTATGTTCTTAACTTAGCCACTTCTGCCTTGTTATCAGCTCTTCCTCCAGCGGCCAATCGAAGACGGCGAGGTGCTAGCGAGCAAGTGGGTGCCGGATCGCGCCGTGGGAGACGAGGTGGAGCCTGATCCGGAGACCTTTCGGCCCATTCCGGACACCGTCAAACACTCCTCTGGTAAGGCCTCTTCTTTAAGGGATTGGCCGGATGACGATGACTCGGACGTTGAGGTACTTGACCCTGTTCTCATCTCTTACACATATCTGGTTATGTTTGAATCGTCAGCTAACCCGGTCGGTCAGGTCCATGAGGTTCCCCCCTCGCCACGGATGGTCCGGTTCCTGCCCCCTCTCAAAAGCACACGGCAACCTCGTCCGCAGCTTTGGAGGCGTCGCCGCCTAAGAAGAGGTAGAAGAAGTCCATGGTGAAAGCCTCGACTAAGCCGGCCACCCACGGTCCGGAGGGCACCCAAACCTCGGGCTCCCCCAACCTCGGACGAGTAAGCCTTTCTGTGCTCTTGTTCGGGTCTTTCCATTTCTGCCTTTGCTTTTGCTTCTTATTGGTTCTTTTTCTCTGTTTGACTTGGTGCTTTTTTGTTTTCCAGTGCTCCTAGGGTTATTCCCCAGAGCGGCTTCGGCATTGCCTCTCCAATCCGGAGCAGTCCTCCCCCCCCCCCTCCGCGACTATGATACTTGCCCGCTCAGCCCTATTCAAGAGGGCTCCGCGGCTGCGCCTGACCAGAGCCCACGTCGTCATGAGGAGGGCAATGTTGGCGCGGGGGGTAGTGGGGTGCCTCCAGATACGGCCATTCCGGATCTTCCCAGTTCCTCTTCGGCCCCAGCGCCAAGTGTTGAGGTGCCAGTTTCATCGGCACCGCCCCAATCAAGTTCTTCACCCATTCAAGTGTCTCCAGAACCAGCAGCACCAACGTCCCCAGCACCAACAGTACCAGCAGCATCAGCACCACCTGCATCAGCAGTAGCACCACCATCACTAGCACCAGCAGCAGCAACATCCTCAGCAGCAGCAGTAGCCTCCACCAAGCCTCCAAAAAGGAGAGCCCCGTCAAATCCCTCCGAATCAACCATGTCGATCGCGGACATCTTCTCGCCAGCTCCTCAAGCTTCATCCGGATCAGTGGCCTTAGATCTTCCACCGCGTCCTCCTTCATCCGGCAAGCTTAAGAAAGCTACTGGGCCAAGCAAGGGCACTCCTTCTGGGTCTCCTGCTGCCAGATCAAAGGGCAGCAGGCAGTTGGTTCGGCATACCAACCCTACCACGGCTCAATCTACTAGGCGAGAAGCCCACATCAAGGGCTTGGTAGCGAACTACCCTCCCACCGGTGAAAGTTATAGTCTACTACTCTTGGAGTATGTGAATAACTGGAACAATGCTGAATTCATCGACCCCAAGGATGATCTGTCGGAGAAGTTCGGCCCATCCAAGTTCAGCGCGCAAATGAACTCCGCCACCAAGGCCATCTCTTTGGCTGGCCGGATGATGGAGGTAACTTTTTCCTCTGCTGTAGTACTTTGTATGCATGATCACTTGTAGATGTATCCCCTAGTCCCCGAGCCTCCGAGGGAGTAACTTATTACTCGGTCGGATGCACCTCGAGAATTTAGTTTTCATCCTTAGCCATTTCAAATATCGCCAAAGTTACAGTCGGGTTAAGTTCCCTTGGCCTGGATCTTGGGCACTTCAATTATCCACACACCTAGAGCTGGGTTAGGTTCCACTTGGCCCGGATCATGGACACTTCAAATATCCACACACCTAGAGCCAGGTTAACTTCCTTTAGCCCGGATCTTGTAGACTTCGAATATCAACACACCTAGAGCCGGGTTAAGTTCCAATTGGCCCAGATGTTGTAGACTTCGATTATCCACACACCTAGAGTCGGGTTAAGTTCCACTTGGCCCGGATTTTGGACACTTCCAATATCCACACACCTAGAGCCGGGTTAAGTTCCACTTCACCCGGATCTTGTAGACTTCGATTATCCACACACCTAGAGCCGGGTTAAGTTCCACTTGGCCCAAATCTTGTAGACTTCAAATATTTCGAATTATTCTCTGTTTCCCTTTGAACTAATCTTGCATTGATTTGTCCGGATTACCACTAATGGCCGAACTGCGGAATTCCAGCGCCTGCTGGATTCTTACAAAGATGTTCGCGCGTGCTATGGCAAGCTCCTTGAGGATCACAAGAAGAAGAGTAATTTTATTTACCCAGAACTTGTTCTTTTCCGTTCCTTCGAGTTGTTCATGATCCGAATTAACCTGTTACTCTACTTATGCAGTGGATGTTGAGGCTAAGAATATCATTATGCGGAAGAACCTTGAGGAAATCCGAGGTATTTTATCCTTCACTTCATCTTTGTGGGCTTCTTTCCTTGACTCGGTAGACATTTATACTTCGGCACCGTCGGATTAACTTATTACTACAGTTTCCCTTGAAGACAGTGTTCCTATTCCTGATATGATGACCCATTTTCTCGAACAAGCAGGCAAGCATCAAGCTGAACTGAAGAGAAATGATGATGAGATAGCTCGGCTGCGTCTCCAAGACTTAGAAATTACTCGGCTGAATGCCGAAATCCAGAGGCTCAAGGACCTCCACAAGACCGAGCTAGAGAAGGCTTACCAGGACTTCGCCGAGGAAAAGGAGCGTCTAACCATGCAAATTTCCAGGGATCAGAATTTACTGCAGGAAACCGATGTTAAACTTACGTCGGTGACCTCATAATACGAGAAACTCCAAGCCCACAGCACCAATGTCGATGCCGAGCTTCAACGTCTCCTTTTTCAGATTGCCCGTAAGTTCTTTTCCCTTGCTCATTTCTGTTTTCTCCGGCTCAACATTCTTGCTCATTGCTTCCTCTATTTTGTTCTCAGGAAAATTTCCAGAAGGTGATACTCTTGCCAGTGCTGCTGTGAGACGCAGCTGCATTTGTGGCGCGAGTCGGCTGCGCGAGCTGGTGCTGATATTGCACTATAGTTCGTCCTCTCGTGGTACGAAGGAATAGACCTGGTGCTGCTTACCCGCATGCGTACCGGATCCAAGTGGACCGAAGATCCGGCATGGGTTGCGCGTCACAAAGCCAGTGCTAACAAACTTATCCAGTATTCCTTCTGCCACGCTTGGAATGAAGGGCCGAGCTACCATGACGTTTTCGATGACGAAGTTGCTTCTAGAGATGAACAAGGTGAAGGGAGCGAGGGCGAGGCCTCCGAGCTTGAGGACGACGCTGAAGACCCGGAGGATGGAGGGGCTAACCCTGAAAATGAGGCCGAGGTTAACGCCCCGCCCACCAATTCCGAAGTACCTCCTCCTTCCACCGATGATTCGGCTGCTGCTCCTGCTCCTTAAAAACACTTGATTGTATTTATCAGATCCCCAGAATGCCAGGCGGAAATGTATTTAAGTACTTCGGTGCGGTTTTGCTACAATGTGTGTTATTTGCTACTAAGTTCTTAATGTCGGATTATCGTGGGCGAAGTCCCCGAGTTTTCTTTTCTTGTTCTTCCAATTTTTGTCTCGGCTCGCGTCTACCTTGATCCGGTTTTTCGATTTATGAGTCCAAGGTTCAAAAAATTGAATTAACAATACTTGAAACTTAGGGATCAACTCAAAATAATCCGGCAAGAGATGAAGTAAACACAGGGTTAGTCCGAATAACAAATGTCGGCGCGCTTAGGTTCCTTCCCTTATTCGTTTTTCGTGTGCTTTGCAATTCCAAACTTGTTCTCTTGCTTGCCATGAAGCCAATTCTTGTTGGACAGCAGCAAAGTCAAAGAGTTGGGTTTTTGGTGCTCGCACACTACTAATACGGCTAAGGTACAAGTAATGTAAGCTAGCCGACATATAAAAAATGTAAAGCAAGAAAGACAATTATTATGGTAGTCCCCGAGTTTCTGCCGGGGTGCCGAAATTTCATTGATAAGCTCTTTGCCGACATACATACCGACATGCGAGTGACTTGGGTACATTCACCTATTTGCTAGGTGAAAAAGGGACGGAGTAGTGCTACATTCCATGTTCGCTTAGATTATTCTCCGGACATGTCTGCCTTGTTCTTCTCTTGTGGTTGTGCATCAATAAGATAGTAGGAATCATTGTGCAAAGCTTTGCTTACAATGAAAGGTCCTTCCCATGGAGGGGATAGCTTGTGCATGCTAGCAGTGCGTTGTATCAACCGGAGTACTAGATCACCTTCCTAGAAAACTCGGGGGTTTACTTTCCGGCTATTATAGCGTCGGCGGTTTTGCTGATATATGGCGGATCTGGACAGGGCCAGTTCTCTCGCTTCTTCCAGCTAATCAACATCATTATGTTGGGCCTCTCGCAGACTTCGGCTTCTATATATTGGGTGACCCTTGGCGAATCAAGCTCTATGTCGGCCAGTAATACGTCTTCTGCCCCATATACCCCAAAAAATGGCGTATAACCCGTTGATCGATTTGGAGTTGTCCTTAAGCTCCACAATACTGCTGGTAGTTCCTCTATCCAGCACCCCGCTGATCTTTGCAGCGGATCTATGAGCCGGGGTTTTATCCTGGACAGAACTAGTCTATTAGATCTTTCCACTTGCCCGTTTGATGTGGGGTGAGCCACTGAGGCAACATCTAGCCGGATCTTCTTTTCTCGACAGAACCTCGCAAATGCTCCTTCAATGAAGTTAGTGCCATTATTAGTTATAATACTATGTGGATAGCCATATCTTAGGATTATATCCTTGAGGAATTTTACCGCGGTTGCCCCATCACACTTCTTGATTGGCTTCACTTCAATCCATTTAGTAAATTTGTCCACCATTACTAGGATATGGGCCATTCTCCTTTAGCCAGCTTAAACGGTCCCACCATATCTAGGCACCACACAGCAAATGGCCAAGTAATAGGAATAGTTTTGAGCTCCGACATTGGCAGGTGAGTTTTGGTGGCATATCTCTGGCAACCATTGCACTTCCTCACCAAATCCTCTGCTTGCTCCAAAGCACTTGGCCAATAAAATCCATGCCGAAAAGCTTTTGCCACTAATGCCCTTGAGGATGCATGGTGACCACATTCTCCTTGGTGGATATCTCGGAGTATGTCAAGTCCTTCCTCCGGATCAACACACCGCTGTAGCACTGTGGTCACACTTCTTTTGTATAGTTTGGCGTTGATAATAGTATAGGCCTTTGCTCTCCTCTGGATCTGCCTTGAGAGTACCTCATCATCCGGCAGGGTTCCTTCTGTCAGGAAATCAAATATTGGCTTGGCCCAAGCTGGTATTACCCGGACAGGAAAGGGTTCCTCGTCAATTTCCATTGCATCCACCGACATAACTCCTGCCGAATTTGGCTGAATAGTCCCCGGGTTTGCTGACGCAGTCCCCAGGTTAGCCGAAGCAGTCCCCGGGTTTGATGAGGTGCTTCCCCAATCAATTTCCATTGGCGTAGCTTCTGACCCGGAGAGAGCCGGGATATAGATAGAATCGGATTCTGGCGATGGGGTAATAGATGGTTTTCTTAAATGCTCCAAAGCCACATTCGGCAGGATTGCTTGCCGGGATGAGCCCAACTTGTACAATGTGTCGGCTGCCTCGTTTTAAATCCGAGGTATGTGGTGAAACTCACACCCCTCAAAGAACACTTATCTTTTGCACATGAAATCTGTACAAGGCCATGTTGGTATCCAAAGCATCCCAGTTTCCTGATACTTGTTGCACCACCAAACCCGAGTTGCCAAAGCATTGTATCCGATGTATTCCTACTTCCTTTGCCACTTTGAGGCCATGTACTAGTGCTTCATATTCTGCGACATTATTTGAGGCGCTGAAATGAATCTAGAGAACATACTTTAGTTGATCTTTTTTGGGCGAGGTAAGTACCACTCCGACGCCCAGCCCTTCTTTTAGTTTTGATCCGTCAAAGTGCGTTCGCCAGTAATTTGAGTCCGGTAGAGGTGGTTCGTATTGCATCTCGGCCCAGTCCACAAAGAAATCCACCACGGCCTGTGACTTGATTGCATCTCTTCTGTCGAACTGTGGCGCGTATGGGGCTAGCTCAATCGTCCATTTTGCTATTCAGCCATTGGCATCCTTGTTACTCATAATCTCCGATATGGGTGCCTCACATATCACCTTGACGGGGTGTTCCTCAAAGTAGTGTTTGAGGTTTTTGGACGACATATACATGCCATATGCCATCTTTTGATAGTGAGGGTAATTCTGTTTTGAAGCCGCCAGTACTTCGCTCAAATAATACACTGGCCTTTGCACTGATTTTCCTTCCTCCTCACGCTCCACTACAATTACTGCACTTACGACTCAGTTGGTCGCGGCTATATAGAGCAACATTGGCTCCTTGGGTAGTGGTGCAGCTAGGATTGGTGCGGTGGATAGCATCTTTTTTAATTCTCGAAATGCGCTATCAGCTTGCGGCGTCCATATGAATTTATCTGCTTTTTTCATCAATTGGTAGAGGGGCAAGGCCTTCTCTCCCAGCCGACATACGGACCGGCTTAACGATGTCGGGCAACCAGTGAACTTCTGCACATCGTTAAGGCATTTTAGCAGTTCCATTCTCTCTATGGCCCGGATCTTCTTCGGGTTAGCTTTGATACCTCGGCTTGACACTAGAAAACCAAGTAACTTTCCTGTGAGAACTCCAAAGGTGCACTTCTACCGGTTAAGCTTCATCCGGAACCTTCTCAAGTTTGCGAATGTCTGCCGAATGTCATCAAGGAGCGTATTGCTTTCCTTAGTTTTTATCACCACATCATCCACGTATACTTGCACATTTCGACCTATTTGGTCATGTAGACATTTTTGGATGCATCGTTGATATGTTGCTCCAGCATTACGTAATCTGAACGGCATAGTGCGATAGCAATAAGCCCCGTACGGGGTAATAAACGCAGTCTTTATTTGATCATGCGGGTTCAAGGGTATCTGGTGGAAGCCCGAATATGCATCTATGAATGACAACAACTCGCACCCCGCAGTTGAATCTATGACTTGGTCTATCCTTGGCAGTGGGAATGGGACTTTAGGACACGCCTTATTCAGGTTCGTGTAATCAATGCACATGCGCCATACCACGGCCACGTTCGGTTCATCTTTCTTCTTTTCCACCAGCACCGGATTAGAGAGACAATCCAGATAGAGTACCTCCA
The DNA here is from genome assembly GCA_910589775.1 of Avena eriantha. Lineage (NCBI taxonomy): Eukaryota > Viridiplantae > Streptophyta > Magnoliopsida > Poales > Poaceae > Avena > Avena eriantha. Next base: position 68,263,608 of record OU342740.1, read on the forward strand.
TGATAAATCCGGTTGCAAGGAGCCCAGCTATCTCATCCCCAATGACTTTTCTTCTGTCCTCGGCAAAACATTAGAGAGGTTGCTAAAGGAAATATGCCCTGAGAGGCAATAATAAAGTTGTTATTATGTATTCCTTTTGTGGTTTTGGCTGACTTTGCTAAAAGCAAGATTTTATCTCATAGTTTTGAAGAGTAAGTTTTCTCTTTCAAAACTCTAAGGTACCAATGATAAACATCACTGAACCTCTACCCTTGTTCACCCACAAGTTTTAACTTAGAGAAATTTGGATGAGGAGATTATTGAACTGCTTCACTGTCTTGAGGCTCAGAAATTGTCCATAATCGGGGACACGGCTAAGTACTTAGTTTACCCTCTCGAGAGGTGGTGCACTTTCCCCACAAGACTCGACATGCATCGAGATGAGACTTTTTCGAAGCAATCCCTCAGACCACCACGGACGCGTTCCATCCTATCATAACTACCACCTTCTGTCCGTCTGGCTGAGTTCTTGCAACTTAGTTGGTCAAGGCAGAGCCCATATGCCATGTGGCTACATTGGAAGCTTCGTGACAAGAACGTCTCCAATCTCTTTGTTCCTGGGTGTCCGTCCACAAGTGCGATACACCAGCTGACCATAGATATGGCCCCTGAGTGTCCACTCAACATAATCCAAGCAAGTCCCATTCCACCCAGGTGTTTCATTAACATTAGTTGTTTTCTTAGTCAAACAAAATAATATCCTTCCATACTATCTTGATATGAATTTTCCACCCCACGATTTCAAATAGCATGGCCAAGCACTCTATCATACAGTCTTTCAACTAGGAAATACTACCAAGGTATAATCTATAGGATAGCATCGCATAGTATAGTAACAAATAAATAATCCTACCATGCTAAGATCTACCAAAATAACACTAGTGAATAGTGAAAATAATAGGACATGATATTGAATATCACTTGCCTTGGTATCTAGGGGAATAGGTACAATCCTCACAGTAACAAACTTCACAATCCACACAATCTATACAAAGAACAATACAATAACAATAATTCAATCAATATAGCATCACAAAATATGAATGCATGAAAAATACAATAATATGATCACAACTCTAAAACTTACAAAGTCTACAGTACAAAGGTTATAATACTCTATCTAAAGGCATAAGGAATACCCAAAAACAATTTATGGAATATTTTTTATGAGCAAAATACTCCTAAAAAGGTTCTGCCTATCATTCCCATTTTTCAGAAGCAAAAGTGTGAAACAACGCCCCTATAATAAAGGCCTCATTTTTCTGAATCCATAGACACCAAATTTGCATTTTTCTGAATTGTGGATCAAAAGTTATTGAATTTCTAAGTTTAATATATAATCTATCTATTTTTCTATTTAAACAGATAACCTGGGCGACATGGCGCAACCCTATTGGTCTATACCGGTTCGGTCGGATCGACCGCTGCTGACCGATAGATTTTTAAGTGGCAAACGGACGGATCGGATCAGCCCGTACCGCTTCGGTCGTCGATCTAATCCTAGCCACTAAAACCTGATTGAACGGTGCTCAGCGCGCAGCCACGAACTAGCGGTGCTGACCCTCTATGCCACGGCGGTGGCTCGTCGGACGGCGGTGTTCCGGCGGTTCTAAAGGGGCAGGAAGTCCGTGGACTCTTACCAGGGGTCGAGGCGGTTGTGGCGGTCTCGATGGAGGTCACGGTGGAGTGGGGGGTGCTCTGCCTCGATATCGATTCCTCGTCGGAGTTCGGTTGTCGGCGGAGCTCGTGTCTCTGTGTCGGAGACGACAATCTGGGGCTCGAACAAACAAGGAGAGGGGTCAGTGAGGAGCGCCCGGGTCAGCACGATCTAGCAGAGGCTAAAAAGGGGCGGCGGAAACCCTAGCCTTACTTGAAAACTCGATGGACGGTGGCGGCAGAGAGAGTTCGCCGGCGATGACCGTGTCGTCGACCTGGAGCAATAGAAGGCACGCGGCCGGGGTTAAAAGACGTGCCAGGACACGACAAAGTAGATAGGGCAGAGTGGAGGGTGTGAGGTGGTCGGAGCTCACCGGAATTGTCGCCGGTGTTGCTCCGGACAGCGGCGGTTCGAGCTAGTAATTGGGGAGCCTGGGGCTCTCTGGGGGTAGTGGCTAGGGGAAAACAGAAGAGGAATGAGAGGGGTGGTCGCCGTGGGTGATTAATGCGAGAAACACCTGAATTTGGCCGAGTTTTGGAAACGGCAGAGGGGAGTGGGGCTGTTCGTCGCCTGGGTTGAAGACGACGAGGTGGCGATGACTTGGGAGTGGGGCCAGGAGGTAAGTGGGTGGGGGTGTGCAGTGGGGGTGTGCAGTGGGGGTGTGAGAAAAGAAAGAGAGGGGGAGGAGTGGCCCGGGTCGGCTTGCTGGGCTGGATTGGGCCAAAAGGCCAAAACTGATGTTGCTGCCTATTTTTTTCTCCCCTTTTCTTTTTCCTTTTAGATTTTCTTTTCCTAGGTTTTGGATTTAGCAAAAGGGCTCCAAATTGCCTCAAAATTCCACCAAATTTTTTTGGAGGACAAACTAAATGCAAAGTAGTACATGCCATGATGATATGAGTGCAATGATGATGGTTTTCAGAGAAAAAATTTGGGATGTTACAATCTAACCCCCTTAAGATGAATCTCGCCCTCGAGATTCGGGTTGGCTAGCAAATAGGTGAGGGTGATCTCTCCGAAGTTCATCCTCTTGCTCCCATGTTGCTTCTGATTCGGTGTGATGGTTCCACTGCACTTTGCAGAATTTGATTGTCTTGGTACGGTTAATTCTTTCTATTGTCTCCAGAATCTTAATAGGTTTCTCTTCATAAGTGAGATCATTCTCTAGTTGAACTTCTTCTAACGGTATAGTGTCTTTCAACGAAGTTTCTTCCATCTCTGGGTGACACTTTTTCAGCTGACTGACATGAAATACATTATGAACTGCTGACAGAGATTCTGGTAATTATATCTCATATGCCACTTCTCCTTTGCGGCTCAAAATCTTGAAGGGTCCTACATAGCGTGGTGCTAATTTTCCTTTGATTCCAAATCTTTCACACCACGAAGTGGTGATACCCTGAGATAAGCTCTATCACCAATCTCATAGGTGACCTCTCTACGTTTTGGATCTGTGTAGCTCTTTTGTCGAGATTGGTCTACCTTTAGCCTATCCCTCACCATCTTGACTTTCTCTTCAGCCTCCTTGATTAGGTCTGGCCCGAACAAATTTCTTTCTCCTACTCCATTCCACAGCAATGGTGTGGTACACTTCCTTCCATAAAGGAATTCAAACGGAGCCATTTCTATGCTTGATTGATAGCTGTTATTGTAGGAGAACTCTGCGTATGGTAGACTCTCATCCCAACTAGATCCATAATCTAACGCACAAGCTCTTAGCATATCTTCCAATATCTGATTGGTCCTTTCTGTCTGCCCATCAGTCTGAGGATGAAACGCAGTGCTGAATTCTAGTCGAGTTCCCAATGACTCGTGAAGTTGTCACCAAAAGTGCGAAGTGAATTGAGTTCCTCTATCCGACACGATACTCGTAGGCACCCCATGTAAACATACAATTCTATTCATGTAGCTTGGCTAGCTTGGCACTTGTGTAAGTGGTCTTCACGGGTATGAAATGAGCCACTTTTGTCAAGCGATCAACAATAACCCATATAGAATCGTATCCAGATTTAGTCCTTGGCAGTCCGGTGATAAAATCCATACCGATTTTATCCCATTTCAAATCAGGTATTGGCAGTGGCTGTAATAATCCTGCCAGTTTCTGATGTTCTGCCTTTACACGACTACACATGTCGCACAAGGCAATGTGCTCTGCTATATCCTTCTTTAAATTATTCCACCAGAATCTTTCCTTAACATCCATATACATCTTGGTGTTGCCAGGATGAATTGAATATAGTGAGTTGTGAGCTTATTGTAAGATCAACTTCTTAAGCTCAAGATCCTGCGGAATACAGATACGTTTTCCGTGCCATAAGGTTCCGTGTTTGTCTACATGAAATCCTTTTGCCCTGCCTTCACAAATTTTACTTTTGATTTCTTCTATTTCTTTGTCCATCTTTTGAGCTTCTTGGATTCTGTTCATCAGTGTGGGTTGCACCTCCAAGGATGCAAGGTATCCGTCAGGCACTATCTCTAATCTCAACTCCCTAAATTGGGCACAAAACTCCTCCGGCAATTCTCCTTTATTGAGGCCATTTACATAAACATTGCGGCTTAATGCATCGGCTACAACATTTGCCTTTCCAGGGCGGTATTGCAAACTTAAGTCGTAATCCTTGATAAGTTCTAGCCATCTTGTTTGTCTCATGTTGAGTTCTTTCTGTGTAAAAATGTATTTCAGACTCTTGTGATCGGTGAACATTTCACAACGCTTTCCCATAAGATAATGCCTCCATGTTTTTAAGGCATGCACAACTGATGCCAACTCTAGGTCATGAGTAGGATAGTTCACTTCAAGATTTTTGAGTTGCCTTGATGCATAAGCTACAACTCTACCTTCCTGCATTAGTACACCTCCTAGTCCTTGGTGAGATGCATCACAATAGACTTGAAAGTCTTTCTCAAGATCTGGCAAACATAACACTAGTGCTGACACTAGTCTCTTCTTCAACTCCTGAAATCTGGTTTCACATGCTTCTGTCCAGTTAAACTTCTTCTCTTTCTTTAGCAGATCATTCATAGGCTTTGCTATCTTTGAAAAAAATTCAATGAACCTATGATAGTATCCTGCTAGGCCTAGGAAACTACGGATTTCTTTAACCGATTTAGGAGGTTCCCATTCTGTCACAGCTGCAACTTTTGCTGGGTCAACGGCTATACCATTTCCAGATACTATGTGCCCAAGAAAACCCACTTCATTCATCCAAAATTAACATTTACTGAACTTGGCATATAGTTTGTGTTCCCTGAGTTTCTCTAGAATGAGGCGTAGGTGTTCTTCATGTTCTTTGTTGCTCTTGGAATATACCAATATGTCATCGATGAATACCACTACGAACTTGTCATGAAATTCCATGAATACCTTATTCATCATGTTCATGAAATAGGTCGGTGCATTGGTCAATCCAAACGGCATCACTGTATATTCATACAACCCATATCTAGTGGTGAATGAAGTCTTTGGTATATCATGTTCTCTAATCTTTAGTTGGAAGTATCCTGATCGAAGATCAATTTTTGAGAACACACATGCTCCCTCTATTTGATCAAAGATATCATTTATTCTAGGTAGGGGATATTTATTATTTATGGTCACTTCATTAAGTGATCGATAGTCTATGCATAGCCTTTGGCTTCGGTCCTTCTTCTTAACAAATAAAACTGGTGCTCCCCAAGACGAAGAACTTGGTTGGATAAATCCCTTTTTCAACTGTTCTCCCAACTGTTTCTTGAGTTCTTTTAACTCGTCCACCGACATTTTGTAAGGTCTCTTTGCTATAGGTCCAGTTCCTGGCAATAGGTCTATCAGAAACTGCACATCCCTATCTAGTGGCATGCCAGGTAATTCTTCGGGGAACACATATGGGTACTCCTTCACTATTGGTACATTGTCTAGGCTAACCCCCTTAAGAGAATTAACCTTGCTCCCCTTGGGTTCAAAGTTAGACTTGAAACTGATCCTTTTCTTTTCTAGGGTGGTGAGCATAACAGTTCATTTGGCACAATCAATCACTCCTTCATAACGGGTCAACCAGTCCATCCCTAATATTACATCTAATCCTTGGGACTCTAGGATTATTAAATTAACTGGAAACTTGTTCTTTCCAATTTCTAGGGTTATCTATCGGCACCCAGAATTTACTATCATTTCTCCACCCGGGGAACTTACCTTAATGGGACATCCAATGGTTTCAGTGGAGAGTTTGTTTTTGACTACGAATGCTCTTGAAATGATGAATGCGGTGCGCCGGTATCGAAAAGGATAAGTGCAGGAAAGGAGTTAATCTTGAACTTACCGATCACGGCATCAGATCCTTATTGAATTTCCTCCACATTGATGTGGTTCACATGACCCTTTTGAAATGGGTTCGGCTTAGCCCCATCAGTCTTCTTCTCTGGGCATTCATTAGCATAGTGCCCTGTCTTCTTGCACTTGAAACATTCCACCTGACTGATGTCTTTCTTTGCTGGCTAATTGTGACGATTCTGACTATTTTGATTCCCATGGCCATGACCATTGTGGTTGTTCCTGAATCCACCTTTGTTATGTCCACGATGATTGTTTCCATCATGGTGGTGGTTATTGTTACAATGGTTATTATGATTCCCATTCTTGTGGAATCCTGAACTCCCACTTCCTTCACCATGAGAATGCTTGTGAGGTGATCCTGATCCCAACTTATCAAAATGGTGCTTCCTCTTTCTACCTTCCACTTGCTTCATCTTTTTTTCTAGGATGGTAGCTTTATCACACAAAGATTGATAGGTTGGAACATAGGCAACAGATAGTTGCATAGATATTTCATCATTCAACGCATCAAAGGAACTTCTCCTTTCTCTTTGCGTCAGTGTCAACATCATCTGGTGCATAATGTGACAGATTGCTGAACTCTTCGATGTACTCAGAAATACTGCGGTGGCGTTGTTTGAGGTTGTGAAACTCTTTTTTCTTCAACCCCATTATTCCAGAAGAGATGTGAGTGGTACGAAATCCATCCTCAAATATTGCCCAAGTTACTTTCTCAATAGGGTGAGTAACTTGGAAATTGTCCCACCAAGTAGCTACATGACCTTCTAGTAAGTGTGCTGCGAATCTGACCTTTTCTGCATCCGTGCATCCAACTGTGACTAGGCCCTTATTCACATAGCGTAGCCAATCATTTGCTACCATGGGGTAAGTAGTACCAGAGAACTTAGCAGGTCTCAGCCTTAGCAATCTTGTGAGCATATCTAGAGGTGGTGGATTGTTCTGGTTGTTATTGTTATTATTGTTGTTCTGATTCTGGTTCGCCATGAATTGAGTCATCATTTGCATCAATTGTGTTTGTGCAGCCATCATTTGCTGCATTCCCTTGTCATTGTCATTGTTATCCTCGCTGTTGCGTCGGGGAGGCATCTGTGGGTTTAATAAGGGTAAGTAATGATAGATAACCCAAATAAAATAACAACAATAAATCAAACAGGAACATGCAGGTTCAACATCACGACAAATAACAGAGTTTGCAAAAATAAACATACTAGAATAGTCACCCACAAGTCGGTATGATCTACGTGACTCGATAATAAAGCGATAGATAGATGGATAAGTATCACTACTCCTCCATGTCAACTTCCTATTCCACTAGTGCAAGTCTTGCTGCGGCGAATCTTGCCTTGTATTCCTCCAAGCTTGTAGACAAAGCATCGATCTTTGTCTGTAGTTCTCTCTTCTGTGTGTGTAGCCTCTCTATCACCTCGTGATCCACTTCCAGCTTAATGTCCTCGAGCTCTAACTCGGTCTCCAAGTCTCTGATCTTCTTGTTCTTCTCCTAAACCCTCTTCTCTTGGCTCTTTAATTTCTTCTCCTGGTCTTCAAACTTCTTCTCCATTTCCTTGATTCGATTTTCCTGTTCCTGGAAGGCCTTGTCCTTCTCCTTAAGTTGGACTCATAGTTCATCGTTGCTGAGCATCACATTAGTCCTATCAGTATCAAGGTCTCTAATAAGGCTCTCTAAGTCCTGGAGGTGGTGACGCACGGGCTTGATAGACTCCTTAGTGGCCTTCTCCAACACAATAGGCTCTCCGTCCTCGTCGCGCCTCCCAAAGAAGTGGAAGTAGTGGCTCCTGATCTCAGAAGAGTGACGTCCACATAGGCGTCCCAACAGCTCCTGCATAGCGACGTCAAGGCCCCTCTCCATGTCATCATGGAGTATCTTGAAGGCAATCTCCCCAGTTTGGGGCTCTGTCTCACGTCCTGGCTAGGTAACTCTGAATCCCCATAAGTCCTTCCTCTGAAACTTCCTCAGCTGAACTCCCTGAATGGTAGGGATTGGAAGAGCGAGCACACGAACGAGCTCCAACATACGAGTCCCAAAGCGAGTTCCCTTGAAATCATCGGCCGTGTTGTAGACAAAATTCGGCATCTTTTGCATAGCATGGAGAAAATTAGTAATAACACAAGTCTAGAGAAATAAAACACAAGTCACAAAATATGCAAAGATAAAATAAAATCAACCAACAAAACATTCCTCATACCAAGTAGCAATACATTATTCACCTCAAAGCAGTCAAGGTTCCAGTCATAACTTACTTTTGCCATACGTCATAGGTCGGTATGATCAAAATACTAACGTGATAAAACGCCAAGGGTGGCAGTTCAACTAGTATCTCACTCCTTCTTAACCAAGGTAGCAATCTGGGCATCCTTGGCAGCAATGTTCTTGTCTTGGTCGCATAGCTCCAAAGCCAAGCCTATGATATCCTTACTTAGTCATTTTACCGTGGCCTTTGAATCTTGGACAAGACGTTTCTCCTCCTTGAGATCCTCCTGAGTATTGAGCATTCTATACTTGAGTCTTTCCCCAAGTTCCTCAATGGCTTTCCACGCAGCATTCCTTGTAGAGTCAAAGAATGACGTGTGCATTTCAGAGTTGGTGAACATGCAGAATCCCGTACTCTTGGGATCATATTCCTTGTTCTTATACAAATGGAGTTCCACCCACCAATACTCTTGTCCCTCGTCTATCACAGGAAATCCCTTGTACACGGCTTCACCATCCATTCCTAAGCCGATCATGAGGATCTTGAGTGCCTTGGGAAATTCTGTCTCACACTCAAGGGTCATAGTCATCAGTGGTCCCTTCTTGATAGATTCATTGATGGTGGACATCTACAAAAATAGATGAGAAAGGATGATCAGGGAAAGTTTTACGCGATGAAAAGAAAAGTGTAAAGTTTGAATGTAAAGTTATTTCTCCTAAGGGTTTTCCTTAGTCTAATCCAATCTAGGGTCACGAACCTACAGGCAACACAGTGCTCTGATACCATATATAAGATCTTACCATAATAAGGTAAGATCCCTGTGATTGCAGTGCTAGTCCATGGATCGAATTGCTAGCACCCACAGTTTAAGATGAAGTACACAGAAACAAAGGTCATTATTACATCGCATATCTAGGAATATAATGGTTCTTACAACTCACTTAGCCCAAGGTTAAATGATACTCAAGGTTCACATTACATAGTATAATAATAGAGTCTTTTGTCTTCATGCGCCACAGGCAAACATGTCGAGTGTAGACCCACAACCCTACTCATCATCAGAGTATCCTACAACATAATAAGTTACAACCACAAAGGGTCAATACATTTGGAATTGTATTGGCAAGTGATACCATAGATACTTAGTATAATCCAACAACTACATGAATATATGGCTAAGTGTGGTTTTGGCTGACTTTGCTAAAAGCAAGATTTTATCTCATAGTTTTGAAGAGTAAGTTTTCTCTTTCAAAACTCTAAGGTACCAATGATAGACATCACTGAACCTCTACGCTTGTTCACCCACAAGTTTTAACTTAGAGAAATTTGGATGGGGAGATTATTGAAATGCTTCACTGTCTTGAGGCTCAGAAATTGTCCATAACCAGGGACACGGTTAAGTACTTAGTTTTAACCTCTCGAGAGGTGGTGCACTTTCCCCACAAGACTCGACATGCATCGAGACGAGACTTTTCAGAAGCAATCCCTCAGACCACCACGTACGCGTTCCATCCTATCATAACTACCACCTTTTGTCCGTCTGGCTGAATTCTTGCAACTTAGTTGGTCAAGGCAGAGCCCACATGCCATGTGGCTGCACTGGAAGCTTCATGACAAGAACGTCTCCAATCTCTTTGTTCCTAGGTGGCCGTCCACAAGTGCGATACACCAGCTGACCATAGACATGGCCCCTGAGTAACCACTCAACATAATCCAAGCAAGTCACATTCCACCCAGGTGTTTCATCAACATTAGTTGTTTTCTTAGTCAAACAAAATAATATCCTTCCATACTATCTTGATATGAATTTTCCACCCACGATTTATAATAGCATGGCTAAGCACTCAAGTATACGAAGTCTTTCAACTAGGAAATACTACCAAGATATAATCTATAGGATAGCATAGCATAGTATAGTAACAAATAAATAATCCTACCATGCTAAGATCTACCAAAATAACACTAGTGCAATAGTGAAAATAATAGGACATGAGATGAAATATCACTTGCCTTGGTAGCTAGGGGAATAGGTACAATCCTCACAGCAACAAACTTCACAATCCACACAATCTACACAAAGAACAATACAATAACAATAATTCAATCAATGTAGCATCAAATATGAATGCATGCAAAATGCAATAATATGCTCACAACTCTAAAACTTATAGAGTCTACAGTAGAGAGGTTATAATACTCTAAAGGCATAAGGAATACCCCAAAACAATTTATGGAATATTTTTTATGAGCAAAATACTCCTAAAAAGGTTCTGCCTATAATTCCCATTTTTCAGAAGCAAAAGTGTGAAACAAGGCCTCTATAATAAAGTTCTCATTTTTCTGAATCCATGGACACCAAATTTGCATTTTTCTAAATTGTAGATCAAAAGTTATTGAATTTCTAAGTTTAAAATATAATCTGTCTATTTTTCTATTTAAACAGATAACCTGGGCGACGTGGCGCAACCCTATTGGTCCGTACCGGTTCGGTCGGATCGACCGCTACGGACCGATAGATTTTTAAGTGGCAAACGGACGGATCGGATAAGCCCATACCGCTTCGATCGTCGATCTAATCCTAGCCGCTAAAACCTAATTGAACGGTGCTCAGCGCGCAGCCACGAACTGGCGACGCTGACCCTCTATGCGCGGCGGTGGCTCGTCGGACGGCGGTGTTTCGGCGGTTCTAAAGGGGAAGGAGGTCCGTGGACTCTTACCAGGGTCGAGGCGGTCATGGCAATCTCGATGGAGGTCACGGTGGCGTGGGGGGTGCTCTGCCTCGATATCGATTCCTCGCCGGAGTTCAGTTGTCGGTGGAGCTCGTGTCTCTACATCGGAGATGACGATCTGGGGCTCAAACAAACAAGGAGAGGGGTCAGTGAGGGGCGCCCGGGTCAGCACGATCAAGCAGAGGCTAAAAAGGGGCGGCAGAAACCCTAGCCTTACCGGAAAACTCGATGGTCGGCGGCGGCAGAGAGAGTTCGCCGGCGATGACCGTGTCGTCGACCTGGAGCAAGAGAAGGCACGCGGCCGGGGTTAAAAGACGCGCCAGGACACGGCAAAGTAGATAGGGCAGAGAGGAGGGCGTGAGGTGGTCGGAGCTCACCGGAATTGTCGCCGGAGTTGCTTCGGACAGCGGCGGTTCGAGCTAGTAATTGGGGACCCTGGGGGCTCTCTGGGTGTAGTGGCTGGGGGAAAACAGAAGAGGAATGAGAGGGGATTAAGAAGGGGTGGTCGCCGTTGGGGATTAATGCGAGAAACGCGTGAATTCGGTCGGGTTTTGGAAACGGCAAAGGGAAGTGGGGCTATTCGTCGCCTGGGTTGAAGACGACGAGTTAGCGATGACGTGGGAGTGGGGCTAGGAGGTAAGTGGGTGGGGGTGTGCAGTGGGGGTGTGCGAAAAGAAAGAGAGGGGGAGGAGTGGCCCCAGGTGGGCTTGCTGGGCTGGATTGGGCCAAAAGGCCAAAACTGCTGCTGCTGCCTATTTTTTTCTCCCCTTTTCTTTGTCCTTTTAGATTTTCTTTTCCTAGGTTTTGGATTTAGCAAAATGGCTCCAAATTGCCTCAAATTCCACCAAAAAATTTTGGAGGACAAACTAAATGCAAAGTAGTACATGCCATGATGATATGAGTGCAATGATGATGGTTTTCAGAGAAAAATTTTGGGATGTTACACTCTCCTATTATAGTCAATATCTGATTTACAATGAGTTGCTAATAACTTGGTTATCCTCGTTGTGGTTCCATGTTCGCATGTAAGACCGGTTCTATCTCTGAAATCCCTAAGCCACGTAAAACTTGTAATGGATATACTAGAGGCATCTAGTTTAGATCGTTGTTGGGCTAGTGTCATGATATGGTAATGTTGTAAGTAGATGTATGATAGATACTCTTACAACACACTTAACGTGTAAATTCCATAGACCTTGGCCTTACACACAAAGGAATGATAGAGATCATACCACGATGTATATGATGGGGATCAAATGCATGTACCATATCATCTCACTTTACACATTAGATGTTTGCATCTTATATTGCTAGTTTGGCGCTTTTAGTAGCATTGTAAGATGATCCCTCATTTAAATATCAAGATAAAATGTGTTCTTCCTTAAGTATGCATCGTTCCATGGATCGTGTTTAGAGACATCACATGATGATCGGGTGTACTCGACTCTAAACTTTCATACAACGGGTGTAAGACATTTTTACACACGCGAATACTAAGGTTCTTACTTGGCGAGCCTAGCATGTATAGACATTGCCTCGGAACACACACCGAAAGGTTAACCATGAGTCATATAGTTGATATGATGCCCATATAGATGCTCGCATTTGAAGCTACACCGACTCACGTGATGATCGGACTTGGTGTAGTGGACTTGGTTCATGTAATCACCAAAAGGACACGAGGGATGTCGTTTTTGAGTGGGAGTTCATTAGTAATTTGGATTGGTTGAACTCAATCTATCATAAACTTAGTCTAAATAAACTTTACAAATTCTGTTGTAGATGGCACCACCTTCTTTTAGTTTCAATGTGTTCATGGAGAAAGAGAAACTTGCTGCGAATGGTAGCAACTTCACCAACTGGGCTATGAATTTGAGGATTCTCCTCACTGCTGCACAAAAGCAATATGTTCTAGAGAAGCCGCTAGGCCCCCCACTAGCTCCTGATGCCCCTGACGAGGAAAAGAATGTCTATATAACTCGTCAGGAGGACCACAACTTAGTTCATTGCGGCATACTGTATGGGCTAGAGCCAGAATTTCGAAAGCGTTTTGAAAATGGAAATGCTTTTGATACCATGGGAGAATTGAAAATTATTTTCCATACCCATGTTGCCGTAGAGAGTTATAATGTTTCTGAAAAGTTCTTTAGTTGCATGATGGAGGAAAACAGCTCCGTTAGTGAGCACGTACTCAAAATGTCTGGGTACGCTGATCAGCTTGTGTCCTTGGGAATATCGATTCCCATTGACCTAGGCATACATCATGTTCTCCAATCTCAGCCACCTAGCTACAAGAGCTTCGTGATGAACTATAACATGCACGGCATGAAAAAGTCTCTTCCCGAGCTTCTGTCTATGCTTAAAACTGCAGAAGTGGAGATTAGGAAAGAACATCAAGTGTTGATGATCAATAAGATCACCGGTTTCAAGAAAGACAAGAAAGGCAAGCATAAGGGAAAGAAGGGCGATAAATCTGTTGCCGCACCTGAAAAGAAATCCCGAGCTGGCCCTAAGTGTGATACCGAGTGCTACTATTGCAAGGGGACTGGCCATTGGAAGCGCAATTGCCCCAAGTATTTGGCAGACAAGAAGGCCGGCAAGGCAAACAAAGGTATATGTGATATACATGTTATTGATGTGTACTTGACTAGTACTCGCAGTAGCACCTCGGTATTTGATACGGGATCGGTTGCTAATATATGTAACTCGATTCAGGGGCTGCGGAACAAGTGACAGCTAGCAAGGGATGAGGTCACGATGCGGGTCGGCAATGGATCAAGAGTTGATGTGATCACCGTCGGAACGATGCCTCTCAATATGCCGTCGGGATTAGTGATAAATCTGAATAATTGTTATTTGGTGCCTGCACGGAGCATGAAAATTGTATCCGGATTGTGTTTGATGCAAACTGGTTATTCCTTTAAATCTGAAAACAATGGTTGTTCGATTTACATGAATGATATCTTGTATGGTCATGCACCTATGATGAATCATTTATTTCTGTTGGATCTCGATAGTAGTATTACGCATATTCATAATGTTGAAGCTAAAAGTATTAAACTTGATAATGATATATCTTATTATATGTGGCACTGCCTTCTAGGTCATATTGGCATTAAACGCATGAAGAAACTCCATTCTGATGGACTTTTGGAATCACTTGATTTTGAATCATTTGATACATGTGAGCCATGCCTTATGGGCAAGATGACTAGAACGCCGTTTTCCGGTTCAATGGAACGGGCGACAGATTTATTGGAAATCATACATACTGATGTGTGTGGACCAATGAGTGTGTCAGCGCGAGGTGGATATCATTATTTTGTTACTTTCATGGATGATTTGAGTAGATACGGGTATATCTATTTGTTGAAACATAAGTCTGAAACCTTTGAAAAGTTCAAGGAATTTCAGAATGAAGTGGAAAATCATCGTAACAAAAATATCAAATTTCTGCGGTCCGACCGTGGAGGGGAGTATCTTAGTTACAAGTTTAGCACACATATGAAAGACTGTGGAATAGTTTCACAACTCACGCCTGCTGGAACACCACAATGTAATTGAAATGGATCTTATGGGCACCTAGAGGGGGTGAATAGGTGCTACTTCAAATTTTAATGCTTTTTCAATTTTAGGCTTAGCACAAAAGGTAAATTCTCTAGATATACTATTAGGTGGAATTTCCCTATATGCAAACCTATCTACTAGCGAGTAAAGAGCAAGTGGAAGAGGAACGGGTAAACCGTAGTGAAGCACGTGGAGACACTGGATTTGTTTGACCGCAGTTCCTTCCTTGTTAAGGGAAGTACGTCTGCGTTGGAGGGGTGGGCGGTACTAAGACCACCACGCCATAAAAGGCCTCACCCTATTCTCCGATGGATCCCGCCACCAAAGGCTTGATCCACCTTTCCACTATAGGGACCCTTCGAGGCGGGTACCGGTGCCTTTACACAACTAGCAGGGCACAACTCCACAATCAACTTGGAGGCTCCCGTAATGACAACAAGCTTCCACAAGAACAAGTTATCAATAACAAAGAACAAGATCTAGATATTGACAAGAATACTAGATCAGGGATTTCTCCAAATGAATGGAGAGGAGTTGGTGCGCTTGATTCGTGATGATGATGATGATGATTCTCTCCTCCTTCAATTCCCCCAAAGATCGAAGCCTTCGGGTGGTTGAAGTGGGAGATCTAGAATGGGAGCTCTTGCATAGTGTCTGAACAATTTCGAGTGAATCAAGTGTTCTGAACGTTGGGGAAGAAGGGGTATTTATACCCCCTTCTAAAACCAAGCCATTCGAGACTTTGGGGGCCGGATTATCCGGCCCAAGTGAGGGCCGGATTATCTGGCCTGGGGAAAACTCCGCCCCAGACTCAAAATATCCGGTAGATAGTCCGCCCCCTCTCTGAGTGTCACACCGAGCTTGCCTTTGATCATCTTCTGGGGGCCGGATTATCCGATCCCATGTGAAGGCCGGATTATCTGGCCTAGGGAGGAAAAACCACCCCAGTTCGGATTTTCCGGGAGAAAATCCAACCGGACTCCGGGCGACGCGCCTTGGCAGCCTTTGAACAATGAGGTAGGCCGGATTATCCGGCCCTTGGTGGGGCGGATAATCCAGCCCCCCCCCCCCCCCCAAACCTCCTGCACACTTAGCGCACATGAGTAATCTCCACAGTTTTGTTATCTAACACACAAAACACGGGAAAACATGAAATGTTCTTTCAATCTCCCCCTTTTTGGTGTTAGATGACAATACTAGGATTTGCAGGAAGGATCACAAGACTACCAGCAATAACCATGGAAGAGACTCACCCTCAATCTGTGCATATTAGAATTTTGCATTTGAATACAAATGCACACAAATAGGTGAATCTATTCCATTGACATATGAACAACATAATCATACCACCGAGATAGAAGAGAGGCATCCTTGTAATAGCCACAATTATCAACGTGATAACCAATATAAGTGCCTTCCTTGAGAAAGAATCCCAGCATAATAGGATATGAATAGATGCATCCATAAGCATAATCCATGAGATAAATCCAGACAACCACCGAAATAGAGTCTCAAACAAACCACAAATCACAAATTTAAAGTTCAACGCTAAATGGGCATAAGCGAGAAAATGACGAATAGGAAAAAAATGCAAGTGCTTATGCCCGACCCATGCAAATCCTCGAAGACCTAATAGAACTAATTCTCCCCCTTTGGCATCGAGACGCCAAAAAGGAAGAAGAGTGATGCTAGCGCCCCAAGGGATCACTCGTAGTCCTCATCCTCGTCCTCGTCCTCGTTCCCATCCTCGTCCTCATCTTCAAGCTCCTCGGTGTCATCATCCTCATCTTCAGCAGTGGTTGCAGAAGGGAACAAGTGACGCTCCAGCTCTCCATAGTTCATCCCGGAAGAAGAGTTCCACCGAGCATATGGTGTGGGAGGGGTAGGAGCCGGGGGATCACCAGAAGCACCAGACACATGGTGAAGGATGAGCTGCTGAGAGTGAGCCAACTCATGGCGCTGCTTGTACGCCTCGTACTGACCCTTGCGCGTGTCCACGCCCATGCAAAGGATGTGCCGCTGGAACCAGTTCAGCTGCTTGATCTCACGAGCAACGGAAGGCACTAGGGGCCTACGAGCATCCCTCATGAGACCCTCAGGAGCAGAGGAGGGGTGAGAGGTCTTCCGAACCTTGGTGTAGATCTTCTTGGCCTTATGCATAGCATAAATGTTGAAATATTCAAAAGGAAGCAGGTGCCTGATGAGCATCATAATGTAGGGGGCATAAGGAATAGATAGCCGGTTTAACATTGCATCAATCAATTCATGGTAGATGAAGTCCATCACATCTAGCCTGTATTGCACGGACTCATCCTCGCACGAGGCAACTTCATGAGAGAATTGGAGGAGCTAGACAAGGTGACCACGAATACTATCATTGCTGCCTCCACTCGGAGTGATGGAGTCACGGAAGAGGCCCACTAAGGCAGCATAGATAGGAGCAAGACCAGCAAGAGTTGCCACAATGCCATTGTCTACTGTGCAAGGAGAGAGAGCTGCATCTTTGTTGGGCTTCAGCTGTGTGATGATGCGGTGGCCACTGGCCCTATCCCTGCTGCAGAAATTGTATCCAAGAACCTCAGCAAACACACGGAAATCAGCCGGCATAGACCTGTCATGAGTCATCCACTTCATAGTGTGATGCTCATCTCCACAAATAACCAAAGTGGAAAAGAACTTCTTCATCACTTTAGAGTCATAAGAGCACTGGAGAGACATGAGATGGTGCAGCCCCATCCGCTCAGCCACATACATGGCATCCACAAGGTGGGCCTTCTCCAAAGCCTCAGCAAGAACCAGCGGGTGCATAGGCCTAATGTTCAGCCTGGCATACACATCTTCATAAATACCTTTCTGTTCAGCACACCAAAAACGAGCATCCCCCAGCTCATCATCACGAGGCAATTCTGCAAACAAATCATGGTGACGGATGGAGGAATAGGTGATTGGATCCAAAGCCTTATAGTTGATCTTGGGCTCCTTGCCCTTCCTTTTGGACACCCCCTTTCTAGTCCTCTTTGCTTGTTCATCCATGCGCTTCTCTTCGTTCTTTCTTCTCCTCAACTCAACCTCGTCCACTAAGTTACCTTGTCCGTCGTCCCGAAAGTATTTCCCGTGAGGAAGGCGCTTGTAGGTCTTGGGAACACTAGAACCACCTGTGAGGAGAACAAGGGTGATAGCATGGGGATAAGTATACACACAAGTCCAGGAGAGAGCATGGAAAAAGTAGTCAAAAAGTTCATAAGACAAATCTACTGAATGCACACAATATGGTGAAACTGAACCGGAGTTGAATCTGCCAGGCCGGATTATCCGGCCTGGCCAGGGGCGGATAATCCGGCCCTGGCAGAAATTTTCGATTTCACCTAGATTGAATGCAAAAAGGTAGATCGAGACTAGAAACTGCAAGACTAAGATTTCTATGCGAAACAAGATCCTTCTAGACAACATTCCACCCAACAAATAACATATCTAGCCAAAGATGCGGAGAGAGGGAGTTACCCTCACTCATTGGATGAAGAACGTGGAGGAGAAGGTACCCGTAGGCATGGAGAAGAAGATCCGGGGAGGCCCGAAAATCCGATGGACGGAGAGGCTCCGAGGAGGGTGGGGGATGGCAGGCAGCGGCCTAGGAGGAGGAGAGGGTTGGGGGAGAAGTGTTTCTCGTTATGAGCCCTTCCCCCCGAACCCTGCCCTTTAAGACGAAATCTGCTAGGGCCAGATTATCCGGCCTACACTTGGACCGGATTATCCGGCCTCAAATCTGAATTTCTGTTGTACACAGATTCAGGCCCGCGTGTCCCCAAACAACACCGCACAAGGTGTACAAGGGACTTGTGTGCAAGAATTGATGGCTTAGGGGTAGGGAAAGGCTTAGGATTAAGAGATCCAAACTGAGATGGTACTAGACACTCAAAATTGCAAGAACCAAATCAAATAAGAGCCAAAATTGAGTGTGATTCCCATAAGAACACGAGATGAGCAAAAACAACCACAAAGACCCATAAAAATCCAATTATCCTCAAGCGAGAGGGCGGTGGCCGAAGCCACCTTGTTGGAGTGTATGGTGTGACACCGCGAAAAGATATATCTTGGGTTCACGACCAATACTCATCAATAAGCTCACATGTCACAAAATGATATTAAGAGAAATGATTTATCTTTCTTTTGGCATTATGGGGGAGGGTTAGCCCAATTAATTAGGACCACACTCCCCCTATATCCATGCCCACATCTAGACCAAATAAGACTGAGATGTACGAGTGAGTGCATGGGTAATCAAGACAAACTCATGGAATCAATGATATTTAGCTCATTCCTCAAGTAGCAGAATCTTGCTTCATCAAGTGGCTTCGTAAAAATATCAGCAAGTTGGTTCTTCGTGCCCACAAAAGATAGATCAATATCGCCTCGAGCAACATGGTCTCGAATAAAATGATTCCGAATCTCAATATGCTTTGTCCTTGTGTGTTGTACCAGATTGTACGCAATTTTGATTGCACTTTCATTATCACATAAAAGAGGCACTTTGTCACAACTGACACCGTATTCCTTTAAAGTTTGCCTCATCCAAAATAACTGAGTGCAAGCGCTAGCAGCTGCAACATATTCAGCTTTGGCGGTGGAGAGAGATATACAATTCTGCTTTTTAGATGACCAACACACTAGAGATCTTTCCAAGAATTGACAAGCTCCAGAAGTGGATTTCCGATCATCCTTATCACCAGCCTAATCTGAATCAGTATAACCACATAGAGAGAAATTGGAGCCCTTGGGATACCATAGACCAAAGTTAGGGGAATGAACCAAATATCGAAAGATCCTCTTGACCTCCACTAAATGGCTTTCTTTAGGAGCATCTTGATACCTTGCACACACACCCACACTCAACACAATATCGGGTCTAGATGCGCAGAGGTAAAGAAGAGAGCCGATCATGGACCGGTATACCTTTTGGTCCACATCTTTACCATGTGGGTTAAGTTCAAGATGACATTTTGTTTGCATCGGAGTGGCGACACCATTAAGATCCGTCATCTTGAATCTCTTGAGCATGTCTTGGATGTACTTTGCTTGATTGATGAAGGTTCCTTCTCTAAGTTGCTTGATCTCAAATCCAAGAAAGAACCATAATTCCCCCGTCATAGACATCTCAAACCTATCAGTCATAAGCTTTGAAAATTCATCATTAAAAGCTTTATTAGTAGAACCAAAGATAATATCGTCTACATATAGTTGGCATACGAAGAGCTCCCCCTTAACCTTCTTAGTAAAAAGAGTGGGATCGATTTGCCCAACTTCAAAGCCACGGTCTAGCAAAAGCTCTTTAAGGTGCTCATACCACGCACATGGGGCTTGTTTAAGGCCATAGAGTGCCTTATCGAGTTTGTAGACATGGTTCGGGAAGTTAGGATCCTCAAATCCTGGGGGTTGCTTTACATATACCAACTCATGTAGAGGACCATTAAGGAAAGCACTCTTGACGTCCATTTGCTGCAATTTAAAATTGTTATGGGCAGCATAAGCAAGAAGGATACGGATGGACTCAAGTCGAGCCACATGAGCATAGGTCTCGCTAAAGTCAATGCCCTCAACTTGAGAGTAGCCTTGAGCCACAAGTCTCGCCTTGTTCCTCACAACAATGCCATTCTCATATTGCTTGTTCTTAAATATCCATTTAGTGCCGATAACATTGCGGCAATCTTTGGGTTTCTCCATGAGTTTCTAGACCTTGTTGCGCTCGAAATTATTCAATTCTTCATGCATAGCAACAACCCAGTCTAGATCTTCAAGAGCTTCAAAAACTTTCTTGGGTTCCACCATTGAGATGTGAGCTTGATGCTCACCAAAACTTGACAATTCCCTTCTTGTAGAAACCCTTCGTCGAAGGTCACCTACAACTTTGTCGAGGGTGTGACCCCTTAACTCAAGGTTCCGATCAGCACGAGCCTTGCAACGAAGTTCAATAAGCTCGTTGTGTCTTGGGTGGAATAGTTTCATCACTTGAGTCTTCATTGGAATCATTTGCTCGACCTTGATTAGAATCTGGGATAACAGTAGTAGGCGGTGATGAAGCGTGCCCTTGAGATGAGTCAGTAGCCGTAACAGGAGACTGCTAAGAAACAGGTGAGTCAGGGCCGGATAATCCGGCCGATGGAGAGGCCGGATAATCCGGCCTGGGAGAACTCGTAGCAGCTTCATCAAGCTGCCTAGTACTTGCTTCAACTAGCGATGGGCCGGATAATCTAGGGTCACCCAGAAAATCCAGCCTAGAGCTTGCAGCGATTTCTTCAGCACCAGGAGCAATTTGGTCGTCAGGAGCAGGGTGGCCGGATAATACGGTGTCAACCGGATAATCCGGCCTAGAGCTTTCTGGAGCATATTGACCTTCAGCAGTTGATGGAGATGGTGTAGAAGTTGCTCACGTGGTTGGAACATGTTGAGTATGTGTAGATGAGGGCTCTACATGAGTAGAGCATTGTCCTTCCCGGTCCGCCACAAGGGGTTCCTCAATGGGGCGGAAATATCCCACGCCCATTCTTCTTATGGCACCTTGGGGTATTTCAACATCTGCATCACAAACAACAACTTGCTCCACACGAGAACCGTCATTTTCCTCGAACACCACACTACAAGATTCTACAACAGTTTCGGAGAGCTTATTGTAGACTCTATAAGTGTGGGATTCGGCACCATAACCAACAAAAATACCTTCTAGAGCCTTAGATTCAAACTTAGATAAACGAACTCCCTTGATGAGAAAGAAACACTTACACCCGAATACCCGAAAGTATGAGATGTTTGGCTTGTTACCGGTAAGTATTTCATACGGAGTCTTGTCCAAGATCTTGCGGAGGTATAACCGGTTTGATGAATGACAAGCGGTAGAGATTGCTTCAGCCCAAAAGTTATATGGAGACTTGAATTCGGCTAGCATTAACCTTGCCATGTCCATTAGAGTCCGATTCTTCCTCTCGGCTACACCATTTTGTTGAGGGGTGTACGCAGTGGAATATTGATGTCTAATCCCCTCTTCACTTAGGAACTCATTTAAGGTGTAGTTCTTGAACTCAGAGCCATTATCACTTCTTATAGCCAGAATAGGGATATTGTAACAATCACCGGAAGCATATGACTCGTGCATCCGCTATCGAGTACCCATTTAGAACCACCAGAAGCATAGCCCTGCAAGAAAGTTACTTCTTGGTTTTAGGTACCCATTTTTCAATGGGTCCTCTCATGTTAGTGACAAGGGTCTTGGGGACCCAAATAGACCAAGGAATGTAACAATCATAAGAGCCTACATAACTAGCATAAACATCACCATAATAATTGCAATATAACTCAAAGTTAGGATTGTTAGCCCCTGCAAAACCATAATAATTAGACTTGTCATTGGTAATGTTGCTAGTCTTTGGTTGAGCAGTCCTGCTCTTCCTCTTCTTGTTGTTTTTCTTGCTCTTTGTCTTGGGAATGTACCAATACCTTCTTTTCTATTGTTTGTCCTTTGCTTGCTCAGTATCTCATCAAGAACCTCTTTACCTTTGTGTTGAGAACCTCTTGCAAGATCTTCTTTTCCATAAGATGATGTGGAGGTACTTGGCACATCATACAGCTTCAATTGAGTTTGGATCTGATCATGAGACTCATTTAGAGTAGAATGATCACTCTTTAATGCCTTGTGAGCACTTTCAAGATTATCAAACTTGTCCGAGAGTCTAGCATGAACAGCCCCAAATTCAATCTTTTCTTTCTTTAGTTTCTTTACCTTGGCAAGAGCATTGTCACGTTCTTTGATGAGCTGAGCCACAGCTTCTTCATGTGACTCCTCAATGGATTCGAGTCTCTCTTCCAAAGATACTCAAGCTTCCTCTTCTTCTTCCAAGGCATTCTTCAAAGAAGCTATCTCCAAGGCATCTTCTCTTTCGATTCTGCCCTTTTCTTCAAGAAGATCTTCGGCTTGAGCAAGTTGACTCATCAGAGCATCAAAATGGAGTTTGTGCTCACCTTGCAGGTTAGTGAAAAAGTTGTTCAAAGAAATAACTTCTTCTTTCATTTTAAGACTGTCATGATCATCCATATCCAAAATTATTTTAGTCTTAGGAAATGAAGAGCTAGAACTTGATACCTCAGACCCTCTTGCCATTAGGCAAGTGGCGTTGTTGTTGATGACATTCTCGTTTGGCAAGTTGAAGAGAGATGATGGAGTCGATGTGGTGGTTATAGCAGCCACCTCGCGAGAACTATCTTCATCCTCTTCATCTGCACTTGTAGAGGAGTATTCTTCTTGTGCCACTAAGACGATCTTGGGATGCTTCTTGTAGGGGCCATTCTTTTTAACAAATGGCTTCTTCTTAGGTGCCTTGGATTTTTCTTTAAGAATGAGCCTGGCACCATTATCTTCTCTATTTTGATAAGGACACTCGGCTACAAAGTGCATCCTATGTCCACAGTTGTAGCATGTTCTCAGTTTTGGGCCACTTTCTCTTCTTCCACTCGACCCATTCTTGCGCTCGAGTTCCAACTTGCCCTTGGCAGGATCCTTCCAAAAGTTCCTTGCGTAAAATGCCAAGTACTCACCATGAGCATGTTTGACTTCATCGGGGAAGTCCATGGAGGCCCCCTCAAAATCTCTTTCATCCTCATATTACTCAACAACATTGACTTTTAGAGCAACATTGACTCCCTTTTGCATTCCAATGGCACGAGCCCAGGCATCTTCAGCGTTCTTCGCGGCAACTTTGAATGATGCCATTTCTTGCATGACTTCATTGGATGTCATTTGATGGTAGTTGTGTCTACCTTGCAAGCTCTTCAAATCATTTGGCTCGAAAGGCATTAAGGCACTCACATATTTTCTTTTTATCCATGCATCATCAATGTGGGTGGCTCCATGCTTTCTAAATGTTGTTGCAATGCCCTTGAGTCTTCTATACATGTCTTCATGGTTTTCACCATCCAACATGTAGAAACCTTCAGCTTCATTACTAAGGGCATCATACCTATTCCTTCTCATGATTTCATTCCTAATAAATTGATCGGTGAGGGCATCCCAAGCTTCTTTAGCTGTGTTGAGATGTTCAATGTGGGGCATGTCCTTGGGACCCACACCGAGTTGTATCATGTGGAGAGCCATAGCATTCAATTGGCTATCCACAACTTCTCTTCTTGTTAGATTGGAATGATCTCCAATATGAAGACCCTCTTCAATAATCCTCCAAAGTTCAATTGAGGAGCTGCAAACATGAGACTTCATTAAGAATTGCCATTGATTAAAAGAGGATGCAGTAAGCTTGGGTGGATCACCCCTATTGTTTATATGAGGATGAGGGATAGGTGGATCGGGGGAATATACGTGATGAACCTCACTATATTCCTCCTTACCACTTCCCTTCTTGGAGGTGGAACCATTATGTTTTTCACCTTCCGCATCATCATCCTTGGATCCGATGTTAGACTTTTCCTTGGACGATGGTGTGGCTGCCTCAGAGGGGGATGGGGATGGGGCTATGGATGATGTGAGACGAGCAATCATTTGATTCATCTCCTCCATCTTGGCCTCAAAGGATTTCAACAAGGTTGTTTCCAACGTCTTGAGGTCATCCATTGTGACCTTATCCACAGCCTCATTCCCATCATCCTTGGTACCCATACTACTCTTAGGTGGTTAAGCCCGAATAAAGAGCCGGGGCTCTGATACCAATTGAAATGGATCGTATGGGCACCTAGAGGGGGGGGTGAATAGGTGCTACTTCAAACTTTAATGCTTTTTCAATTTTATGCTTAGCACAAAGGGTAAATTCTCTACATATAATATTAGGTGGAATTTCCCTATATACAAACATATCTACTAGCGAGTAAAGAGTGGGTGGAAGAGGAATGGGTAAACCGTAGTGAAGCACGTGGAGACACGGGATTTGTTTGACCGTAGTTCCTTCCTTGTTAAGGGAAGTACGTCTGCGTTGGAGGGGTGGGCGGTACTAAGACCACCACGCCACAAAAGGCCTCACCCTATTCTCCGATGGATCCCGCCACCAAAGGCTTGATCCACCTTTCCACTATAGGGACCCTTCGAGGTGGGTACCGGTGCCTTTACACAACTAGCAGGGCACAACTCCACAATCAACTTGGAGGCTCCCGTAATGACAACAAGCTGCCACAAGAACAAGTTATCAATAACAAAGAACAAGATCAAGATATTGATAAGAATACTAGATTAGGTATTTCTCCAAATGAATGGAGAGGAGTTGATGCGCTTGATTCGTGATGACGATGATGATTCTCTCCTCCTTCAATTCCCCCAAAGATCGAAGCCTTCGGATGGTTGAAGTGGGAGATCTAGAATGGGAGCTCTTGCATAGTGTCTGAACAATTTCGAGTGAATCAAGTGTTCTGAATGTTGGGGAAGAAGGGGTATTTATACCCCCTTCCAAAACCAAGCCGTTGGAGACTTTGGGGGCCGGATTATCTGGCCTGGGGAAAACTCCGCCCCAGACTCAAAATATCCGGCAGATAGTCCGCCCCCTCTGTGAGTGTCGCACCGAGCTTGCCTTTGATCATCTTCTGGGGGCTGGATTATTCGGTCCCATGTGAAGGCCGGATTATCTGGCCTAGGGAGGAAAAAACGCCCCAGTTCAGATTTTCCGGGAGAAAATCAGACCGGACTCCGAGCGACGCGCCTTGGCAGCCTTTGAACAATGAGGTAGGCCGGATTATCTGGCCCTTGGTGGGGCGGATAATCCCCCCCCCCCCAACCTCCTGCACACTTAGCACACATGAGTAATCTCCACAGTATTGTTATCTAACACACAAAACACAGGAAAACATGAAATGTTCTTTCAGTAATGGTGTATCAGAATGTCGTAATCGTACTTTATTAGATATGGTTGGATCTATGATGTCTCTGACTGACTTGCCACTGTCATTTTGGGGTTATGCACTGGAAACCGCTGCATTCACTTTAAATCGGGCACCATCTAAATTCATTGAAACGACACCGTATGAATTATGGTTTGGAAACAAACCTAAGCTATCATTTCTTAAAGTTTGGGGATGCGATGTTTATATGAAGAAACTTCAGCCGGATAAACTCAAACCAAAAGCGGAAAAATGCGTCTTCATAGGATACCTTAAGGAAACGATTGGGTATACCTTTTATCACAGATCCGAGGGCAAGATTTTTGTTGCCAAGAATAGATCCTTTCTTGAGAAGGAGTTTCTCGCGAAAGGTGTGAGTAGTCGGAAGGTAGAACTCGAAGAGGTTATTGAACCTTCTCTTCATGAAATGGCGAGTAGCGCAGCACCGGAAATTGTTTCGGAGTTGACTTCACATGATGAAGAGAGAGCTAATGATAATGATCATGAAACTCCGAAAGAGGACACTACCGAACCTCGCAGGTCAAGCAGGACACGTGCAGCTCCTGAACTGTACGGCAATCCTCTTATGAATTTCATGATTGATGAAATAGATGACCCTACGACATATGAAGAAGCGATGATGAGCCCGGATTCCAACAAATGGCTAGAAGCCATGAAATCCGAGATGGAATCCATGTAGGAAAACCAGGTTTGGACCTTGGTGGACTTACCTCACGATCGAAAGGCCGTTGAGAATAAATGGATTTTCAAAAGAAAAATTGATGCTGATGGTAATGTGACCATCTATAAAGCTCGACTTGCCGCAAAGGGGTTTCGACAAATTCAAGGAGTTGACTACGATGAGACATTCTCTCCCGTAGTGATGCTAAAGTCGGTTAGGATTATGTTAGCAATTGCTGCATATTTCGATTATGAAATATGGTAGATGGATGTCAAAACCGCGTTCCTCAATGGTAATATTGAAGAAGAGTTGTATATGATACAACCTAAGGGTTTTGTTGATCCTAAGGATGTTGATAAGGTATGCAAGCTTCAGTGATCCATCTATGGACTAAAGCAAGCATCCCGGAGTTGGAATCTCCGCTTTGATGAGGTTATCAAAGAATTTGGATTTGTCCAAACTTATGGAGATTCCAAATTGAGTGGGAGCAATGTGGGAGCAATGTGTCATTTCTGATATTATATGTGGATGACATATTATTGATTGGAAATGATATAGATCTTTTAAATGGTGTTAAAACTTATCTAAATAGCAAATTTTCGATGAAGGACCTTGGTGAAGCTTCATATATATTAGGCATGAAAATCTATAGAGATAGATCAAGGTGCCTAATTGGTTTATTGCAAAGTACATACCTTGATAAGATATTGAATAAGTTTAATATGGACAGAAGTAAGAAGGGGTTCTTACCTATGTTGCAAGGCAAGACATTGAGTAAGACTCGAAGTACGGCTACGGTGGAAGAAAGAGAGATAATGGATAAGATCCCCTATGCCTCAGCCCTAGGCTCTATAATGTACGCCATGCTATGTACCAATCTGATCCAGGTTCGGAACACTGGATAGCGGTCAAGAATATCCTTAAGTACTTGAGAAGAACTAAGGATATGTTTCTTGTATACGGAGGTGAATAAGAGCTAGTCGCTAAGTGTTATGTCGATGCTAGCTTTGACACCGATCCAGATGACTCTAAGTCTCAATCCGGATATGTATTTCTCTTGAATGGAGTAGCAGTTAGTTGGAGGAGTTCCAAACAACCTGTGGTGGCTGGATCAACGACGGAGGCGGAATATGTTGCTGCTTCAGAAGCGGCGTAGGAAGCGGTTTGGATGAAGGAGTTCATAACGGAACTAGGTGTGGTTCCTAGTGCATTGGACCCAATGGTGATTTATTGTGACAACAATGGAGCCATAGCCAACGCTAAGGAACCAAGGTCTCACAAGAATTCCAAGCATATTAAGCGCCGGTTTCACTCCATCTGCGAGCATGTCAAGGATGGAGATATAAAGATTTGTAAAGTACACACACACCTAAATGTAGCAGATCCGTTGACTAAAGTTCTCCCTAGGGAAAAACATGATCAACACCAGAACTCTAGGTGTTAGATTTATCACTATGTGAACTAGATTATTGTCTCTAGTGCAAGTGGGAGACTGAAGGAAATATGCCCTGAGAGGCAATAATAAAGTTGTTATTATGTATTCCTTGTATATGATAGATGTTTATTTTGCATGCTATAATTGTATTGATAGGAAACGTCAATACATGTGTGTTTAATAAAAAAATAAAAGGTTCCTAGTTATGCCTCTCTTATAGACTAGCTCGTTGATTAACAGGATGATCAAAGTTTCCTGATCATGGACATTGGATGTTGTTAATAATGAGGTCACAACATTTGTGAAATGATGTGATGAACATTCATCCGAAGTATAGCATTACGATCAAAGTCATTATGTTTATATTGCTATAATATCATACGAAGGAATCTTTATCCTTAGACCATGAGATCATGTTAATTGCTGACATCAGAAGAGTAACTTGATAACATCAAACGTCACACCATAAAAGGGTGACTATAAAGGTGGGTTCAGATACTCCGAAGATGTCATGTTGAGGATCATGGATAAAGAGTGGAATTTTTCAATCTCGATGACGGATAGATATACTCTGGGCCCTCTCGGTGATATCACATTAAGATAGCTTGCAAGCAAGTGATGTGATCATTAGAATGTTATATCACGGGAACGAGAAAAGAGTGCATGTCGGTAACGAGATCAAACTAGGTATTTGGATACCGATGATCGAATCTCGGACATGTAATATATCATGAGACAAAGGGATTAAGTTACTAGCGTTAAAGGTTCTCACGATCACAGAAGTCATCGTTGAATGTGCAAGAGTCAGTATGAATCTCTAGGTCCCGCTTCTGATTATTGATTTGAGGGAAGTCTCAATCATGTCCGCATTATTCGCGAACCGTAGGGTGACACACTTAAGGGTTACCGAACACCATTTTGGAGCACATATGTTTCAGACGAAAGAATTGCAAAGCGCTGGAATTATTTCGATGGAAACCGGAATTGTTTCGGGTGAAATTGCAGAAACTGGTTCTGCATGTGATATTGAAATGTTGCAAGGGGTTTTATGTGAATGTTTGTTAATTAAAGTAATTAACAAAATTCTGAATAAAATAAATAAAATAGTTTTATTAAATGAGAGTTGCATTAAATTTGGTGGAAATTTAATGCATGTGAGTGGAACTTTGGATGGAGGCTAAATTGATGTGCGTGGAGCATCCACCACATGAATGAGGAAGAGGTGGGGGCACCCCCCATGGGCGTCGGCCATGGTAGGGGAGGATCCCCCCTCTCCTATAAAAGGCCCCCATCTCCTCCCTCACAAAACACACCTCCCTGTGAAGGATCTCTCTCCCCCTCTAGATATATTTCCCCATGGTCTCGGATTAGCAAGATACATGTTCCCGATGGCATTGCATCTGGAAAGAGTTGATGCTTCCACTGATTCGCTGGAGCGAGGAGGTGGAGGTTGTTCGGTGGCTTGAACGTGTGTGCTAGGACGGATGTGTTGCTGATTTGCGGTGCTAGGACTTCCACACGATCTTGAGATCGGCAAGCGTACGACTACATCATCCACGAGTTCCAACTCGTTAACAAAACTCTATTGTCTTCGAGGGTAAGTTCTGTATGGATGTATATCCACCAGTTGCTTGTATCTAGTAGATAGATCTTGGCGTATAGTTCTCATCGTAGGAAAATTTTTTTTTCTATGCTGCGAACCCAATAGTTGCTTCATCGGCTTCGCACTGGGTCTCACATTCAAAGAGTGCTCGGCCAACTCCCTCGGCACACCTTGAAGATCCTGTGTGGACCAAGCAAAGATATCCCGATTCTCACAGAGGAAGTGGACGAGCTCGCTTTTGCTTAACCGGCACCAATAGTTACGGTGCGCTCTTTTTGAAGTGATCATCAATTGGTACTTTCTTGGTATCCTTTGTCGCTCGAAACGACACGCTCCCATGTGGATTGGTCAGGGCCGGCATATGTTGCTGCACGGACTGAGCTAATGCTGCTACTTCCAGGATTTTCCTTTTCTCCCGAGCTATCACGAGTGACTCGGCCAGGTTAGATCCGGCAGAGGCACATTCGATTGAACGTCGGAAGTCCCCTGAGATGGTTATCACTCCCTAGGTCTGGGAAATTTCATCTTGAGGTAGCTGATGTGAGTACTTTCCATGAACTTGTTCAGTGCAGGCATGTCGAGTAACGCGTGATAAGCGCTCTCCAGATTCACCACTTCGAACTCCAAATTTTCAGTCCGGCAATTATCCCTTGTTCCGAACAGCACATCAACCCGGACCTTACCAATTGGCTCACAGGAAATACTTGGCACAATGCCATGAAAAGTGGTCCTTGTAGCTTGCAGCATATTCTCGGTGATCCCCAACTTGTGCATGGTATCCTTGTACATGATGTTAATGATACTGCCATTGTCAATCAGCACCTTGGAGAATCTCACATTAAGATTCAGCCCGATGAACGTTGGATCCAGGACGAAATCTTAGGTCCCTGGGCTCGGCATAAGCTTTGGGTGGTCTCTGATACTCCACGTAATTTCTTGATCCGACCAAGGCATGTACCTCACTATTGCCGGCATTACCGCGTTTACCTCCATATGCCGGCGCTGTAAGCTTTTCTGGTCATTTTCTTCCGTGGTAAATACGCAATAGCTTTGGTGATGCTCCCTATATTCGTTTCTCCCCTCATTTCTGCGGTATCCTTGATCTTGATGTTGTTGGTTATTCACCTGATGCACTACATCCCTCCTTTCTTGGTTCTCGTACCTCGGTGGTGGTGGAGGTAGCATGAGTTGTTGTTGGTTCCCTCTAGTGAGCAGTGGCTGCCGAGATGCTTCATTCTAAGGTGCCTCGTTCCGAGGTGCATGAGCATTCCCCAAACTACCTTGCTCTAACTTCCTCATCCACTCACATTGCCGGGTCGTATGATTCGCCGGCTATTTGGACATGGCGTATGAAACTTGCAAGGTTGGTCTAGCATAGACTCGAACGTGTACCTCGGTCGATCCTTTCGCTCCTGCCGTTGCTTTTCTGCTCCGGTGTCCAAGGCTTTCTCCCTTCATTTTTCTACTGCCAGTTTTGCCCTCCAGTTTTCTGGCGCTAGCTGGCGTCGGCATTGGGTTGATCCCGGTCCACAGCTACCACTTGCTACGAGCTGTAACGGTAATCCGGACGCTCATCCCATCTCTTGCCTCAGAAATCATTTTTCCTTAATGACCCAGAGCTATCTCGGTTGTAATATTCCTTGTTTGCCTCACTCGCCATTAGACTGGGTTGAGTTGGGTCTCCCAAAGCATACGAACCTGCGATCCGGATCGTCTCAGCCAAAGTGGTTGGCATATCCATCTGTAACCTTTGCCACAACATACTTCCATATCTACAGCCTTGGGAGAACCACGCAATTGCCTGTGATTCAATTACCCCCTCGCATGAGTTCCGCACATTGCACCACCGAGTCAGAAAATCTCGGTCTGGCTCATTCGGTCTCTGCCAGCATAACGCCAGAGTCTATGGCCTATTGGGACTCTTATAAGTTCTCGATAAGTTGCTAACAAATAACTCATGAAAGTCCAGCCAGCAGTTTACACTCCATGGTGGCAAGTTGTTCAGCCACACTCTTGCTGGCCCCTCTAACATTTGAGGCACATATCTCACAACCCATCTCAAATTTCCAGTTGCAATTTTGATTGTTGTTGCATAGTCAATAAGCTAATCCTCCGGCCTTGTGCTGTCGTCGTATGTCTTTGTTCCTCTGGCCAATTGAAAGTTCGGCACTGGTGGCTCCTTCATGATCCGGGGCCCAAAACACGTCGGGCCAGGTGGACCCTGTACCTTGATCAACTCCGACCTATAAATCCTGTCCAACTTCAGCCTCGCATCATCCGGCTGCAAGTCTCTTCTTACGAGCCTTGATCCAGCTATATGATGCTCCGGTCTGGGATATCCACCGTTAACCATTGCCGAATAACCATCATTATACCTTTCTCGATCCGGACAAAGATTTTGTTGCCGCGTTGCTTGACCCGTACTTCTCTTCTACCAAGGTGCATTTTGCCCTGCTCTTGCCGGGTCTCGCTGTCCGGCATTATCGTTGACAGCGTTCCGTTGGCCGGCATTTCCTTGGTCGCGGTTACCTCGGCCAACCTCACCTCGGCTGGTACTATGGCGATCTTCGTCAACTTGCACTGCTTTGCCTTTTCTAGCTCTCACCAGATTGTAGGGGACCATCTGTTTGTCCCTTCTTCCGGAGTTCACTTCCTCTCTCTTGATGTTTTGACCCGGAGATGATGCGGCGGCACCGGACTTGGCCGGGTTATTTCTAGCCGACAGTACCACCTGTGATACTCCTGGTGGCGCCGGGTTTGCCTTGTTCATTTCCTCGTTCTGCTGGCAGGCGACCCTCAGTAAGTGGTTCACCCTTTCCTGTTGCCTCTCCCGGGCCTCTCCGGTTAAACCTTCTAACTCGGATACATCCGCGTTTGCTACCCTGAGGTTCTTTGCCGGGGTAGTGTACCTGTCCAGCCCTCCTGTTACGATCGTGGCTGCCTGACCTGGCCTAGGCTCATACTCCTTGTCAATCTCAGTGATCAGGTTTCTACCCCGGATTCTTGCTCCATCTATGCAATTTTCCTTTGCATATTCTCTCAGAGTAATGTTCAAGGACTGTTGTAACTCCACAACTTTCTTCGCCCCGGCTAACATTTTCTGCCTAGTTTCCTCTAGCTCAGCCTGTGCCTGAGCCGGATCTATCACAGGAGCTATTGGCGTTGTCAGGCTATCTATTGCTTGTTGAAGCACATTCTTTGGCCTTTCTAGTGGGGGGAACCTAGATCTTGCCTGTTTTGGGGTGACTTCCGGCTCTGGTGCCGGGTCCTTGCTCGTTCCCGCATCTAGAGCGGCCATCATGACCTCAACGCTGCTAACGAGGCGAGTGATGCGCACTCCGCGACCGCGCTAAGAGGTGGTTCGCCTCCCTCAACGATGTGCCGCGGGTGAACGCGGGACTCGTCCACTCCGACGTAGATCTTGTGCGCACCAAGCTTGATGAAGACGCCATTGCGCGGAGGGGGACGCGTGGCGAAGCTTCCTGCGTTGTCGCTGACGTAGTACAGTGCTCCGAAGCGCTGAACCAGGCCAGAGACAACGTGCTCGCCGGTGTTGGAGATGCTTCCCGTCTGGATTTTCACCCCTGCTAGCACCGCTAGCCCCACGGTGGGCGCCAACTGTTGTGGTGGTGGTACGGCAGATGCCATGGATAGGCTAATGATGGGGCCAATGAGCGCTAGGGGAATCCAGGGAGGGAGAACATGGTGATTCCACGCACGGATGTTGTTGTATTTCCTCTATCAATGGAGTTTACAAATGCCCTTCAAGCTAGTGGTGAGGAGACGATGTCTCTTACTCCCCAAAATCTAGCTCTAGAATTCTATCTTAGACAGAGGAAGAAATGATCGATCCCTCTCTATGGAGGCCCCGGTGCTCCTTATATAGGGGAGCCCGGGTTATGAAATTAGGGCACACGTGGCAGCATATTCCATGAATATGCTCCTTGACTAAAGCTAGATGCTTCTTTATTACCTACGTAACCCACGACGTGATCTTCGTATTTAAGCGTCACCAGACACGGGCTACGTCAGCCGACATCGCCCGCGTCATCTTGGTCCCCCATGACCCGCTGGTCCTCCTCTCTGCTTTG
This sequence comes from Avena eriantha, assembly GCA_910589775.1. NCBI lineage: Eukaryota > Viridiplantae > Streptophyta > Magnoliopsida > Poales > Poaceae > Avena > Avena eriantha. The sequence goes on from OU342740.1 coordinate 68,296,787, forward strand.
CTTAGCTCACGCTACAGCTAGCAAAGCCACCTTTTGACCAGCGGGAGATTCTTTCCTTCTCTTGGAAGCCATACAGTAGTCCGACTAGCACTTGGCTAACCCAGCTATGAGGGTACCTGCACAATAGACAAACAAACATGGCCGGCATGTATTCTATGCCGGTCAGGCTAAGGACGAGGAGATATTCCACAGGCCGGGTCACTCCGTGGTTCGGCCTGCCTTGAGGTGACCCGGTCAGCACTTGCCTTGACCGAGTCGTACCTTGGCTAACTCGGCCTTTATACCCCGGCGTTACCCTACCCGGGGTATCCCCCCAACATAAACACACATGCATTCATATAGAGTTTAATAATAAAAGTTTTTGTTAACCCTAAACTTGGGTGATTAGAACTTGATAATCTTGTTTAGTATTTTTGAGATGTTACACGACTCCCCCGCATGAGGTGTTGCCTCCCGGTGGCCCGGAGGTCGTGGATGCTTCTGACCATGGAGTTGACTATGAAATGGCATGTGCCCTCATGGGGCCTAGCCCGGAGAGCTCATTTATCATGCGAGGCGGAATGCCGCTCTCTCCGGGCTTGGTTGGAGGTCCCAACCATGTTTGGGGATCGCCGGCGTGGTAGTCCTCGCGAAGGGAGGGCTGTAGAGGTGTAGCATCGAAAACGACTCCATGTCATGGAGGGGTTTGAGTGGCAAGGCCGCCATGACCACATCCTAGAACGGGTCGACGTCGGTGACAAATTGCCACGCCGCCGCGACCACATCCTGGAACCCGGCCTTGCGTGTCCAGAAATCTCAAAGTGGAATCTCCCGGGCGAGGCAGGCATGGGGGAGCAGTCGAGTAGAAGTGGGTTGTGATCGGATACCAAGGACGTGATGCAACGAAGGTGGCAATGGCAATGTTGTTCTTCCCAATCAATGGTGTAGAGGACTCGGTCCAAATGCACAAGGGTTGGAGGGGGTTGCTCGTTGGACCAAGTATAGCATCATCCGTTTAGGTAGACTTCTTTTAGCGCTAATTCACCGGCGAATCGACCCATCATGTGCCAATCGAGGTTGCCATTGCTCTTGTCCTCATCACGATAGATCATATTGAAGTCGCCACAGAGTAACCATGGTCTATCGTCATCCACAAGAGTATCAGGGCGGATGTCACACAATTCTTGTAGGATTGTGATCTTGCCCTCATCGGCTTGCGGCCCGTAGACGCTGGTGATCCACCAAGGCGGGGAGTCAACCGTGGTGGCATGAACCTTGGTGGTGAGCAGTGAGTTCGTGATCGACATGACCCTGCTCTTCCAGCCAAGAGTATGCCGCCTCGCATGCCAACAGCAGGTAGGTACAGGTAGTCATCGAATTCAGAGCCCAGAGACTCGAGCACGATCGTGGTGGAGCCTTTAGGACTTTAGGCCACGCACGTTCCAGACACCAAACTGGTATCTTTCCAGCGGCTTTTGGTTTATCTCCTTGTATGGACTCATACTTTTCAATAAAATACAGTATATGGATGAGTGCATCAATCATTCCAGATGTCAAGGGTTTTCTCCTTTAAAAGAGAACGGTTGAAGGAAGTAAGGAGTATAACCCAGAAGTTTGGTTTTCTTCATCTGGGGTAGTCATTTCTGTCAATAACTGAAACATAAATAAGGAAAAAGACTGGAACAAAAGATATATACCAGTCAAATTGCCAGACCAGAAATTTGAGTCACTGAGACAGACCATTTTAGCCTAGAATGATTACACCAAAATATGTAGTACAAGTCGTGTATAATACATCAGGTTCTGTCGAGTTAATCTGCCGTGTTCGTTGTTGACGCCGACCATCATATACAAAATGTCCAGCATTTAGCAAAAGGCGGTACTCCATCTCTGCCCTGCGCACCAATAAAACATAAAAGAAATCAAGCCATCGAACTTATCAAAATTCAGTATAGATTCATCTTATCAGAAATTTGCTGGTACAGTTGCATCTTTCCCAAGAAGAAACACTGGCATTCAGGAACATGAAAAATGATGCTCTCTCCCAGCGAATGCTTGCACGCGGTCGGGAAGTTAGAATGCATTCCCTTGCACGTCCATCCATACCGTAACCTATCTGAAGGTATCTAGTTCAGTAATCCCTGGGCCAATGGATTAACCCAGGGTTTTTATATCTACTGCGCACACAAGCATATTGTATAGTTGGTTATTCAAACTTTGAAATCCAGATGTTACAGACTTCAAATGTGACCTGCACAGCTAAATCTTACAATAAACAATAATAAATATATATGTTTTAAGCTAAACATGTGCACTTATATCTCCTTCCACCGAGGGATAGTCAATTTCACACATTTGGTCAGTGTTCATCTAGTACAAAAAAATGTAGTCTGTCCAGTCGACCGAGAATTACTCAGTCAAATTCAAAATTTTCCCGTGTTGTAATAATACATTCATCTAGTGCAGAAATATGTACTGTTTGTACTTATAGTTCAAATAAATGTGAAATCATGGACGGATTTTTAATGTTGGTTCAACGGTTCTCGGTTTCGACCCAGGCAACTGAGAATTAGAAAAACTGTAAACTCAATCGTCAACATAAATTGAAAAAAATAGTGCCATGAGAATTTTGGAAAACTGGAGAAATACATAAAAAATAGTGGTGTGTTCAGAAAAAGTATGTAGATGAACCATGTTAGAACTTCAAGGCCTGGGATAGTTGATGCTACCAGGAAGGGCTGGAGGACCTTGCGGCTAGTACCCTGGTTGCGTGCAAGCAGGAGGTCGACAATACATAAAGTACCAGGGATTTAGCCAGATGAGATTTCATTATTAATTACCAGGAGGTCGACAATACAAGATTACATAAAGTACCAGGAGGTCGACAATACAACTCCTAAGCAACAACTGACTCTGTTTAGATAGAGAACCTAAGATGCCAAGAAAAAGATAGAGAGCCTAGCAACTAAATCCTGAATATTTAAGAAAAAGTAAAAAAAGAACTGAATTACATGCCAACTAAATATACATTCTAATTTAAAGTCTGTTGATACTCTTGCTGACCCAGAAAGCTATGGGGCGCCAATGAATGTGGGAACTCAGCAAATGTTGATAATCAGGGGATGAATCCTGGCCCGTCCAAAAGTCTCCTATAGCTCTGCCAGTGTTGATAATTGACATGTCTAGCACTGTAAAGAACCTATGAACGGCATTGAGCATGTTTATAAATCCAACAATGAACTACAAAAGATAGCATGCTCATCACTACTCCAAAGGCCTAATCACTCACCCAGCTACCATGCATGGATGATAAATAAGAAAACAGCAAACAAAACTAAATGATAATATGCAGGTTTCACATGTTCTTCTAAACAGCACAACGTTGATCACATGGTGGAAGTCAATGCATGAGCATATCATTGATACCTGGAGATGGTTAGTTAGGTGCTACCATGCCAGCAGTAGTATCATCTTGGATCTACAAAAGAAAAAATTACACTTCATTACTGTTTGTGATTATACAAACAGTAGTAGTTAACACGAGGGGTATGAACTATTACGTTTTCACGTATCCATGCAATAGAAGATCCAAGCGTATCAGCCATTGTGTTCATGGTCCCAAAAGGGCGTATCAGAGGAGCCTTTTTATCCAACACTTCATTGACCAACACTTCGCAACATCCAGGTCCAAGTGCCTTGCCCCCAACTATTGTAGATGGAGAACATGTTTGAAGAGTAGCCTTGGCTACTGGTTTATGCGGCCGTACACATGAATGTAAAATAACCTGTTTCCCACCCTAAAAATATGACAAAAGGGAAGATTATTGGACGACAGGATTGAAATGCGCAATTAAATCTCTGAAGGCCTCTTGTGTACTAAATAGTACAACCATTACCTCCACATTCCTATCATGGGAAAGGCCTTTCTGTGCACGTCCAGCTACCTTCCTCTGATCTGCCTGTACCGAGGAAAGTATGGCAAGTTCACTAAATGAAAATGTGCAAAGAAGCATACGTATAAAAAAGCAAAGGACAGTACAGACCTCATGCAAAATCTGGATTTCAGCGTACATCTTCTCTTCCCTAGCATGATGCATCCTTTTCGGTACAAATATAACCTTTTTTAATAACTGTCACAAATTAAGAAAGAAATGAAAAAATCCGCTCATGCAACATAAGGGTATACCTAGCAGAATCAAAGTTTCAGTAGAAAAAGCAACCTTGTTCTGGTTTGAGGACAAATCAAGATGAAATATCTCAAAACAAAATTATTTTTTAGGAAATACTATATCATGGTTCAATTCCATATATGCCACTGCTAAACTTCGCGTACTGAAAAATACCAATGGAAACGAAAATATGAAAAACAGCAAGGTCCTGCTTGAAATGCCATACCCAAGAAGCCCTAGAAGGTTTCATGTAGATTTGGCTTCCAAAAAAACTTAAACAATTCGCATTCTCTTTAAATTATTTTGAATAAGCATGTTTCTATAAACAGTACATGGCAAAGTAATAAAATGCAAAGTCACCAACATTTGGGGGAGGCTGATACTTGGAAGTAACCTTTTTATTATTGCCATGGCCCAACTTCTCTTGCACTGATATCTTCCTTTCCTTTACCTACGCCCCAAAAATACCTTCATGAGAACACTCCAAAAACAAATTATGTAAATAATGCAATACAAAAGAAGGAAAAGGAATATTACGTTGTGTGAATACTGCTTTTCTTGCACAACTGACTGAGGAGCGCTCTCGGCAGATTAGACCTATTAAAATATGTAAAAGAAAGACAGTATATGCATTATATATATATATATATATATATATATATATATATATATATATATATATCAAATGATTAGTAGATAGAGATGCATTTTTCACCTTTATACCTTTGGTGAAGCCATAATGTCTTGTCTCATTTTTAGCATTTCACGGTTCATTCTTTCACTAAAGCCCTGCATTTTGTCCAGGCGATCTAAATAAAGTAAATTCTGATTTGTTCTTTGGACTTTGATGGCGGAAGCTTATTGCATGGGCACTGCCATCCTTTAGGCACTTGAATGTTTTGCATCTTTGCCTACATTAATTCCAAGGCAAATTTATCAGGTCCAAGTATTGATGCCAAGTAGCAAGAACAAGGAAGATTAAATTGCTAAGATATATTGCTAACTTTAAAATCAAGTGAATAATATACCAAACTCGATGAATTACCATCATGTGTAATCTGTTAAACCCAAAAGGAGATGGTGCACAAATATGATTATTACCTAGTTGTACTCTGAAATTGATGCTACATCTTCGCAACGACCGTATGAGGTCTGAAATTGATTTAGCTAGTACATTCAGTGTATCGTCAGGTTGCCACCCACAAGGTTCAGTCTCATATTTCCTTCTAACAAAATTAAAAATTCACCTAAGAAATTGAACGTGGCCAAGACACCCTATTCAGGTCGATTAATTACACAGACTTACAGCCACAATAACCAAAATTTCAGCAATGTAAAAAAGAACATGTGTCGATTGCAGCCATAAAGAAGCTCCCCGTGTTGGCTATGTTATCCCCTGACCTGCCCCTTTCTTCCATTGGTGATGAGAAGCGACTCATACAAACCATTCTAAACATCTGTCGTAATGCCATTAAGTTTACCAAGGAGGGCCACATCTCGCTGCTAGCTTCAGTTGTGAAGTCTGACTCTTTAAGAGAGTTCAGAAGCACTGATTTTCATCCGGTTGCAAATGATGGTCATTTCTATGTAAAAGTTCAGGTAAAGACTACTATGCTACAGAAACTCCATGTTCAGGTAAAATCAAGTGAATAATACACTGAACTACCTAGCTGTACTCTGAAATTGATTTAGTGCATTACCGTCAGATTGCCACTCACAGGGTTCAGTATCGACATATTTCCTTCTAACAAAATTAAAGGTTCACCAAAGGAATCGAACGTGGCCAAGACACGCTATTCAGGTCAATTAATTACACGGACTTACAGCCACAATTATCAAAATTTCAGAAATACTGAGAGGCATTCAGCAACATAAAAAAGGGTTCAGACTTTACCGATTCCGTGATAGCCTGGGTGAGCTCTTCCCTGAGGCCATTGATCTTGGAATTCAGTGCACATGCCTTGCTACAATCAATACCCAGGAGCAGTTTCTCCAAGACCGCAGGCTCATCCACAATATGCTCCACCTCGTGAGCAAGACAAGGATACCTCTCACGCATTTCATCAAACGTCTCGCACGCGACAGGCACCATCGCGCCTGCATCGCCGCCGCTGGTTGCAGCTGGCTCTGGGATGGTGGGCGCAGGCTCTTCAAGACCGCTTGTTGTAACCGGCTCTGGGACGATGGTGCCCCAGACATTCTGGGAGAGTTGGTAGAGGCGGCACTCGTGCTCTTCAGCAGGGACACCACCTTTGACGGCGTCGTCACCATGCCGGCGCTTGAGGCTACGCACCTTCCGACGGAGCTCCTTCATGCTGAAGCCCTTGCTGTCGAGGCGGCCGTCGAGGGAGTCGAAGAGCTCACTGGTTTTCGGCAGCTTGCCCTGCTCATCCTGGCGATGCGCCGCCATGGCCTCGAGTATCCGGACCTCGTCGCCGGGTGTCCACGCATGCTCGAGAGGGCGAGACGTCTTCTTGGTCTCGGCCGACGGCGATCTGGTCTTCTCTTTCTTCTTCTTTTTCTTGTTCGTCTCCGGCGGATCGGCCGCTGGTGGGATCTTCCTCTTGCGCTCCGGCGACTGGTCATCGGCCTCCCGGAGGATCTTGGCTGACGGCGCAGGCTTGCCCTTCGCCGGCTCCAGCGGTCGATTTGCTCGCATCCGAGGCTTGCCGGCGGGAAGTGTTCCGGTGGGCGCCATCGTCGCCATGGAATTGGGGGCACGGAGGGGGGATGACTTTGGCGCCACCTAGTGTCTCGTTCCCGCGCCGAGGGAATTGGGTTTATAGGGAAAATATCGAGAGGATGGATTTGGGGAAACAAGGGCGTCGATTTGATTTTTTTTTTTTAGATTAAGCTGCGAATTTATTAATTCACTGAAAGGTCCAGAGCAATTACAATAAAAGCGAGCGGGATGCCAAGCCAAGTTTTGCTAACTTTATTCTTGCAGCCCGCTTTAGCTAAATGGTACGCAACCTCATTCTCGGGGGAATATTCGTTTGCGGTATCAAATTTGGTGGATGAGCGCACCGCGATACCCGAGTTGCCATCAATCGTGCGGAGGGGCCATAGTAGATTCGCCAATTATTCAGAAGGGCCAAATGGAGGTGAATACAAATCTAACGACCAAACGGTCGTTTGAACCAGACGAAAAACGGTTGAACTCAAATACCGCCGTTAGGTCAACTCTTCTTGGCCCGCCATGTCAGTATTTCCCGTTATCTTTTGTGGTCGTGGACTAGCTTACCCCTGCGTGGACCATATCCCTGAGTGGACGAGATCTATTTCTTTGCTCTGCTCTGGTCTTCTCCTCTGCTCCCCTCCTCATAACATTTGCTTAGCTCCGGCTGCTCGTCTCAGATCGGAGCTCGCGCTTGCTCTAATTTGCGTCTCCGCCATGTCCGATCAACCTCCCACGCCTCTAATCGAAGCTCGTAGCCGTCGTCGTTGCATCGTCCGCCGTATCGGAGCTTCGCGTCCCTAGACTAATATCTCGCATCTGGCTAGTCCTTCTCGCACGGCAGAGCGTGTCCCGTCGGGCGATCCAGGCCGGCGACCGGCCTCGGGAAGTTGCGTGCTGCCGCGCACCCCAGACATGGTAGCCCTGGCACAGCAGTTCGACGACCACGCTCTCATGGCCACTGTGCTAGGCGTCCATCCCGCCGTGTCGCCGGCAGAGTTGCTGTCGGCTTTCAGGTCTCGTTTTGGGATCAGACGAAATGAGGTCAACATTGAGGTACGCGCGCCGCAATTCAATTTTTTCGTCCAGTTCGAGCACAGCTCAGACACCGAGTGCGTTCTGCATTCTTCCCGTTCTTTCGAGTGTTGCGGGGAGAAAATGAGCCTCATGCGTTGGCATCGCGCCTGTGGGTGGAACGATCGCTTGGGGCAGCTTCGTTTCTTCTCCAAACTCGGCTTTGACGGCCTCCCATTGGATGCTTGGGAGCCGGAGGCCCTCAAGCAGGTCGTCAGTAGCCTTGGCGGGGAGCTGGTGGAAATCGTGCCACCGAGCGACAGATGGGTCATCGAGGTAAAGGCGTGGCTGAAAGATCCCGACGCTGTTCCTAAGTTGTATGAGGTGCAGATTCCAAGCAGGACAGGGCGACAGCTTTGCTGGAAGCACCCGGTCATCATCCACCTGGAGGAGGTTCTGGACTCGGTACATGGCATTCAGGGCCCCGAAGAGGCTGCCAGAAAGCGCCCTCATTGCCTGCAGTGTTGGCCTAGAAGGATCGATGGCACAGGACCGCCACCGTTTCGCGACGGGCACACAGTTTCGGTGGGGGGACCGGGCTTGGACGAGCTGGTGGTTCTGATTTCCCTCGAGTGAAGACAGAGCTCTAGTGAATTGCCGTGGTATGTGTGGCTAATGAATTTGTAGTATGGAGAGCGTAGCAGGAAGTTAGCATCGACTAAAAATATGTAATAGTTTGAATCGATGTAGTACGTGTGTATAATAGTTTGAAGTAGTATGTGTGTGTAATAGTTTAAATCAATGTAGTATGTGTGGGTAATGAATTTGATGTAGTGTGTGTGTAATAGTTTGGATCGATGTAGTGGAACACCGTGCTTTATAATTTCTGTGAATAACCAAGGACAACCTCATGAAAAGAGGGTGGTCTGGAAATGAGCAATGTCAATTCTGTGGATGCCAGGAAAATGTAGTCCATCTCCTCTTCAAGTACTCCCTCAGTTTCAAAATATAAGATGTTTTAGCTTTGTGAATGGAGCGTATCTAGACTTCTTTTAGTGATGGTGCTTTCTAAACCTAGATGAACTTACATACTAAAAGGGGACTAGATACACTTCATTCACAAAGCTAAAACATCTTATATTTTAAAATGGAGGGAGTACAAGGTAGCTACATTTGTAACACGTTGAACTGCAGGACCATTTTGCAGGAAACACAAGACAAAGGAAAAAATGGTTTACAGCACAGACATCAGACGCAAAATTTGTAGTCTGGGATAAAAAGATGCCAGTTAACTGGATTGAACCACGACTAGTAATTGAAGGAAATAAGTACTTGATAGTATTTGCTTACAACATTAGTACTTCCATACAAAAGGGTCTTATACCTGCACAAAAGTGGGCTAAACTTCCTACTAGTTTATAGAACAATTCGTCAGCATTTCATCTACAAAAGTCATTCTTCAGTCTGAACTTAACTATTCTACACTGAAGAAACTACAGATCTCCACCAGAAAAGTTGGTTGGACAATTGCATTAAGAGGACATAAGTTCTTTGATCATTTAACCCAAACTGATCTATTGCCTTCCCGCCAAACTACAAGAAATCTGCATCGTTCATGCACGAGCGATTTGCGTGCGCCAGTCCCGGTTCAGTTGGACCATCTGCGTCGCCGCAACGATTTCTTCAAAACTGAAATTTGACATCTCCCTCTCGGGATCGTAGGTCCGTGTGAACTCGAACCTGAATTCCGGGGCTGAGCTGATGCCCGCCGCCAGCTCCGGCTGTCGAACAATCCAGCATGCTGAGTGTAGACGCTTGGTCGCCGCCACGGTACGGCCTTCGACGGTAGGATGGAGCGTCTTTGCCGCAGACGGCATGCTCCCAGCCTACCCCACTGAGGTAAGGTAGTCCGTGCCGAAGCGTGGACGCGAGAGTTTCTAGACCTTGGCGCTGCCCTGTTCGAGGGTGTGTACCCTCGGCGGCAGCATGCTCTCATGAACGATTTTATACGTACCTTGTTCCCACTGCCTAGAGCATGCCGTAATGCCGCCGCGCGATTTCTCCACATCGCTCTCTTGGTCCTGCTTGCCACATCTGGCGCCGACGACGGCGCAGTCGCCGCCGCGGCCGATTCGGCACATTCAGGGAAATCATCCGCCTGGCAGGGCAATGGGAGACCGGCCTTGAAGTAGAGCTTCATGGCCTTCCTTAGAGGGGCTAAATTCCCCAGTTTCGGTGGCTGTCGCGGTGGCGGCGGCGGCTTAGGCGGGGCCATGTTACCCTAGTTGGTGCGGCGCGGAGGAGCTACGTAAGGTGAACCGTGGTTAGTCGGAGAAGGGGAGTGAAAGACTGATAGTAGGTTTGGACTACGGGCACGCGTGAAATTAACCATTTCCCATTTCCTTAGAGGGTAATAATTCGACACTCATTGCATTAACAGCTCAATCTTTATTTCCCTTCTCAGCATAAGAGTGCGAACGTATTAAAACAATCGGTCGTGGGTATCCACCTCATCGGGCAATGTACAAGGACAGGTAGGAGATGGGACCGGGTTTCATTTTATAAATTTTGACAACTGTGCCCTTATGTTTATACGATATTATTTATATGCCACCATGTACCGTCGAGTGTAGCAACACCATCAGAAACAGGGGATAACGATGTGGCGTGTTTTATTTTTTTAAAGAGCATCAGAAATAGGGGATGCCGACGTGGCATGTTTTCTGACTGGCGGGCCCGCCCCCTCCACCTTCGACGGCGCGCATCCTAGGTTCGAGGGGCGGTGCCTCCCACCAACACATTATTGTGCAATTTTCCATGTGGGACCTGAATTCCGGCGTTGAGCTGATGCCCGTGTCAAACACAGAGAATTTTGAAAGAAGCTACTAAAAATAAATACTTTGAATTCTGGAAGTACTAAATTTAAATACATTACAATTTTGTTTGAAAGGTAATACGCATACTGCTCATCGAAATAATATAAATACAGTACAAATTTCTACTTCGAAAAATAGACCTGAAAATGCTAGCAAATAACCTAGGATGAATATATGATTCATTCTCCCCTATATATTTCGTCTTCGTCGGCTCCCGCGTACTGCAACACATGTTCAGAGAACTCTCTCCGTCTGTAGTGTGCTGCCAGTATCTCGTCCAGAGGGTAAGGCCTCGGTGTATGTTCCAGACTTAAGCCATACATTACAATTGTTGGTTCCTCTTCCCAGGCTTGAACCTCATGATCGTACAATCTAATGTAATTCCTGTAGTATATGCAACCGGGTTTGACTGTGGGGTGTAACCTGGTGTCAATGGAGATAGACCGATTGTAACCAATGAAGAGGGCACGACTTCCAATGTCACCGACGTCCTCGAGAGAGCGGTTCTCTGTGTCCACCCGGTACAACACCGGTTGCCCTTTGGCGAAATCCCTGTTCAACACAAGAAGCAGATCACCATCTGACTCCACAAGGTAAAAATTGTAGGTTCCGCGTACCTGTTCAAAGCCTGGGGCCGAAATTATTTTGGTCATCGTGACAGTGCTCGCGCGCTGCTCTAACTGGATGTTGGTCGACAAGATGTCTCCATTCTCAAGTAATGCATATACTTCCCCTCGGAATGCCGTCATGCAGACCAGAAGCGTATCAGGAGGTGACGAATACAATCCTTCTCCAAATGATCCATTGATTTGCCCTGTTGGGGTGCTCTCATCGGCCCATGCAATATGATCTGGATAATCAGTGCAAACGAACACCATCGCCGGGGACTTCGTCACGATGAAAGATTGCAGAAGATCAGATGGTATGTGTGCTTGAAACTCAGTGTTAGACTTATGAGTGATTGGGTTCAGAAGCTGAATCTGGTATGGCTCCACCCTCTGAGTAAGCACGATGACGCCACGAGAAACACCGAAGAAGTAGAATCTTTTGGAAGAAGAGGGCATCAGTTAGCACTAAGATGTTTACAATAGAAAATACCAATAAATATCGGATGTGAATGTGAACCTACGATGAACGTCCATTAGATTTGTCCTGAAGCAACGACTAGTGGCGAGGTTGAGGAAGGTGAAGTCACCAACGTCTGGAAGTGTGTTATCTATCATGATCCAGTTGTTGAGATGGAATTCGGGCACCTTTAAAGTGCGGCGCCAATCGGTGCAGACTTCCTGACAAGCAGCATAGGTGTCGACGTACTCCTCTTTCTCCAGCAAATAGTCGGCGATCTTGCGAAGTGGGTCGGCCGGGAGATCGGCCCAGTTCCTCTTCATCCGGCTACTAGCCATGGCTTACATGCGGGAATGTTTTGATCGAGGAAGAAAGAAGAACTACCACTGCGAGGAGAAGAAGAAGAGGATAACAGACGAGGGAGACAAAGCGGAACTGCCACAGCGAGGAGACAATGAGGCGGGGGAGAAGAAGCGGAACTGCCAATTCAAGTTTGGATCAACGGGATTTTCTCCGGAACTAGCGCGTGAACCAGCCATGCACTGCATGCAAGTTTTGATCAAACAGACTGACATGTGGGACCTGCTAAAAATTCCATGAAGTGCTCCCCGTGCATAGTGCGCTGACAGGTGGCATGTTTTCTGATAGGCGGGCCCGCCTCCTCCACCTACGACGGCGCACATCCCAGGTTCGAGGGTTGGTGCCGCCCACCAACACATTATTGTGCAATTTTCCATGCTTTGTCGCAACCAGCTCCGCTCCGCTCCTCTCCTCTGCTCCTGCCGCCGCCACTCCGCTCAGTCGTGCACCGCTCTCGTCGTCCCCTTGGGCCATCGTCCTCCTGCCCTCCCCTCCCTGCCATCCCCTCACGTCCCCTCCCCTCCCCTCCCTACCATATCTCCTTGCCGCCGCCCACCGCCCAGGCGCGTCTGGAAACGAAAACCGAGAGTCGGTCGTTAGGTTAGGGGCCCAACAACGCTGGTGATCCGGATCCCGCTCGGAGATGGATCCTGCGAGGCTTTAGAGCACGGATATGGGTCCTGCGCAGCTGGAGAGCACGGAATCTCCTTCAAGTCTGGAGAGCACAAAGGACAACGAAACGGGGGGAGAGGTAGCGGGGTGCAAAGCTTTGGAGGTATGGAGCCCGGAGAAGGTGTCGTGCGTCCACATTGAAAGGTAAGAACTGTGATTCCTTATCTGCATACCCCAATTAGCGTTCATAGTCCCGTGGTGATGGCAAGGATATGTGTTGGTAACCGCAGGACGTCTGTACAGCTTGTCCTTGAGTATGATGCTTTGTCAAGCGAGCATGAAGGCATTGAAACGTGTGGCGGTGCGGATGATGATGAGAAAGCATATCCAGACGTGGCTACTAACCCTGATAGGATGGAGAGTATTGAATATTTGGTTGATTCAAACTTTGAGCCTAACTATGGGACTGATGAGGAAGAGGAATGTGAAGATGTGGAAATGGGATGTAGATACGACGACAAAGACGTGGACAGGCTAGTGATACACTTTGACAGGGAAAATCCTACAATTGATGAGGGGACGGTCTTTGATAATGTGGAGGACTGCAGATATGTAGTTGCAACCTATGCAATCAGAGTTGGGTTCGAATTTATCATTGAAAAGAGCGACCAAAAGAGATTTAGGGTGCACTGTAGGGAAAGTAATGTGTGTAAATGGAGATTACATGCATCTCCAATGCGGGGTGGACACCCAGTTCAGGTTGCAATAGCTACATTTAGTTTCAGTCTTTCTCATATTTATTCTGCTGATAACTAGCTCTGAATTATTTGGATTCTTATCGAATGCAGATCAAAGTAAACACGAATAAACACAACTTCCCTAATACTTCTTTAAGTGGTAAAATTAGACCGGCAACTACCAAGTGGATTGCTGCTACTGTACTTGACTGGGTGAGGCAGGATCATAACATTGGACCAGCTGAACTTAGAGCAAAGATTAGCAAAAAGTTTAACGTTCTGATTCCTTATCACAGAGTCTTTGATGGGAAGGAGATGGCTCTAGACTTCATTCAAGGCAAGTGGAATGATAGTTTTCATATGTTGTATAGTTTGAAAGCTGAGGTAGAGAAAACATCACCTGGTAGTGTTGTTGACATCGATTACGAGGTTGTGAAAGGGAGAGAAAAGGTCTTGAGGGGGGTTAGGTATAAGCAGGCAGATAAGATATGCTTCAGGAGATGTTTTGTGTGCCTGAAGGCATGCTGGAAGGGGTTCCTAGACGGCTGCAGACCATACTTGGCAATAGGCGCAACTTCTTTAACAGGGAAGTTCAGGGGACATGTTGCTTCTGCTTGTGCTTTGGGCGCGCATAATTGGCTTCTACCCGTAGCTTATGCTGTTCTTGAGGGTGAATCAAATGAAAGCTGGACATGGTTCATGCAGAGACTACGAGAAGTAATTGGTCACCCTGAAGGCTTGGTGATACACACCAGTGCATCCGAGGGTCTTAAGAATGCTGTTGATGCTGTGTTTCCTGGGGTTGAGCATAAGGAATGCATGCGGCACCTCGCTACTAACTTCACGAAGAAGTTCAAAGGAAAGATCTTTGAAGAGGACTTGTGGTGATCAGCATACACATACATCCCAAGCACGCATGCTACTTACTTGCAGAACATGTATGTAGTGCCAAAGATGAAAAAATACCTTGAGGAACATCACACCAAGCTATGGGCCAGAAGAAAGTTTGGTGAGTTAATGAAGGTGGATTTTGTATGCAATAATTTGGCAGAGAGTTTCAGTGATAAGATTTCGGGCATGAAGACACTTGGAATTGTTATTTTGTTGGATGCAATAAGACAGTGCATAATGGTGAAGATAGATTTAAGGCAAAGAATTTGTGCAAGAAATTTTTTAGGCCATAAAATAGTTCCAAAGGTGGTTATGTTACTGAATGCAAGAACCAGGGCAATGAGAACGATAAAGATGAGGGTGGTCAGAAGTTCCAGAACATTGGCTGAGGTTTATGCAGAATACAAGCGTGGAAGTGAACGGAGGTACACTGTAGACATTGGAAACAAGATTTGTTCATGCAGGCAGTGGTAGATTACTGGTCTGCCATGTCACCATGCAATTTACTTCATCTTAAAGCTTAGAGGTAACGGAGCTGAAATAGAGAACTATATCGAAAACTATTTCTCCGTGGACAAGTTTGCTGCAACTTATGCAGAAAACGTACCACCTATGGCCGATGAAAATGATTGGGAGATTGTCGATCCAGGGTTCAAACTTCAACCACCGGTTCTTAGGAGGCCACCTGGGAGGCCTAGAAAGCTAAGGATCGAAGCCTCCACCGATAAAGGTCCAAGGCTTGGTGCTAGGAAAAGGAAATGCGGACGTTGTGGCGGATTCGTCCACATCAAGAGGTTGTGCAAAAACCCAGTTACACATGTTATTGTCCCTGTTCACACCCCTGTGGCAGAAAATGAGGCTTCTCAGTCAGAACTGGCGGAAGAGCAGCGTGAAGACGGTGATGAGCACTCGGAGGAAAACGTACGTAAGCAGCCAATTTATGAAGAAGTGGAGGTGCCGGCGAGAAAAGGGTGTGAAAAGAAACAAAAGGGTAAGCGGAACGGGAAGGAAAGGGCAAATAATGGAGGTGTATTAGAATATGAAGAAGTTGCAGGGGTGATTGAGGATGTTCTTGAGGATCTTTTGGCTAATTGTAGGAGAAATAATAAATCCCTGTCAATTTCATCTTTGTACGATTCTCCGGATGAAAGGTAAGCTTAAAAATTGTTTTATTTGCCATTTTATCATTTTTTATCCTCATCAACTGATGCTTAATGCAGCGTGGGCTAGCAGACTAATAAGAGGAGCAGAAAGATGCGGGCACAGTAACGTCATATGTTGAATTATATCATTGAAACTAAACTAGCCGTGTCGTCTTTATTTATATCTAGTGCGTGCAACGTGTGTGTGATGGGGTCATGCGGACCAGATTACATTTTTTTTAAATATTATTACATTAATTATTTATATGCATTTGGACGTGGCTACTAGTTCACATCTCCCTTGCATTCCCATCTCCTTTGGCGCACTCCAAAATTATGGTTGTTCCATCAAGTAGCAGAGTCAGCATATTGTCCCATCAGGTGTGAACGCAATGACTTTATTTGTTCATAATTTGACGACTTTTGATTAGTTTGAAAGACAGAGAAACGTAAAACATATATCTAGACATGTTTTGGGTATAGACACATTTATTAACTATATAAAAGAACTAAGTCAGTTATATCTGGACAGGAGTAGTACACTATTACAACACGCTCGATCCCTTCTCCTCAGGCGCACTCCAAATTACGGCTGTGCCATCAAGTGCTGGGAGCAGAGTCAGCGTATTGTCCCATCAGATATGCCAGGGAACGCGCGAACTTTATTTTCAGGATCGGACGAGTTTCGATCGACTAGTTTCAAAGACAAAGACAACTAAAACATGGCCAACATATATAGATTATGACGATAATCGACCATGACTCAGGTGACCCAGATCCAAAGAGCGCATTAAGATACCATACATAGATTTAATTTATGCTTAAGTGGCCCTAATCGACTATGATGCTCCCGCAGTCTCCATCATTGACGACGTTGTCCGCGTCGCCGCCAGCCTCCTCCATGTCGGAATCGATGCCGACGTTCCCGTCAGCGTTCCTCCTCCTCATGGATTCTTCACGGCACGCTGCATCGATAACGGTGGAGGTCGTACGCCCAGGCACTGCCCAGAAGCGCTGCCTCCCTTTGGGGTTGCGCAGATCCGGGTGGATCTCCTGTCGGTGGGTTCCGCACAGCTCAATCAACACATCCCGATCCTTCTTGAACAGCTTTCGCCAGTACGCGCTCGTACGCGAGTACCGCGCCATTGCCCTCTTCCGCTCCGACAGCTGGCGGCGGTTCTCCTCGATCTGCCTCACCAACGCGTTGTCGTGCAAGAGCAGCGTGACAGGAACCCCGACGTAGCTGAGCTCGAAGCCGGCTGGAAGCCTCGCTAACGGCGGCGCGAGTATGTCGTAGTGGGCGAACATCTGAGCCTCGTGCAAGCTGAGTTTGGGCCTCTCCCTCTCCATGGCGATGAAGGAACACGATCTGATTTTTGGCCCTAGGGTTAAGGGGATAAGGGCAAGGACGTAGGCCCAGCATAGTTGCCACGGCCAATTAGTTTGCAGAACAGACTTCTCGCGGATCGCCCTCGCCAAGGACATCACTATCATCCACATACCCTGATCCAACGGCGCCTAACAATCGGGGATCGGGTCTTCTAGAAGCCCAGAGCGGTTGCTGGTTAGTTCTGCGTCCCTATTGTTTGTGGACAACGGCGGTAGTTGAAAATAATACACATTTCAATGATACTGGTGGATCCATGTGTCGTCTCTAAAGAGAACACACATCCAATGACTATGGTTGTTGTTAGTAAAAAGAACACACATGCAATGACACTAGTGGATCCATATGTGGTATGTGAAAAGAACACACATGCAATGACTCCAGTTGTTGTTAGTGAAAAGAACACACATGCAATGACACTGGTGGATCCATGTGTGATCTCTAAAGAGAACACACATTTCAATGACACTAGTGGATCCATATGTGGTATGTGAAAAGAACAGTCATGAAATGACTCACTTGTTGTTAGTAAGAAGAACACACATGCAGTGACACTAGTGGATCCATAGGCGGATTATGAAAAGATCACACATGCAATGACACCGGTGGATCCATGTATGGTTTCTGAAGAGAACACACATTTCAATGACACTTGTAGATCCATATGTGGTATGTGAAAAGAACACACATGCAATGACTTTGGTTGTTGTTAGTGAAAAGAACACACATGCAATGACACTGGTGGAACCATAGGTGGTATGTGAAGAGAACACACATGCAAAATGACTCTGGTTGTTACTAAAAAGAGCACACATGCAATGACACTGGTGGATCCATGTGTGGATTATGAAATGAACACACATGCAATGACACTGGTGGATCCATAGGTGGTATGTGAGAAGAACACACATTTCAATGACTCCGGTTGTTGTTACTAAAAAGAACACACATGCAATGACACTGGTGGATCCATGGGTGGATTGTGAAAAGAGCACACATTTCAATGACTCTGGTGGATCCATATGTGGTATGTGAAAAGAACACACATGCAATGACTCCAGCAGTTGTTAGTGAAAAGAACACACATGCAATGACACCGGTGGATCCATGGGTGGATTGTGAAAAGAACATACATGCAATGACACTGGTGGAACCATATGTGGATTGTGAAAAGAGCACACATGCAATGACTCTGGTTGTTGTTAGTGAAAAGAACACACATGCAATGACACTGGTGGATCCATAGGTGGTATGTGAAAACAACACACATTTCAATGACTCTGGTTGTTGTTACTAAAAAGAACACACATGCAATGACACTGGTGGATCCATGTGTGGTCTCTATAGAGAACACACATTTCAATGACATTGGTGGATCCATATGTGGTATGTGAAAAGAACACACATGCAATGACTCTGCTTGCTGTTAGTGAAAAGAACACACATGCAATGATAGTGGTGGATCCATAGGTGGTATGTGAAAAGAACACACATTTCAATGACTCTGGTTGTTGTTACTAAAAAGAACGAACATGCAATGACACTGGTGGATCCATGGGTGGATTGTGAAAAGAGCACACATGCAATGCCACTGGTGGATCCATATGTGGTATGTGAAAAGAACACACATGCAATGACTCTGGTTATTGTTAGTGAAAAGAACACACATGCAATGACACGGGTGGATCCATGTGTGGTCTCTGAAGACAACACACATTTCAGTGACTCTGGTTGTTGTTAGGAAAAAGAACACACATGCAATGACACTGGTGGATCCATGAGTGGTCTCTGAAGAGAACACACATGCAATGACACTGGTTGTTGTTACTAAAAGAACACACATGCAATGACACTTGTGGATCCATAGGTGGTATGTGAAAAGAACACACATTTCAGTGACTCTGGTTGTTACTAAAAAGAACACACATACAATGACACTAGTGGATCCATGGGTGGATTGTGAAAAGAACACACATGCAATGACACTAGTGGATCCATAGGTGGTATGTGAAAAGAACACACATGCAAAATGACTCTGGTTGTTGTTACTAAAAAGAACACACATGCAATGACACTAGTGGATCCATGTGTTGTATCTGTAGAGGAAACACATTTCAATGACACTGGTGGATCCATATGTGGTATGTGAAAAGAACACACATGCAATTACTCTGGTTGTTGTTAGTGAAAACAACACACATGCAATGACACTAGTGGATCCATGGGTGGTGTTTGAAAAGAACACACATTTCAGTGACTCTGGTTGTTGTTAGGAAAAAGAACACACATGCAATGACACTGGTGGATCCATGTGTGGTCTCTGAAGAGAACACACATACAATGACACTGGTTGTTGTTACTAAAAAGAACACACATGCAATGACACTTGTGGATCCATAGGTGGTATGTGAAAAGAACACACATTTCAATGACTCTGGTTGTTACTAAAAAGAACACACATACAATGACACTAGTGGATCCATGGGTGGATTGTGAAAAGAACACACATGCAATGACACTAGTGGATCCATAGGTGGTATGTGAAAAGAACAGACATGCAAAATGACTCTGGTTGTTGTTACTAAAAAGAACACACATGGAATGACACTAGTGGATCCATGTGTTGTCTCTTTAGAGAACACACATTTCAATGACACTGGTGGATCCATATGTGGTATGTGAAAAGAACGCACATGCAATTACTCTGGTTGTTGTTAGTGAAAAGAACACACATGCAATGACACTTGTGGATCCATGGGTGGTGTGTGAAAAGAACATACATGCAAAATGACTCTGGTTGTTGTTACTAAAAAGAACACACATGCAATGAGTCTGGTGGATCCATGTGTGGATTGTGAAAAGAATACACATGCAATGACACTGGTGGATCCATAGGTGGTATGTGAAAAGAACACACATTTCAATGACTCTGGTTGTTGTTACTAAAAAGAACACACATGCAATGACACTGGTGGATCCATGGGTGGATTGTGAAAAGAACACACATGCAATGACACTGGTGGATCCATAGGTGGTATGTGAAAATAACACACATGCAAAATGACTCTGGTTGTTGTTACTAAAAAGAACACACACGCAATGCCACTAATGGATCCATGTGTGGTCTCTGTAGATAACACACATTTCAATGATGCTGGTTGATCCATATGTGGTATGTAAAAACAACACACATGCAATGAATCTGGTTGTTGTTAGTGAAAAGAACACACATGCAATGACACTGGTGGATCCATAGGTGGTATGTGAAAAGAACACACATGCAAAATGACTCTGGTTGTTGTTACTAAAAAGAATACACATGCAATGACATTGGTGGATCCATGTGTGGTCTTTGTAGAGAACACACATTTCAATGATACTGGTGGATCCATATCTGGTATGTGAAAAGAACACACATGCAATGACTCTGGTTGTTGTTAGTGAAAAGAACACACACGCAATGACACTGGTGGATCCATGGGTGGTATGTGAAAAGAACACACATGAAAAATGACTCTTGTTGTTGTTACCAAAAAGAACACATATGCAATGACACTAGTGGATCCATGTGTGGTCACTGTAGAGAACATATGTTTCAATGACACTGGTGGATCCGTAGGTGGTATGTGAAAAGAACACACATGCAAAATGACTCTGGTTGTTGTTACTAAAAAGAACACACATGCAATGACGCTGGTGGATCCATGTGTGGTCTCTTTAGAGAACACACATTTCAATGACACTAGTGGATCCATATGTGGTATGTGAAAAGAACACACATTACAATGACTCTGGTTGTTGTTAGTGAAAAGAACACACATGCAATGACACTGGTGGATCCATAGGCGGTATGTGAAAAGAACACACATGC
Source organism: Avena eriantha (assembly GCA_910589775.1). Taxonomy (NCBI): domain Eukaryota; kingdom Viridiplantae; phylum Streptophyta; class Magnoliopsida; order Poales; family Poaceae; genus Avena; species Avena eriantha. The sequence continues at coordinate 68,317,567 of OU342740.1, forward strand.
AAAATGAGTCTGGTTGTTGTTACTAAAAAGAACACACATGCAATTACACAGGTGGATCAATAGGTGCATTATGAAATGAACACACATGCAATGACACTTGTGGATCCATAGGTGGTATGTGACAAGAACACACATTTCAATGACTCTGGTTGTTGTTAGTAAAAAGAACACACATGCAATAAAACTGGTGGATCCATGTGTGGTCTCTGAAGAGAACAAACATGCAATGACACTGGTTGTTGTTACTAAAAACAACACACATGCAATGCCACTAGTGGATCCATGTGTGGATTGTGAAAAGACACACATGCAATGACACTGGTGGATTCATAGGTGGTATGTGGAAAGAACACACATTTCAATGACTCTGGTTGTTGTTACTCAAAAGAACACACATGCAATGACACTGGTGGATCCATGGGTGGATTGTGAAAAGAACACACATGTAATGACCCTGGTTGTTGTTAGTGAAAAGAACACACATGCAATGACACTAGTGGATCCATGTGTGGTCTCTTTAGAGAACACACATTTCAATGACACTGGTTGATCCATATGTGGTATTTCAAAAGAACACACATGCAATGACTCTGGTTGTTGTTAGTGAAAAGAACACACATGCAATGACACTGGTGGATCCATGGGTGGTATGTGAAAAGAACACACATGCAAAATGACTCTGATTGGTTTTACTAAAAAGAACACACATGCAATGACTGTGGTGGATCCATGTGTGGATTGTGAAAAGAACACACATGCAATGACACTGGTGGATCCATAGGTGGTATGTGAAAAGAACACACATTTCAATTACTCTGGTTGTTGTTACTAAAAAGAACACACATGCAGTGACACTGGTGGATCCATGGGTGGATTGTGAAAAGAACACACATGCAATGAAACTGGTGGATCCATAGGTGGTATGTGAAAAGAACACACATGCAAAATGATTCTGGTTGTTGTTACTAAAAAGAACACACATGCAATGACACTGGTGGATCCATGTGTGGATTGTGAAGAGAACACACATGCAATGACACTGGTGGATCCATAGGTGCTATGTGAGAAGAACACACATTACAATGACTCTGGTTGTTGTTAGTAGAAAGAATACACATGCAATGACTCCAGTTTTTGTTAGTGAAAAGAGCACACATTCAAAATGACTCTGGTTCTTGTTACTAAAAAGAAACACACATGCAATGACACTGGTGGATCCATGTGTGGTGTCTGTAGAGAACACACATTTCAGTGACACTGGTGGATCCATAGGTGGTATGTGAAAAGAACACACATTTTAATGACTCTGGTTGTTGTTACTAAAAAGAACACACATGCAATGACACTGGTGGATCCATGGGTGGATTGTAAAAAGAGCACACATGCAATAACACTGGTGGATCCATAGGTGGTATGTGAGAAGAACACACATTACAATGACTTTGGTTGTTGTTACTAAAAACAACACACATGCAATGACAGTGGTGGATCCATAGGTGGTATGTGAAAAGAACACACATTTCAATGACTCTGGTTGTTGTTACTAAAAAGAACACACATGCAATGACACTGGTGGATTCATGGGTGGATTGTGAAAAGAACACACATGCAATGACACTGGTGGATCCATAGGTGGTATGTGAAAAGAACACACATGAAAAATGACTCTGGTTGTTGTTACTAAAAAGAACACACATGCAATGACACTGGTGGATCCATGTGTGGTATCTGTAGAGAACACACATTTCAATGACACTGGTGGATCCATATGTGGTATGTGAAAAGAACACACATTACAATGACTCTGGTGGTTGTTAGTGAAAAGAACATATATGCAATGACACTGGTGGATCCATGTGGGGTCTCTGAAGAGAGCACACATTTCAATGACTCTGGTTGTTGTTAGTAAAAAGAACACACATGCAATGACACTGGTGGATCCATGTGTGGTCTCTGAAGAGAACACACATGCAATGACACTGGTTGTTGTTACTAAAAACAACACACATGCAATGCCACTAGTGGATCCATGTGTGGATTGTGAAAAGAACACACATGCAATGACACTGGTGGATCCATAGGTGGTATGTGAAAAGAACACACATTTCAATGACTCTGGTTGTTGTTACTAAAAAGAACACACATGCAATGACACTAGTGGATCCATGGGTGGATTGTGAAAAGAACACACATGCAATGACACTAGTGGATCCATAGGTGGTATGTGAAAATAACACACATGCAAAATGACTCTGGTTGTTGTTACTAAAAAGAACACACATGCAATGACACTGGCGGATCCATGTGTGGTCTCTGTAAAGAACACACATTTCAATGACACTGGTGGATCCATATGTGGTATGTGAAAAGAACACACATGCAATGACTCTGGTTGTTGTTAGTGAAAAGAACACACATGCAATGACACTGGTGGATCCATGTTCAGATCTGAAATCATGGCACTCGGGCCCTAGTGACAAGCATTAAGCAAAACAAGTCGCAACAAAGTCATAAAGCACTAATAAAAGATACTAGGCACCATGCCCTAACAATCTAATGCCATTACATGAATGATCTCATCCAATCCCTACCATCCCCATAGCCTACAGTGGGGGATTACTCACTCATAGATGGGGGAAACATGGATGGTCGATGGAGAAGCGATGGTGATGATGATGGCGATGTTCTCCTCCAATTCTTCGTCCCGTCAGGGTGCCAAAACGGAGTTTCTGGTACTGTTTCGTGGAATCTGGTGGTGGCGGTGGAGCGGAACTCCTTCTGGAAAAACGTCGAACCCCTCGATGTTTTTAGGTCAGAAGGCTCCTTATAGGGAAGAGAGGAGGGTGTGCCTGGGGGGCCCACACCACCCCCTGGCGCGGCCTGGCCTGGCTCGCGCCACCAGGTGGTGTGGCCACCCCAGGACTCTTCTCCGTCTCGTATTCTGGCTCCTGGAGTCTTCGGGTGAAATAGGATTTTTGGCATATTTTCCGGGATTTTTCCTGATAGTTGATTTTCGGCACAAAAAGTAGACAACAAGGCAATTCTGCTGAAAACAGCGTTAGTCCGCATTAGTTGCATCCAAATCACACAAGTTTAGAGGAGAAACAATAGCAAAAGTGTTCGGGAAAGTAGATACGTTTTGGACGTATCAACTCCCCCCAAGCTTAGCTTATTGCTTGTCCTCAAGCAATTTAGTTGAAAACTGAGTGCGATAAAAGAACTTTCACGAACACATTTGCTTCATATGATGTAAATATTCTCAGCAATGTGATCATATACTTAGACAATTCATAATAAAGAGTATGCAACCAAGTCTACTTAATAGTCATTGCAAGCTATGAAGAGATTCCAACTCAAGAATAATAAGTAGCATGAGGCACAAACATAAGCAACATTACCATGCTCATAAAAAGGTATGATAGAGTGGTATCTCGCTTGACTTTGATTATGAATGCCAAGGCACCTCTGAAGTTAAGGATACAAGCATCAAAGTCATAACACAAATAATCAAGTAATGGAACAAACACAAAGAATGACAACCATGCTCTCAAGAAGGTGCTCAAAGAATATGTGGAGACTCAACAAGTAGAAGAAAAGGTTTTGAATAACTTGAAAGGCTTCCAAATGCTGAAAGTACGGTACTCGTTAGCTTTGAGCTCTCATTGCCCCTATCATAAGCATCTTTAATGTGGTTAAGGTGAAAGTGACACAACTAAGAGGATATGCTTGACAAGTTATAAATCGAAGTCTCATGCCCCTTACTTACGAAGACCGATCCTCATGCTACTCAACTTCAGTCACATGCAAGCTCTTGTCATTGTAAGTATATACGTATCATAGAGAACTGCCAACGGGGTACCCCTTGCACATGACACGGGAGCTATCCCATAATCAAAATACAAGGCAAGCAGACAATGAGCATCTCGGCGATCTTTTTATTTACTATGTGCATAGATTTTTATTGAGGATGCTTCATAGAATGCTCATTATGATTATGCTGCAAGTTTCCACCATGATTAGGCATGGCTTAGGCTAGCGGCCTAGGCGTTTCTCTAACATACATACAAACTCCATGATCTTACAAGTTCCACTTTTATTTCACACCGCCGGGATCCATAAGCAAAAGAACATGATATCAACTAGGTACAAAGTACCTATGAAGTGTTGAAAGCGGTCCCCATGATACATGGTTCTGCTAACTTCAACTCATAAAGCGCAAGCATATGCACAACAAATAAGGACGCAATGGTTCAGGTTTATTAAGTTCAAGAAAATAAAGTGTGCCATCAAGTTCATGAGAGCTTTACTAACTAACTTTCTCATAACAAGCAAACATTTTATTCGGAAGAAAACAAGGCATCTTGAATATGCACGGAGGTAGCAAATGATGCTAATGGGTAGGTATGGTGGACACTTTGGAAATATTTGGTTTAGGGAGTTGGAAACTTGAGTAAAACATACTCAGAAAAAGTGAAGGCTAGCAATAGTAAGGGAGCGACAAACGAGAGAGCAATAGCTGTCATTATCATGCTTGCAACAAAACAGGACTACTCTTGACATGAAAGTGATTCAAGATCCTCGAGGCAAAATAATTCATCGAGGCTTAACTGATTATTACAGTCATGTGCATGCGTGAGCACGTGCCAAGTCAATTCAAATGAAACATTCAGAGGAGGATACCACAGTGTCATACCAATTTATGAATAGAGTAATGCAAGCAAACATTCATGAGACATGCTACAAACTATTAGCGAGCTGGAGCTAATCATAAGAAAGCAAGAACTATTAAGCATCCAAAGAAAACATACACTCTTCATGAACGGACTAAGCAAGCTCACAATGATGAGTATATGTACAAAAATGAAGACAAATAGAGTTCGTTACCAGCCTCTTACCATGCCTCAAGTTGTCATTAATCCTCATAATTGCTCTTCACTTGTGTGGCTTGAATAATAATATGAAACCAATATTCCACTGAGAACTGCCGAACGCTGTAGCAAACAAGCAAAAACCAAAGAAGAACGACAAATATTTTTGGTGTTTTCGATTTTTAAATAAGAACCAAAAGAGAAAAACAAGCAAAGCAAAATCTTTTTGGGTTTTTCGAAAAGTTCAAACAAAGCAAAAAGGGAAAAGAAAACCAAGGCAAAAAGAAGAAGGAAACTAAAGAGAAACAACATAAATATTTTTGGTCTTTTTGTGTTTTTAGAAAGCAAAAGCAAAGAAGAACGAAAACTAAAAAGAGAACGAAAACATGAATATACAAAGTACCGATGCAACATGATTTGGAGATGAGTGTCGTGTTTGCGTACCTCCCCCCAAGCTTAGGCTTTTGGCCTAAGTGGGTATCAATCCCAAGCTGGCCAGGATGAAGTGTCACCGTGGTATGACGAGGAGGTACCCTCGTCCTGGTGCGAGCTCGAGTACGTCCCTCCGTAGTGCACAGAGTAATCGTAGGAGGGCACATCCTCATGGTGCTGCTCGTGGAACCCCAGTAGAAGCTGCTCGTCCACCTCCTCCTTGGAGCACGACCACGATCTCCTGTCAACACTAAACAAAGCAGGCTGTGGCAAAAGGATCCCCTTTCATCCCCGTCAGTGAAAAGCATCCTATATACTAGATTGTTCAAATCAGAGGTAGCAATGACAAAGTGATGAGTTTTCATGGCAACAAGGTCGAGCCTCTGTGGTGCTAGCATAGCATCATCGGGATCCACTGAAAGACCTAATGCATTGACTACACGCGAGGCAATGATGCCCCCATAGATAGGCCCCCTAGCAGCTAGGCGGCGAGCAATAAGCGAGCCAAGATTGTACCGGGTATCATTGTTAAGCGCAACAACAAGGAATGCTAAATGATAGTTGGAGATATTACTAGTGTTCTCCCTACCCAACACACTAGTAGCAAGATAATATGCAAAGTATCTAAGAGCAGGGAGTTGGATATTTCTTATCTTTCCGCGCTGCGCCACACGGTCATCATCATTGGTCACCCCTCGGTATAGCTCCAACAAATCAGCAGGTCGCCCTTGAATTTTGTTCACGGTCCCTGTCATACGCACACCTACAATACTCTAAAATCTCTCCAAAGGCATGGTGAAGGGCATATCATAGATTTTAAAGGAGACAGTAGATTGATAGGGTGTGTTAGTAAATGAGAAGCTCTCAACAAAAGTTTTGGTGAGCACAGCGCATTGTGCACTCTCATCTTGCATATAAGAGGTCAAACCAACCCTCTCAATCAGTAGAAAGAAATCATCAAGAATACCTGGAGCTTGCAAGAAAGTAAAACAAGGAAAAGAAGATGGGTGAGCGCCTCCATCATCCCTTTCACTGCCAATGCTTGTTGCAATGAGGTCTTCATTGTATGATGGCCTAGCTTGAGAGGCTGTTCTTGAGGGCCTCGACCTCCTGGATGCATCACTCTCAAATATCTCTCCAAAAGTACGGTTGTTCATGCTTGGTAATCTGAAATTTAAACACCTATTAAACAAGTGATTGCAAAGTAAATATAATGAAGGATTATACTCATAGGGATTTGCAAGAGGCCTAAACATACATAAAAACTATATCTCTAAGCATCAAACAAGCTTACAAGCCCTCATAACCAGTCACCTACAGCAGCAAAATACTCAACATATAAACCACTAAACACAAATCTACTTGGACAAGGGGAGGAGTCACATACCAGGGAACAAATGCTCCAAATTTTAGCAAGAAATATGGGCTGAGCAAGGAGATCGAAGAAACCGAGAGCAAGCACAGAAAGAACGCGATTTTGAGCTATGAACTGGAGCTTACTCGGGAGAGAGAAGAAAGTGGCAGGGGAGAGAAGTAGTGGGGGGCCAGGGGTGGGCCACACCAAGGCATGGCGCCACCCAGGGCTGGCCGCGCCACCACATGGTGTGCCTGCCTGGTGGGGCCTCTGGTACCTACCAGTTACTCCTCTGCCCCTTTTTTCACGTAAAAATTTAATATGAATTTTCTAGAATTTTTCGAGACACTTTATTTTTGGGCAATTTTCAGAAATAGAAGAATGATTTTTCTGACAGACATAATTTTTTCTTTTGGAAACATGATGCAAGGACAAAACAAGGCTATAACTACAGAAGTTCTAGCATGCAAGCAACTAACAACACAAAGAAAACTAAACGAAAGCAAAAACTAAAATGCAAAGGATAGAAATAAACGGAGATAATCATAATGAAAACATTGTTTTGTTCAATGAAATCCTTTTGTTAGCAAGGTTGATCAAGTCTTGCTACCAAAACAATTGCATATGAGACAAAACTTTGTACTCCACTAATGATTATGTTACCTCAACCTTGATAGCAATGATCCCAATCATAATAGTTTCAAAATTTTCTCTTGGTATGGGACAATATATTTCCAACTTGAATGCCTTCAACATGTTCAATTGAATTCAAGCCATAAGTCCTTTCAATATTCTTGGGGAAATAGACAGTATGTTCCTTGTCATTAACATTGAAGGTCACCTTTCCTTGATTACAATTAAAAAAAGCTCCTGCAATATTAAGAAAAGGTCTCCCAAGAATAATTGACATATTATCATCTTCAGGCATTTCAAGCACAACAAAATCAGTTAATATCAAGCAATTGTGAGCCACCTGAACAGGTACATCCTCACATATACCCACAAGAATAGTGGTAGATTTATCAGCCATTTGCAACGATATATCTGTTGGTATCAATTTTTCTAGTTGAAGCCTCTTATAGAGAGAGAAAGGCATAACACTAACTCCAGCTCCCAAATCACACAAAGCAGTTCTAACATAATTTTTCTTAATAGAGCAAGGGATAGTTGGAATCCCTGGGTCTCCAAGTTTCTTAGGAACCTTACCATTGAAGGAATAATTAGCAAGCAAAGTAGAAATTTCTTCATTAGGGATCTTCTTTTTATTCGAGACAATGTCCTTCATATACTTTGAGTAAGGAGGCAATTTAATAGCATCAGTCAAAGGAATTTGCAAGAATAAAGGCTTCATCCACTCGCAGAACTTATTGTAGTGTTCATCTTCCTTTGACTTGTGTTTCTTATCAGGGAAAGGCATAGGTTTTTGGACCCAAGGTTCTCTTTCACTACCATGTTTCTTAGCAATAAAATCTTCTTTAGTGTATTTAGTATTCTTAGTGTGGTTTTCAGGTTCTTCTTCAACTTTTTATTCACTAGGAACTTCATTTTCTTCATTACCACTTTCAGTTTCAGCATCAAAGATAGATATACTATTAGGATCTATAGCAGGTTCAGAGGGTTCTACGACAGTTTTATGTTTCTTTTTTCCTTTTCTTATGAGTAGAACCACTATTTTTAGCTTGTTGAGAATCCTGCTCAATTCTTTTGGGATGCCCCTCAGGATATAGAGGATCCTGGGTAGCAGCTCCACTTCTAGTTCTAATTTCATAAGCATGTTTTTCTTTAGCAGCATTAACTAGCAAGTCGTTTTGTACTTTAACGAGTTGATCTATTTGAGTTTGAACCATTTGAAAGTGTTTAACAATCATTTTAACATCATTAGAGGTCCTTTCCACAATATCTTTCAACTCAACAATAACTCCCGTGTTTTCCATTAGATGATTTTGCACCCTTTTATTAAAGTTATCTTGCTTAACAATAAAGATATCAAATTCTTCTAAGCATTGATCAGGAGGTTTCAAGTAAGGGATATCACCTTCATCAAAGTGTTGGAGAGAGTGTACCTCAATAGTGGGCGAGTAGGGAATAGGCTTACATAATTCTTCTATAGGAGGTAAATTCTTGACATCTGCAGCTTTAATTCCCTTCTCCTTAAGACATTTCTTAGGTTCCTTCATCACTTCATCATTTAATTCAATAACTCCCCTCTTCTTTGATGTTGGAATAGGCACAAGAATAGATGGTTCAGGTACAATTACTTCAGGTATAGCTTGTTTAGGAGGAGTCCAATCTTCATAATTCTTGCTTATTTTAGCCATTAATTCCTCAGCTTCCTTAGGAGTCCTATTCCTGAAAACACAATCAGCACAACTATCTAGGTATGTCCTAGATTCCTCGGTTAGTCCATTATAAAATATATCAAGAAGCTCATTATTAGGTAATGGACTTCCAGCCTGTGCATGAATCAAAGCACAAAACCTTGCCCAAGATTCGGGCAATACCTCTTTTTCTCCCTGTTTAAAATCAAAAAGTTCCTGCAAAATAACATGTCGAGCACTGGGAGGAAAATATTTCTGTAGAAAAGTACTAATCAAGCACTCAGGGTTATCAATAGATCCAGGAGTTAAATTATTAAACCACATTTTAGCTTCTCCTTTCAGTGAAAAAGGAAAAATCTTAGTAACAAAATAAGTACGCATCTTAATATCATTAGAAAACAAGCCACTCATAGTAGAAAGTTCATTCATATGTGCCACCGCACTTTCATTCTTAGTCCCACAAAAAGGTTCTTTCTCGACAATAGCTATGTAAGATAGATCGAGAGAGAAATCATAATCTTCATCTATAATGTTTATGGGAGAAGCAACAAACTTAGCATCAAGAGATAATTTGGGTCTAATAGTACGCCTCTCAAGGAGACTCTTAGCAGCGCTCCTATCATGGGTGTTCTTACATTCTTCAATAAACTCATCAGTCATCTCCACATAATCTTCTTCAGTATCATAACTCTCACTAGACTCAGGTGAGCTAACAGGTGTGGTAGTGTCTTCATTAGGAGTTTCGGTATTTCCAGCTATAGTTCTAGCAATCGTAGCATCTAGGAAAGGACCTAAGGAACCACTCTTATCAAGCACAGTAGAAGCATCATCATAAGCATCAGAAGTTTCAGATTCAGTAGTAGTAGCAGTGTGTGTAGCATGTGTATGTGGTGGTGTAACGAGCTTACTTATAACAGACGGTGAATCAAGAGCAACAGAGGTGTTCAGAACCGTACCTCTTCTTGTAGTGGATGGTAAAATAGGAACCTTGCCATCACGAGACTTACCCATGATGGATGGATAGCAGCGAACAATAGAGAATCCAAGTGAACTTGATAAATAAAGCTATGCTCCCCGGCAACGGCGCCAGGAAATAGTCTTGATGACCCACAAGTATAGGGGGTGTATCGCAGTATTTTCGAGGGAAGTGAAACCCAATTTATTGATTCGACACAAGGGTAGCCAAAGAATATTTATAGGCCTTAACAACTGACTTGTCAATTCAGCTGCACCTGGAAACAATCTTGCTCACAGCAGTTTATCAGTAGCACAGTTTTGTAGTAGGAATAGTAAAGTAACAGAAGTAGCAAAACAAAGACAGTAGTAACAAAAGCAGTAGACAGTGGGATTCGAGTGCGGTAGGCATAGGGATGGATGGACGGGTGTTGCATGGACAAGACAATTCACATAGCAATCAGAACATAGGGCAATTGCAGATAAATAAGACACCCAAGTACTAGACAATCCTAGGCATGTGTTCCATATATAGTCATACGTGCTCGCAATGAGAACTTGGACAACATCTTTTGTCCTGCCAGCCCGTTTGCAGCGGGGCCTCTAGGGAACTACTGGCAATTAAGGTGCTCCTTTTAATAGAGCACCGGAGCAAAGCATTAACACTCCGTGAACACATGTGATCCTCACATCAAAGCCTTCCCCTTCCGGTTATCCCGATTTCTGTCACTTCGAGGCCATAGGTTCCGGACAACAACGTGTGTATACAACTTGTAGATAAGACCAACAACAATACTATCATAATGAATCAATAACATGTTCAGATCTGAAATCATGACACTCGGGCCCTAGTGACAAGCATTAAGCACAACAAGTCGCAACAAAGTCATAAAGCACTAATAAAAGATACTAGGCACCATGCCCTAACAATCTGATGCCATTACATGAACGATCTCATCCAATCCCTACCATCCCCATAGCCTACAGCGGGGGATTACTCACTCATAGATGGGGGAAACATGGATGGTCGATGGAGAAGCGATGGTGATGATGATGGCGATGATCTCCTCAAATTCCTCGTCCCGGCAGGGTGCCAGAACGGAGTTTCTGGTACTGTTTCGTGGAATTTGGTGGTGGCAGCGGAGCAGAACTCCTTCTGGAAAAACGTCGAACCCCCCGAAGTTTTTAGGTCAAAAGCCTCCTTATAGGTGAAGAGAGAGGCCGAGGGGGTGCGTGGGAGGCCCACACCACCCCCTGGCGTGGCCTGGCCTAGCCCGCGCTACCAGGTGGTGTGGCCACCCCAGGGCTCTTCTCCGTCTCGTATTCTGACTCCTGGAGTCTTCGGGTGAAATGGGATTTTTGGCATATTTTCCGGGATTTTTCCTGATAGTTGATTTTCTCCACAAAAAGTAGACAACAAGGCAATTCTGCTGAAAACAACGTCAGTCCGCATTAGTTGCATCCAAATCACACAAGTTTAGAGGAGAAACAATAGCAAAAGTGTTCGGGAAAGTAGATACGTTTTGGACGTATCAGGTCTCTGTAGAGAACACACATTTCAATGACACTGGTGGATCCATATGTGGTATGTGAAAACAACACACATGCAATGACTCTTGTTGTTAGTGAAAAGAACACACATGCAATGGCTCCAGTTGTTGTTAGTGAAAAGAGCACACATGCAAAATGACTCTGGTTGTTGTTACTAAAAAGAACACACATGCAATGACACTAGTGGATCCATGTGTGGTCTCTGTAGAGAACACACATTTCAATGACACTAGTGGATCCATAGGTGGTATGTGAAAAGAACACACATGCAATGACTCTGGTTGTTAGTGAAACGAACACACATGCAATGACACTGGTGGATCCATAGGTGGTATGCGAAAAGAACACACATGCACAATGACTCTGGTTGTTGTTACTAAAAAGAACACACATGCAATGACTCTGGTGGATCCATGTGTGGATTGTGAAAAGAGCACACATGTAATGACACTGGTGGATCCATATGTGGTATGTGAAAAGAACACACATGCAATGACGCTGGTTGTTGTTAGTGAAAAGAACACACATGCAATGACACTGGTGGATCCATAAGTGGTATGTGAAAAGAACACACATGCAAAATGACTCTAGTTGTTGTTACTAAAAAGAACACACATGTAATGACTCTGGTGGATCCATGTGTGGATTGTGAAAAGAGCACACATGCAATGACACTGGTGGATCCATATGTGGTATGTGAAAAGAACACACATGCAATGACTCTGGTTGTTGTTAGTGAAAAGAACACACATGCAATGACACTGGTGGATCCATGTGTGGTCTCTGAAGAGAACACACATATCAATGACATCTGTGGATCCATATGTGGTGTGTGAAAATAACAGACATGCAATGGCTAGTTGTTGTTAGTGAAAAGAACACACATGCAATGACACTGGTGGATCCATAGGTGGTATGTGAAAAGAACACACATGCAAAATGACTCTGGTTGTTGTTACTAAAAAGAACACACATGCAATAAGTCTGGCGGATCCATGTGAAAAGAACACACATGCAATGACACTGGTGGATCCATCGGTGGTATGTGAAAAGAACACACATTTCAATGACTCTGGTTGCTGTTACTAAAAGAACACACATGCAATGACACTGGTGGATCCATGGGTGGATTGTGGAGAGAACACACATGCAATGACACTGGTGGATCCATAGGTGGTATGTGAAAAGAACACACATGCAAAATGACTCTGGTTGTTGTTATTAAAAAGAACACACATGCAATGACACTGGTGGATCCATGTGTGGTCTTTGTAGAGAACACACATTTCAAAGACACTGGTGGATCCATATGTGGTATGTGAAAATAACACACATGCAATGACTCTGGTTGTTAGTGAAAAGAACACACATGCAATGACACTGGTGGATCCATAGGTGGTATGTGAAAAGAACACACATGCAAAATGACTCTGGTTCTTGTTACTAAAAAGAACACACATGGAATGACACTAGTGGATCCATGTGTGGATTGTGAAAAGAGCACACATGCAATGACACTGCTGATCCATAGGTGGTATCTGAGAAGAATACACATTACGATGACTCTGGTTTTGTTACTAAAAAGAACACACATGCAATGACACTGGTGGATCCATGTGTGGATTGTGAAGAGAACACACATGCAATGACACTGGTGGATCCATAGGTGGTATGTGAGAAGAATAGCCATGAAATGACTCTGGTTGTTGTTAGTAAAAGGAACACACATGCAATGACACTGGTGGATCGATAGGTGGTATGTGAGAAGAGCAGCCATGAAATGACTCTGGTTGTTGTTAGTAAAAAGAACACACATGCAATGGCACTGGTGGATCCATGGGTGGATCCATGTGTGGATTGTGAAGAGAACACACATGCAATGCCACTGGTGGATCCATAGGTGGTATGTGAGAAGAACATCCATGAAATGACTCTGGTTGTTGTTAGTAAAAAGAACACACATGCAATGACACTGGTGTATCCATATGTGGTATGTGAAAAGAGCACACATTTCAATGACTCTGGTTGTTGTTAGTGAAAAGAACACACATGCAATGACACCGGTGGATCCATAGGTGGATTGTGAAAAGAGCACACATGCAACGACTCCAGTTGTTGTTAGTGAAAAGAACACACCTGCAATGACACTGGTGGATCCATAGGTGGATTGTGAAAAGAGCACACATGCAATGACACTGGTGGATCCATATGTGGTATGTGAAAAGAACACACATGGAATGACTCTGGTTGTTGTTAGTAAAAAGAACACACATGCAATGACACTGGTGGATCGATAGGGAAAAGAGCACAAATGCAATGACAATTGAATGGTACTGGTGGATCCATAGGCGGATTATGAAAAGAGATTTTCCCTCGCTCTCTCTGTCACAAATCTCACAAAAGCCGAAAAGTGTGGAGATCCCAAACATGTGCTCACTCTGCTGATTGGCTAACACAGATTTTACGCGGATCGTCTCCACCAACCGTTGATCCCATGTGATCCAACAGACAGGATAACCCCTCCCTTCTCCACTTTTTTATGCATGGTCAATCCGTGCCACCTCTCTATCCGTGCCACCGATACTTTACCCCCATAAACAAGTGAAAATCCATCTATCTAACTAAAATAAATAAAATAAATGATCATATTTCGAAGAAGCCATCGTCTTTGTCTTCCGGTTCGTCCTCGTCTTCGTCAACACCATGGTCCCCGCCATCGCCACCGTCGGTGCCCTCCTCTGATGACTCGACACCTCCCCCTTCCTCGAATAAGCATGCTATCTCCTCATCGGAGTCCTCCTCCTCCTCCTCCTCTTCGTAGTCCCACGGCTCCACTTCACTCTCCTCTGCTTCTGCCTCCAACTGATCGATGAACGCCTCCTCGTTGGCCGAGTCGGACTCGTCCAAATAGCTATCTCCTCTCTTCTTCCTGGTCTTCTTCTCATTCCTCTTCTTGTCCGTACTCACCGGTGCAACACACGCCCCCATCTTGACTGCTACTTTGCGCTCGTCCGACGCTGTAGGTACCCCATGCTCCTCCTGCGCGGCCGGTACGAGCTTCGACGTTGCGGTGTCCTCGAGTGCCGATGTCGATGGATCCTGGCGCGGTCAGACACGACGTGCTGCCTCAGCAAGTGACTCGCAAGCGCGGACGATGTAGCGAAGAGCCGGGGACACAGGACGGTCAGTGGACGGCTTGGACCTGCCATTGCCACGGCGAGGGGGCATCGTGCTCGAGGTAGTTGCTCCGAACGGTCGATGGCGGGTACACAGAGTGGGGTGCCGATCTGATCAAGGACGAGTAGCGGTTTCGTGCATCATGTCCACGCATGAATTTGTCGATTATCAAAAAAAATAAGACGAAAGAAGTAATATCTTGCGTACTGAACATAATTTGATCACAACAAAAGTGGCACAGCGTATTCTAGACTCGTAAATATCCCGTGCGTGCTTGTCACGTGGAGTTCGACGGAGTTGGACGTGCCGACGTGATCGTGCAGCAGTTGCGTGCGTCATTGCCCCATCAACACGTGACACACGCACGCGGGATGTGCGCGCCGATTCCCGTGACGACCACTCGGCTCGCACTCCCCTTATTATATACTGGATTTTGGGCGGCGCTGAAGACCATTGAAGTGTCCATCGCAATAAAGACAAGTCCCATCGATTCCCTACCCCTGCCTCCCTGGCTTCTTTTAGAAGGTAGACCGTACACGGTGGTCTTGTATAATAGTACTAGTACTACTAGACCATGGCCTGTACTCTTACTCTTCTCCCACACTAATAATCACTATCTCCTTCCTCCTGCCGCCGCCACACTCACCCTGCAAGCCATGGGTCCACTGAGGAGGGGGAGAGGCCGGTCGACGATCCTCGCGGAGAAAAGGGAGAGAAATCGCCGCGAGGCACTTCTTGCTCTACCAGCCGCTCAAGCCCACCCTCTCATCGAGGCCCAATCTCCCCCGACAATGGCGCCGAATGTTCTAGCAGGCGAGGGCTCCTCCTAGTACGGTCTCCTTATTCTACTTCTTCTCCATCTCCCTCTCCATCATGATCTTAATCAGCTTCTTCTTGTTTTTCTTCTTCTTCTGGCTCTTCCTCTTCTATGTATTACAGGTCGGCTGTGGAGCCCGAATCCACCACGACGGAGGCATTGCAGGACCCGTTCGGCCCCGTTCCATGTCTCATCGAGGTAGCAAATCTCCACGCTGTTATTTCTTCTTTTGTGAGTTGTATTTGTTTTCATGAATCTGACTGGATCTCTTGGTCTTTCCTTAATACTGCTGTTCATAGATTCACTATGGATTTTTTGTGATTAGGATTAGTTTATCGTGGTCATGAATAGATCTCCAGGTCCATTTTTTAACACTGTGGCCAATAGATTCAACGGGGATTTTTTTGATCTGTATTAGTATTCACCTAGGACCTGGAGTGTAATTGTAGAATTCCTATTTCAATTAACATGAACGATGCAACGATCGAAGGCCGAGTACCGTGAGAAGGTGGCCACGATCAGTTCCAAGATTGCCAACCAACATGAGCTTGCACGCTCCCTCACCCAAGCTAATGAGAGCCTACACAAGCAATTATCTGTGCAGAAGGAGATCTCGCTAGATTTTGCACGTGACGTCATTAGGACGCAGAAAGTGCTCGACCGTAACTTGATCAGGCAAGAACCGGCCATGAAGATAATCAACGAGCTCACAGAGGAGAAGAAGAATCTCGTGGAAAGGTGCATTCTCTTGCAGGACGAAGTCAGCGAGGCACTCAGAGGATGCGTCGAGGAAACCAAGGCTACCATCCGAGCCTACCATGATAGGAACCGTTGCCTGGATGCAGTCAAGGAGATGAAGGCGGACATGAGTAGAGGGATCACCGTACTTGAGGGTGTTCGGAAAGAGCACGAGGAGCTAAGGGCATGTCTGTAGGCGTATCGGAGCAATGCCCAAGTCTGATTCCCGTTAGCGGGGACACGAATACCATTTCGTCCTCCTCTCGTTTTGTAATGTTTAGGGTTCAACGAGAAATGCCCATGTCTTCTTCCCATTATAGGGTGCAATAAGAATCCTAGGGCAACTCCTTATCTATCTGGACATGTGTTGGTGTTCATGTTCATGAATGGACACCATGTTCTCTTTCCAATATGTATATGGACATGGGTTTCTGCATTATGAGTTTGCCACTCTCCCACTACTATTTGGTGATATTGGAAAAAACCCACAGCACACTAAACTGCTGATAATCTTATTTGTCTTCGAAATTGAAATTATGACAGTGCCACTAGTCGATTCATAAAATGTTGATTAGTCCTAGATTGCTTCTTCCTTGAAATTATGACAGTGCCACTAGTCGATTCAGTTAATTATGGAAACTAACCAGTTTGTCCTGGTGAACTGAACAAACCATACTATGTATTTTTGTTGTAGGGAAAGAGGCGAAAGATCGACCAAGACCTGGCGACCTGGCTAAATGACAAGATAGCAATCCAAAGGGAGAAGCGAAATTCTCAGAAACTGGCCTTTGACCAACTGCGCGCTGAATTCGCGGTCCTTTCTGGCAAGTACCAGAAACTGAAGGAGTTAAACGCCGACTAGGCGAAGCTACACAGTGAAGGTCGCGCCTCGGCTAGGAAGCAGACGGAGATCATGAAAGGGATCTTGAAGGAAAATCATATGGCTACGGACAAAATTCTCCAATCCGTGACGGAGCGCTGGAACCTACAGCTGAAGCACGACATAGTACTGAAGGAGCTGGCCAATCTTAGGGAGGAAAACAGGCAGCTCTGGGCCAGGCTCGCTTGAAACAACATATGTCTATTTATTACTGAACTGCCTGGTTTATCCTCTGCAGTGGTGATTTTGTAAGCATGAACTTAACTCTATGCACGATATGTGTGTTCGTCTGAAATTAGTTTGCTCGAGGATTGAGTTTGGCTTAGTTTGGAAAGCGCAACTGCAAGTCTTACAATTAACTAGTTTCAGGCATTGGTACAACATAAATTATTCATATCAAATTTCCTTTATCCTCTATAGTCTGTCCTTGTTCACCCTCGCGCGCCTTCTTCAATTCCTTCAACAGATCCGCAATGCAGTACTCTAGCTTCTTCTTGTCTTCTCTGAGTTGATCCCTCTCCTTTTCTGCATTATGAATCAGCAACCTGTGACTATCCTGAAGCTTCTTTGCAGTTCCAACAACCAAGCTCCCATCGATTCCGTCAGTTAGCTTTGACTGCAAATTCTCGATTTCTTGTTCTAGCTCCTTATTTTGTACCGACAGCTTGTAATTTTTTCCAGCTGCATCACTTACATTAGTAAATCTCCCCGACCTTTCCAACTCATACATCTCCCATAACTGTGCCAAACATTTCTTAAGTGCATCTGGCCACTCAAGATCCACCCACTCTACTACTTTACACACCGGGCCAACCTAAAAACACACACACTATAGTGTTATGAACATGCACGATACATTTTACTTCATGTCACAGTTGCACATAGTGTAAACAAACCTGATTTGTACAGCCCAAAAACCTTCTCCCAGTGTTACTGCCTTCAAATGCAACATATCTCCTCAGTTTTAGCCCATGGTCACATGGCACTTCTCCATCGAGATCTAGCCCCTCCCATTCGGAGTCGTAGATCGTCCTTGGTACCTATAGGTAAACGCAAAGCTGAAATCGAACATGATTGCATGCACATATGGAGCTCAGATCGAGAGATTTACCATTGACTAACCCTAGCCTGACAAAACATAGGAGCTCACATCGTGGAAGGAATACTCGATGTTGGAGAGAAGGCTGTCGCTCGACTGGTCATCCTCGCCGTTCAAGGACAGCATGGCGAATGTGACGGCGATGGCGTTGGCATCGGCGAGAGAGAGAGATAGAGAGAGAGAGAGAGCAGCCCTTCTACCGCTACAATGATGACTAAATTGGCATGTTACAATAGTTTAATGGATACCATGCCCTTTCCCTGGATTATTGTCTCCTACCTGATATGGATTCTCTTCACACATTCTCATTTCAAATATTAAACTTGCACTCCCTCCATCCCAATTTCATTACCTAACGAAAACATACTAGTATATTACATCATCCAAAGAAACAAAATCATGTCAACTACAAGGAACTTATGCATCACTTCTTCAGTCATGGTTTCACAAAACATTACATTATAATCTCCCAACAAACATAACCACAACATGGTTTCACAAAACATCACATTACAATCTCTCAACAAACCTAATCACAAAAACAAGTATATTACATCAACTCAAGAAACAAAATCATGTCGACTACAAGGTACTTACACATAACTTGTCCTATCATGGTTTCGCAAAAAATTACATTACAGTCTCTCAACAAACAAAATAACAGAAACAAGTACAGTACATCATCTCAAGAAACATAATCATGTCAACTACAATGTATTTATGTCATGGTTTCACAAAAAATTATATTACAATGTCCCAACAAACATAATAATAGAAACAAGTACTGTACGTCATCTTAAGAAACATAATCATGTCAACTACAATGTACTTATGTCTTATTACAACAACGATGGTTTCAGTGAGTGACATGTCCGAAAATCTCAACAGCTCGCACAACATTATATCGCAATCTCTCAACAAACATAATCACAGAAGGACGCTCTAAATGCAACATCAGTCAATATTACAAATACAGGCAGGGGAACCCCGCGGTCCATATGACAAGCCCAGGGTAGCAGCTCTCATCAGATCTCATCAGCGTCGACCACCTCATTCTGTTCAGCCACTACAGGGGCATCTACATCCACTATAACCTGTTCAACAACATCAAAAATGGTACCAAGGAAGAACACCTTTCTAGATCGCTTCTTTCGCCGCATAATCTGCATAAGATCTTCAGTATCCAAAACATCTACGAATTGCTGCTTCTTATGATGCCACCACCGGATTTTTGCTATTGCTTAGGGCCAATACTGATTTCCTTACCGATCATCTCTCTCATTTCATCAAGAGTTATGTTTTTGGAATCGACAGTGATCTCCATAGTACATGACGAAACTGGCTTATTAACTCCCTCATCAAGGTTTGCCATGTATGAATCCACCTCTATGCGTATACTGAACTTATCTAGATCAACATCTATTGGTCCATATTCTCTAGGAGCAGAACCTCTGGCAGCAAGATCTCCAGCATCTGCATACATATCATCAATCATTGCTTCAACTTTCACCTTACAATCAGCTGCACAACACTCCCAAACCATCTGAAGCTCATGGGAGTGCTCAATTTGCTGATAGGTATCATTCATGTTGCGCCACACCAATTTTATCCTCTGTCTAGAACACCAGGGAATTCTAGTGGCAAGCATATCTACCAGCTGCGAAACAGACACAACCTCTTTGCAATTCACAAGCAGATGCACATCTTGCCCGAACACAACCCTCTCGCAACCAAAATCAAGCTTTGCAGTGTACTACCGAACATGAACTGGTATAGGTCACTTGTATCAAATCTATGCCTAATTTGATTAAAAAGGGGAACATTTTAGTTCATTCGATTCTATTATGCCGTAACTAATCTACTTGCAAGATAAGGCACAAATAAGAAAAAATCACCTCTCGCTCTTCTCTCGGGTTTTTTTCTTCGAGATCTGAGTGCTGCATCCGCCCACCGGAGCCAAACAATCCGCCGCCGGCCTTGCTTTTCTCTTCAACCCGTTGCTCGTAGGTACCTTGGGAGCAGAATCCTTGCTGGCCTCCTCGCTAACCGGGGTTGAAGACCTCGCCGCTGCTACACTTTGAGCCCCAGACTTGGGCCCCGACGGACCCTTTTCAGTCAGCGACATAGCTACAACCTTCCCCTTGCAAGACATGCTGGGCCACCACCGTCGGATTCAGTGTCGGGGGAGGGAGAAAAAAGGTCCCCCGCCACCGGCAGATTTAGGGTCGAGAAAGGGAAGAAAAGGGACCGCCGCCGCCACAGCAAGATTCAGTGTCGAGAGTTAGGAAAGTACAGTAATGGATTTGCCCCTACGACACGTGTAGGGTGGCTAAGAAGAGTGACCGGCGAAGGAGGGGCACAGTAGGAACTAGTGTAACGAAATATCTTGACTTAACGGGCGCGATTTGAAAATATTGGGTTTGGCCATCATTCACTTGAAAGACCCCTCTCAGCAATTGGCGCCCCAACTTTTCGAATCGCGGTGATAAAAATCAACTTGGGTACCGTGTTGCCTGGCTACCCCAACTTTCGGGCCGCAAAATGATATTCTCCATTCCCAGTCCGCCTAATGGTACGAACCGATGAAAACCCAAAACCTCTAAGGAGGAGTTTAACATCCTCAATTAAAGGCCCATGATAAGACCTGTCCTTCTCCACCCTTGTCAATTTTGAAGCAACCACTGAAGAATTCGTCTCCACCACTACGATTCCAGGTTAGTCTCCTTAGCCAGCTTCAAGTCTCTTCTACACTGAGCTCCACACCTTCTGCACCTGCTACGTGGGTAAAAAAATGGCAAGCTCCGGCGACAAAGTCTCCATGGTGGTCTCTGATGACCACACCTCCCTCTCCGTTGCAACTGCTTGAGCGAAAAGCTCCGCCAGAATTAATTTTGTGCCAGCCCGTGTCAGGTTTGAGCCAGTGCTCATGCACCCTGCTGGTCTCTTGAGGTTCCCTGGCATGTACAGCGCGCCACTCCACAACAATAGTGATGGACCGCATAGCTACTTCTCTTGGGTCAACCAGAACACGTGAATCGCGAGCATCATTTCTGGCTTGCCAAAATTGGTACAGCAAGATGAGCATCAGAGAGCATTGTGCATCAGTACACTTCCCGAGCTAGTCCAAAAGCCACCCTCTGAATTCAGCATGACAGGCTACACGTCGATTTGATTTGATTTCTTACCATAGTATTACTTCGTACAATTTCTTCCCTGTATTTCTATTTTCATGCCCATGGTTCTTAGTTGTTCTCAGTTTTCATCGGTCGCTAAATTTTTCATCACATTTCCCCTCCCTCTAGTATAAAACCCTCGCAAACGCTCGCATGGAGGGATGTCGTCTGGTCGAAGGCCTTGACCGTTACACGCTCACGGATGGGGCCGTGTTGGGACGGGTCCTACATTGACCGTTACATGGTGAAGGTTGGGGCCGCATAGAGACACGTCGGACCGACCATCTCTCGCTCACACGAAGCATTCCCCTCCCCCGAGCCTGGAACAACTCCTACACCGCCCCCTACACTGCCCCGCCGTCGTGCCCTCCTACCTTATGTCGTCCTCCATCCCCGAGCTGCCCCCACCCCCGGGCCGTGGAGCCCACTCCGTCTCCGCCTTCGCTAGATCTACCCCTGTCAATGTCGGGCCAAGGCATTAGGGGGTACCCTGGCCCACTTATGACCGGGACGCCGTCTCGAGCGGTAATCCCCCTGCGAGGGGCACGTCGGGCCTCGCCAGCGCTCCACGAGGGAGCGTCCGCTAGGAGGGACACTAGAAGGTGCTTCACTCATATAGAGCCTCCACCCTTCGGGAGGGCTCAGGAACCCTCCTGACCAGACAAGGGTCCTTTTTGCCTACCCCAGAAGAAGGCAACAAGCCCAACGGGCAGTCTTCATACCACGCAGGCCACATAGACTGCCTCGGTAAGGAGAAGATGTTGTATGACCACTTTGGTGTTAAATAAGGGATGACGGCATCTAGGACAACCCCTCTCCCCTTTTTACCGCTTTGGTGCAAGGAAGCAAAGTCGGTACCGTGCCTCAAGAAGGACGTCAACAGCGACCGTCCCCCTTATGATGGATCAGCAACCCATGGGGATCCTAGACCTGGTCCATGTAAAGTAGTATTGTAGACCGGGACTCCCTAGGCGGCAATGTGGCAACCCTTCCCGCCCAAATGAATTGGCGAAAGAGGTGTGATGCCCCTATAAAAGGCAGGCTGCCCCAACCTTAGGAGGGATTGATCCTGAGGGTCAGAAACCCTAGACATTCACTTGTCGCCATACCCTCGCGAAGCAACACGAACAATACAACCAAGCAGGAGTAGGGGCTTTACCTCCTCACGAGGATCCCGAACCTGGGTAAAAACACGTGTCACTTAGTGCGAGCTCCGTCGCCCCCATTGCCATGTTGAAGATCTGAGCGCACCTTTAGTCCCCTCTTGAATCAGGGGCTCGTCGGTGCCCTTGTTCTTTCACGGGACATTCATTCTCCGACATTTGGCGTGACAGGTATGGGACATAGGCACGTTTTCAAGATCCTCACTATCGACATCGCCATGGCGACCCACACGAAGGCGCGCCATGAGCCAAGAGAAGACACCCAATGTGCATCTGCCTCGGGGGTTGTGCTGCTCGAAGCTCAAAGGCTGCTCCGCTCCACACCGTAGGCAGCCGAGAGGGGCCGTGGCACACTCGCCTTGTAGAGCTCCTCGGCATTTTAGACTCCGTATCCGCACCTACAGCCAAAGGCGCCGACCCGGAAGAGCCTTGGTAGGCACCAAACGAGCATGCAGCCGGTCGCCTAAGGGCTCTACGAGCCGTCGCCTACATACTTGGCGGGTCTCAGACGCCCGCCTCTGGGCGGCACTTCAAGCAGCTCTCTCGCGAGCTCACGACAACAAGGCCCAACGCCACCGCCCCACGGCTCAGTTGGTCGCGACAACCGGTCTCCTTCAATGCAGAAGGCCACCCCGTTTCTAGCCGAGCGGTGGGCATCATACAGATGGTGTGCGCTCCGACCATCAATGGCATCGCCGTCCCCAAAACTCTCATTGATGGTGGCGCCGAACTTACCATGCTCTAAGAGGAGGCGTTCGAGAAGATGCAGATACCATGCTCTCGACTGTGCCCGTGCTACCCTTCTCTAGGGTGACGAAAGGGGCCACCGTCCCTATTGGGCAGGTGCGGCTCCCCATCACATTCGAGACACGCGACAACTACCGCACGGAGCTTGTCGACTTCGATGTCGCCTGCATCGGCTTTCCTTACAACGCCATCCTGGGATAACCAACGCTAGCTAAGTTCATGGAAGTTACCCACCATGCCTACAACCTCGTTAAGATGTCGGCGGCAGCAGAGGCACCATCTCAGTCCGTTGTGACGAGGTGGGAGCCATGCGCTCCCTAGAGCAAGCCTAGTGCTAGGACTACAGGCCTAGAAGAGGAAGACGCTCCCGGTAGCGCTGAATCCCCCGTGAGGAAAAAATGGGAACCTCCTGCGGAGGGTGCGGCGGCCAAGGAGGCCTCCCCGACTCACATCGCCAAGGAGAAGGTCACAATCTCCACGGGCATGGCCGGAAATAGGAAGTCGTTGTTCTCACAAGAACGCACCACGACGAACAAGGTCCCTTTGGGTCCCGCCAACCCGGGGGCTACCGTCACCATTGGGGCCCACCTCTTGGCCAAGAAGGAGGGCTTGCGTGTGGATTTCTTGCAGGCAAACGCTGACATGTTCGCCTGGTCACCGTCAGACATGACAGGGGTACCCAGGGAGGTAATTGAGCACCATATGGATGTGTGTCCCATTGCTCGCACCGTGAAGTAGAAGGCACGTCACGAGTCCCTCGAGAAGCAGCAGTTCATCGCCGAGGAGATGGAAAAGCTCATCAAGGCCAACCTCGTCCGTGAAGTCATTCACGTTGACTAGACGGCTAACCCGGTGGTGGTCCCAAAGGTCACAGGCGGGGGCCGACTTTGCATCGACTTCACCGACCTCAACAAGGCTTGCCCTAAAGATCTGTACCTACTGCCCCGAATCAACCAGATAGTGGACCCCACCGCGAGCTGCGACCTCTTGTTCTTCTTGGATGCCTTCTCGGGCTACCATCAGGTCAAGATGGCCAAGGAAGACGAGGATAAGACGGCTTTCATCACCCCTTGTGGAGTATTCTGCTACACCTGCATGTCGCTCGGTCTCAAGAACGCCAACACAACCTTCCAGAGGCTGATGCGTATCACCCTAGGAGCACAAATGGGCAAAAATGCGGAGGCCTACGTCGACGACATCATGGTCAAGACCCGCGAGAAGGACACACTAGTGGCAGACCTCGAGCAGACCTTCACCAACCTGCGCAAGTTCAACATCAATCTCAACTCGACTAAATGCGTGTTCGGGGTCCCGTCAGGCAAGCTTCTAGGTTTCCTAGTCTCGCATCACGGCATCGAGGCAAACTCTGACAATATCAGAGCTATTGAGGAGATGCGCCCCCAAGCGGCTCAAGGATATGCAATGTCTAGCGGGGTGCATGGTGGTGCTGGGAAGGTTCATTTCCAAACTAGTCGAGAAGGCCTTGCCTTTCTTCAAGATGATGAAGCGATCATGCACCTTCTAGTGGACTCCCAAGGCAGTTGAAGCTTTCGAGGGCCTCAAAAGGTACCCATAAGTGCTCCCATCATGGTGGCCCCGTAAACGCGCGAGCCCTTACTGTTGTACCTGGCTGCCACGCCGCAAACGACCAGTGTCATCCTTGTCACCGAGTGTTGGGGATATACTTTCCGGGTATCCTCACTGTACCTCACTGACTAGGGTGGCCCACTTTGGGTTAGAGCTTTGCTTCACGGGCGTCCCAGTCAGGGAGAGGAGACGAAGTCTAGTCCGGCTACGGGAAGGCCTAGAAGACTTACCGACATAGGCCCATAGTGTTACTTGTAGTTCAAGATGTACTCTGTAACGGACTCTTAGTCGCAACCGGATAGATCTCTCCTGTAAATCCTAGGCCGGATATCTATATAAGCCGTCCTAGGGAGAGCCTTTAGGGAACCCTCACAATAGTCTAAAATCTCAACTCACACAGGTGAAACCCTTGTAACCCATATCCGGCTCTGTCGTATTACTGGATAGCTAGCAGTAATAGGATCCGTCCAAAGCCGGCAGATTCGAACCTGGGTAAACTTGTGTGCTCACCGTCCCGGAATACCATACGTCTCACACCCCTCTCTTCCACACGCCTCGGGGACCCCCTCATGGCGTACTTGTCATCAATCTGATGACACTTGGCGCCCACCATGGGGCAAGTGAGCTTTAGATCTACGTTTCGAGCGGGATCTGCAAGAATCGGAATCGGCGCGACTAACAGCGTCAGTCGCATCCTCTACGCTAGTGACGTCCCTCTCATCATTCTCGACGAGACCTGGATTCCGGCTAGGAAAGCCGTGACCACCTACACCATCATGTCTTTTGGTGAGATCGATGTTTATATCGGTTTCCTAAACCTGTCCCACCCACCCAGCGGTGATGATAGAGGTAGAAGACAATTCTGGGTCCCCTTTGTCCGCGGAGGCGGCAAGGTTCTGGATCTCAGAAATCCCTAATCCCACCTAGCCTACAACCATTGCGGAGATAGTGGAGAAAGCTAAACCTGAAGCAGATCTTGTAGCGCAAGTCGATTTGGAGTGGATCTCCCTAGAGAGGTCGAATCCCAGATCGATCCACCTGCGGAGGTCGAAATCCAGGTAGAGCAGGAAAACAACTATGATTCCGGCTCTGATAATACCGGAACTGATAAAGCTTTCCCGAGGTATACATTAAGGCGCATGATGATGCAAAACACCAGCGTAGATGAAATTCTCGAGACCATCAGGTGTTTCAAGGAAGCCGACCGCGAGAGCCGCAACTATCTCAGGAGGCATGCATCGCACTTTGTCGGATATGTTGGATCCGGATCCGGTTCTACCGATACTGGAGACAACGAAGACTCGGTGCTGGAGGCAATCGGAACAAGCGTCGACTTGCCGGCATCTTCGGATGATTCCATGACATTGGCAGATTTCCAAAAGTTCTCCGCAGAATAAGAAGAGGAGCTTAACTCTACAGCTGCAGAAGAAGGAGAAGCCATGGACGAAGGATCCGGAGAAAACTCTCCTAAAGCGCAGGACAACATGGATCTCGGAGATAATCCTGAGGACCAAATGACTGAAAGTACAGATCGGAGTTTGACTCTGGGAAACAGGCCCAAAGCCATCTTTGCTACCGGCGCTGCCAAGAAGGCAAAGAAGAAGAGCAAGAAGAACAAGACCCCGACAAAAGATCTTCCGACAGAGGAAGTGATTGCCGAGGAATATGAGGAAGACTCGGATGGAGCACTTATCCTAGACGAGCGGAAAGAAGAGTCGGTGGATGGACACGTGGTCACCGCAGGTGCGCGTAAACTCATCGATGCTGCATTAACTACACCTATCCCTACAGCTGTAGAACTTACTGCTGAAGAATTGGATGAAAGGGCCCAAGCCCTAGAAGCACGTCACCAAGTACTCCTGGATGAAGCCAAAAACATCGAGGAAGAAAAGAAACGCATGGCAACTACAGAGAAGTACATCTCTCGGTAGCATCAAAAGACCCGGAAATGTCACACTCGTGATGATCAATTTCCGGAAGTTCACAAAGTCCTCTTTGAAGGAGACCCGGGGATGCCTCGACTCGACAGCAAGGGAGATCTGGTGTACCCAACACCGATGCAAAACACTGTTGCAGCTCGAGATATCCTGTCAAATAATCTAGACCCAGAACAGGTTCAATTGGGCATTAAGCTACTCACTAAGGGTCTGGAGCATCAGAGGGCCGTGAAATCTGGAAGCAGAAAACTGGGCTCCCAATCCGACCAATGTCGCACGGATCCGGCCTAGAATGACGTAAGACCCAACATGCTCCGGAACAGCATCACCATTCTTACCGTCGGGAAGAAAACTACCCAACAACCGGATCTTCAGGGCAGCATCACAGAACTGCACGTGACTGGCGCAACGTCGCTCCAGCTGCCGAGAAGAAGCAATTGCTGCACTGTACTCGAGGAATCCTCCCTAGCGAGAGTCGAACGATCGCAGGGAAGAAGACAAAGAGAAACGTCGGGAGGAGGACCGTCAGAAAATGCCACATCCTAGACCTACAAGACGTCCGGTTGAGCCCCACCATGGTGGGAGTGACAGACGAAGAAACGACGGACACCGTGTCGAGACAAGCCGGCAGGGGGCTCGTTGCAATGAAGACCCTCTCCGAAACCAGAATAATGACGCTCTGGACGGAGGCCGGCGATCAGCCAGAAAAAATCCAGCTGCCCCACCTTCTCCACCAAGTAGCCATCACAACGGCTCTGAAGGAGGCTAAGGAGGGCGTCGTGGCAGAGGAGGTGGTGGTAGAAGCCGAAGTCCGGCTCCAAGGCACCACAACCATAACCGTCACTCAGGACGGCGATCTTTGTCTCCAAGTGACGCGAGACACCGGATTAACTCCAACATAGAGGCGCGGCGCTACGAAAATGATGATATATACGTGGGCCCAAAATGCTTCGGACCACGAATTCGAGAAACACATTTCCTGGAAGGATTTGCTATCTCAAGACAGATTCAAGCCTACGATGGTGTGGCTCGGTCAGATACTTGGCTCCAGGATTTTTTCAGGCTTGCTGCATCGCCAAAGGCGGAAATAGCTTGGTCGCAACCCGATATCTCCCACTTTTATTGCGGAAAACGGCGCGATCATGGCTCAATGAACTTCCGAAGAACACCATCCACAATTGGTGTGATATGCAAAGTGTGTTTTTTCAGAATTTCGAAGACACGTATCAGAGGCCCTGTATGGTAGGAGACCTACAGTGTTACACCCAGAAAGCCGGAGAAACTTGTCGAGATTATCTCGGATGATGGATCGACACCAAGAACTCCTGTGAAGGAGTAAATGACCAAACTGCGATTGTAGCTTTCATTGCAGGACTCCCAATTGGTTTACTACGTCATCGCTTGAAATGTGACAAGGTTACTGATTTGGGAGAGATGATAGAAACATCGAGCAAGTATGCAGCTGTTGACGATGATATAGAGGGATTACTGAACGCCCTAGCTGTGCCACAGTCGGCAAAACAACCAAAGCAGCAAGCTCACAAGGGCAAGAACACCTTGGAAGAAAAACCCAACGCGGAAACGGCAGTTGTTACTGCTACTTTCGGGTCTGGAGGACGAGGAGGACGTGGTGGTGGTCGCGGACACGGTCGTGGGATATCAAGAGTCCAAGGTAGAGGAGACCAGCAACCTGGCAAAACCTACTCTTGGGCCGACATTGCCAATAACCCATGTGTGCATCATTTAGATGCCAATGGGGGCTCGTCTCACACAAACGCCGAGTGTCGTTTAATGCCGACATCAAGAAAGCCGATATCGCTGGCTACAAGGCTAAGCGGGAGAAGGGAAAGAATAATCCCAAAAAAGATAAAGAGACCAAGAAAGATTCTGACATGGAGGAAGCTGATCCTTCAAATCCCAAGCCAGAAGGGAAGAAAACCTTCCCCACAAAGAAAGACACCTACGTCACCTTCCTTAGATCTCAACTAGCTAAAGTCAAGAAAGCAGTTATGCATGAGCTCAAAGCAATAGTTCCGACTGTCAGTCAGTACCTGCACTGGTCGGAAGTTGCAATCACCTTTGACCGTGCTGATCATACGCCTAAGTTGCACATGCGAGGAAAATACGCCTTAGTCGTCAATTCGTTTATTGACAGCTATGGTTTCTCCAAGACTCTCATGGACGATGGTAGCATCATCAATATTCTATATGTCGGAACGCTACGCCGGATGCGAATCTCGGAGACTCAGCTGAATCACAGCTCTGTGATCTTTCATGGAGTTGTCCCAGGAAGACAAGAAAATTCCCTAGGAGAGATCACTTTGGATGTTACCTTTGGAACTCCAAAGAACTACCGGACAGAAGCACATTCCTTCGAAGTGGTCCCGTTCAAGAGCGCATACCACGCTATATTCGGACGTCCGGCTTATTGGGCTTTTATGGCTTATCCATGTTACATTTACAATATGATGAAAATTCCAGGTCCCAATGGCGTGATAACCATCAGGGGAGAACCGAAGAAAGCGTGAGAGTGCGAAGATGGAAATGCCGCCTTTGCTGAACCCGTGCTGCACACCTAGGAGTACCAGGAGATCAAGAAGACCATAGATCCGTCCGAGATGCCCGCAACGAAGGAGGTGACAAAGCCGAATCCGAAGTTCAAGGCATTGGAAGAGACGAAGATGTTGTTGAAGGATGATGACCCCTCCAAGGTGACCTAGATAGGCGTAGGCCTAGATAGCGCATAGGAAAGCGCGCTCGTCAAGTTCCTCCAAGCAAATCAAGATATCTTCGCATGGCAGCCATCTGGCATGACCGGAGTACCTAGGGAACTTGCCGAGCACTCTCTAAATGTACACCTGAATGCTAAACCCGTCAAACAGTTCCTACGACGTTTTGGCGACGTAAAGCGTAAGGCAATAGCTAAGGGACTAGCCCGGCTTGAGTTAGCCAGATTCATAGAAAAAGATCATCCATACTGATTGGTCGGCCAACCCTGTAATGGTCCCTAAAAAGGACACCACTAATTTAAGGATGTGTGTTGATTATACTGCCTTGAACAAGGCTTGTCCCAATGATCCGTTCGCTCTGCCTAGAACTGATAAGTTATCTATTCTACGGCATGCTCGGAACTCCTCTGTTTTCTCGATGCATATTCTGGTTATCACCAAATTTGGATGAAGGAATCGGATAAAATGAAAACTTCATTCATAACCCCCTTCGGAACCTTCTGTTTCGTTATGATGCCCTTTGGGCTCAAGAACACAGGGGCTACGTACCAGCGCACTATGCAGTGTTGCCTCCACAACCAAATCGTACGCAACGTACATGCATATGTGGACGACATTGTGGTGATATCCAAAAAGAAGGAAACACTAATTTCTGACTTGGAGGAAACGTTCGCCAATCTACCAAAATACAATATAATGCTTAATCCGAAGAAATGTTTCTTTGGAATCCCAGCCGGAAAATTGTTAGGTTTCATCGTGTCTCAAAGAGGTATAAAGGTGAACCGAGACAAGATCAAGGCTATACTCAATATTTCCAGGACGACTCGCCTGAAGGACGTTCAAAGACTAACTGGTTGCATTGCTGCAGTTAGTCAGTTTGTAAGCCGGCTCGGAGAAAGAGCTGCACCACTTTACAAGCTCCTGAAAAAGACCAAAATATTCGTTTGGACTGATGAAGCTAAAGCTGCACTACAAGACTTGAAAGAAGTACTCTCGTCTGCTCCTATCCTTGCAGCATCGAAGCCAAGGGAACCGATGTTGCTCTATCTCGCTGCGACAAACAGGGTCGTTAGTGTCATCATGGTAGTGGAGAGAACAGAGGAAAATCAGGAACACCTGATGCAACGTCCGACTTACTACCTCAGCGAGGTCCTAACTGAATCAAAGCAGCGGTATCCACACTATCAAAAGCTGGCTTATGGTGTGTTTTTCGCATCCCGTAAGTTATGGCATTATTTTTAGGAACATCCAATTACCATGGTAAGCATAGCTCCCATGAGAGATATAATCAATAACAACGAGGCTACAGGACGCGTCGCAAAATGGGGCATAGAGCTTTCAACTTTCGACATTGAGTATAAACCTCGAACAACAATCAAATACCAAATCCTTGCTGACTTTGTTGCTGATTGGACAGAGACAAAGGAGAATATGACCCTCCCAGAGTCGGAATATTGGACCCTATATTTTGACGGGTCTAAGGCTTGAGGGGGCTCGGGGGCCGGCGTGGTGCTCAAATCACCCCAAAGAGATAAACTTCTATATGTGTTGCAGATCCACTTCATAGTGACAAATAACATTGCCGAGTATGAAGCACTGCTGCATGGAATCCGGCTTGCTAAGGATATCGGCATCCGACGTTTGATGTGTTACGGAGATTCTGATCTTGTTGCTCAACAAGTGTCGGATATTTGTAATGCAAATAAACACATGGTAGCATATAAAGCTGTCGTGGATGAATTATCTAGAACATTCGAGGGATTCGAGGTTCAACACATCCCTCGAGTAGAAAATGAGGAAGCAGATGCATTATCTCGAATAGGCTCTGCACGGTAACATGTCCCGGATGGCGTCCCTCTATAAAAGGAGTAGACGAGGAATATTCGACCAAATCCGACTCACCTTTAGTAGCAGTACTGGCTATAATTTCCAGATGGACTCAACCCTACCTTGATTACTTGGTACATGGCAAATTACCCGAAGATGAGGTTATGAGCCGGCAGATCGTCCGACGAGCAAAGCCTATACTATAATTAGTGGTGAGCTCTATAAGCGGAGTGCGTCTAGGGTCTTTCAGCGCTGTGTATCTCCGGAAGAAGGAGTGGAAATCTTTTGAGAAATCCACGAAGGCGAGTGTGGTCACCATGCAGCAGCCAAATCTTTAGTGGCAAAAGCTTTTCGACACGGGTTTTACTGGCTTACAGCCAAGGAAGATGCTGAACGACTAGTCAAGATGTGCAAAGGTTGCCAAAAATATGCCAAACATGCTCATGTTCCGGCTGAGCAGCCGCGAACAATACCTATAACATGTCCTTTTGCGGTCTGGGGGCTGACATGGTAGGACCGTTTAAACGGGCTCCAAGTGGATTTACTCACCTCTTAGTGATGGTGGATAAATTCACCAACTGGTTTGAGTCTAAACCTATCACTAGTTGTGATGGGGCAACAGCCAGAAGATTTGTCGAGGATGTTATAATCCGATATGGTTATCCGCATAGCATTATCACGGACAACGGGAGTAACTTCTCAATGGGAGAGCTTGCCGAAATCTGCAATGAACAAAATATCCGGCTCAACATCGCATCAGTCGCACATCCACAGGCTAATGGACAAGTCAAAAGGGAAAATGGTTTAATCCTACAAGGCCTAAAGCCAAGACTCGAAGCACAACTGAGACATGCTGCGGGGGCTTGGGCAGAGGAATTACCCCCTGTAATATGGAGCTTGCGAACAACTCCAAACAGGTCAACCGGATACACACCTTTCTTCTTGGTCTATGGTGCTAAAGCAGTTCTTCCTAGTGATTTCATTCACAATTCTCCTAGAGTTACCACGTATATCAAAGAGGATGCCGAGATTTCTCGACAAAATAATCTCGACTTAGTCGAAGAAGTTCGCGTCATTGCTGAAATGAGATCAACAGCCTATCAGCAGAAGTTACGCAAGTATCATAGCTAGAGAGTCAGAAACCGGTCTTTCAATAAGGGCGATTTGGTTCTCCGGCTTGTGCAGCAAAGAAATCACAAACTTTCCCTAGTATGGGAAGGGCCTTTTTTGGTTAGTCGAGTATTGCACAATGGTTCATACTACCTAAATGATAAGCGGCCAGTCAAAGAAAGACCTGCTACTCAGAAGAGAAAGAGCGCTAGAGGCAGTACAAACCCGGAAGAATTAGACATACCATGGAATATTGCTCAGCTACGTCCCTTTTATTCTTAGTTTATCTTTCTTTGCAATCATGTATGTGTACATGTTCAAAAAGAAATAAAGTACTGGTTGCCTCAAATTTTTTCTGAGAAGTTGTTTACCTTCTTATTTCTAAATGATCATGTCACAGTTGAAAATCCCAGAATACTTGAAAGTACTTTATGCTCATGTTTGTTCTGGTTTAGATTTCCGATTCTAAAATTGCTACCTTCAGGTATAAATTTAAAATTTATAGTCTGTGCTTTGGTTATTTGTCTGATTGCCGGATGCGGGCATTTTCCGAGTAGTGAATTGTTGGTACTGGAAGCCGGCTTTGTTTCTGAGTTTAAACTGGTTTAGCAATTGAGCTCCATTGCTCGGCAAAGTTTCCGTGCTAAAGGTTGGCCGGCTCACGAAAGGGACGAGGCGAAAAGCCAGATAAATGATAAGTGCAGACAAAAAACACAAGTGCTTATGCAAACATTTCAGGCACATAACATTAAAGCCAAAAGTGCTGAATGGATAAAATAAAACTTGGCACTAGCAAAAGTATCATACTACTTATTTACAGACCCAAATTGTTTTTAGAATAACACATTGTTCTTTGTGATACTCTATGATGCAGGGGGAGAGGTAGGAGCTACCGGCTTGCTGGATACATCAGCCTCGCCTTGATAACGTTCCGAGATGTTCATATCTGATGCGGTTTGTTCATCGTCAGAAACTTCTGCTGTTTCTTGGCAGGAAGAGGTGGCATGTCCACGCAGGTGAAGAAAGGAGTGTCGTAGCTGGTTAAGTCAGCTATGTGACACCCATATCCGGCGCAGGAGTCCATGATAGCCTTGATGTCTTGCTCATGTTCATCTTCATCCACTTTGCAGTACCCTCTGGTTACTTGCCAGATTTCCATGTTTCCATGGTGGTTCATAACCATGGTGAGAGCGTCTTGCGCTGCGGTTCGCGTGTAGGACATGTTCTAGTCCTGGACAAGCTGTGGCATCTCCTTGGCCTTGTCTCGCACTTCAAAGACGGACGTGCTATGCATGTCCGGAACCTTGAGAACTTCGACAATATCCTCGATGGATTGGCAGAAGTCATGAAGCAGATCACCGACTTGTGTAAGCCGGCTGGTGCGAGAATCGGTAGAGGCCGAGTCTATTAAGTTCAGAGGACCTATGGATGCAATGCAAAATGGTTAATAAAAGAAATCCGACCTAGAAAGAGTCTAAAGATGCAGAAAAGTCAGAAAGATGTAAACATACTGAAGATGACATCGTTGACTTTGGTCTTCTCCTCTCAAAGACTCTGTAGTTTAGCCCGGAGTGCTTCGGTGATATCCTTCTCTCTGAACAATTCATTGCTAATATCCAAGATTTTCTTATCCTGGAGCACAATCTTATGATCACGCTCCTCGGTGGCCATGGAGGAGGATTCGAGAATTTGAGCAATGCTCTTCTCATGATCCGCCTTAGGCTTATCCAGCTCTTGGCGGAGATCCTTGTTTTCCACCACCAGGGTTTTAAGATTCTCGGCCTCCTCAATCATAGCACAGGACCGCTTCACTAGTGCTGTAGTCAAAAGAACAACAGCTGAACAAAAAATTGACTATGAAATAAAAAGCAAGGTTTGAGTATTGAAATGATTACCTTCAGCCTCATCAGTGGATACTTTCAATTGAGCATTTTCAAGCCGGAGTGATCTCTCTCCGCTTGTTGCAGATATTCTTCAACAATTCCTGGTTATATGAATTAACTTTCTGTAAGTCAGAATACCCAGAGTCAGAAGTCTACTAATGACTCGGGCTAATATTGTAACTAATATCAGCACGAGCCTTGGGGGCTACACTAGTTCATTCTTTGGTATCCTAATAAAGCATAAATCCGGATTTATCTATCCAACTTCATGCTTGGGGGCTAGAGGATATGATATAAAATAACATAAGGAAAAATATAAGTTAGAACCCCGACTTAAATGATGTTCGTGAGTGAGTTTGCTCAGGCTCATGTTCACTTCTGCAGAAACCTTCTCGGCGAGGGTGAGTGGAATAATCGGTGGTGGCGGAAGCACACCGGCTCTTAATCCCTCGTCATGAAGACGAATTTGCTCGTGGAGTTCGGAGTACTTGATATCCTCCACATCTTGTGCCTCCGCCTCAACAGTAATATTTCGGCTCTCCAAGCATTGTCGGGTGAGACGCTGGATTTCCTCTGCTGATTTCCGGGTAATGCCAAGCTTGGCATGACCCGGATGTTGAGAAGGTTCTCAGTAAAGATTTCTGCCGAGGGATCATTACCCGAAGAGGGTTCACCCTTATCAAAACTTGGGTCACCCATGGTGATGTCAGTTTGCGACTCAAGGATCACTGGCTCTACTGATTGAGCCAGATCTTCTACCGCAGTCGGAGATGGAGTAATCTCTAGCGCCGTGGAAGACTGAGGTGCAGAGGCGGCAAAAGGTTGAGGGGCAGGATTCGGAGGAGCTACAGCAGGAGAAGCCAAGTTCAGCTTCGACTGGCGTAGGGGCTTTGATGTAACTCCGTTCCCCTTGCCCTTGATGAGCTGTTTAGTTCCGAGAAGGTAATAGGACAAAAAACATTACATCTCGGAAAGAATTACAAACAAAATACAGAGACCATGTGAGGAAAGAATTACCTCTTCACAACAGGAACCTCCTTCGTGCCGATGGCTACTGTCAGAGCTTTATGCTTCCGAGGAAGAATGTTCGGTAGTGGAACCAATTCTCCTTCCTCCTGAGAAAACTCAGGAGGATATCCCTCGATAGGAGCAAGCTCCGACTCGGGGAGGTCGGCAAGCTGAAAAGAAGAAAGTATCTCAGTATTGCAAAATAGTATAAAGATGAGCACATAAAACGAGTTGCAGCTGAAGCTTACCAGCACCACGGGGTTTTCTGCCGTGTGCATGTCCAAATACAGCTCCGGAATTTTCCTCTCGATCCGCTCCCTTATCAGGCATTTAATTTGACATACATAGTCCTTTTCCAAGTAGTCTTTGGGACTGATTCAGAGCGTATCTTCCTTAGTGACGTGATGTAGTGCATCAGTCGATCTCCATGATGTTGGAGAGGCTGGATCCGGCGTGCCACCCAGCATTGCACGAACTCGGACCCTCTAAGGCCCTTGTGTTTCATCAAATACTCGATCCGCCTCTTGGCGAGAAGCAAATCGTCACTAAGAGCCGAAGCGACCTCTTCCCAGGAATCTCGAGGCGTGGTGGCTCCGTCGACGAAACCCAACAAAGCAATAGCTTTGCCGGGAGTAGGAATATCCCTGTGATAGAAGAAGGTGGACGGCCATTGCTTGACTGTAACACCCTCGAATCGGCCCTATGCAAGTTTTAGCCCTTTCTGCCAAACCCGCATAGAAACGATTCAAGGACGCCCACCAGGCACTTTTGTGCGGGTGGAAAACGAAGTAATACCATTACACAACAGTCCTCGATGGGACCCACAGAACAGATATATATATACAACATGACTCCAAGAGTCAAGAATACAGATATACAATACAAAGATCCAAATCACCTTGAAAACGATACAGCGTCCGAGTACAGACAAGATGCGAATCGGGCTAAGAGCCCTGAAGAATAACCAATGGCGTCCATAACCCTGCCCATGCCAAGCCGAAAGGGTAATCCTGCTAACAACGACGATCTCAAACCTGCTAAAACAAAAGGGGTGCCGATAAAGGGCAAAGGAAAAAGAGGAGCATCGGTACTGAGGCCAGTACATGGCGAGGCTAGAATTCGGCGGCTCTCGCCTACATAGGTATGGTGGACTGAAGTGGCAGCGCATCGGCACTAAACAACCTATAGAGACTCGGTATCACTGGCGGCTATTAGAGAGGGGTAAGAAAGACCTATTCGGATCCTACCTGATACTAACACCAACATACCCATCCTGGTAATTCCCCCCTCGAGACCAAACGAGGAAGTCGGACCACGGAACTCACACAGTTGGCAGTTTTACTCCTTCCATTATAGTTGTAACACGTACTAGTCAGATATCGATAGCATGAGTCATCCTAATAGTATATGTAGTGGGAAGTTTTAATCACCATTCTGTTATAGTTGGAACATTTACTAGTCAGATATAATTGTCCTGAGGAATCCCAAAACCTAGCAATTGTTGGCACTTTTATCACATTCCATTGGAGTTGCAATACGTACTAGGCATGTATAGTATGACACAGATCACCACAGATCCACCAGTTGTTGGCATTTTTATTATCCATTCCATTGTAGTGAAGCTGAATTACTAGTCACATATTAGGTCAAATTTATAACGCTACTTTAGTTATGCTTGTCTATGATCGAGGTACTGTGCTCCAAGTCGTCCATAACCGCAGACACGGCTTTCAAAAAGTTTTACCCTGTAGGGGTGCACAAATAGCAACACAGACTCGATCAACCTCGGAAAAACCAACTCAAAACCCAACGAGGCCTTCACGACAAAGCAATCACAGGATTCATAAAATATTTCAGGGGGCCACCCCATTAAGCTACCCGCAACGAAGTTGTCCAGCTCGGAGACGGACCCAAGGTTTGCACCAATGGCTGTAAATGACTGGGAACCCGAAAGTGTGACTGGGCTTGTCGATACCGCGAAAACATTCCGCAATCCTAAACAGTACAGGTGCTCCATGCACAATCGTAAATAAAGCAGTAAAACATGGCATAAGTACAGGATAGTAATAAAGCCCCAAACTAGTTTGTGGCCCCAAGAAATAGAAATGAATCAAGATCTAGCTCAGGGGGGTCCACGGCCTCCCGGATGTGGATAGTGCGAAAAATCAAGGAACAGGTATCAAGTACTCGGGGTCCTACGGGACACAAGTGAGCGTGGAAGAACCAAATAACATCTATTGCCTACCGATGCCTCTACATTAGTTATATCTAGCATTTTAATAGTTGTATTTAAAGTCATGATCATCTCCACCATTAAGCATCTCCACCATTAAACATCTGCCAGCATTCCAACAACTGTGGTACTCGACATCACGAAATCGCACCTGAGCAAGCAACTACGACTCGCAAGGCCAGCTATCTACCAAACAATAGGTATTAGGAGGTGTCCATGGCAATATAGAGGCTGCACGGGATAAAACTGGTGCACGGAAACTAAAGCATCGCGACACGGATAGCAATAGATCAATAGGAGGAAATAAAGACTATAAATGCAAAATAGGTAGAAGGGGAAGAGATGCTCGCCTAGGAAACACTGCCAGCGGATCATATCCGGAGAACTTGTAGATACTCGCATCAACTCATCGGCCTAATCCGCGAAGAAGCAAACACTAGAACAAATACCGGATGCACTATTTAATACTACGGCAAAAGATCCGGCATGATTATGATATGATATGATGCGGTGCAATTAGACAGTATTAAGCGGAACCGGGGCCCCGACGATTAATTAGGAGGTTCATGTTGTTTAGCTACCCCACAATTTAAATGTTGTATTAACAAGGCAAAACATGTCATCGGTTTGCTACGCAAATTAAATGGGGCCATATGAGACAAATATAGCCCGCATATGGTCTCCATATTTAAGTACGAGATGAATCGACACAGCACCCCCAAACAAATGAATATGTATGCGAGCATGAGCCATTTAATATGCAACAAGATATATGTTATATATTATAAAAATAGAGGTCTCAGATAAAGGGGTCACACATCTGGGTTCGGAAGATCTTGGGTCCCGGGGGTCCGGGGTCCGGTCTCAGGGTCCGGATCTGGGGTTCGACGGGGATCGGTCTCGGCGGGATCGTCCTTGGACAATGAAAGTAGATCTTGTCGCATCCGCGGTCTCCGGGTCCGTGTCGCCGGTGTTCCGGGGAGGAGGTCTTGGGACGCCGAGGGGTCTGGCATCGGATCGGTCTTGACAACGAGAAGAGCTTGGCATTCCGAGAATCAGGCCTTGGTTTGGCGTCGGGGGGCGCATCAGACTCGCCCTGGTCGGTGTCGATCTTGTCGTCACAGAGATCTTGTCCGGTCCGCGTATCGGGTCTGTCTTGGCGTGGCCTTCGGATCACCGAGATCGGCTTCACCTCCGGGAACGGGTCTTGGCGGTGATGAAGAAGATCATGTCGTTCTGAGGGGTTTGGGTTCCGTGAAGATCTTGTCGATTCCCCGGCTTCAATTGTCGAAGGTGCGTCGGTTGGCCTTCGGGGTCTCGGCTATCGGGTCCACGATGGAGATCTTAGGGTTCCGGCTTCGCTGGATGACCCGTGTCGGCAGAACATTACAACAACGGTCTTGGATCACGCAGAGGAAGCACTTAACATGTACATCACATCAGCAGAGATCTGCAGCTGCCTGTGCCGACATCTCTAACATGTTCCCCACCACCTCGATGGAACTTCACCAACCACGAGGAGCACCACGTGGCAAGCACTTGGATTGAGCCAAAGCAGGCAGGGAGCCGCCCGAACGACGAGCTTGATAGCAGCGACGGCTTGGCAGACGCGGCCGCCAGATTCAGAGCACGGGAGAGGGGCAACATGGCCGATGACACGCTCGAGGATGGGGGCCCGGGCGGCTGCAGGGACGACAGGAGGCGGCCGAGAGGAGCAGAGGAAGGCCAGGCGGCGCGCTGCAGAGGTGGCCGACGACGGCTCGGAAGAGAGGCGGGGGCGACATCAAGGGGAGGTCGAGGCGGGCTCCACGGCGGAGGACACGGCAGGCGGCAGCGAGGTCCCGCGAGGAGAGGCGCCCGCGGCTGGCTCGAGCTCGG
The DNA here is from genome assembly GCA_910589775.1 of Avena eriantha. Taxonomy (NCBI): domain Eukaryota; kingdom Viridiplantae; phylum Streptophyta; class Magnoliopsida; order Poales; family Poaceae; genus Avena; species Avena eriantha. Next base: position 68,357,030 of record OU342740.1, read on the forward strand.
GCTGGAGACGCCGCTCACAGATGGGGACATCGAGGAGGAGGTGGCCATGGGAGGCGCAGGCGGCAGGCGGCAGGCGGCAGGCGGGGACGAGCGGAGCCGAGATGGAGGCGGCGGCGTCGGACTGGAGCGGGCGGGCCGGGGAAGCGGGGCGGGGCTCAAGATGGCGCGGGGAGAGGGGAACTAGCGGCGGCAGGCGCGCGGTGGAGGAGGTGGACGGGGGTTGGGAGCAGAGAGGAAGGGCGCGGGGTTGGGGATCGCGCCCAGGAGGCGGTCGGTGCGGTGTGGGGCCGGGGAAGCACGAGGCTGTCAGGGTGGTGGTGGTTGGCGAGTGGATGGGGCAGGTGGCAACAGGTGAGTGTGTGGGGATTGGGCCAGCGGTGATGTGGTGCAATGTGATAAGGCGGGGTGAGGTGGAGGGGTTTGGGGATGGGTAGGATTAGGTGGGGCGTTTTAGATAGGGTTTGAGGGTGGCCGGCCGGGCTTTCGGGCCTCGCGGGCTGCCCCCTAAAAATAAAATAAATATTCTATTATTTAAAACGGGGCTTTTGAAATTCGTAGGTAGACGAAACAAAATATTCCGGAGACACGGGTTTTAATTTGAATAAAGACAGGAATATTAGAAAACAAAACTAGGCGTTTCGAAAATAGTTTTGTACCAACACATGCATGATGATGACGATGCTCAAATGCAATGTGGCATGATGACATGAGCATGCGGTCATGAAGATGCAATGCACAAAAACAACACGATTTTCTAGTAGTGGTTTTGCGGGGCGCCACATTGACCGACTCACTGGCCATAATCCAGGGATAGACGCGCTCTCTTCTAATGGAAAAACTAATAGTACCGGTAATATAAGGATTACCGGCAGTAATGGAATTTCTCAAGACATGAAAATAGTACTGGAAAAGAGTAAGGCTTGGCCTAATGCCGAGATACCCCTCGCACAAAGATGCGTACGTGCTCATCTCTAAGAGAGAGTTTGGGGGAAGATGATGGAGATGAACCCCATAGTGATCTATGACCTCGGAAAAGAAATCTGAGGGAGGAAAGCTCAGACCTCTGTCAAGGTGAGTGCCGAAGTGCACTCGCTCGCCATCGCGAGGGTTGGAGATGGTTTCGCCAAAGCCGCTCCGCTAGTCGCCGACGTGGAGGAGCCCTTCTTCTTCCATGCCACGAAGCTTGGCATCGTCGAGGCTGCACGGGATCCAAACCCCACGGTTGCTCTCTTTCTCCACCGCTGCTGCCGTCACCGCCGTGCCGGAAGATGATGCAGAAACCATTTTGCCAGTGTGACGGTGACCTTGGATGGGCGGCGCTGGAGATTTCTAGGGAGCAGAGGAGCTCTTGCTTCGTGGGAGATGTAAGGGAGAAGGAAATGGCGCAAGGAGCTGGTAAAGGAGATGGGGAAAAGGATCCTCACCACTTATATCCACCGGCTGCGTCAAGATTCGTGTAAACGCTACAGTAAACGTGCCACGCATCATGGAAAGAACTGGGAATCCCTCTCTGCGATGATTACGTCGCCTCAATCTCCACGCACACATTGAAACGACGCCTCGGTTCCGCAAAAGGCGGACCCAACAACGGTCGTGGTGACAGGAAATGTCAGTCAATGATGTGACTTGACCATGACTGGTGTCAGATGACATTAGAGACCAAGTTCCGGCTTAGTTTGAATTTCGAGCTGGAAATCCGAATAAACGTATTCATAAGTCTGACTCATTTTTGAGACCCGGATCGTATCTTTTCTTTTTTATGTTTCAGGAACACTTCAAGATTTTGCAAGCCGAAGATCAAGCTAGACGACGATGAATCTGACTTTGGATCTTGGAGGCCTCCGGGGGTTGCTGTTGGGGATATACTTTCCGGGTATCCTCATTGTACCTCACTGACCAGGGTAGCCCACTTCGGGTTAGAGCTTTGCTTCACGGGCAGCCTAGTCAGGGAGAAGAGACGGAGTCCAGTCCGGCTACGGGAAGGCCCAGAAGACTTACCGACATAGGCCCATAGTGTTACTTGTAGTTCAAGATGTACTCTATAACCGACTCTTAGTCGTAGCCGGATAGATCTCTCCTGTAAACCCTAGGCTGGATATCTATATAAGCCGTCCTAGGGAGAGCCTTTAGGGCACCCTCAGAATAGTCTACAATCTCAACTCACACAGGCGAAACCCTTGTAACCCATATCCGCCTCTGCTGTATTACTGGATTGCTACTAGGAATAGGATCCGTCCAAAGCCGGCGGATTCGAACCTGGGTAAACTTGTGTGCTCACCGTCCCGGAATACCCGTCTCACACCCCTCTCTTCCACATGCCTCGAGGACCCCCTCATGGCGTACTTGTCATCAATCCGACGACACCGAGCGTGAAGAGCCTGTTAGGGCAAGGAAAAAGGCGGCCATCCCCAAATCCATCGGGGGCTTGGGTCTGTAGCTCATGAGGCATCTGGAGTGGCTACATGAGCCCTTGGGCCTCGTGAGGAAGGAACCCTCCCCAAGGCCGCGGGCGGGCTACGGGAGGATTCTACGGTAGCATCGAAGACTATGGAGCTCGTACAACATCCCGTGCACTTCGTGAGCATGGTACTCCGCGATGCTCGTGACCGCTACCCGATGTAGCATAAGCTCCTCTACACACTTCTTGTATCCTCGAGGAAACTACGACCATACTTACAGGGCCATCCAATCAGGGTGGTAACCAACTTCCCCTGGAAACAATCCTAAACAACCCTAACGCCACGGGCGCTTGGCCTAGTGGGAAATCAAATTACATCCTTTCGAGCTGACATTCGACATGTCCCCCGCTGTAAAGGGAGGGCACTGGCAGAGTTTGCCACGAAATGGACCGATCCATTCATATAAGAAGTCAAGGAGGAAGAGACCCAGTTGTCGGGTGATACATTGCAAATGTATCTATAATTTTTGATGTTCAATGCTGGGTTTTATCCACTTTCTTGTGTTTTGTCCACACTTTGGAGTACTTTTCATATGATTTCTTGGGGTAACCTATTAACAAGAGCCATAGTGCCAGCTGCCTGTTTTCTGCTGTTTTTGGTTCCAGGAAAGTCAGAAAATGAATATTCTCGAAATTGGACGGGACAAAAGCGAAAGTGCCTATTTTTCCAGAAGTCATCAGATGCCAGAATACGAGACGGAGAAGGGCTGGGGGCCAGCCACACCACCTGGCCGTCATCAGATGCCAGAATACGAGACGGAGAAGGGCTGGGGCCGGCCACACCATCTGGCCGCGCGGCCAGGCCTGACCCGCGCCATGGGGTGGTCTGGCCGACCCCAGCACCCCCTCGGCCTCTCCTTCCGCCTATAAGATTCCCTCGGGACGAAAACCCTAAGTGCCCGATCAAAAATCCACGAAAGAGTCTATAGCCGCCGTCATCTCCATCCCTAGACCAGGAGGGATCTGAAGCTCTTCCCGGCACCCTGCCGGAGAGGGGAATTCACCCTGGAGGCCTTCTTCATCACCATGCAAGCCTCCGTTGTGATGCGTGAGTAGTTCATCCTTGGACTACGGATCCATGTAGTAGCTAGATGGCTGGTTCTCCTCCTTTGTGTTTTCATGTCTAGATCTTGTGAGCTCCGTTCATGATCAAGATCACCTATTTTTAATTCTGCATGTTGGGTTTGCGGGGATCCGATGGATATTGAGATGCTATTTCAGATTGATTATTGATTCTATCATGTCTTTGTTATTTGTGATCTTGCATGCTTTACGTTATTAGTAGCTATCTTGGCCAAGTAGATGCTAGCAACTCCAAGAGTTAGTATTTATGCTCGATAGTGGGTTCATGCCTCTGGTAATCTGGGGAAGTGACATAAATCTCTAAGGTACTAGATGTGTTGTTGCTACTAGGGAGAAAACAACAATCCTTTGTTCATAGAACATTTGTATTGTTTACATTACACGCAATTCGTAAAGCAATAATCCGTTCCTTGCGACTTAATACTGGAGGGGGTTTGGATGATAACCTGAAGGTGGATTATTAGACATAGATGCAGTTGGATGGCGGTCTATGTATAATGTTTTAATGCCCAATCAAGTCTCAAAGGAGTCAAGATGATTAGTATATGCATGTATTGCTTTCTCGATGTTTGTCAATTGCCCCGCTGTAATTTGTTCACCCAGCCTGTTATCTATCTAAGGAGAGCCACCTCTAGTGAACTATGGATCTCGGTCCTTTTCTTTTACATACAATCTACAAACTGTTTACTGCTTTGTGTTTACTTTTTGCAAACTATTACTTCCTTCCATTCAATACGTTTAATCCTTTGTTTTCAGCAAAACACGGTGAGATTGACAACCTCATCGCAAGTTGGGGACAGAGTTCTGTGGTTGTGTTGTGCAGGTCTCCATGTTGCTACTAGCACCAGTAGTGCACCCTGCCAAGGCTCAGCTAGCAACACCTTTGGGGTGTTTCCTTGCTCCTACTGGTTTAATTAAACCTTGGTTTCATAACTGAGGGAAACTTGCTATTGTGCTCATCATACCTTCCTCTTGGGGTTCCCCAACGAGTTTGTTAATACACGAGCCATCATCAGGGACAATAACTTTTGTCCACTGGGTCATAAACTTCAATGACGCGTTCAGCGGTGACGCTGCAGAAGCGCTGGCGGTCCTCACCTTGCCCACCAGCAAATTTTTTTTTACACCGTTCAGCTACACTTCAAGGACGAGGTCAGGCGCTCCAACAACATCGCTAAATATGAGGGCCTCATTGCGGGCCTCAAAGCGGCCATCGCCATAGGCATCAAGTGTATCACGGTTCAAGGGGACTCCTTGATCCTCGTTAAATTCTCCAACAAGAGCTACAAACCCATGGACAAACACATGGAGGCTTACCTTGAAGGGGTGCGCAGGCTTGAAAAGCACTTCTTGGGCATGGAACTGCTCCACATCCCTCGGGGAGACAACTACGAAGCCAATGAGATCGCCAAGCGTGCATCTCATCAAGAGGCATAGCGGCTAGGAGTCTTCAAGGAAAGGTTATACAAAATGTCTGCCACTCCGTCTAACAACAACAACATTTCCAGCCACGAGGAGTTGCCCCACCCTCGATAGGCGCACCAGATTGTGGGCCCCCTCAGGACATCGCCTTGTCCTAGCACTCACTCCTGAAGAGGCATTTTGGATCACTCAGCTCAAGGAGTACCTAAAATACGACACCCTCCCCAAAAAGGATGAGGTTGCCGCGGAAAGCATCCTTCATCGCGCCAAGAACTACTGTCTGGTGGACGACAACCTCTATTGTCGCTTCCCCAACGGTGTCGCGCTACAATGCATCTCCGCTGAAAAAGGGAGCGAGCTATTTGACGACATCCACATTGGAGAATGTGGCCACCACACCTCTGCCCGCACCCTTGCCGACAAGGCATTCCACAATGGCTTTTACTAGCTCACAACACTAGACGATGCTACTGAACTCATCAAGTCTTGTGAAGCTTGCTAGTTCCATGCCAAGCAGATACACCAGCCTGCTCAGTAGCTGCAAACCATTTCGTTGTCATGGCTATTCGTGGTCTGGGGGGCTGGATGTCTTGGGCCCTTTTCCCAGAGCGCCCGGGGGCTACCACTACCTCTTCGTCGCCATCAGAAAGTTTACTAAATGAGTGGAGATGGAACTAGTATGAACCATCCCAGTGAGGTCGGCAGTCAAATTCATACAAATCTTGGTATGCCGTTTCAGCTTGCCCAGTCGCATCATCACCGACAATGGCAGCCAATTCACCAGTGGATTGTTCAAATCCCACTGCGCTGACCTGGACACCATGATTTGGTACGCTTCTATCGCTCACACGAGAAGCAATGGTCAAGAAAAATAGGCCAACACTGCGATACTAAAGGGGATCCAGACAAGGAGTTTTCAGCGCAAGCTCAAGGAATCTGGCAGAGGATGGTTCGATGCACTCCCTAGAGTAATCTGGTCCATCCACACAATCACAACCAAGCCTACTAGTGAGACCTATTTCTTACTTGTTTACGGAGTTGAGGAAGTCAATCTCATAGAATTCAAGCACAACTCCCCAAGGGTCCTAGCTTTTAATGACAAACACAATAGGAGCTACGCCAGGATGACATGAACCTTTTCGAGGAAGCCCGCCAAAAGGTCACCGTTTGGGCGGCCATGTACCAGTAGGTGCTACGCTGCTACCACTGTCGCAACATACGCGCCCACACCCTGGAAGCGGGGATCTCGTCCTTCGACGTGTCCTCTCTTGTGAAGGCCTCCACAAGCTTTCCCCGATGTGGGATGACCCCTTCAGGGTCATGCACGTCGTGAGACCAGGAGCAGTGCGCCTAGAGATAGAAGACGGGGTGGCGATACCAAACACGTGGACCATTCAACACCTTCACTAATTCTACCCTTAATCCCTGCCTACAAGCAGCGGTTGTAACACACAATGCCATTCTTGGGTACATTAAGAACTCAGGAGCATACCCTCGTGTTGTTTTTTATCCTATTTTCTGCCTCTTTGGTGCCGCTTTCTTTTTGTGATGTTCTCTCTTGTGTATCATATAAGCGTCGGCTAGGCACAGTGTCTATCACTAAAGCCACCCCCAATCAACTCTGAGGCCTAAAGTGTCAAGCTCTGACTTGCAGACTAGCTCCAACGATAATGTCACCTCACCCACGGTTCTTGGTTCTTGATATCCTCGCATGGCACACATGGGAAACCTAGAGCACACTCCATACAGAACCTACGGTTGCCTCTCCGAGGAACTAACAGGAAACCGGTTTTCATCAAATACGCATGAAGGAGTCAAACAAGATAAATACTTTGTTCATCACCACCTTCCGAACCTTTTGCTATGTAATGATGCCTTTTGGGCTAAAAAATGCAGGACCTACATATTAGCACACTATGCATCATTGTCTCCACGATCAAATCAGACGCAATGTACATGCATACGTGGAAGACATAGCCTTGATGTCCAAAAAGAAGGAAACTTTCATTTCCGACTTGGAGGAAACATTCGCGAATCTACGAAAATACAACATCATGCTTAACCCGATGATACATTGCAAATGTATCTATAATTTTTGATGTTCCATGCTTGGTTTTATCCAATTTCTTGTGTTTTGTCCACACTTTGGAGTACTTTTCATATGATTTCTTGGACTAACCTATTAACAAGAGCCACAGTGCCAGCTGCCTGTTTTTTGCTATTTTTGGTTCCAGGAAAGTCAGAAAATGAATATTCTTGGAATTGGACGGGACAAAAGCCAAAGTGCCTATTTTTCTGGAAGACTCACGGAGCCAGAATACGAGACGGAGGAGGGCTAGGGGCTGGCCACACACCGCCAGGCGCGGGCTGGGCCTGGCCACGCCAGGGCATGGTCTGGCCGCCCAGGCTGCCCCTCGGTCCCCCTCTTCGCCTATAAGAAGCCTTTTGACCTAAAAACACCAGGGGGTTTGACGTTTTTCCAAAAGGAATTCCGCTCCGCCGCCACCACCAGATTCCACGAAACAACACCAGAAACTCCATTATGGCACTCTGCCGGGACGGGGAATTGGAGGAGATCATCGCCGTCATCATCACCATCGTTTCTCCATCGACCATCCATGTTTCCCCCATATATGAGTGAGTAATCCCCCGCTGTAGGCTATGGGGATGGTAGGGATTAGATGAGATCGTTCATGTAATGGCATCAGATTGTTAGGACATGGTGCCTAGTATCTTTTATTAGTGCTTTGTGACTTTGTTGCGACTTGTTGTGCTTAATGCTTGTAACTAGGGCCCGAGTGCCATGATTTCAGATCTGAACATGTTATTGATTCATTATGATAGTATTGTTTTTGGTCTTATCTGCAAGTTGTATACACACATTGTTGTCCGGAACCAATGGCCCCGAAGTGACAAAAATCGAGATAACCGGAGGGAATGGCTTTGATGTGAGGATCACATGTGTTCACGAAGTGTTAATGCTTTGCTCCCGTGCTATATTAAAAGGAGCACCTTAATTGCCAGTAGTTCCCTTGAGGCCCCGCTGCAAACGGGCTGGCAGGACAAAAGATGTTGTGCAAGTTCTCATTGTGAGCACGTATGATTATATATGGAACACATGCCTAGGGTTATCTTGTACTTGGATGCTTTATCTTATTTATCTGCAATTGCCCTATGTTTTGATTGCTATGCGAATTGTCTTGTCCATGCAACGCCGGTCCATCCATCCCTATGCCTACTGCACTCGAATCCCACTGTTTACTGCTTTTGTTACTGTTGTCTTTACTTTACTACTGCTATTACTTTGTGAAAGGACATGTATGCCCCCATGTGTGGTTTTGGTAATTAATGACAATCCCTATGGACTAATGTGCAAATTGAGTTTCACTTGTAGGTTTGTCCATTGGCATCGCTTGGACCTTGTGTTGGTTTCAAGGATGAAAAAGAAGAAGCTCCGTCCAAGGGCTTTGTTCCTATTGGAATCAAGTAGAAGAAGAAGAAGATCAAGTTTGTCTTGAAGAAGAAGAAGATGGAGTTCCTCATGGCTATCTTCAAGACATCATCAAGAATTGAAGTGCAAGCTGAAGATGCGTCATCTCTAGAAGATCTCATGCTTGAAGCTTGCCATCCTCGGCGTTCATGGAGTGATGAAGACAAGGTCAAGGAAGTGGTTTCCCCATGGAGTATGGGGAGCCATTCGCAAGACTTCATCAAGCAAGTGCAAGCAAGTGCAATCAAGAAAGGTGTTCCAACTTGAAGGTGTCAAGATCATCTACATCAAGCTCAAGTGGGATGCTCAAGGCAAAGGTATCATCTTGATAGGGTTTCTACTTTACCGGTCTCTTGTAGTGTTGGGAGACCGGGTTTAGGATAGATAGCCGTACTATCAAGAGGGGCTCTCGAGTGGGTGACTCGTTCGTATCTTTCGGAGAGAGCTCAAACCTTTGCATTCATAGCATCATCTTTCTTGGTTGTTGTTTGGTTCTTGTCCATGCGAGGATCTAGAGCTTGTGGTTATCTTCATAACAAGCTCTAGTTCATCAAAAACGGATTTCCCTTGCATATCTTATTGCGTTTTTGATCTTGCGGGTTTTCTGGCTCCACACCTTGGGAGGTATCTCACATATATATTCATGGTATTTTCTCCCGTGGTGATACCCAATATTTCGACACGTCGTTATATTGGGAGGTATTTTTGTTGGATTCTACACGTCGTTATCTTTCCAACAAAATTGGTTTCATCTCGTTTGGAGTTCGGATGCAAAAGTTGTGGCAGTTCTGGTTCTGAAGTTTTTGCCTGATCGGTAGTTCCGGTGGGCCACCGGTAGTACCGGCTAGACACCGGAAGTACCGCTCGGGTAGAAATGCCGCCGGTAGTACCGGTGTTAATTCCGGCCCAACTTCCGGCAACCCAAATTTTGGTTCAGTACCCTCTTTGCCTGGTTTGCGCTATTTGACGGAACTTGGATCGGATTTTCAGGCGATAGTACCGCTAGGATATTCTTGCCACCGGTAGTTCTGGCGAAGCAGCGATAGTTCCGGCCAAGCTCGTGTTTTTGATCTTTGCCTCGCTGTTTTCTGACCGTTGGCTGGGTGCCACCGGTAGTACCGGCCACCCACCGGTACTACCGGCCGTGCGCGATTCTGTGGGTAACGGGCAGATCGGGGAGCCCTTTAAAAGGAGCTCCCCTTTCCCCTTCGGCCTCAACTGGTTCTTCTCGGTTTTTGGCTTTCTCTCTCCTCCATTGTTGACCTTGAAGAGCTTGCTCTCTCCCCTTCTCCCTCCTATGATTCTTGCATCTTTTTGAGGGATTTGAGAGAGGAGATCTAGATCTACAAGCCCCACCAAGCAAAATCCCTTCTTTGTGAAGGAATCCTTGGGGTCTAGATCTTGGAGAGTTTTGTGTTCTCCTCTTGTGTTCTTCCTCCCTTATTCCCCCAATAGCTTTTGTAGCTTTGGTGGAATTTGAGAGTGAAGGACTTGCCACTTGCATTTGGTGCATATGTTTGAGTTCTCCTCGGAGATCCGGCGAGTTCAAGCCCTTAGGCTTGTTTCTCTTGGGTTCTTGGAACCCTAGATGGTTGTATGGTTGGATTGTTGATCTTTTGTGGTCTTGTTTCCTTTTGTGGCTTTGTAGCCTTTGTGGCATTGTTCTTGGGGCTCCAATTGAGCTGTGGAGGTTCCCCAAGCTTGTAGGCCTTTTGTGGCATTGTGGAGCCTTTGTGGCGTTTCTTGGGAGCCCTCCAATTGAGTTGTGGAGATTGCCCCAAGCCTTGTACGGGTTCGGTGACCGCCCTCAAGTGTCCCATAGTGGAACGTGAGTAGGCCTTTGTGGCGAGCTCACAGGAGAATAGGGTGAGCCTTTTGTGGCGTCGGTGAGTTGCGTGGCTTCGCATCCTTGGTGAGGCCTTGTGTGGCATTGGGTGAGCATCGAGCCACCACACCTCGAGGTGAGCCATTTGTGGCGTTCAAAGTACATTGCGCCCCCGCACCTCTCCAACGGAGACGTAGCTTCTTTGGAAGTGAACTTCGGGAAACAAATCATCGTCTCCGCGTCCATCGGTTATCTCTCAACCGAGCCCTTTACCTATGCAATTTACATTGTGATATACTTCGTGCTTGAAGTACTATATCTTGCTATCTCCTTGTTGCTTGTCTTGCTTAGCATAGGTTGTTGGTGCACTTAGTGAAACTAGTGGATATAGGTTTTGGCTTGATAAATTAAACGTTATGTTTTATTCCGCATTTATTAGAGCCTAAACCATAATTATTTTAAAACGCCTATTCACCCCCCCTCTAGGCGATGTCCATTTCCCTTTCACTTTGCTATTCCTACTACAAAACTGTTGCTACTGATAAACTGCTCTGAGCAAGATTGTTTCCAGGTGCAGCTGAATTGACAACTCAGTTGTTAAGGCTTATAAGTATTCTTTGGCTCCCCTTGTGTCGAATCAATAAATTGGGTTTCACTTCCCTCGAAAATACTGCGATACACCCCCTATACTTGTGGGTCATCACCCGAAAAAATGTTTCTTCAGAATACCAGCCGAAAATTGTTAGGTTCATCATGTCTCGAAGAGGCATATAGGTGAACTGTGACAAAATAAAAGCTATACTCAACATAACCAGGCCGACTCTTGTAAAGGATGTACAATGGCTCACTGGTTGCATTGCAGCAGTCAGTTGGTTTGGCAGCTGGCTCGATGAAAGAGCAGCACCATTATAATAGCTCTGGAAGAAAACCGACAAATTTGTCTGGACCGACGAAGCTGAAGCTGCACTCCAAGACCTGAAAGCAGTAGTCTCTTCTGCACCTATTCTTGCAGCTGCGGAACCTTAGGAACCTATGTTGCTTTACATTGCTGCAACAAATAGAGTCATTAGTGTCGCCATGGTGGTGGAACAAAAGGAGGAAAAATAGGAGCACTTGGTGCAGCGTCCAACATACTACCTCAGCAAGGTCCTGACAGAATTGAAACAATGGTATCGTCATTACCAAAAACTAGCCCATGGTGTGTTTTTTGCCGCTAGAAAGCTACGACATTTCTTCCAAGAGCACAAGATTACCTTGGTGAGCATAGCTCCCATGAGAGACATAATCAACAATAGTGATGCCACAGGATGCATTACTAAGTGGGGGAATTAAGCTAGCAGCTTTTGAAAGTGAGTATAAACCACGAGAAACAATCAAATCCTTGATCCTTACTAAATTTATCGTTGGTTGGACAAAGATGGCAGAAAACACTAGCACCCTAGAGTCGGAATACTGGACCTTGCATTTTGATGGGTCAAAGGCGCTCGGAGGCTCGGGGGCCGGCGTGGTGCTCAAGTCACCCCAAGAGACAAGTTGTTCTATGTACTACAGATTCCCTTCACGAGGACCAATAATGTTGTCGAATATGAAGCCTTGTTACATGGAATTCGAATTGCTAAATACATTGGCATTCACCGACTCATGTGCTATGGAGACTCGGGTTTAGTTTCCTAGCAAGTGTCTGACCACTATGGAGCAAACACATGGCAGCCTATCAAGCTGTCGTGGATGAACTATCAAAATCATTCGAAGGGTTTGAAGTTCAACACATTCCTGAACAGAAAACTAGGAAGCAGATGCACTATCAAAGAATAGTCTCTACACGGAAAAAGGTCTCAGATGGAGCTTTTTTGGAGCACCTCAAAGTTCCCTCTATTACAGGAGTTGATGAGGAGTACCCGACCAAATCCGTCTCACCACACATAGCAGTTCTGGCTGTTATTCCTAGATGGACAAAACCCTACCTTGATTTCGTTGTAGATGGAAAATTACCGAAGACGAAGTTCTGAGCTGACAAATCGTCCGACGAGCGAAATCCTATACGATAATTGGTGGTGAGCTCTATAAGTGGAGTGTATCTAGGGTTTTCTAGTGTTGTGTTTCTCCATAAGAAGGAGTAGAAATCCTAATGGAAATCCAAAAAGGCAAAAGCAGACACCACGCCATAGCCAAATCTTTAGTGCCAAAAGTTTTTTGACACAGATTTTTCTAGCTTATAGCTAAGGCAGATGACAAGAAACTAGTCAGTACGTGCAAAGGCTGCCAAAAATATGCCAAACAAGCCAATGTTCTAGCTGATCAGCTGTGAATAATTCCGATTACATGGCCCTTTGCGGCCCAAGGTCTTGACATACAAGGAACATTTAAACGGGCTCCAAGTGGATTTACTCACCTACTAAATTTACAAAGTCGATTGAGGCTAAACCCGTAAGAAGTTGTGATCGAGTCACAACCAAAGTATTCGTTGAGGAAGTCATAATCTGATTCAGCTATCCGCATAGTATTATTACAGACAACGGGAGCAACTTTTCAATGGGAGAACTTGGCGAGTTTTGCGAAGTTCAAAGGATCCGACTTGATATTGCATCAGTCGCACATGCACAGGCCAATGGACAAGTCGAAAGGGCAAATGGTTTAATTCTACAAGGCCTTCGACCTAGGATGGAAGCCCCACTTCATTGTGCCGCGGGGGCTTGGGAGGATGAATTACCGACTATTATTTGGATTTTGTGAACTACTCCTAACAACTCAATTGGATATACACCTTTCTTCTTGGTCTACGAAATAGAGGCAATACTTCCGAGTGATCTTATCCATATTTCTCCCCGAGTCGCTGCGTATGTCAAAGAATATGTTGAAGTTTCTCAACAGTATGACCTTGATGTACCCGAGGAAGTTCGCGTAGTTTCTCAACAGAGATCTACATCCTATCAGCAGAAGTTACGCAAGTATCATAGTTAGAGAGTGAAAAAACGTTTCTTCAGAAAGGGCAATCTAGTTCTCCAACTAGTGCAACAGAGGAAGCATAAACTTTCCCCAATATGGGAAGGACCCTTTATGGTTAGTAGAGTATTGCACAATGGGTCATATTATGTAACAAACATGAGACTAGACAAAGAAGGACCTGCTACTAGGAATAGAAAGCGAGCTAGAGGTAGTATAGATCCGGATGAATTAGACCGTCCATGGAATATTTCTTAGCTATGTCCCTTTTATTTTTAAATTTTCTTTCTTTGTAATCATATCAATGTACATGTTCGCAGTGAAATAAAGTATTGGTTCCCTCAATGTTTATTCTGAGATGTTTTAGTACCATTTTATTTCCGAATGATCATGTCAAAGTCGAAAATCCCAGAATACTTGAAAGTACTTAATGCTCATATTTGTTCTGGTTAGATTTCTAATTATTGAAAAATGCTACCTTCGGGTGTAAGTCTCATTTTCTATTTACACTTTGGTTTTTGTATGATTGCTTAGACGCGAGTATTTTCTGAGTAGTGAATTTTCGGTACTAGAAGCCAACTCTGTTTTCGAGTTTAAACTAGTTTAGCAATTGAGCTCCATTGCTCGATAGTGTTTCTGTGCTAAAGGTTTGCCGGCTCACAAAAGGGACGAGGCAAAAACTAGATAAATGATAAGTATGAACAAAAAGTGCTTAAGTAATTTTTGAGCACAGCAAAAATAACCAAGTGATAGAGTAAAAGCATAAGTTCTTACAAACCATCATAGACAGGTAAATAGTTTAAACATTAAATCACTTTCTTCAGAATAATGCAAAAAGTTTTTTGCGATCCTATGTTGTAGGTGAAGGAGATGGAGGATTTTCCGGCTCGCTGGTGCTAGTACCCAAGTCACCCTGATCTTTCTCCACGACAAGAACGTATGACTCAGTCTATCCATCATCGTTAGAGGCTTCAACTTCTTCAGTTGGGAGCTTGGTGCCACAACGACGGCTTGGAAGAACGGCTTCTCGTAGCTAGTCATCTCGGCCACGTGATAGGCGTATCCGGCACAAGACTCCCATATGACTCTGATATCTTGGTTTTTGCCATCTTCATCAACAATAGAGATACCCTTGGTGACCTGCCAGATTTCCATGCTACCATGGTGACTCATCACCATGGTAAGGGCATTCTAGGCAGCCGTCCAGGCGTACAACATCTTCCATTCCTCAACGAGCTTCAGAAATTCCTTTGCCCTATCTTGCAATTCAAAGGCAGAGAGCCTGTGCAAAGCGGAGAGTTCAACAGCTTCAGCAACCTCTTCAAGAGTTTGGCGGAAGTCATGGATTAAATCTCCAACTGCAATAAGTCGGTCATTGCGGGAATCTGACGAGGACAAATCCAGAATGTTGAGGGGTGTTGTGAAAAGACAAAATTAATAAATCTAACAAAATTTGGTCAGAAAAACATCAAAGTAGGAAAAATATATGGTTTTGGCAGCAAAACTTACCAAAGATGGTTTCATCTAATTTGTTCTTTTCTCCCTCACACTCGGAGTTCTTCCCGAAGTGCTTGAGTGGTATCAGGTTACGTATCCATTTCTACCTTCAAATTAGAGATTTCTTTGTCCTAGAGGGCAATGACCCGGTCATGCTCCTCGGTGGCCATATTGCTGGATTAAAGGATATTATTGACACTATGTTCATGGTCAGCCTTAAATTTTTCGACCTCAGCTCGCAAACCAGCATTCTCAGCCTCCAAGACTTTGAAATTTTTGGCCTCCTCCACGAGTTTGCAGGACTGGGTTAGCAAACCTGGATTGACAAAGGGCAAAGTTGAATAAATATTTAGGACATCAATCAAAACTTTGGATAGAGATCTAGAAATGTTTACCTTCTGCCACGTCCTTCTGCACTTTAAGTTGATCATTTTTAAGCCAGAGATATTTGATCTCTCTCCGCTTGTTACCTATGGTCTTTAACAATTCCTGGTTGTAAACATTAACTTTCTGTAAGCCGAAGTAGTAACCAGAGTCAGAAGTCTACTAAGACTCCGCTGTTATTTTAACTAAGTTAAATTTCCAGCACGAGCCTTGGGGGCTAGACTACTTCGTTCTTTGGAATACTATAAAAGCATAATCTTAGATTATGTTTACATCCAACTTCATGCTTGGGGGCTAGAGAATATGATATAAAGACAATAAAATAATCAAAAAATAAACTTAAAATATGCTCAAGATGCAGCTTGTTAAGGCTGGCATTGACCTCAGTAGAAACCTTCTCCGTCAAGGTTAAGGGTTGCACTGGTGGAGGCGGAGCTTTTCTAGCCCTTAGTCTTTCGTCCTGAGCATGAATTTCCCCAACAAATCTTCAAGATTGACGTCTTCGGCTTCTTGAGCCTCTTCCTTGGCATAGATGTTCCGAGATTCTAAACAAGCAAATGAAAGCTTCTGAATATCTTCTGCACTTTTCCTGGTAAGGCCAAGATTGGTGGCACCAGGAATCTTCAAGGGATTGTCGGCAAAATTATCAATTGAGGGATCATTACCCTTAGAGGGTTCACCCTTATTCAATCCCGAGTCACCAATGGTGATGTCGATTTGTGAACTGGTGTTCACTGGCTCTTCAGAATGAGCCTCAACATCTCCAGCATGTGGAGACGGAATATCCTCCAACAGTGACGATGGGTTGGGGTTAGGAGCCGAAGAGCGGTAGAAGGAGAAACCAAGTTCAACTTATGCTGACGCAGAGTCTTCCTTGATTTCCATTTTCCTTTTCCTAGTGGTTTAGCTCTGAGCCATAAAAATATAAAAACATTATGACTCGTAAAGATAATAGTAACACAAGTAATGATAAAGTGGAACTTACTTTTTGACGACTAGCAGTGTTTGCGGGCCAGCCAAAACAATCAGAGTCTTACGCTTCTGAGTAAGCGTCTCTGGCAGTTCTTCAAGTTCCTCATCCTCACAAAGAGGAATCACATATTCATGTGGATAACCCTCAAGGGGATCAACCTCCGTCTCGGGAGTTCAACAAGCTGAAAGTCG
The DNA here is from genome assembly GCA_910589775.1 of Avena eriantha. Classification (NCBI taxonomy): domain Eukaryota; kingdom Viridiplantae; phylum Streptophyta; class Magnoliopsida; order Poales; family Poaceae; genus Avena; species Avena eriantha. The sequence continues at coordinate 68,373,296 of OU342740.1, forward strand.
TAAGTTTATCAACATTGTGATATTATATAAAAGATGGATTGAATACAATAGGTAAAAGCCGAAGAACTTACCAGGGTCAGAGGATTCACTGTTGTGTACATTGGCATGGAGACCTATGGAACTTTCTGATTAACTCGCTCCTTGATGGACAATTAGATCCGGGACTCATAGTCCTTGGAGTGAACCAGAGTAGAGCTAACCTTCAAGATGTCCTTCTTATCAAGGGTGACTGAATGCATTATCCAGTCCCCATGGTATTTAAGAGGTTGAATCCGACATGATAGCCAGCAGTGGACTAATTCGGATCCCTTCGAGCCTTTTTTTCTTCATCAAGAACTCAATCCACCTATTGTCACGAATCAAGTCTTTAGTAAGAGTCGGCGCTTCTGTGTCCCAAGACTCTTGGGGAGTAGCAACACCGTCGACAAAAACTAGCAAGCCCTCTAACTTGCCAGGAGCCGGCATATCATTGTAATAAAAGAAAGTGGCTAGCCATTTCTTCACTAAACCACTAGTTATGACCTTGGGGTAGACTCGATATCTCCTAAGGACTAAACTAAGAGTTCTAGTATTATATGGAACACTGACAGTGATAGAGTTTTTCCGAGTACTAAAATAATACCGTAAGAGAAGCAGACTCAGTTTGATTCGGAGAAATCCCTCACAAAGAGAGACATCGGCACTGAGCTCTAAAAGAGAAATTTGGGGGAGATTATGAAGTTGAATATCGTAGTAGGAGATTACCTCGGAAAAGAATTCCGATGGTGGGAAGCTAAGGCCGCGATCTAGATGGGTCCCAAAGTGAACCGGTTCACCATCGCGTGGCGTAGAGAGGGCCTTGTTCAAGCCACTTTGCCATGCGTTGGTTCGGAGAAGTCATTCTTCCTCCATGAATTTGAGCTTCTCGTCGCTCAAAACGCACGAGATCCAAATCCCAGGATACTTCTTGTCTTTCACCACCAAAAATGTCATGGCCACAGAGCTCGATGCATCGACCATCTTATATGAGGTTGGCCATGAATGGGCGGTGCCAGTGGATTTGGTAGAGGATCTAGAGGAATACGAGGAGCGCAAGGTTTCTTCGGGGAGGAGGAAGAATAAGAGCAGCGGTGGAGAAAATAAGGATTGTTTACCCCTTATAAAGCCCATCCGTGTCAAGATTAGTGTTAAATGCAGGGAATTAACACCATGCGTCATGATATGGGAGGGGCAACTTCCTCGTGAAGCCTCCGTCGCCTCGATCTCTGGGTTTGCATTTAAACGGCGCCTCGGTTCCGTGCAATGCGGGATGTACCAACAGTCACACGACCTGGAACATTGTTAGGTTACTTCATGGACCAAATTCCGGCTCAGTTTGAAATCGAGCAAGGAAGCAATGATGAGATATGAACAAGTCTGACTCACTTGTGACTCAGATCCTACCTTTTGTTTTGAAGTTTTAGGAACCCTTCAAGATTCTACAGCCGAAAAAGAATCAAGCTAGATGATGGAATCTGACTTTGGATCTTGGAGGCTTCCGAGGGCTACTATTGGGGATATACTTTCCAAGTATACCCATTGTGACTCGCTAATCAGGGTGGCCCACTTCGGGTTAGAGCTATGCTTCATGGTTGGCCAAGTTAGAGAGAGAAGATGGAAGCCCGACCGGCTATGGGATGGCCCATAATACTTACCAACATAGGCATACATGAATACTTACCAACTTAGGCATGCATGAATACTTGTATTCCAATATGTACTATGTACCAACTCTGTATCGTAGCCGGATAGGACTCTCCTATAACCCTAGGATTAGATGACTATATAAGCCATCCTAGGGACCAGCCTTTAGGGCACGCACTACAACCACAACTCGCATAGCCAAAACCTCTCTTGTAATCGGTTGTACTTCTGACTCTACCGATATACTAGATTGCTAGAAGAAGTAGGATCCGTCCACCGCAGTCAGATCTGAACCTAGCTAAGCTTGTGTGCTCATCATCCCTAAGTACCGTACATCTCACACCCCACCTTTTCCCACGCCTCGAGGACCCCCTCATGGCATACTTGTCCTCAATCCGACGATAGGGACAAGGTCAAGTGAAAGGCCCAACTTTGGTCCACTAGAGGCGGGGTGAATAGGAGACTACCAATTTTTATTATTTTCTTGCAATTTTAGGCTTTGCGCAAAATAAAGTTCACTAGAGATGCAACTAGATGGACAACCTATATGGCAAACAATACAATAGGTAAACAAGACGGTAATTGCAAGAAGTAAAGGAGAGGAACGGATAAACCGGCGAGGGGACACGGAGATGCAATTCCCGTAGTTCACTTCCAAGGAAGCTACGTCCATGTTGGAGAGGTGTTGGGGCCACAGAAGGTCACCCGAGCGCCACAAAGGCCTCACATTCTTCTCCGTGAGCACCACCACAAAGGCGTCCTCACAATCCACTAACCAGTGATCTTGAAGGCGCCAATCGAAACCTTTACAACAAGGTTGAGGGGAGACTCCACAACTCAATTGGAGACCCTAAACGACACCACGAAGCTTCACAACAATTGCCACAGCTCCGAGGATGCCCTACAGCGTCTAGGGTTCCAAGAACCCAAGAGAACAAGATCCACAAAGGATGGGTGGGGGAAATCACAAGTCCTTTGGTAGAAGTGTAGATCTAGGACACCTCCCCCAATCCTCAAAAGATCAAGAGGTTTGAGTGGGTAGGTGATACATTGCAAATGTATTTATAATTTTTGATGTTCCATGCTTGGTTTTATCTACTTTCTTGTGTTTTGTCCACACTTTGGAGTACTTTTCATATGATTTATTGGACTAACCTATTAACAAGAGCCATAGTGCCAGCTGCCTGTTTTCTGTTGTTTTTGGTTCCAGGAAGTCAGAAAATGAATATTCTCGGAATTGGATGGGACAAAAGCCAAAGTCACTATTTTACCGGGGGACACTTGGAGCCAGAATAAGAGACGGAGAAGGGCTAGAAGGCGGCCACACCACCTGGCCGTGCGGCCAGGCTTGGCCCGTGCCAGGGGGTGGTGTGGCCAGCCCAGGCACCGTCGGCCTCTCCTTCCGGCTATAAGATGCCTCCGATACCAAAACCCTAAGTACCCGATCAAAATTCCACGAAAGAGTCTGTAGCCACTGCCGTCTCTGTACCTAGATCGGGAGGGATCTGAAGCTCTCCTCGGCACCCTGCCGGAGAGGGGAATTCACCCTGGAGGCCTTCTTCATCATCGTGCAATCCTCCGGTGTGATGCGTGAGTAGTTCATCTCTGGACTACGGGTCCATGTAGTAGCTAGATGGCTGGTTCTCCTCCTTTGTGCTTTCATGTTTAGATCTTGTGAGGTCCGTTCATGATCAAGATCATCTATTTGTAATTCTGCATGTTGTGTTTGCAGGGATCCGATGGATATTGAGATGCTCTTTCAGATTGATTATTTATTCTATCATGTCTTTGTTATTTGTGATCTTGCATGCTTTCCGTTGTTAGTAGCTATCTTGGCCAAGTAGATGCTAGCAACTCCAAGATTTAGTATTTATGCTCGATAGTGGGTTCATGCCTCTGGTAATCTAGGGAAGTGACAGAAATCTCTAAGGTACTAGATGTGCTGTTGCTACTAGGGAGAAAACAACAATCCTTTGTTCATAGAACAATCGCATTGTTTACTTTACACGCAATTCGTAATGCAATTATCCGTTGCTTGCAACTTAATACTGGAGGGGGTTTAGATGATAACCTGAAGGTGGATTATTAGTCATAGATGCAGTTGGATGGCGGTCTATGTATAATGTTGTAATTCCCAATCGAATCTCAAAGGAGTCAAGATGAGTAGTATATGTTTGTATGCTTTCTCGATGTTTGTCAATTTCCCCGCTGTAATTTGTTCACCCAGCATGTTATCTATCTGAAGGAGAGCCACCTCTAGTGAACTATGGACCCCGGTCTTTTCTTTTACATACAATCTACAAACTGTTTACCGCTTTGTGTTTACTTTCTACAAACTATTACTTCCTTCCATTCGATACGTTTAATCATTTGTTTTTAGCAAAACTGGTGAGATTGACAACCTCATCGCAAGTTGGGGGCAAAGTTCTGTGGTTGTGTTGTGCAGGTCTCCACGTTGCTGCTGGCACCGGTAGTGCGCCCTGCCAACGTTCAGCTAGCTACACCTTTGGGGTGTTTCCTTGCTCCTACTGGATTGATAACCTTGTTTTCATACTGAGTGAAAACTTGCTGTTGTGCTCTTGGGGTTCCCTAACAAGCTCGATATATTTTGGGCCATGAACAACTTTTTCTGGCGCCGTTGCCGGGGAGTCAAGGACATCTTCACAAGGGGAGTTCCTCATAACCAATCTCATCACTTTGTTATTTTTGTTTTGCTTAGTTTACTTTTGCTTTGTTTGCTTGTTTCTTTATCAAAAACACAAAAAATTAGTCTTACTAGTTTGCTTTCTTTATTAAAAACACAAAAAATGACTACTCTTGAAAACACTAAGTTGTGTGACTTCATTAGCACCAATAACAATGATTTCATGAGCACACCAATTGCTCCACATGTTCCTGAAGCTACTTTCTTTGAGATAAAACCTAGTTTACTCAATCTTTTTATGAGAGAACAATTTTCTGGTATTGGTAATGAAGATGTTGCTGCCCATCTAAATAACTTTGTTGAACTTTGTGAGATGCAAAAGCATAGGGATATAGATGGTGATATTATTAAGCTGAAATTTTTTCCTTTCTCTTTGAGAGGAAAAACTAAAGAATGGTTGAATTCCTTAACTAGGAATAGTATTGATTCTTAGACTAAATGCAAAGATGCTTTCATTGGAAAATACTATCCTCCTGCTAAGATTATATCTATGAGAAGTGAAATAATGAAGTTTAAACAATCTGATAATGAACATGTTGCTCAAGCTTTGGAAAGAATGAAATCTTTGGTAAAGAATTGTCCCACTCATGGACTGACTGCTTGGATGATCATCCAAACTTTTTATGCAGGATTGAACTATTCTTCAAGGAACCTATTGGATTCTACTGCTGGAGGTACCTCTCTGACCATTACTTTGGGTGCTGCAACAAAGCTTCTGGATAATATGATGGTTAACTACTCTGAATGGAATACTGAAAGAGCTCCACAAGGTAAGAAGGTAAATTCTGTTGAAGAAACTTCCTCCTTGAGTGATAAGATTGATGTTATTATGTCTATGCTTGTTAATGGGAAAGCCCATATTGATCCAAATAATGTTCCCTTAGCCTCTTTGGTTGCTCAAGAAGAGCAAGTTGATGTGAACTTCATAAGAAATAACAATTTTAGCAACAATGCCTACAGGAATAATTTTGGTAACAACAATTATAAGCCATATCCTCCCAACAATTGTAATGCTTACGGAAATTCCTACAACAATAATAGGAGTGCTCCCTCTGAACTTGAAGTTATGCTTAAAGACTTTATTAGTAAACAAACTGCTTTCAATAAAACTATTGAGGAAAAACTCTCTAATGCTGAAAGAAATATAGCATCTTTGGCTGAAGCTCAATCTTCTTTGAATAAAATGGCTACTAAACCTGTAACTGATGATAATCCCTATGGAGCTACTAATGCCATACAAGTAAGAATTGTTGAAAATGTTAGACTATTAGCTGAATTACATGCTAAGTGGGAAAGAGAAGATGCAATTTCTAGAAACATTAGTGTTTCTACTATCACCACCACTAGTGTTGAGACTAGTAATAGTTCTACTACTTTAGATGATAATTATGATTTTGATCTTGATGGCTATAATATCTCTGAAGTTATTAAGTTCCTACAAAAGCTTGCTAAAAGTCCTAATGCTAGTGCTATGAACATGGCCTTTACAAAACACATTACTGATTCTCTCATAAAGATTAAAGAAGAAAAGATGAAACATAAAGCTTCTATTCCTATAAAACAAGAAGATGGTTGGGAACCCATCATTAATATGAAAGTGAATGATTTTGATTTCAAAGCATTATGTGATCTTGATAGTAGTGTTTCTATTATGCCTAGAAGGATTTATGATATGCTTGATTTGCCTCCACTTGAAGATTGTTATTTGAATGTCCCACTTGATGATAATGATAAAAAGAAACTCATGGGGAGTATTAATGATGTTCTTATTATGGTTAACAATGCCTATGTCCCCGTTGATTTATATGTTTTGGATGTTCAATGCAATGCTTCTTGTCCTATTACTTTGGGAAGACCTTTTCTTAGAACTGTTGGTGCCATTATTGATATGAAAGAAGGCACCATTAAATATCAACTCCCACTCAAGAAAGGTATAGAACACTACCCTAAGAAGAGAGAGAAGATTTATTTTGCCTCTCCTATGAAAACAAAACTTTCTCTTAATGCTTCTTCATTTGACAACACTTGATTCTTTCTTGCTTTTTATGCCTAACTTAAAGGCGTTAAAGAAAAGAACTCATTGGGAGATAATCCAAAAGTTTTAGATGAGTCTTGGAAGTTATTACTTAAGTAATAACCGCTCCTTATCCTTTTTATTTGCTTCTTGTGCCAAGAGTAACCTCTAATGAGAGAGAAGTAATGATTGGGAAAGTTGCTATCCCGAAACAGATTTCTATGCTTCACCGTAAAAATTCTTGTAAAATCGCTGTAAGTTGTTTTGAGGCGTGAATTTTTGTGCTTCTGCCCCAGGTGTTATCTAACTTTCGTTAGTTCAACACTTTTTGATTTGAGCAACATAAGGTCTTCTAAAAAATTCGTATTTACCTGCTGGTCTGTTTTGACAGATTTCTGCCATTTTATGCATTTGCTTCTTGTTGGTTCCTTTTTGAGTTCTTTTGGGGAATTGAAATTTTTGAGGGAAGTGCTACAGTAGCTAGTGTTCTAATGGAAGTTTATTGGTGTTACAACTGAACCTAAAGACTTATTATCTTGAATGCACTAATGTTGCTAATAAAGATTGTGTGAAGTTTTGTATGAAAGAAAAATTTCAGGTGTATGGAAGGAATGAGTAATGAGATGAAAGATGGACTAAAGCTCAAGCTTGGGGATGCCACACGTGTCACCCCAAGAAATATTCAAGAAGTACAAGCTTCAAATCTTGGGGATGCCCAAGGCATCCCCCTCTTCATCAATAAATATCCCAGGTTTCTTCCAAACGCTTCATTTTTATTGTTTCATGCACAGTTGTGTTGTTCTTGGAGCGTCTTCTTTTTCGTTTTCATTTTGGTTTTTTGTTTGATTTGTTTTCTTAGTTTTCTGAATAAATTGGTTGGACCCTCTCTTTCATACATTGGTGTTCAAATAGTTTGGTTTGGATTGGAAAAGAGTAGGAAAGTTCATGCTTAAGTGGTAAAGAAAGCTTGTTTTTGACTGTGGCCTATGCTTTGTCATGCCATGCTTGATATTGTTTTGGATTTATGCTTAGTATTATTTGCTGTAGCATGACTTGTTATAAACAATTGATATTGCTTAATGTGCCTTGGATGAATCATGCGTTGTTTTAGCATATTAAAGCATAGTATAATGGTATTCTCCTTTGATGCTTTATTTGGGTTGACTTGGCGTATGCTCACACCATGTTATGACTATTCCAAGTCACCATAGCCTTGATGATCCTTTAGTTTTCAACTTGTAGCATCACTTTATGCTTTGATCAATGATGTTTTGTCGCTCTGCATGATTATGGCCATTATTGCTCTCTTAGTTTGTCACTCCCAGTATTTTGCTAGCCTCCACAACCAAGTATGAGTTGCACTCATGCATCCAACCCCTTAAACCAAGTTATTCCAAAGAGTCCACCATACCTACCTACTAGCTTATGCTATTCTAAGTATATTCATGTTTTTGTTTACCTTCCAAATTAAACTTGTTATGAGAAAACTAGTGATTAAAGCTCTCACGAACTTGATGGCACACTTTACTTTTCCTGCATTTGATAGACTTGAACCATTGCGTCCTTCTTTGTTGCGTATATGCTTGCGCTTTATAAGTTGAAATTAGCAGAACCATGTATCATGGGGAACGCTTTCAACATTGCACTTGTACTTTGTACCCCGTTGATATCATGTTCTTTTGCTTATGGACCCTGGTGGTGTGAAATAAAAGTGGAACTTGTAAGATCATGGAGTTTATGTGTGTTAGAGAAACGCCTAGGACGCTAGCCTAAGCCATGCCTAATCATGGTGGAAACTTGCAGCATGACCATAATGAGCACTCTATGAAGCATCCTCAATAAAAACCTATGCAAATAGCAAATAAAAAGATCGATGAGATGCTCATTGTCTGCTTGCCTTGTCATTTTGATTATGGGATAGCTCCTGTATCATGTGTAAGGGGTACCCAATTGTCGGTTCTTTATGATACATATGTACTTACAATGACAAGAGCTTATCCGTGACTAAAGTTGAGTAGCATGAGGTTCGGTCTTCGTAGTAAGGGGCATGAGATTTCGGTTTATAACTTGTCAAGCATATCCTCTTAGTTGTGTCACTTTAACCTTAATCACCTTAAAGATTCTTATGATAGGGGCAATGAGAGCTGAAAGCTATTAAGTATCATAATTTTTGGAAGCTCTTTATGAGACTTGAATCCCTACTTCCTTCTATGAAGGCCTTTGTTCCACCATTATATTGAGTCTTCACCTTCTATCTTTATGCACCTACTTTGAGAGCATAGTGGCCATTTTTAGTTCTATGTGCATTGTCCCAAGACTAGCTGATTGATGCATAACTTGATATTGCTTGTTTTAAACTATTTGTATCTAGTCAATATTATGAACTTTGAAGGTGTCCTATGCATTTATATTTGCTACTCTATGAGGGACAAGCTGAATACTATTATGCTATGTTTTCTTTATGTGAAACAAACAAACGTCTTGCAAAGCATTGTTATTCATGAATCTTTTGTTTGTGCCTTTTCAAGTTGCAACATAGTTTCTTTGTCTTATTGCTAGAACTTTGTCTTTCATGTTATGATTGAAGTACTATGATCCCAGCTTTGAATGTTTTACAAATACTTTGATCAAGTTTATGATGGTGCATGTTGATACATTGAAAATGTATCTATAATTTTTGATGTTCCATGCTTGGTTTTATCTACTTTATGTTTTGTTCCAACTTTGCAGTACTTTTCATACGATTTCTTGGCCTAACCTATTAACAAGATGCCACAGTGCGAGTTGCCTGTTTTCTGCTGTTTTTGGTTCCAGGAAGTCAGAAAATGAATATTCTCGGAATTGGACGGGACAAAAGCCAAAGTTGATATTTTACCGGAAGACTCACGGAGCAAGAAGATGAGACGGAGAGGGGCCACAGGGCGGCCACACCATGTGGTGGCGCGGGCTAGCCCTGGCCGCGCCACAAGGTGGTGTGGGCCCCCTGACCGGCTACCGACCTTGCCTCTTCACCTATAAGAAGCCTCCCGATGCATAAACCCTAAATAGTGAATCAGAAGTCCACGAAAAGTTCCGCAGCACCGCCGCCACTGAAGGGGAGATTCGGGGGACAGAAAGTCTCTGTTCCGGCACCCTGCCGGGACGAGGAAGTGCCCCCGGAGCCATCTCCATGGATCTCCACCACCATCTCCATCACCGTTGCTGATTCCCATGATGAGGAGGGAGTAGTTCTCTCTCGAGGCTAAGAGTTCAACCGGTAGCTATGTGTTCATCTCTCTCTCTATGCATGATCTTATTGAGATCATGAGCTTGTAATCTATAGATCTAGCTTGCTACTCAAGTGCTTTAATAGATCTCTACTCTCCCCATGTGTGTGAAAGTGACAGCATGCACACCATGGTGGCACTTAGGCTAGATATTACAAATACATGTTATGAGTTATATTTGGAGTTGGATGTCTTTATGAAATTGTGGTGTTTGTTGGAACCATCTAGTACTCAAGGTGATAGTGTGGGGTTTTCTAGATGGGAAAGGCTTACTTTGAGGTGTGCTGTTATAGCCCTAGCATCGATTAGAGTGTTCAACTGGAGAGTAGTTAAGAGTAGTATCATAAAGAAGAATATATTTTTATGAGAGTGTTCACTAGTGAAAGTATGATCCCTAGGCCTTGTTTCTAAGCATTGATACACCGTTTGCAATTAGATCTGTTACATGTTTGCTTGCTGCCATCTTTATTTCAGTTTGCTTTTAGTCTCTTCCACGCCATCAAGTTACTTTCTATCATCGTTACCACTTATAATTATCTATACCACTTGTATTTCACCATCTCTTCACCAAACTAGTGCACCTATACACCTGACAAGTGTATTGGGTGTGTTGGGGACACAAGAGACTTCTTGTATCTTGATTGCAGGGTTGCTTGAGAGGGAATACCTTTGACCACTTCCTCCATGAGTTCGATAAACCTTGGGTGATCCACTTAAGGGAAAACTTGTTGCTGTTCTACAAACCTCTGCACTTGGAGGCCCAACAATTGTCTACAAGAATAGAAGTGCGTAGACATCAAGCTATTTTCTGGCGCCGTTGCCGGGGAGGTAAGGTAAAATGTACTCACATCCTCCGGTGTGAGTGCTCGAAGTTATTTCCTTTAGATTCTACAATTTTTTCTTTTTGTTTCTTGTTTTCACTAGTTAGGCTTAATGGAAAACAACAAAAAAATTAGAGAGCTTTATAGTATTTATCTTGAGTTAGGACATGAAGTGTTTGAAGAGAAAATTATAAAACCTATGGAACTTTATTTGCATGCTAATAGCAATGTTCTTAGTATGAATTCTTTGGACACCATTATTTCTAATTCTATGGAAAAGTCTAAGCTTGGGGAAGCTAGTTCTTATGAAAATGATCTTTTTAGTTCCCCAGCTTTGGAAGATAGCTATTCTATTGCTTATGATGATACCAAACCTCCAATATATGATGATTACAATGATGAATATGATATTTTCAGTCCACCTACTACTGATGAGAAAATCAATTATGACTACAATATGTGTCCTATATTTGATGATTACGGTGATGAGAATAATAATGATAGCTATTTTGTTGAATTTGCTCCCACTACAATTAATAAGAATGACTATGTTTATATGGGGAGTATTAATTCTTTTATGCATGTGGCTCATGATAAGAATGTTTTATGTGATAGTTATATTGTTAATTTTATTCATGATGCTACTGAAAGTTATTATGAGAGAGGGAAACATGGTTTGATGCATCTCAATAATATTAAGTTTCCCCTCTTCATGTTGAAAGTCTTGAAGTTGCACTTGTTTTGCTTTCCTATGCTTGTTGCTTTGTGCTTTCATGACTTGTTTCTTTACAAGATTCCTATGCATAGGAAGTGGGTTAGACTTAAATGTGTTTTGAATTTGCTTCTTGATGCTCTCTTTTACTTCAATTCATTTTTCTTATGTGAGCATCTTCTCAAACTATCATGCCTAACTTAAAGGCGTTAAAGAAAGTACTTATTGTGAGGTAACCCAAAAGTTTAAGATGAGTCTTGGAAGTTATTACTTCTGTAATAACCGCTCCTTATCCTTTTTATTTTCTTTTTGTGCCAAGATTAACCTCTAATGGGAGAGAAGTAATGATTGGGAAAGTTGCTGTCCTGAAACAGATTTCTGTGCTTCACCGTTAAAATTCGTGTAAAATATCTGTACGTCCTTTTGAGGCGTGAATTTTTGTGCTTCTGACCCAGGTTGTTATCTAACTTTCTTTAGTTCAATACTTTTCAATTTGAGCAATATAAGGTCTTAGAAAAAATTCATCTTTACCTGCTGGTCTGTTTTGACAGATTTCTGCCATTATTTGCATTTGCTTCTTGTTGGTTCCTTTTTGAGTTCTTTAGGGGAATTGAGATTTTTGAGGTAAGTGCTATAGTATCTAGTGTTTTCATGGAAGTTTTATTGGTGTTAGAACTGAACCTAAATAATTATTATCTTGAGTGCACTAATGTTGCTAATAAAGATTGTGTGATGTTTTGTATGAAGAAAACATTTCAGGTGTATGAAAGGAATGAGTAATGAGATGAAGGATGGACTAAAGCTCAAGCTTGGGGCTGCCATGCGTGTCACCCCAATAAATATCCAAGAAGTACAAGCATCAAAGCTTGGGGATGCCCAAGGCATCCCCTTCTTCATCAATAAAAATCCTAGGTTTCTTCCAAACGCTTCATTTCTATTGTTTCATGCACAGTTGTGTTGTTCTTGGAGCGTCTTATTTTTCGTTTTCGTTTTGGTTTTTCGTTTGCTTGGTTTGCTTAGTTTGCTGAATAAGTTGGTTGGACCCCCTCTTTCATACATTGGTTTTCAAATAGTTTGGTTTGGTTTGGAAAAGAGTAGGAAAGTTCATGCTTAAGTGGTAAAGAGAGGTTGTTTTTTACTGTGGCCTATGCTTTGTCATGCCATGCTTGATATTGTTTTGGCTTTATGCTTAGTATTCTTTGCTGTAGCATGACATGTTATAAACAATTGAGATTGCTTAATGTGTTTTGGATGAATCATGCGTTGTTTTAGCATATTAAAGCATTGTTTAGTGGTATTCTCCTTTGATGCTTTATTTGGGTTGACTTGGCACATGCTCGCACCATGTTATGACTATCCAAAGTCACCATAGCCTTGATGATCCTTTAGTATTCAACTTGTAGTATCACTTTATGCTTTGATCAATGATGTTTTGTCAGTCTGCATGATTTTGGCAATTATTGCTCTCTTAGTTTGTCGCTCCCAGTCTTTTGCTACCCTCCATAACCAAGTATGAGTTCCACTCATGCATCCAACTCCTTGAACCAAGTTATTCCAAGGAGTCCACCATAACTACCTATTATCATATGCTATTCCAAGTATATTCATGTTTTTATCTACCTTCCGAATTAAACTTGTTATGAGAAAACTAGTGATTAAAGCTCTCACGAACTTGATGGCACACTTTACTTTCTTCATTTAATAAACTTGAACCATTGTGTCGTCTATGTTGTATATGCTTGCACTTATTTGTTGGGAATTAGCAGAACCATGTTGTCATGGGGAACGCTTTCAACATTGCACTTGCACTTTGTACCTAGTTGATATCATGCTCTTTTGTCTATGGATGTCGTCGGTGTGAAATGAAAGGGGAGCTTGTAAGTCCATGGAGTTATATATATGTGTTAGAGAAACGCCTGGGCCGCTGGTCTAATCCATGCTGACATGGTGGAAACCTACAGTGTAACCATAATGAGCTGTCTATGAAGCATTCTTCTTATAAAAAAAGAGTCCTATATTGAGAAAAAATAAAAAAAATAAAAAAAGAGATTATGAAAAGAGGAAAGAGAGAAAAAAGCACCATATTCCCATGGTAAATAAGAAGATTGCTGAGATGCTCGTTGTTTGCTTGCCTTGTCATTTGGATATGGGGATTCTTCATCGGGCAAGGGGTACCCCGTTGGCGGTTCTCTATGATACACATGTACTTACAATGACAAGAAATTACCGGTGACTAAACTTGATGAGCATGAGGAGTGGCCCTCATATTCAAGGGACATGAGATTTCTAACTTATACTTTATCAAGCATGTAGACCGTAGTTTGTTCACTTTAACCTTAATCACTTCAAGATGCTTATGATAGGGGCAATGAGAGCTGAAAGCTATAAGTACCATAATTTTTGGAAGCTCTTTATGAAACTTGAATCTCTGCTTCCTTCTATGAAGGCCTTTCTTCCACTTTTATATTGAGTCTCCACCTTCTACCTTTATGCACCTACTTTGAGAGCATAGTGGCCATTCTTAGTTCTATGTGCATTGTCCCAAGACTAGTTGATTGATGCATACCTTGATATTGCTTGTTTTAAACTATTTGTATCTAGTCACTCTAATGAACTTTGAAGGTGTCCTATGCATTTATATTTGCTACTCTATGATGGACAAGCTGAATACTATTATGCTATATTTTCTTTATGTGAAACAAACAAACGGCTTGCAAATCATTGTTATTCATGAATCTTTTGTTTTTGCCTTTTCATGTCGCAACATAGTTTCTTTGTCTTATTGCTAGAACTTTGTCTTTCATGTTATGATTAAAGTGCTATGATCCCAGCTTTGAATGTTTTACAAATACTTTGATCAAGTTTATGATGGTGCATGTCACCTCAAAAATTATTCTTTCTTTTTATCACTTACCTACTCGAGGACGAGCAGGAGTTAAGCTTGGGGATGTTGATACATTGCAAATGTATCTATAATTTTTGATGTTCCATGCTCGGTTTTATCTACTTTCTTATGTTTTGTTCCAACTTTGCAGTACTTTTCATATGATTTCTTGGACTAACCTATTAACAAGATGCCACAGTGCCAGTTGCCTGTTTTTTGCTATTTTTGGTTCCAAGAAGTCAGAAAATGAATATTATCGGAATTGGACGGGACAAAAGCCAAAGTTGATATTTTACCGGAAGACTCACGGAGCCAGAAGACGAGACGGAGAGGGGCCACATCGTGGCCTCACCATGTGGTGGCGCGGGCTAGCCCTGGCCATGCCACCAGGTGGTGTGGGCCCCATGGCCAGCCACCGACCTTGCCTCTTCGCCTATAAGAAGCCTCCCGATGCATAAACCCTAAATAGTGAATCAGAAGTCCATGAAAAGTTCCATAGCGCCGCCGCCACCGAAGGGGAGATTCGGGGGATAGAAAGTCTCTGTTCCAACACCCTGTCGGGACGGGGAAGTGCCCCCGGAGCCATCTCCATCGATCTCCACCACCATCTCCATCACCGTTGCTGATTCCCATGATGAGGAGGGAGTAGTTTTCTCTCGAGGCTAAGGGTTCTACCGATAGCTATGTGTTCATCTCTCTCTCTATGCATGATCTTATTGAGATCATGAGCTTGTAATCTATAGATCTACCTTGCTACTCAAGTGCTTTAATAGATCTCTCCTCTCCCCATGTGTGTGAAAGTGACAGCGTGCACACCATGGTGGCACTTAGGCTAGAGATTACAAATACTTTTTTATGAGTTATGTTTGGAGTTGGATGTCTTTACGAAATTGTGGTGTTTGTTGGAACCATCTAGTACTCAAGGTGACAGTGTGTGGTTTTCTAGATGGGAAAGGCTTACTTTGAGGTGTGCTGTTATAGCCCTACCATCGATTAGAGTGTTCAACTGGAGAGTAGTTAAGAGTAGTATCATAAAGAAGAATATATTTTTATGAGAGTGTTCACTAGTGAAAGTATGATCCCTAGGCCTTGTTTCTAAGCATTGATATAGCGTTTGCAATTAGATCTATTACATGTTTGCTTGCTGCCATCTTTATTTCAGTTTGCTTTTAGTCTCTTCCACGGCATCAAGTTATTCTCTATCACCGTTACCACTTATAATTATCTATAACACTTGTATTTCACTATCTCTTCGCCGAACTAGTGTACCTATACACCTGACAAGTGTATTGGGTGTGTTGGGGACACAAGAGACTTCTTGTATCTTGATTGCAGGGTTGCTTGAGAGGGAATACCTTTGACCACTTCCTCCTAGAGTTCGATAAACGTTGGGTGACCCATTTGAGGGGAAACTTGCTGCTGTTCTACAAACCTCTACACTTGGAGGCCCAAGAACTGTCTACAAGAATAGAAGTGCGTAGACATCACATGTCACCTCAAAAATTATTCTTTATTTTTATCACTTACCTACTCGAGGAAGAGCAGGAGTTAAGCTTGGGGATGTTGATACATTGCAAATGTATCTATAATTTTTGATGTTCCATGCTTGGTTTTATCTACTTTCTTGTGTTTTGTCCACACTTTGGAGTACTTTTCATATGATTTGTTGGACTAACCTATTAACAAGAGCCATAGTGCTAGCAGCCTGTTTTCTGCTGTTTTGGTTCCAGGAAGTCAGAAAATGAATATTCTCGGAATTGGACCGGACAAAAGCCAAATTCACTATTTTACCGGGGGACACTTGGAGCCAGAATACGAGAAGGAGAAGGGCCAGAGGGCGGCCACACCACCTAGCCGCGCGGCCAGGCTTGGCCCGCGCCAGGGGGTGGTCTGGCCAGCCCAGGCACCCCCTCGGCCTCTCCTTCTGGCTATAAGATGCCTCCGATACCAAAACCCTAAGTACCCGATCAAAATTTTATGAAAGAGTCTGTAGCCGCAGTCGTCTCTGTCGCTAGATCAGGAGGGATCTGAAGCTCTTCCCGGCACCCTCCCGGAGAGGGGAATTCACCCTGGAGGCCTTCTATATCATCATGCATGCCTCCGGTGTGGTGCGTGAGTAGTTCATCTCTAGACTACGGGTCCATGTAGTAGCTAGATGGCTGGTTCTCCTCCTTTGTGCTTTCATGTTTAGATCACATGAGCTCCGTTCATGATCAAGATCATCTATTTGTAATTCTGCATGTTGTGTTTGCAGGGATCTAATGGATATTGAGATGCTATTTCAGATTGATTATTGATTCTATCATGTCTTTGTTATTTGTGATCTTGCATGCTTTCCGTTGTTAGTACCTATCTTTGCCAAGTAGATGTTGGCAACTCCAAGAGTTAGTATTTATGCTCGGTAGTGGGTTCATGCCTCTGGTAATCTGGGGAAGTGACAGAAATCCCTATGGTACTAGATGTGCTGTTGCTACTAGGGAGAAAACAACAATCCTTTATTCATAGAACAATCGTATTGTTTACTTTACACGCAATTCGTAATGCAATTATCCATTGCTTGCAACTTAATACTGGAGGGGGTTTAGATGATAACCTGAAGGTGGATTATTAGTCATAGATGCAGTTGGATGGCGGTCTATGTATAATGTTGTAATGCCCAATCGAATCTCAAAGGAGTCAAGATGATTAGTATATGCTTGTATGCTTTCTCGATGTTTGTCAATTGCCCCGCTGTAATTTGTTCACCCTGCATGTTATCTCTCGTAAGGAGATCCACCTCTAGTGAACTATGGACCCCAGTCCTTTCTTTTACATACAATCTACAAACTGTTTACTGCTTTGTGTTTACTTTCTGCAAACTATTACTTCCTTCCATTCGATACGTTTAATCCTTTGTTTTCAGCAAAATCGGTGAGATTGACAACCTCATCGCAAGTTGGGGGCAACGTTCTGTGGTTGTGTTGTGCAGGTCTCCACGTTGCTGCTGGCACCGGTAGTGCGCCCTGCCAACGTTCAGCTAGCTACACCTTTGGGGTGTTTCCTTGCTCCTATTGGATTGATAACCTTGGTTTAATACTAAGGGAAAACTTACTGCTCTGCTCGTCATACCTTCCTCTTGGGGTTCCCCAACGAGCTCGATATATTTTGGGCCATCAGTAGGGAGAGAGATCTAGGCAAGTGAAGCTCTTGTGTTAATGGAGGTGAGAGAAAATGAAGAGATAAGTGGAGAGGAGGAAGAAGGGGGCATTAAATAGGCCTCTTCAAAACGGGTTGATTTTGTCCCTCCGCGACACCACCGGTACTACTGGTGGCGGGCCGGTAGTTCCGACGAGCTGTTCTCAACGGTCCGAAGACACTCCACGGAACGGTCGGATTGACTGTTCAGCGGGCCCCATGACCTGATCGGAACTAGCGCTCCAAGTTTCAATCCAACTATCGGTAAATAATCACTTTGATACAAAGAAGTATCTGAACTAAAATCATAGTTACTGGAACTTGGAGAGGAACTGGGATCGAAACTACCGGGTCACTAGGAACTGATCGGTACTACCAGGCGAGAGCGCTACTACCACTCAAAGGTACTGGGCTGGTTAGCGCTGGCCGGAAGGTCCGGTCCAAACGGACAAAAAATTCTGGCCGGTACTACCGGTGCTAGTTCCGGCACTAATTCCATCAAATAGGCACTTCGATACAAAAGTATTCCTGAACCGATTTTATGTTTATCGGAATTAGAGTCGTAATAGTAGTCGGAAGTACTGCTTGATCAACCCTGAAAAGCCCTTTGGCGGTACCACCGGCGCCTAGCCGGTACTACCGATCAGGGCAAAAACCACTCAAACTCCTCAGGGGATCTCTCTCTCGCAGAAAAACTAGGAAGGCCGTGGATGTGCTGATATGGTTTGCGCATGAAAGCGTGATTTCCCACAACCTTCGAAGGTGGACCACCTCTTGATAGTACGGTAGCCTATAACAAAGATAAGAGAAAGTGCAAATAATACTCACCATCTTCAAGTTTCTTCAAGAGAAGAGTCCACCAACTAAAACCATCCGTAGATAAAACCTACAACTTAGGCACAAGGTTAAACCAAAAATGGAGTTGTCATCAACACCAAAATACACGGAGAAACCAATATCCTTTCAATCTCCCCCTTTTTGGTGTTTGATGACAACCCCACAAGATATGCATAAAAGATATCAACACGGTAAGGCCTAATGAGAAGCTCCCCTAGATGTGTGCAAGATATATGAACAAATTAAATGCTTCTGGAATGCAATAAGCACACATGTGAGGGATCTCCCACTTTCTAAGTAAACCAACAAGGGTGCAAGGAAAGGAATACAAAAGAGAGGGACTCATACCTTGCACCAAAATCAGTGTGGTGAGAAAATATTAGATAAACGAAGATACGTCCACAATATAGCTTAGCCCACAATAACCAACCACTAGAACCTCACATAGATACCACAACACATAATCTCACCAACATAGTAGCATACATAAATAAGGTCCACAGATAAATAAACAACGGAGGTCCACAAGCATACATAACAAAGGAAAAGCATGCCCGGGCAAAAAAACGTCAAAGAAAGAGCGAGCTCGTGACACAACCCATGCAAATCCCGTAGCCCTAAAGGAACACTTTCTCCCACTTTGGCATCAAGACACCAAAAGGGACAAAGTAGACAATCTAAGCGCCCCACCCACCAACATACGGAGGAGGAGGCTCGGGGTCCCATGAGGCATTGTTCCAAGCAGGCAGAAAAGGACCGGTGACCTTAGGATCGTCATCACTGTCAGTCCACCTGCAATGTGTGATGACCCACTGATCCTTGGGTGTAGTGGCGGAACTGGACTCAGGAGATACCTCAATATCAAGCTTCCTCATGATAGCCTTCTCCCTCCTGACACTGTGCCTATGAGCAACATATGACTGATACTCACGGTCCTGAATGAAACAGAAGGTCTTCTTAACTTTCCTCAGCAACTTCTTAGCCCAATATGGCTGTCTCTCAAGTCGGGGTGGACGAGAAGGCTCATCACAGTCCCCATCACTAGCATGGTCTGATGTCTCAGCAACGTCTCTGGCAGCCTCCTCAGCAGCAACTTCCCTCTCATCTTCAGAACATGGTTTCATATGCTTCATCACACGAAAGGTCTTCTCCTCATGAATAGTGCAGACATCTTGAGGATAAGATGAACCTGTGGCCTCTAGCCACTTAGCATTGATGAGGGTCTGGATGTAAGAGCATAGGGACATGATCTCTTCTAAATCAGGGTAGACCAAATCTCTTCAAACAGATAGTCCATAACATCAATACGCTCATGAGAGTTTCTATGGCGATAAGTCTAATAGATGAGATCAATCTGGAAGGCATGAAGCTGATCGAAGTTACCTGCCTTGGGAGCAATGGTGTTCTGGTAGACTTTGCGCATGATATCATAGGTTGGAAGGAGATGAGCAACATTACCATTGACACCCCAGCCCTCAATGTACAAGGGCTCTAGAACTTCAGGATCAGAGGCCTTTCCCTTGTAAACATCCCATCCATTTGCGCACGGGCCTTGTAGAATGGGATAGCCAAGAAAAGCAGCAAACTCAGACCATTTGGTAGTAAGAAACCTGTTTTGAGTCATCCACTTCAGAGTCCTATCATGAGAGTCAGTATCAATGTAGAGGGTGGAGTAGAACTGAGCAATGGCCCTCTCATCATAATTCTCATGGTGCTCCATAAGCTTAATGAGATGAAACCTCCTGCACATGTCGAGAACCTCACCAAAGTAACCAAGATTGCTCTCCATATTTGCCACATTGATGTGTTTCTAGGGGGCAACCACATGCTTCTTCTTGGAAGCATATACCTTGATATAGATTTCTTCTTGGTGCTTGGTATGGAAGAAAGGGTCCTGAGCCAGACGATCACGGGGAACAATATTGGGATCAATCTTGCGAAACTCCTCATACGCCACCTGAGGCCATGAAGATATCTTGTTCTTGTTCATGTCGGGCCTAGTGGTGGTCTTCTTCTGGCTGGCTAGAATAGGCCTCTTCCCTTTAGCAGTTGCAGCACGGTGCTCAGCAACAACTCTCTGACAGGCAGTCTGAGCAGGAGGGCGAACAACTTCGAGATCACCTTCATCAATCTCAGAAGGACCACGAGGAGGAGCATGATACCGCTTGGAGCCACCACAGGAACCACCTTGCCCTAAGAGGAAAGCAAAGAATAGGGAGAGAATAGGGGGTAAGTGCACAAGGTCGAAAGAAAAACAGCCAAGAAAATATTGACAGAATATAGAAGCAGAGTTCAAAATTTGGTGCAGCGGTAGTTTCACCGAGCTGCCGGAACTACCGGTGGCATGGAGCCCACTGAAAGTATCGTTCGTGTCCCACCGATAGTACTAGTGGTGAGGAGCCCACGGAAGTACCGGTCGGGCCTACCGGTAGTACCGGTTAGGGCACAAACAGGGCAGTTCGTCGGATTTGAACAGTTCAACGGATCTAAGTGCACCAAAAGTCGAAATCTAGACAATGTATTGGGGCAATCTATTATACCAATGAATCTTAGCCCTACCATGATCTCCCGAAACAGTTCTAGCCAAAGAAGAGCCCTACACATGGAAAATCCTACTCATGCACAATAATGGCCAGATCTCCATGAACGGAGGGTGAGAGGAGCAAATACCAGTGTCCATGGCGGGAGATCGAGGTGGGGAAAGTTCTCACGGAGCAGATCTAAGGAGGGGCGGTCGGAATCAGTGGTGCCGGAGGCGCCACCATGGAGAGCTTCCCTGGGCGAGCACGTTTGTAAGAAGGGGGTCAGAGGGGCAAATGAGGAAGAAGATCCCGTGCCCCTGGCCTACAACTTATAGGATACGCGCTCGACCGGTAGTACCGGCCAGGGGTCGGAACTACTGGTGACACAGGTAGTGCAGGATCAGAGTGGTAGTACCGATCTAGGTGGGACTTCCGGGGAAGTTAGGCCCGGAGCGGTAGTACCAATGCTGGCCGGAACTACCGGTGACGCCCAGAAGAGAACTTCCTAGATGAGGAATGGCTAGGATGAGACCTTGTGCAAGAGAGAGTGAGGTTTAAGGGGAGGAGCAAAGGCTTGGGATAGATGGCACAAACTGTGAAAAGCAAAATTAAGATCCAAAAACGAAAAAAAAAACCAAAAACATGGAAAACAAGGTGAAACACCACAAAATAAAAACAAAGAGAAACCCACAATGTCGGTGGCCTAGGCCACTGTAAGATCTCACCATAATAAGGTAAGATCCCTGTGATTGCAGTGCTAGTCCCTGGATCGAAATGCTAGCACCCACAGTTTAAGATGAAGTACACAGAAACAAAGGTCATTATTACATCACATATCCAGGAATATAATAGTTCTTACAACTCACTTAGCCCATGGCTAACATTATTCAAGGTTCACAAGACATAGTATAATAATAGAGTAGTTTGGCTTCATGCACCACAGGCAAACATGTCAAGTGTAGACCCGCAACCCTACTCATCATCAGAGTATCATGCAACATAATAAGTTACAGCCACAAGGGTCAATACATTTGGAATTGTATTGGCAAGTGATACCATAGATACTTAGTATAATCCAACAACTACATGAATATATGGCTAAGTGTGGTTTTGGCTGACTTTGCTAAAAGCAAGGTTTTATCTCATAGTTTTTGAAGAGTAAGTTTTCTCTTTCAAAACACTAAGGTACCATTGATAGACATCAATGAACCTCTACCCTTGTTCACCCACAAGTTTTAACTTAGAGAAATTTGGATGAGGAGATTATTGAACTGCTTTGTCTTGACGCTAAGAAATTTTCCACAACCGGGTACATGGCTAAGTACTTAGTTTTACCCTCTCCAGAGGTGGTGCAATTTCCCCACAAGACTAGACATGCATCAAGACGAGACTTTCCAGAACCAATCCCTCAGACCACCGTGGACGCATTACATCCTATCAAATCTACCACCCTCTGTCCGTCTGGCTGAGTTCTTGCAACTTAGTCGGTCAAGGCAGAGCCCATATGCCATGTGGTTGCACTGGAAGCTTTGCGACAAGAACGTCTCCAATCTCTTTGTTCCTGGGTGGCCGTCCACAAGTGTGATACACCAGTTAACCATAGACATGTCCTCTGAGTAACCACTCAACATAATCCAAGCAAGTCCCATTCCACCCAGGTGTTTCATTAACATTAGTTTTTTTTAGTCAAACAAAATAATATATTTCCATACTATCTTGATATGAATTTCCACCCACGAATTCTAATAGCATGGCTAAGCATTCTAGCATACGATGTCTTTCAACTAGGAAATACTACCAAGATATAATCTATAGGATAGCATAGCGTACTAACATATAAATAATCCAATCATGCTAAGATCTACCAAAATTAACACTAGTGCAATAGTGAAAATAATAGGACATAGATGAAATATCACTTGCCTTGGTAGCTAGGGGAATAGGTATAATCCTCACATCAACAAACTTCACAATCCACACAATCTACGCAAAGAACAATACAACAACAATAATTTTATCAGTATAGCATCACAAAAATATGAATGCATGCAAAATGCAATGATATGGACAAAAGTAAAAACTTACAGAGTCTACAGTATAGAGGTTAAAATACTCTATCTAAAGGCAAAGAAATACCTAAAAACAATTTATGGAGTAATTTTTATGAGAAAAATACTCCTAAAATGGTTCTGCCTAAAATTCCAATTTTCCAAAAAAAAGTGTGAAATAATGCCTCAACGATAAAGGTCTCATTTTTCTGAATCCATAGACACCAAATTTGCATTTTTCTAATTTGTGGATCAAAAGTTATTGAATTTCTAATTTAATATAAATTCTGTCTATTTTTCTAATTAAACAGACGCTCTGGCCGACGTGGCGCTTTCCTATTGGCATGTACCGATTTGGTCAGATCGATTTGGTCAGCCCGTACCGCTTTGGCTAGTGATCTAATCCTATCTGCTGGGACTAGATCGGATGGCGCTCAGCGCGTGGCCAAGAGCTAGCGGCGCTGGCTCTCTGTGCGCGGTGCAAGCGCGTCGGACGGCGGTGTGCCGGCGATTCTAAAGGGCAGGGGTCCGTGGACTGTTACCAGAGGTCGTGGTGGTCGAGTCGGTCTCGTTGATGGTCGCGGTGGAGAGAGGGGTGCTCGGCTGCATCCTGTATTCCTCGCCGGAGTTCTTGCCGATGGCGGAGCTCGTGTCTCTGAGACGGTGACGTCGTTCTGGGGCTCGAGCAGGCAAATAAAAGGGTCAGTAAAAGGCGCCTGGTCCTCTACAAGCTAGTGGTGGCCAAAAAGGGGCGGCGAGAACCCGAGTCTCACCGAAAAAGTCGACAAACGGTGGTGACAGAGGAAGACGCCGACGATGATCGTGTCGTTGACCTGGGGCAAGAAAAAAATTGTGGCCAGGGTTAAAAGGTGTGCCAGGACATGGTAAAGGGGATAGGGCAGAGAGGAGGGCTCGAGGTGGTTGGAGCTCACCGGAATTGTCGCCGGAGTACTAACGGTGTGCGGTGGTTCGAGCTCTCAATTGAGGAGCCTGGGGGCTCTCTAGGGGTGGCGACTGAGGAGAAACCGAAGAGGAGGGAGAGGGGATTAAGAAGGAGTGGTCGTAGTGGGGATTTAATGTGTGTAACGCTCGAATTCGAGCCGATTAGAAATGGCAGAGAAGAGAGGGGGTTAGTTCATCCCGGGGTGGAAGAAGATGAGGTGGAGGCTGACGTGGAGGTGGGGCCATGGTGTAAGTGGGAGGGGGCGTGCAGGGGGACGATGAGAAAAGGAGAGAGAGGGGAAGGGGTGGCCCGGGTGGGCTGCTTGCTGGACTGGGTTGGGCCGAGTAGGCCAGGTGTTGCCGCTGCTGCACTTTTTTTTTCTTTTTGCTTTTTCTTCTTAGTTTTTCTTTTCCTAGGTTTTGAATTAGCAAAAGTGTTTCAAATTGACTCAAAATTTCACCAAATTTTTGGGGGACAAACTAAATGCAATGCAACACATGCCATGATGATATGAGTGCAATGATGATGGTTTTCAGATGAAAATTTTGGGATGTTACAAATCTAACCCCCTTAAGATGAATCTCTCCCTCGAGATTTGGGTTGGCAAGAAAATAGGTGAGGGTGATCTCTCCGAAGTTCATCCTCTCGTTCCCACGTTGCTTCTGATTCAGTGTGATGGTTCCACTGCACTTTGCAGAATTTGATTGTCTTGGTACGTGTAATTCTTTCTGCTGGCTCCAGAATCTTAATAGGTTTCTCTTCATAAGTGAGATCATTCTCTAGCTGAACTTCTTCTAACGGTATAGTGTCTTTCAACGAAGTTGCTTCCATCTCTGGGTGACACTTTTTTAGCTGACTGACATGAAATACATTATGAACTGCTGACAAAGATTCTGGTAGTTCTATCTCATATGCCACTTCTCCTTTGCGGCTCAAAATCTTAAAGGGTCCTACATAGCGTGGTGCTAATTTTCCTTTGATTCCAAATCTCTTCACACCACGAAGTGGTGATACCCTGAGATAAGCTCTATCACCAACCTCATAGGTGACCTCTCTATATTTTGGATTTGCATAGCTCTTTTGTCGATATTGGGCTACCTTTAGCCTATCCCTCACCATCTTGACTTTCTCTTCGGCCTCCTCGATTAAGTCTGGTCCGAACAAATTTCTTTCTCCTACTCCATTCCACAACAATGGTGTAGTACACTTCCTTCCATAAAGGAATTCAAACGGAGCCATTTCTATGCTTGATTGATAGCTATTATTGTAGGAAAACTCTACGTATGGTAGACTCGTCCCAACTAGATCCGTAGTCTGACGCAAAAGCTCTTAACATATCTTCCAATATCTGATTGGTCCTTTCTGTCTGCCCATCAGTCTGTGGATGAAACGTAGTGCTGAATTCTAGTCGAGTTCCCAATGACTCATGAAGTTGTCACCAAAAGTGCGAAGTGAATTGAGTTCCTCTATCTGACACGATACTCTTAGGCACCCCATGTAAACATACAATTCTATTCATGTATATCTTGGCTAGCTTGGCACTTGTGTAAGTGGTCTTCACCGGTAGGAAATGAGCCACTTTTGTCAAGCGATCAACAATAACCCATATAGAATCGTATCCAGATTTAGTCCTTGGCAGTCCGGTGATAAAATCCATACTGATTTTATCCTATTTCCAATCAGGTATTGGCAGTGGTTGTAATAATCCCGCCGGTTTCTGATGTTCTTCCTATACACGACTACACACGTCGCACAAGCCAATGTGATCTGCTATATCCTTCTTTAAATTATTCCACCAGAATCTTTCCTTAACATCCATATACATCTTGGTGTTGCTAGGATGAATTGAACATGGTGAGTTGTGAGCTTCTTGTAAGATCAACTTCTTAAGCTCAAGATCCTGCGGAATACAGATACTTTTTTCGTACCATAAGGTTCCTTGTTTGTCTACATGAAATCCTTTTTTCTTGCCTTCACTAATTTTACTTTTGATTTCTTCTATTTCTTTGTCCATCTTTTGAGCTTCTTGGATTCTGTTCATCAGTGTGGGCTGCACTTCCAAGGATGCAAGGTATCCTTCAGGCACTATCTCTAATCTCAACTCCCTAAATTGGGCACATAACTATTCTGGCAATTCTCCGACACTTGCCTTTCCAGGATGGTATTGCAAACTTAAGTCGTAGTCCTTGACAAGTTCTGGTGTCAACACCCGAATTTTTAATCCCAGATGCCAGTTATGTCATCCATTGCAATCCCAGGATTACCATTATTGCGAGACATAACAAATTGGATATCATAGTACATCATCCATTACAAACCATACATAAGGTCTTACAAAAATAAGGATCTCATGATCCAGTCTTAATACAACAAGCAGCGGAGTAAAATAATAAGCGTAGCGGTGGGGTCCATCTTCAGGGGCACAGGCAATGCTGATGAAGGCAGATAGTCCTAGTTATCATAGCCGTCCTGCTGGCCATCATCGTGGTAGTCTCCTTCATAGTCTGGCCATGAGAATAGCCAGGGACAAAAGCCATGAGTACTCTTTAAGTACTCGCAAACTACCACTAACAAGTAGTATAGTTCTACATTAAAGTGCTAACTCTAAGTTTAACTATCAAGTTAAGTTTGAAACCTAAGCTGAGTTCAGAAGCAAAGGAAGATAAAATAAAGTTCTAGAATTACTTAAGTTGGGAAGCTATTGTCATAAACACAACCCTGGTCAAGTCAAGATTCATCATTCATTTCATAAGTTATTTTGAAAACATCTGACAATGAAGCAGTATGGCCATTCCAACTGTCCATAACCGCGGACGCGGTTATTCGAATAGTTTGACACTCTGCAGAGGTGGTACACTTTCACCACAAGATTCGATACATCTGTCAGGGATAACCCTGAATCATCATACTTAGTATGCAGATAATCAAACATAACCTTTCCTTTACACACCCTAGTATAAGCACCTCTCCTATGAGCATGGTCTCCGAACCATGACCATCTGTCATCTGGCACTACATAGGTGGACAACATTGAGAGCTAGCCTCAGCTCAAACCTCTCTCGCGAGGGAACTAATACTAATGCATATAAATTTCCAGCTAAGCCTTACGCAATTCAGGTATTGTGGTTGTACGGTAAATTTGGAATGGTATCGCATCCGAATCCAACCATCAGTTTTGAACAAGGGGTTAACACTACTAGGAAAACGATTATAGGTAGATTTTAATTCTGTGGCGCATATATGAAAAATGCTCCACTAAAATTAATTATGTGGCGCATGTAGCAAATGCTACATAGAATTCCTGCAGTTCTGTGGCGCATATAGATATATGCACCACAGAAAGTGAGAATTCTGTGGCGCATATAGCCATATGCACCACAGAATTCTAGTGGGCCCATGTGGGCCTGACCCTAGCACATGGGTACCCCGATAGTGACGATGCCGACGATGATGATGAATAGACGGAAGGGGCCCAGGGTCGCCACAAAAGGGCTAAGAAGAATGAGGTGGTGCTTAAAGCTGCATCCTTCACTCTAAGCGAGGAGGAGCTCGAGAGGTTTTTTCGTTGCCTCCTAGGAGTCAAGGTTCCCCACAGCTACTCTGGGAAGATAAGCAGATATCTGGACATAGCGAAGAAGAGGTTCAGTGGGATGAAGTCTCATGACTGTCACGTGCTGATGACGCAGATACTCCCCGTTGCGATCTGAGGGATAATGGACTAGCACGTCCGTGAGACGCTGTTTGGCCTCTACAACTTCTTCGATGTCATATCTAGGAAGTCTATTAGCGTGAAGCAGCTCGACAAGCTATAGGAAGAGATTGTCGAGATACTATGCGAGCTCGAGATTTACTTCCCTCCCGCATTCTTCGACATCATGGTGCATCTGCTTGTCCATGTCATGGATGACATCATCCATCTCGGGCCGGTGTTCCTGAACAACATGATGCCGTTCGAAAGGCTAAATGGTGTCATCAAAGGATTCGTTTGCAATAGGTCCCGCCCAGATGGAAGCATAGCCAAGGGCTTTCTGACCTACGAGTGCATCTCCTTCTGCCAGAACTACCTATGCACCGAGAACCAAGATGTCGGTTTGCCCACCAGGAAGCACCTCAGGAGGCTCGCTGGATTTGGTCACCGTGAGGGCTACCGCGCACTCCACGTCGGCATTGAACTCGAACACGCCGACTTTGATAGGGCAAACCGAGTCGCTCTACAACACATACAGTTGGTCGGCCCCTGGGTGGATGAGTACAAAACCTTAATCGAGCAGAAGCTCGCCAACCTAGGCTAGCCGAGGAAGAAGGGAGACGTAACCAGAGAGCACAACGCCAGCTTCACGGGGTGGTTCAAGAAAAGGCTACTGGAAAGCCCCATGCCGATGCCTGCCCTGGGTGCAACGTTAGGACCTATCAGACGTACGACATCAATGGCTACAGATTCTACACCGAGGAGAAGGGCAAGAATAGCGAATACCAAAACTTAGGAGTAACTATGCTATCATACACCGATGACGAGACTGATGTCAAGGAAAGATTCTACGGAAGGATCGAGGAGATATGGGAACTCGACTACTGCGGAGTGACAGTGCTGATGTTTCGTGTCAGATGGGCCAAGAGCGTCGAAAAAGATGGCCGGTTTTTCACCACCATGGTTATACCCGATGCCAAATCGAAGAACGCCTCCACGAAAAATGAGCCATGGGTGCTCGCTAGCCAAGTTGACCAATGCTTCTTCATTACTGACCCGACAAAGCCAAGCCGTGTTGTCATGAGGAGGGGTGTAGTGACCTCGGATCATTAAAGATCCTAAGTCCCTGTGATTAACATGCTAGTCCCTGGATCAATAGCTAGCACTCAAAGTCGATGAAATATCATGTAAAACACAAGTCAATATTACACGAATAATCCAGAGTATATTTATTACAACTTGCATAGCTTATAGCTAGCTCAAATAAAACAGCGGAAACTAAATAAAACTTGAGTCCATCAACGCCTCAGGCTAGCTGCGTGAAGACCCGCGATCCCTACGCACCTTTCAATCTTCGGATTCTGCACATAAGACGTGCAGCCAACAAGTTGGGTCAATACTTTGACTATCTTGGAAAATTACACCAAGGAAGGAAACAAGACTAACTCTACATGCAAGGCTAAGAGTAGGCTCTGGGGTTCATTTGCGTAAAGCCAATTTTTATCAGTGTAATAAGAAAAGAGAGGGAAGTTTTCCCTACTTTGTAAACTTTAATAAATAGTATAGGGTCGAATGGAACACGAGGATATTACTCACCAAGTGCCCAATCAACCTAACACTTGGATATTACACACCAGGTGGCACTTGGATATTACGCACCAAGTTACTTGGATATGACACACCAAGTTCCCAAATTCCCACCTATTAGCGATATTACGCACGCCATAGGGTTTGAAAAAAATTTTGTTTGAAAAGAGAGAGGAAGATCTTTTAGAGGCTCCATCCTTCAGATGCTCAATGTTGTTCTGTTTCCGTGAACACGGCTGATCGATCAGATTGCAATACTCTCGAGAGGTTGTGCACTTTCCCCACAATCCACGATCAAGTCCTTTTACAGACAAGACCATGGCGAAGCCTTCCCTTAGTAGCCCCTCTACCAACTGGATCCAACCGTGCCAAGAACCTCCAAATGTTGGTACCCCGGTGAGGTTTCCCACTAAGTACTAAGCCAAGACAGAGCCCATATGTATTGTGGTTGCATGGGAAGCTTCTGAATTCTGAAACATGGCAGACTTCTTTGATTCCTGGGCGGCCGTCCTCCACCAAAATCTCACTCGTTGTCCCGACAACCATTCCTCCCAGAAGAAAACTTAGTTTTATTTTGAACGGGTTTTGGAGAAGAAAAGTTCGCTCGAGAGAGCTATCATACTTAGAAAATTCTTGAGTCTTTCGAATCCTCCCAACGGTATTTGATATATATATAGCATAGCAAGCAATACTTAACAAAAACAGGGGGAACCTATTAGGACGGAAAATCCTAAGTATAAAGCTACTCATGGCATACTACAAAACCGCACTTGCAAAAATAGTAATAAGAAAGCTACTAAAAACCTACACATGCATACTACAAGATTTGAAGAGTAAAACATGCATAGTCAAAAACTGGGACATATCATGAACAAGTGGTGTAACTTGCCTTGATCCGAGCAGCAATCTACACAACAAAACTCCTCAGCGCACTCCGAGCAATCTAACGAAACAAACATGGGATCAATCACGTTTTGCACAAAACAATCCAGGAAGTCAAATATGCATGCATGCAACATGGTAAAATGCAAGAGTGGATTTGATTTCGACCAAGGGTTTTAACCAGGGATGTTGTTGAGTTGGGGATGTCATTAGGAATGATCTCCCACAGATTTTTAAGTATTTTGGGTTAAACCCTAATTAACCAGGCTTGAAACTAGATCTATAGCTCTAATCTACCTCGAAACAGATCTAAATACCCTAAGCAAGATATGACAATTTTCTACAGAAGGTATTGCCAAAACAAAGCCAACGCAACAAGAATCAACTAAAACGGAGCTACGGATAATTTTCTAGGATTAAAATACTCTAATATAAACTTTTAATTCTACTGCAATATTGCTGTGGAAAAACAGTAATATTATCGTATATCTGTGTTCTACTCGAGAATATGAATCCAACGGTATATTATACGCAATTTTTGGACTATTAATCGAATTACTATGAATTTTACAAGATTCAGCTATTTCTGCCTATTAAAAAAAAGAAAAGGGAAAAAAAGGGGCCAGCGACGCGGCGACACGTGGCGCCACGTGAGTGGGCCAGCGGGGCGCGCGTGACGCGACGCGGGGGCGACGCGGCGTCGACGTGGCGCTGCCACGCGGCGCGACACGGTTGGCCCGCGGGCTGCGGCGGATCTGGGCCGTTGGATATAGATCCAACGGTCGGCGAGGGGGGGGGGGGGGGGCGCTAACCGGCAGCGGCGACCGGCGGGCGGCGGCGCTCCTCCGGCGATGGTCGGCGGCGGCGGAGATGCTCCTCCGGCCCGGCGAGCTAGTCGGTGGGGACCGGCTCCTCGTCGCGGTCGCGTTCCTGGGGGCGGCGGCGGGCTTCTCCTCCCGAGGCGACGGCGGGCGGCGGCTGCTGGCGGCAGATGGCGGCGGGCTCCGGCGAGCAATCCAGCGGCCCTCGGTGGAGGTGGCGGCGGAAAAGAGGCTAGGGTTGACTGGGGAGGCGTGCCCGGCTTTTATAGGCGGAGACCTGGCGCGGACGTCGCGGAGTCCGCGCCGGAATTGGCGGCGGCGGTTGCGCGCTGGCGGCGGCGGCGGGCGAGACCGAGCCGGATTCGGCGGCTGACAGGCGGGCCCCGCCTGTCAGCGGCTGCGGGCGCGCGCGGGCGTTGGCGGGCGCGGGTGGCAGATAGCCCTGGGCTGGCTCAGCCGGCCTAGGTAGTTTAGTTTTTTTATTTAACTTTTAATAATTTCTGAATTGCTATTTATTTGATAACTTTTGCAAACGGACTCCGAATTAGACGAAACTTGTTTCTAAAATTTTGTAAAAAGGATAGGGTTAGGGTAGGATTATAAAATAACACTTTTGCAAAGGTTTTGGTGGTTAAAAAGGTTTTACCCCCCTTTTGTCCATAAGTGACTATGGGGTTTGAGAAATACCTGATGCAAATTTTTCGATATGCGATGCAATGATATGATGCATGCTTACTAGTAACATCTGAATTTACAAAATTTGGGATGTTACAAAGCTACCCCCCTTAAGAAGAATCTCGTCCCCGAGATTCAGGTTGGTTAGCAAATAGGTGTGGGTGTTCTTTCTTCAGATCTTCTTCACGTTCCCATGTGGCCTCTTGCTCGGAATGGTGATTCCATTAAACTTTGCAGAATCTGATAGTCTTGGTACGAGTAACTCTCTCGGCTGTTTCCAGGATCCTGGTGGGCTTTTCCTCATAGGTGAGGTCGTTATCTAATTGAACTACTTCCAATGGAACTGTATCATTTAGTGGGGTTTCAGCCATTTCTGGGTGACACTTCTTTAGTTGCGACACATGGAAAATGTCGTGAACTGTTAACATTTTCGGGTAATTCCAACCTGTCTTGAATCTATCTCACCTTTTCTTCGGCATCCTTGATCAGTTCAGGTCCAAACAGACTACGTTCTCCAACCCCACTCCATAGCAGCGGAGTCCTACACTTTCTGCCATAGAGAACTTCAAATGGAGCCATCTTGATGCTAGTTTGGTAGCTGTTATTGTATGAGAATTCCGCATATGGCAAGTTATCATCCCAACTAGACCCATAGTCTAGCTCACAGGCTCTTAACATGTCCTCCAAAATCTGATTAACTCTTTCCGTTTGTCCATCTGTTTGCGGGTGGAAGGCAGTACTAAACTCTAGTCGCGTCCCTAGAGACTCGTGTAGCTGTCGCCAAAACTTAGAGGTGAATTGGGTACCTCTATCAGAAACAATCCCCTTGGGCACACCATGAAGACTTACGATCCTTGACATATAAATCTTAGCAAGTTTAGCACTCGTATAGGTGGTCTTTACGGGAATAAAGTGGGCCACCTTTGTGAAGTGGTCGACCACTACCCAGATGGAGTCATACCCAGATCGAGTCCGAGGTAGTCCTTTGATAAAATCCATGCCTACCTTGTCCCACTTCCATTCGGGCACAGGTAATGGCTGCAGCAGTCTTGCTAGTTTTTGGTGTTCGGCCTTAACTCTGTTGCATACGTCACACAAGGAGATATATTCAGCAATTTCTCTTTTCATGTTGTTCCACCAGAATCTATCCTTCACATCCATGTACATCTTTGTATTACCGGGATGAATTGAGTAGGGCGAATCGTGAGCTTCCTGAAGGATTAACTTCCTGATATCAGGGTCATCGGGAACACACAGACGCTTCTCATACCAAAGTGTTTCTTGTTCATCCGTGTGAAACCCTTTTGCTTTACCCTTGCTTATATTAGCTCTTATTTCTTCCAACTCTTTGTCCCCTTTCTGGGCCTCTTTGATTTGGTCCAGAAGTGTTGGCACTATCTCCATAGTGGCTAGGTATCCCTCCGGAACTATTTCCAACCTGAGGTCCTTGAATTGTTCACACAAATCACTTGGAAGTTCTCCCACGGTAAGCCCATTTACATAGACTTTTCGGCTTAAGGCGTCAGGCACAACGTTGGCCTTTCCAGGATGGTACTGCAGGTCCAAGTCATAGTCCTTGATGAGCTCAAGCCATCTCCTTTGTCTCATATTTAATTCCTTTTGAGTGAAGATATACTTAAGACTCTTATGATCCGTGAACACATCACAATGTTTGCCCATTAGGTAATGTCTCCATACCTTGAGCGCATGCACAACTGATGCTAGTTCCAAATCGTGCGTGGGGTAGTTATTCTCATGGTTCTTAAGTTGCCGAGAGGTGTAAGACACTACTTGTCCTTCTTGCATCAGTACACTACCAAGTCCTTGCCGGGAAGCGTCGCAATAGACCTGGAAGTCCTTTTGGATGTCAGGTAGACACAAAACTGGTGCCGTTACTAGACGCTTCTTTAATTCCTGAAAGCTTGCTTCACAGGCCTCGGTCCATTCGAACTTCTTCTCTTTCTTCAGCAACTCTGTCATAGGCTTTGCTATCTTGGAAAAGTTTTCAATGAATCTTCGGTAATACCCTGCAAGGCCCAAGAAACTCCTAATATCACCCACATTCTTAGGGGACTCCCATTCCATCACGGAAGCTACCTTACTTGGGTCCACGGCAACACCTTTAGCTGATACAATATGACCAAGGAATCCCACTTCTTTCAACCAGAACTCACATTTGCTAAATTTAGCATACAACTTGTGTTCCCTTAACTTTTCCATGATTAGGCGCAGGTGTCTCTCATGTTCCTTCTCGTCCTTGGAGTATATGAGTATGTCATCAATGAATACCACAATAAACTTATCCAAGTACTCCATGAACACCTTGTTCATCATGGTCATGAAGTATGCTGGGGCATTGGTTAAGCCAAACGACATCACGGTGTACTCATACAATCCGTATCTTGTGGTGAAGGCTATCTTGGGTACATCCTGTTCCCGGATCTTTAGCTGGAACTATCCTGACCGGAGATCAATATTAGAGAACACACTAGCTCCCTTTAATTGGTCAAACAGGTCATTAATATTGGGTAGAGGGTACTTGTTCTTGATTGTTACTTCGTTCAATGATCGGTAGTCCACGACTAGTCTCTTGGTTTTATCCTTCTTCTCCACGAATAAAACAGGTGCTCCCCAAGATGACGCACTTGGTTGAATGAAGCCTTTGTCCAATTGCTCTCTAAGTTGTTTCTTAAGTTCCTTCAACTCATCCACATCCATCTTGTACGGTCTCTTGGCTATTGGTCCAGTACCCGGCATCAAGTCAATGAGAAACTCGATGTCACGGTCGGGCGGCATCCCTGGCAATTCTTCTGGAAACACATCTGGATACTCCTTCACAATTGGCACATCCTCGAAACTAACCCCCTTAAGAGAGTTCACCAAACTTCCTTTGAGCGCAAAGGCTGACTTAAAGCGGATCCTCTTCTTTTCCGGAGTCGTGAGTGCGATAGTCCTTTTGGCACAATCTATGACTCCCTCATACTCGGTCATCCAATTCATGCCCAAAATTATGTCTAGGCCTTGGGATTCCAAAACGACTAGGCTGGTGGGAAAGGTGTGCGCCCCAATTCTTAGTTCTAGCCCACGGCATCCAGAGTTTGCCACTATTTCTCCTCCAGGAGAACTTACCCTTAGGGGAGTACTAATAGTCTCCGTAGGTATCTTGCCTCTATCCACAAATACCGTTGATATGAATGAATGCGATGCACTAGTGTCAAAAAGAACAACTGCAGGTGTGGAGTTAAGCTTGAACTTACCGATCACGGAGTCAGGTGCCTCACGAGCATCCTCCACGGAGACATGATTCACCGTGGCTTTGACGAACGGGTTCGGCTTCCTCCCATTTCCATTACCACTTCTATGGTTGTGTCCGTTGCCGTTTCCATTGCCATTCCCATTCTTCGCCTTCTCGGGGCAAGTAGTTGCATAGTGCCCTGTCTTGTTACACTTGAAGCAAGTCACTTCACTCAGATCCTTCCCATTGCCATTTCCATTGCGGTGCTTATGGCCATTGTGGTTATGCCCACCGTGACGATGACCATTGTGGTTGTGGCCATTATGGTTGTGGGGTGGGGGTGACGAAGTGCGTTGCTTCTGATATGGGGCAGAGTTGTGCTTGTGTGAGGTGGACTTTCTCTTCCGGTTTTCTATACTCCTTTGCTTTGCTTCAACTACAACTGCCCTGTCCAGAAGTTCCTAATAGCTATCAAACTTCAAAGCCACAAGCTGAATAGATATTTCGTCATTAAGTCCCCTCAAGAACTCCTCCTGCCTCTTGGCATCAGTGGATACATCATCAGGTGCATAACGTTCCAGCTTGTTGAAAAGGTCCCCATACTCGGAGACAGAGCGGTGCAGTTGTTTCAAGTCGCGGAACTCACGTCTCTTAAGTGACATGACTCCCGCGGCTACGTGATGAGTACGAAAGGCTGCTTCGAACTGGTTCCAGGTGATAGCTTCAATGTCAGGGTGGGTGACCTGGTAGTTATCCCACCATTCGGCAGCTGGTCCCTCAAGTTGGTGCGCGGCAAAGCGCACCCTATCAGCTCCAACAACTTGGACGGTGTCTAACTTCTTGTTGATGGTGCGAAGCCAGTCGTCTGCCACAATTGGCTCAGCACTACTTGAGAAGGTTGGAGGGTTCAACCTCAGGAATCGAGTCAAGCGATCCTGTTGGGGCGGTGGAGGTGGCGGAGGCGGCGGGTTGTTGTTGTTGTTGTTTTGCATGTTTTGAGTGAGGAGTTGGATCAGCTGATTCTGAGAGTTCAGAAGTTCTGCTAACTCTGGGGGCATGTTGTTATTGTTGTTTCCACGTCTCGCCATCTGGAGGGTTTGAGAGGCAAGTTAAGAAATAGATAGAAAATCTAAGGAATAAACTCCTACCCTTATGCAAACAAGAAAACACACGAGAAAAGCAAGGCACACTTAACACAAAAAATCCACACACTCAACCAAGTTTAACCAACCAATATAAGATTTTTGGTATTCATTACAATCGCGAATAACGTTCGACTATAGAACTATTGGTGGTCCAACTACTCTACTCATCATCCACTTCCTCATCCTCAATGATGAAGCCTTCCTTTTCCAGTAGTGACTTGTATAGCTCCATGTCCCTTGTCGTGGCTTCAAGCTTCTCTTGAAGTTCCTTCATCTCCTGTGGCTCTGGTGTCGCAGCTTCGAGCCTTCCTTGAAGTTCCTTCACCTCTTGCAGTTCCTGGGTAGCAGCTTCTAGCTTCGCTTGGAGTTCCTTCTTCTCCTTCTGTAGATTCTTGATCAAACTTGACCCCATAGTCACGGGCGTGATCTTTTCCTCCAAGCTCCTCTTAGCCGCTCGCAGGTCCTTCATCATGGTGGCCAG
Organism: Avena eriantha; assembly: GCA_910589775.1. Lineage (NCBI taxonomy): Eukaryota > Viridiplantae > Streptophyta > Magnoliopsida > Poales > Poaceae > Avena > Avena eriantha. Next base: position 68,409,397 of record OU342740.1, read on the forward strand.
GTTCTTGAACTCCAGCTCATTTTTTGCGAGCACTAGATTTGCTCCCTAATCCTCTTGTTCTTATCTTGCACCCTCTTATCTTGATTAGCGAACCTCTTGTCTTGGGCGGTGAGTTCCCCTCCTAGGGACTTGATCTTCTCTTCCAGCTCTTCGATCTTCTCGTCCTTCTCCTTCACTAGGGAACAGAGCTCGTCATTCCTCACGATCTCAAGGCAGCTCCCCTTCTGAAGGTCATTGATGTGGAACTCCAAGTCTTGATATTGGATTCTTCGACGCTTGCATGTCTTCCTTTCCTCCGGGGTTAACTCGATTGGGACTCCCTTCTCATCACGTCTTCCAAGGAGTTTGATGTAGTTGCCTTCAACCTCTTCATGGTGGCGTCCGCAAAGGCGTCCAATGAGCTCTTGCAAGCAAATGCTAAGTCCTTTCTCCTTGGAGTCGCTGGTGACGTTGAGTACAATGGCCTGCGTCTTGGGTTCTATCCGACTGCGCCCTGGTTGGATGACTTCAATTGCCCAACATCCTTCCTTGTGCATCTTCCTCAACTCGCCTCCCTTGATTGATGGCATGGGTAGCTACAGTGTCTTGATGATGTCCAGGAGGCACTCCCCGAAGCGCAAGCACTTGATGTCTTCGGCGGTGTCGTAGTAGAAGGCCGTCATATTTAGGTTGAGAGAGAAAAATTAGACACAGGGCGATAAAGAAGAGAAATACTAGAAGAGTACAAAAGACTTAGAAGAGCATAACACACATGGTAAAGGTGGTTTCCAGTCCTAGGGGTCACGTCCTACAGGCAACTTTGTGCTCTGATACCATCTGTAGTGACCTCGGATCGTTAAAGATCCTAAGTCCCTGTGATTAACATGCTAGTCCCTGGATCAATAGCTAGCACTCACAGTCGATGAAATATCATGTAAAACACAAGTCAATATTACACGAATAATCCAGTGTATATTTATTACAACTTGCATAACTTATAGCTAGCTCAAATAAAACAGCGGAAACTAAATAAAACTTGAGTCCATCAACGCCTCAGGCTAGCTGTGTGAAGACCCGCGATCCCTACGCACCTTTCAATCTTCGGATTCTGCACATAAGACGTGCAGCCAACAAGTTGGGTCAATACTTTGACTATCTTGGAAAATTACACCAAGGAAGGAAACAAGACTAACTCTACATGCAAGGCTAAGAGTAGGCTCTGGGGTTCATTTGCGTAAAGCCAATTTTTATCAGTGTAATAAGAAAAGAGAGGGAAGTTTTCCCTACTTTGTAAAATTGATAAATAGTATAGGGTCGAATGGAACACGAGGATATTACTCACCAAGTGCCCAATCAACCTAACACTTGGATATTACACACCAGGTGGCACTTGGATATTACGCACCAAGTTACTTGGATATGACACACCAAGTTCCCAAATTCCCACCTATTAGCGATATTACACACGCCATAGGGTTTGAAAAACTTTTGTTTGAAAAGAGAGAGGAAGATCTTTCAGAGGCTCCAACGTTCAGATGCTCAATGTTGTTCTGTTTCCGTGAACACGGCTTATCGATCAGATTGCAATCCTCTCGAGAGGTTGTGCACTTTCCCCACAATCCACGATCAAGTCCTTTTACAGACAAGACCATGGCGAAGCCTTCCCTTAGTAGCCCCTCTACCAACTGGATCCAACCGTGCCAAGAACCTCCAAATGTTGGTACCCCGGTGAGGTTTCCCACTAAGTACTAAGCCAAGACAGAGCCCATATGTATTGTGGTTGCACGGGAAGCTTCTGAATTCTGAAACATGGCAGACTTCTTTGATTCCTGGGCGGCCGTCCTCCACCAAAATCTCACTCGGGTTCCCGACAACCATTCCGCCCAGAAGAAAACTTAGTTTTATTTTGAAGGGGTTTTGGAGAAGAAAAGTTCGCTCGAGAGAGCTATCATACTTAGAAAATTCTTGAGTCTTTCGAACCCTCCCAACGGTATTTGATATATATATAGCATAGCAAGCAATACTTAACAAAAACAGGGGGAGCCTATTAGGACGGAAAATCCTAAGTATAAAGCTACTCATGGCATACTACAAAACCGCACTTGCAAAAATAGTAATAAGAAAGCTACTAAAAACCTACACATGCATACTACAAGATTTGAAGAGTAAAACATGCATAGTCAAAAACTGGGACATATCATGAACAAGTGGTGTAACTTGCCTTGATCCGAGCAGCAATCTACACAACAAAACTCCTCAACGCACTCCGAGCAATCTAACGAAACAAACATGGGATCAATCACGTTTTGCACAAAACAATCCAGGAAGTCAAATATGCATGCATGCAACATGGTAAAATTCAAGAGTGGATTTGATTTCGACCAAGGGTTTTAACCAGGGGTGTTGTTGAGTTGGGGATGTCATTAGGAATGATTTCCCACAGATTTTTAAGTATTTTGGGTTAAACCCTAATTAACCAGGCTTGAAACTAGATCTATAGCTCTAATCTACCTCGAAACAGATCTAAATACCCTAAGCAAGATATGACAATTTTCTACAGAAGGTATTGCCAAAACAAAGCCAACGGAACAAGAATCAACTAAAACGGAGCTACGGATAATTTTCTAGGATTAAAATACTCTAATCTAAACTTTTAATTCTACTGCAAGATTTCTGTGGAAAAACAGTAATATTATCGTATATCTGTGTTCTACTCGAGAATATGAATCCAACGGTATGTTATACGCAATTTTTGGACTATTAATCGAATTACTATGAATTTTACAAGATTCAGCTATTTCTGCCTATTAAAAAAAAGAAAAGGGAAAAAAAGGGGCCAGCGACGCGGCGACACATGGCGCCACGTGAGTGGGCCAGCGGGGCGCGCGTGACGCGACGTGGGGGCGACGCGGCGTCGACGTGGCGCTGCCACGCGGCGCGACGCGGTTGGCCCGCGGGCTGCGGCGGATCTGGGCTGTTGGATCTAGATCCAACGGTCGGCAAGGGGGGGGGGCGGCGCTTACCGGCGGGCGGCGGCGCTCCTCCGGCGATGGTCGGCGGCGGCGGAGATGCTCCTCCGGCCCGGCGAGCTAGTCGGCGGGGACCGGCTCCTCGTCGCGGTCGCGTTCCCTGGGGCGGCGGCGGGCTTCTCCTCCCGAGGCGACGGCGGGCGGCGGCTGCTGGCGGCGGACGACGGCAGGCTCCGGCGGGCTCCGGCGAGCAATCCGGCGGCGCTCGGTGGAGGTGGCGGCAGAAAAGAGGCTAGGGTTGACTGGGGAGGCGTGCCCGACTTTTATAGGCGGAGACCTGGCGCGGACGTCGCGGAGTCCGCGCCGGAATCGGCGGCGGCGGCGACGGGCGAGACCGAGCCGGATTCGGCGGGGAGGCGGCTGACAGGCGGGCCCCGCCTGTCAGCGGCTGCGGGCGCGCGCGGGCGTTGGCGGGCTGGCGGGCGCGGGCGGCAGATAGCCCTGGGCTGGCTCGGCCGGCCCAGGTAGTTTAGTTTTTTTTTTAAACTTTTAATAATTTCTAAATTGCTATTTATTTGATAACTTTTGCAAACGGACTCCAAATTAGACGAAACTTTTTTCTAAAATTTTGTAAAAAGGAGAGGGTTAGGATAGGATTATAAAATAACACTTTTGCAAAGGTTTTGGTGGTTAAAAAGGTTTTACCCACCTTTTGTCCATAAGTGACTATGGGGTTTGAGAAATACCTGATGCAAATTTTTCGATATGCGATGCTAGGATGCAATGATATGATGCATGCTTACTAGTAACATCTGAATTTAAAAAATTTGGGATGTTACAAGGGGCAAGAGGAGCATCATCGGAATGGAAGGACCCGCCAACAAGCAAGACATCGACAAGAACGGCGATCCCAAGATCGAAGAGGAATTCGACAAGTACTTCGACAAGCCAACTACTTATGCTAAAGTAAGAAGGAAGACCACCCGACCGGCTAAAGGTTGCCTGTACACGAGAAGAAATCTCAAGGTGGCCGGCCTAAAGTATTCTACCGCAAAGAAGAAGGGCAAGAAAGTTGTTGTGAAGAGACAGTAGCTACCTCGGAGCAGACTTAGCGGTTTTTGACGCCTTTTTGTACTAATTAATGCACATGTGTGCTCGCACGCCTGCATATATGTATTACTTTGACAAACTAATATATGCGGATAATATTGAGGCAAATATAGTAAGGCAAATATATTAATTCTTGTTTTTAATAGGCAAATATATTAGTTCTTGCTTTTAATATATTATTACCATCCATAAAATATTTTTAATAGGCAAATATATTAGTTCTTGCTTAATATATTATTACCATCCTTAAAATATTTTTTAAAAAGTCAAAAAAAAAATGTGGCTGTGCCAGCAATCGAACCTGCCGCCCAGGTTTAGAACAGAGAGGAGCAACCAATGTGGTAAGCTTCATTTTCTGTCAAACAATAGCGCAACGCGCGTTTTGTACTATCGTCAAAAATTCTGTGGCGCATATCTGAACAGATGCGCCACAGAATTATGTGACTTAGAAAATTTTCCCCATATCGCCCCAAATCCCCTTTCTTTTTCCCCATATCGCCTCGCTGCGCCGCGCCGCCTAGAACCCTAGCACGCCCCGCCGCGACGCGCCGCCCTTGCCCCGCCGTTCCGCCGCACCGCGCTTGCCCCACCGTGCCGCCGAGCCGCACCCGCCTTGGCTCGCCGTGGCCTCGCAGACCTCACCATGGCGCCCGTCGTACTAGGTCTGCACTCCTCTGCTTCACATCTTTTTTGTCTATTTGAGCTGAGTCATTGATGCAAAGATGCTTCTGCTATATGGGAACCTTTGTGATGTGCTAATTTTGGGTCTAGGTCTCCAGTTGTAGCAAGAAAAACGTGATAGCATATTTTATTGTACCACTTAGGATTATATGATGAGATGGTGAAATCGATCTGGTGTCTGTGCTTCTCATATTTGCGTGCATCTATCGTATCATCGACGAGGAGAGTCACACCTCAGTGACTCCCATGTATATACCATATCCGATGATGTCCGTGTGTTTACATAGCAGCATTCGAGGGTGTCAGACCTGGAACATGAGTTTTTGGCGCTCAAGTAGAGATACATACGTTTGGTAAAAGACCATGCGTGTAATAGAATTATAGATTTCAGTTAGCATGGTGCAGTTTAGCTCACTCTGTTTGCACGTTTATAGTTAATAAATAAATACAAAAGACAACATGTCTGTTTATGAACAATTAGATTGAAAGTTGAGTATTTAGATAACCATGGCTCGTGGCCCTAGTATCTATCCTTATTTGGACCTCTGCACAACCTCAAGTTTATTAGGTTCTAGATCATAATTGCATTTTTGGTACTGCTAAAGCTATGCTACTAGACCATCTAATCAGGTTCAACTAATTCTACTACTCAAGTGTAGTTACTACTCTTTTTAAGCCTGTTGTTGATTTAAGAACTAGTATGGTTCAGTTTGCCTAGCACTTGTACATCACAAGGAAGTCTCCATTTTAGATATGCAAGTTGGGAATTTTCCTGTACATACTTGTTATTTGTGAACTCCACTATTGTTTGTAAGCAGATTGATATTCTAAGTGCATAACATGTGTTGACCGAGCCTTCCAGAACCCATACCATGCGGCGAAATTCCATTGCTAAGTGTATTTTCTTCAGAGGAGTAGAAGAATCATGAGAGCTATTGGTAATTAAGTTGGTGCTTTTAAAGATTCAGACATGGAGGAAGAAAGCTTGTACTAGTACTAGTACAGTGGTGAGATGCTCATCAGGTGACCCAGTGAGCATATATTTTTCCTTGTCCTTCTTCTTTCCGGAGACAAATCAGTTGGAAACATACTACAAGTGAAAAACCACTAAAGATTCTTTGCTTCAGGTCACTAAAAAGCTCGGTAATGCTGGGTTTAGGTGCTCCACTTTCAAGCCAAGGAAGCCAAACAATAATCCACCCGTTAACTTTGCAGTGAATTTACTTTTTCATCCATGTGTCAGCCATTAAAAAATGCTAGGCTAGCAGTAATAAAGAATGATCAGTGGGTAATAACAGTGTGTATCATGTATGTCTACAATTCCATTATTACGTATATCTTTGCAGTATATCTCTGTGAGTTAATCATGCTTTTAGCTAGCTAGCTATATCTCTGCAGTATATCTCTGTTAGCTAGAAAAGAAAAGAAAAGACCATCATCAGGAGTTTCTATTGTATGGTGTTGGAGCACCATATGTGGCTGCGAAGCACAATTTGTGCATTTTTGTTTGTGAAATGTTTGCAGGGAAATCACCCGAGATGCCCATTTCTCCTGAAATGTTGATTTCGATCCATTTTGGTCGAGAAATGGGGCTCCTTTGTCAATAAATTAGCGAAGGTCATGCCGAATTTTTCGGTCGACACTTAGTAATTTTTTGACATATGAGCCCCATTTCTCGACCAAAGTGGAAGTGAATTGACATTTCAGGAGAAATGGGCAGCTCATTTTAAATATTGTCAACACTAATTAATACTAACTTCCTTATTTTAATTTGTTTAGAAGTGTGCAAACATGTCGGTCGCCGATGGGGCCGGCACTTCTAAGGCCGCCATGAGCGTCGAAGACCAAGCCAGAGCGGCGAACCTCACATTCTAGGAGGCGGCGGCGCATCACGAGGCGGCGGAGTCTCAGGATGGGGACATGGCAGCTACTGCGGGCCACGATGGGAATGATGAGCAAGAGGGGGACGAGGACTACCGGATAGATGAAGCCGAGGAGGAGGATGCGACCACCTCCGATGGTGGAGGCCGCACGACCGTTGGCGGAGGCCGCACGACTGCTGGCGGGGACCGCACGGATGGCGGTACCAGCAACCCGTCCATTAAGAAGAATAAGAAGCCGAGGAAGGATCATAAGCCACAAAAGCTCGCCGACACCACCGATGACATCACTCTGGGCTCGGAAACTAGCCTTTCGTTGGAGCCTCCGGATGTTGCCGCCGGGTACGGCATGCAACTCGTGTGCATCCTCCGGGAAAGCATGTCGATCAACACGAAGCACCTGAGATGTGAAGCAAATGAGCGCTTGGTGGCGAACTGCCTTAATAAGCTTCACTGACGGTATAAGTTCCCAGCCCCGTACACCGACAAACTGGAAAAATCCAATAAGGTGAATAGGTTAGCCATCACGAAGATGGCCAATGCCTTTAGCAGCTAGAGAACCCGGGTGAAGAACAAGATCGCGAAAAAGGAAAGCTAGGAGAAGATCAAGAAGGGTGAGCCCATGATCGATGAAGCCGAGTTCAAGATATTCAAGGCGTAGATGGAGACTGACGAAGCGAAGGCATGGATGGAGTGGGGTCGAGAAATGCGGGAACAGACCATAAGTAACCACCGATGTGGAAGCGGCGGTTACAGGGGAAAGAAGGCCATATGGGAAAGGGAGGACGCCGAGGTTGAGCGTCTCAGGAAAAAAACCCATTTTTAAACATCACGGACGAGCAGACCAGGAACTTTGTCCGAGCCCGCTACTATCTGGACAAGGATTTCAAGGAATTCATCACCGACGATGATGATGTGAGGAAGTTTGAGAATAAGCTCGTAAGGAATTTACCCGCGGTCCATTTGCTTTCATTTTGAATAATGAAGGCAAGTTCCTAAATTGGTTCACCTTTCCTTATCTGCAGGACGCTGAAATCAAGGCTACGCGTGAGGCGCCGGACTCGTCGTCCCAGGGCTCCGGCGGAGCCGTGGGACACTATTTTCAACAGGGCGACCAACGCCTTCAAGGGGAGGCCACAGTCCGAGCCGCCCATGTCATTGGGCCGTATCTCTGGCTTTGGTACGAGCACAAAGTTCCACGAGTACTACATCGAGGAATCCGAGAAGAAAAAGGAGAGGCGGACCCAGTCGGCGGCTCAGGATCAAGCCGAGAAGGAAGAGCTGAAGCAGAAGATCACGCATCTGGAGACCAGTAAGGTGGACCAGGACGAGGTGAACGCGATAGTGCAGCAGGAGATCCTCGAGATGTTACCCCCTCGGCTGATGGAGGGGATAGCAAAATTGAATGCCGACGGTCAGGTGGGGCCGATACAAGTGCAAAGCGCCGGCGGAAGCACCTCGAGCCACCAAGTGTCACCAGACATGGTTACCCCGCCGCCCTCCATCCCCGCGGCGCAGCCGATGGAGTTGGATGCGCCGGAGCTGCCCCCTCCTGCCGAGACTACCAAGGCGCAGCAGCTGGAGGTGGCGGTGCTTCCTAATGCACCCGAGACGGAGAAGAAGAAGGATCAGCCACTGGCCGCCCATGTCTCGACATTAGCCGAGCTCGGCGCCCTTACGAAGGTAAAATAAGTAGTTAGTCAGCGTGCTCTACTTAATGCCTTTGATTGGCTGCCATCTCATGATGCATATCTGTATGCCTCAGGACACTCCGTGCGTGCTCCTACACAAGGTGCCCGACGGCGAGTTGAAGGATGTTTCCACGGGCAAGCTAATACAACCGGCGAACCGCACGATGCACTGCAAGCCCATGGACGATGCCGTGATGCGCGTCGAGTTGGGTCGGGTGTTGGGGGGGTGCGAAGACATGGACCCTCCCATGCAACCTCTAGGAGCCGACGAGCACCTGACCCTGGAAGGTTGCCAGGGCTATCCCATGATTTGGCGAAAGACCCAGATTCTTATTGGGTGTCGCTCCACCAGTGCCACCTCGGTCGTCCGGCCGCGAAGGACGAAGCCTCCTGCTACACCAGTCATCGTCGCCGCCACCACAAGCCATCACCAGAGACTATTGGGAGCGTCTGCACGGCACCACAAGCAGCCAAGGGCGTGGTTGCTCCTCGACCGCCATCGCCCCCGCCTAAAGGCAAGGCCGTGGCACCGCAACCGCCATCGCCACCACCCCAGGATGACGTGGACATGGCGGCCTTCGATCCCAACATCGAGGTGGATGATGATGATGATGCACCAGTCGACGTCAATTCCTTCATCAACACCGGCGCCAGCAAAGGACCGTTCATGCCTCCTCTCGTTGAAGAACCATCATTCCGCGATCAAGCTAGCCATCCCAAGAAGCGCATGGTCTTCCGTGGGTTTTCTCAGGAGACGCCTCCGGCCGCCGAGACACAACCTCCATCGGTCGGAATCATTTTCAACCCTGACACACTCTGCAGGACGGCCGGTGACGGGTTAGCATCGCCAGTGGAGGCTGCTGATGTGATGAGGAAGAGGGTGAGGAAGAGGCCGAACAGGAACAAGGACAAGGCTGCGAGCTAGCCCGCTCTGATCCGTTACCGGGACGACGTTGTACCACCCCACGAGGATGGCTTGACCAGAGTGCACGAAGCTGGTCAGCCCATACTGCCTCCGTAACAGCGCCGCCTAGCTTCGGGAGCTATGATGACTTTGCATGAAGGTATCCTTACACTAGAGGGCCTCCTTCTCAAGGACAAGGACCCGAGTTACCCGGTGTTCACCGCCAAAGTGCCGGAGGACGTGGGCTTCATCACTGATGCCCCCGCAGATGTGTTCTTCATAGCCTACGAGGACATCTTCAAGCTGTTCCACTCGAGACGGCTGGACTATAACTTGGTCCGCCTATTCGTGGTCAATCTGGTGATGAAGGTCAAGAGAGAGGACATCCCGCTCGTTGCGATATCGGATCCCTACTACATGCGAGATAGCCAGCTGGAAGAAGGAACAAGGACCCGGGCGCAGGCAAAGTCCTACCTTCAAAAGCTATTGATGGACAGCAAGAGGAAGGACAACATCCTTGTGCCTTTCTTTCCCAAGTAAGTGTACACATCCTCCTACCGCCGTCATAACACATAAGTATTTCTTTCCATTGGTCTTTTCCAACATCCCGTTCCACATTGTGTGTTGCGTAGAGACAAGTACTGCATGCTCATCTTCCTCTCCACGAGGTATTCGCTTGCCACCTACTTCGACTCGGAGAGTGCGAGGAGGAAGAACTACGCCAGAGTAAGGAGCATTCTGGATGATGTTATCGAGGGCTATGCCAATCAGGGAGGCCCATTCAACTAAAATGGGGAGGCTTACAGGGACGATGGTCGACACAAGTTCAAGCACATGTTCAAGTTCCCCTGCGTCAAGCAGCCGTCGGACAGTGTGAAGGAGGCCTTCTACGTTTGCCATCACCTCAAAGGGTTTGCCCGGGATTGCGAGATGCTAATGCTGCCATCTTCTCTCCAAGGATGGGGCCAAAAGTTGCATGGGATCAATGACCCCGATCTCAGGGTAGACTTCCATGATACGCAGGTGAAGCTGTCACATATCATCATGGAACAGGTCAACACACGTGGTGGGCTCTTACACCAGCCCAGGTCGTTCACCAAGAGGGAGATCGAAGCCCGCCTCAAGGCGCAGGGTGACTTCAGGAGGTGGACGACGAAAGACATGTACAAGCCGTTCCCGGCGCCCTGCGAGGAGAAGGCCACTTGACCGAGAGAGTGTGTGTATCGGTGGACATGTAGTGTGTGTGTCAAAAAACTTAACTTTCCTAGCTTGAAACTGCCGTTGTTATTGTGTCGGACATGTTGTCATGTTTCTTTCATTGTCATCGACGCATTGTTTTAAGTTTATGAATGCCTTGCTCTAATATTTGTCAACATATATATTTGCATTATGTACTAATATGCCTTGTCAATAGAGATGCCGACGTACGTTGTGTACAAGGGTCGGGTTCCAGGTGTCTACGAGGAGTGCGTGGACTTCCACCAACAAGTGGACAAGTTCAGCGGGAACATCTACAAGGGATATGCGACTAGAAAGGAGGCGGTGGCCAAGTGGAGGAGACACGTGTGGAAGAAGAACCGGACGAAGATCTTGGTGCCTCTCCTCCTCACCGGCATCGCGGTTACGGTGTACTACCTTCTGTCCTAAGGTAGGCGGTGACAACATCGTGCGGTTGTAAGTTATGTGAGTGAGATGAACACTTGTGAAATATACTTGTACACTTATTCGGTTCTAAGTGATGTGATTGATGAACACTTGTGAACATTCGTGCTTGTTGATGTATTATATGTGAACTGGAACATTTGTACTGCTGTGTGCAGCTTTTCTGTGAATTTCTGTTAATTTTTGTGTATTTCCTGTGATATACCTGTATTTGTACCAGATTCTAAAAATTTCGAAATTCTGAAAAAAAGGATTCTATGGAGCATATGGCTATATGGCGCATATGCATATGCGCCACAGAAATATAATTTTAGTGGCGACAATTTAGTGGCGACTGCTAGATGCGCCACAGAAAGCGTTTTTGGTGTGCCACTAATAACGTTTTTCCTAGTAGTGTAAGACTCATGCCTCAACATTTTCACCATCAGAAACCATTTGTGTTGCTCAACACATGTCAAAACATCTCAATAGAATGACTCATCATTCCAAGGTTTTCATAATTCATTTTCACCAGTATTCCCATCTAAAGTGACTCAAGTTTTTATCTACTCTAAACTACTAAGTTAAGAGTGTTCACTAAGGTGGAAAGATGGAGTCAATCTCATGCCATAGAATGACATCTAAGGTTATCTATATAGGTCAAGTTTTATACTCTTTATGCTACCTTCAAAACAAGTAAAGGACTTTGGTAAAATAAAGGAAGTAAAGCTTGGAAAAACAATAGCTGGGGTAAGTAATAGTCAAAGTGGTAGAGCCAAAGCATGCCTAAAGCATCTACTTAGATTATCTATCTTGCAAGGGTTAGCTTGCATTGTTAATGGTGGCTTGCCTTGTGAAGTTCAGTGGTTGAAGTTTTCTTCCTCCTCTTGATAGAACTCCTCCTCCTCGAAAGCTTGGTCGGTACTATTGTCTATAAATACACACGGAGTACACAATCACCAAACAATACTTAACTAGTCTAATTAGCACTCTAAGGCACACATTTGATGATCTATTATCATCACTGGCATCACAAGTTTTATTAACTAGTTTCATTCTTTTTATTTAAGAAAAGTAATTTCTACTCATTGAAAATTTAACTAAGATTTAATATTCACCACTTAAAATATGGGATCACGTGGACACATGTCATCACCACATATTCTAACATGTGGGAATGTGATTTAAGGGTTGGATTATATTTACTTAAGTTTAAGTTTATTATTTAATGATTTAAAGTGACTAGAAATGCCTATATAGCATTATTTTGGTACTAGTCCAAAGTCACTGCATGTAAACCCTAATATTATTACATATTCAGATAGGTATGGTGAACTGTGATTTTTGAGAGTTGGAATCAACTCAAAAGATATCATGGTTGATTTTATAAAAATGTTTGAATGTGCAAAAGCTTTTGTCTTGTTATTTTTACTAGGAGAGATCTCTAACTCTAATTGAATTAAATCCAACGGGCTTGGGTATATCTTTTCAGTAGCTTTCTAACACAATTGGAATCACTCCATTTGGATTTGTAAATCTCTCTGAATTGATTTTCAAACTAAGGGACAAAACTAGGTTTAAACTAAATAGAAAAATCTAAGTTTGAATTAAATGGGTCGCCTGGGAAGGAAAACGGGCCGGCCTAGTGGCGTTCCGCGGCACAGAGGACAGCTGACAGGGGGGTCCACCGGTCAGTGGCTCTTTACACGCGAAGCGGTACGGGGCGATGTGGACCGTTAGATTAGAACTAGGATCTACGGCTGGGGCTCATCGTCGACGACGGACAGGTCGCCGACGAGGTCTAACCCTAGCGGCCTGGTGGGGGTGCTCAGGGGGCATACTAGGGCTCCAGCGACAACGGCGAGGGGGGCAATCGAACGTGCTGTCGACGGCAGGCTCAGGGGTGGTCGCGGCAACTCCTGGGGTGGACGAAATCGACGGCGCCTTCTCCTCCTCTGCAGCGGGCTCCTGCGGCGAAATTCTGGCGAACAAGTGCTCGAGCTGCTCCGGCTAGAGGTGGGGAAGGACAAGTGAGGAGAGGGGAGTGGAATGGTGTGAGTGGTTTGTGCTGGGGTGGCCTCTATTTATAGCTCGACGAGGCGACCGAAAGGGATGGGTGGGTGACTCCGGCGAGGGCTGCACAGCATGCTAGCGGCGTGGCTTGAGGTAGGGGCGGTGGCCTGCCTCCTGTCGGTGCTCGACGGCTTAAATATGTGGCTAGGGGCGGTGGCAAACAGTCAGGCGGTGCTCACGCTCTAAGCGGCAGAGGAGGCGTTCGACACGGCGCGCGGTGGCTGCGGGTCAAACGGCGGCGAACGGGCGTGTCCGGGCGGTTCCTGGGGTCGTGGCGAAGCGGTGAGCGCGGGCTGCGGTCGAGGCGCGGCGTGTGCACATTTGTCGGGCGTGGCGCTTTGGCGCATGCTCGGCATGGTGCAGACGCTCTGGGCACGGTGCTCTGCGGGTGGTCCACGACTCGGCTCTACTCGGGGAGGGGACAGAGGGCAGCGGTGTGGTCTGGTCTAGCTCCTAGACATGGCGAGAGAGAGAGGGGCGGTCGGCTGCTGCGTTGGCAAGTTTGGCCGGCGAGCATGTCCTCGGGGTGGCGCGGTACTGCTGCTAGGGACAAAGGGGTGGGGTGATTATGGCTTGGTTAGATCAAATGGAGACAGAGGGAGTAATTTGAGGTCAAATGGGTGGCGAAACCCTGTAGAAAACAGTGAGCTAATACTAGGTGTGAATCCTGCCTGCCAAGTGTTTGTGAAAATGGCTGAAAGAAATTTAGTTTTGAATTTTCAAAACATTTTTGAAAATGGAGCTCATTTGAGTGGTTTTTGAATAAGTGGGATCTTCCCATATGAACTAGATTCAATTTTCAAATGCCATTTAAAAATAGTGTTTGAAAGTTTTTGGCAGAACACAAAGTGGGCCTTGGTACATTATTACATGTACTAGCAAGGGGTGCAAAGATTCACAATTGTTTCTATTAGGTTTTGAGTACTAGGAATAGCCAGAGTAGGCATGTTGATTAAAATGGCACAAATGACCATTTCTTTCTTTTATTCATTTTGATTTGTTTTTATTTGGGATTTGTTTGGGAATGATCTAGATGCTGTTTATTTCACCTAAGAATCATTTTAAAATCAATGGATCACTTAATCATGGCAATTCCAAACAACTCCTATTTAAATGCACACACATATGAATGCTTTAATAATTTTAATTGGAAAAGTTTTTGTTAACCCTAATTTTGATGATTTGGATCCTAATAACCTTGGATTAAAGTTTTGGGATGTTACATCTGGCCATCTTCTTTGTCTCATGTTGAGTTCTTTCTGTGTGAAAATGTATTTTAGACTTTTGTGATCGGTGAACATTTCACAACGCTTTCCCATAAGATAATGCCTCTATGTTTTTAATGCATGCACAACTGATGCCAACTCTAGGTCATGAGTAGGATAGTTCACTTCATGATTCTTAAGTTGTCTTGATGCATAAGCTACAACTCTACCTTCCTGCATTAGTACACCTCCCAGTCCTTGGTGCGATGCATCACAATAGACTTGAAAGTATTTCTCAAGATCTGGCAAACATAACACCGGTGCTGACACTAATCTCTTCTTCACCTCCTGAAAACTGATTTCACATGCTTCTGTCTAGTTAAACTTCTTCTCTTTCTTTAGCAGATCAGTCATAGGCTTTGCTGTCTTTGAGAAATTTTCAATGAACCTCCGATAGTATCCTGCTAGGCCTAGGAAACTACGGATTTCTTTAACTGTTTTAGGTGGTTCCCATTTTGTTACAGCTGCCACTTTTGCTGGGTCGATAGCTATACCACTTCCAGATACTATATGCCCAAGAAAACCCACTTCATTTAGCCAAAATTCACATTTACTGAATTTGGCATATAGTTTGTGTTCCCCGAGTTTCTCAAGAATTAGGCGCAGATGTTCTTCATGTTCTTCGTTGCTCTTGGAATATACCAATATGTCATCGATGAATACCACTACAAACTTGTCAAGAAATTCCATGAATACCTTATTCATCATGTTCATGAAATAGGCCGGTGCATTGGTCAATCCAAACGGCATCACTGTATATTCATACAACCCATATCTAGTGGTAAATGCAGTCTTTGGTATATCATGTTGTCTAATCTTTAGTTGGAAGTATCCTGATCGAAGATCGATTTTTGAGAACACACATGCTCCCTCCAGCTGATCAAAAAGATCATTAATTCTAGGTAGGGGATATTTATTCTTTATGGTCACTTCATTAAGTGATCGATAGTCTATGCATAGCCTTTGACTTCATTCCTTCTTCTCAACAAACAAAACTGGTGCTCCCCAAGACGAAGAACTTGGTTGGATAAATCCCTTTTTCTGACTTCGGTCCTTCTTCTCAACAAACAAAACTGGCGCTCCCCAAGACGAAGAACTTGGTTGGATAAATCCCTTTTTTAACTATCAACTGACATTTTGTAAGGACATTTTGTAGAAATAGGAAGCACCATTTTCTTGATTTCTTTTAACTCGTCCACTGACATTTTGTAAGGTATTTTTTCTATTGGTCTAGTTCATGCCTTCCTGGTAGTAAGTTTATCAGAAACTCCACATCCCTATCTAGTGGCATGCTAGGTAATTCTTCTGGGAACACATCTGGGTACTCCTTCACTATTGGTATGTTGTCTAGGCTAATCCCCTTAAGAGAATTAACCTTGCTCCCCTTGGGTTCAAAGTTAGACTTGAACCTGATCCATTTCTTTTCTGGGGTTGTGAGCATAACAGTTTGTTTGGCACAATCAGTCACTCCCTCGTAACGTGTCAACCAGTCCATCCCTAATATTACGTCTAATCCTTGGGACTCTAGGATTATTCAATTAACTAGAAACTTGTTCTTTCCAATCTCTAGGATTATCTGTTGGCACCCAGAATTTACTATCATTTCTCCACCCGGGGAGCTTACCTTAATGGGACATCCAATAGTTTCAGTAGAGAGTTTGTTTTTGACTACAAATGTCCTTGAAATGAATGAATGTGATGCGCCGGTATCGAAAAGGATAAGTGCAAGAATGGAATTAATCTTGAACTTACCGATCACGGCATCAGATCCTTCTTGAATTTCCTCCACATTGATGTGAATCACATGACCCTTTTGAAATGGGTTCGGCTTAGCCCCATCAGTCTTCTTCTCTAGGCATTCATTAGCATAGTGCCCTGTCTTCTTGGACTTGAAACATTCCACCTGACTGATCTCTTTCTTTGCTGGCTGATGGTGACGATTGTGACCATTTTGATTCCCATGGCCATGACCATTGTGGTTGTTCCTGTACCTACCTTTGTTGTGTCCACGATGATTGTTTCCATCGTGGTGGTGGTTATTGTTACGATGGTTGTTATGATTCCCATTCTTGTGGAATCCAGAACTCCCGCTTCCTTCACCATGAGAACGCTTATGAGGTGATCCTGATCCGAACTTATCAAAATGGTGCTTCCTCTTTCTACCTTCCACTTGCTTCATCTTGTTTTCTACGATGGTAGCTTTATCACACAGAGATTGATAGGTTGGAAGATAAGCAACAGATAGTTGCGTAGATATCTCATCATTCAAGCCATCAATGAACTTCTCCTTTCTCTTTGCGTCAGTGTCAACATCATCTGGTGCATAACGCGACAGACTGTTGAACTCTTCGATGTACTCAGAAATACTGCGGTGGCATTGTTTGAGGTTGTGAAACTCCTTTTTCTTTAACCCCATTATTCCAGAAGAGATGTGAGTGGTACGAAATCCATCCTCAAACATTTCCCAAGTTACTTCTTCAATAGGTGAGTAACTTGGAAATTGTCCCACCAAGTAGATGCATGACCTTCCAGTAAGTGTGCTGCAAATCTGACTTTCTCTGCGTCAGTGCATCCAACTGTGACTAAGTCCTTATTCACAGCGCGTAGCCAGTCATTTGCTACCATGGGATCAGTAGTACCCGAGAACTTGGAAGGTCTCAGCCTTAGAAATCTGGTGACCATATCCAGAGGTGGTGGATTGTTCTGGTTGTTATTATTGTTATTGTTGTTGTTCTGATTCTAGTTCGCCATGAACTGGGTCATCATTTGCATCAACTGTGTCTGCGCAGCCATCATTTGCTGCATTCCATTGCCATTGTCGTTACTGTCCTTGTTGTTACGGTGGGGAGGCATCTGTGGGTTTAATAAGGGTAAGTAATGATAGATAACCCCAAATAGAATAACAACATTCAAACAAACAAGCACATGCAGGTTCAACATCACAACAATAACAGAGTTTGCGGAGATAAACATACTAGCATAGTCACCCAGAAATTGGTATGATCTATGCGACGCGATAATAAAACAATAGATAGATGGATATCACTACTCCTCCATGTCAACTTCCTCCTCCACTAGTGCAAGTCCTGCTGCAGTGAATCCTGCCTTGTATTCCTCCAAGCTTGTAGTCAAAGCATCGATCTTCGCCTGTAAATCTCTGTTCTTTGTGCGCAGCCTCTCTATCACCTCGTGATACGCTTCCAGCTCAATGTCCTCAAGCTCTAACTCGGTCTCCAAGTCTCTAATCTTCTTGTTCTTCTCCTGAACCCTCTTATCTTGGCTCTTGAGTTTCTTCTCCTGGTCTTCAAACTTCTTCTCCATTTCCTTGATTCGCTTCTCCTGTTCCTGGAAGGCCTTGTCCTTCTCCTTAAGTTGGACTCGTAGTTCATGGTTTCTAAGCATCACATTAGTCCTATCAGTATCAAGGTGTCTGATAAAGCTCTCTAAGTACTGTAGGTGGTGACACACGGGCTTGATAGTCTCCTTAGTGTCCTCGTCCAGCACAATAGGCTCTCCGTCCTTGTCGCGTCTCCCAAAGAAGTGAAAGTAGTGGCTCTTGATCTCGGAAGAGTGACGTCCACATAGGCGTCCCAACAGCTCCTGCATAGCCACATCGAGGCCCCTCTCTAAGTCATTGTGGAGTATCTTGAAGGTGATCTCCTTAGTTTGGGGCTCTATCTCACGTCCTGGCTGGGTAACTCTGAATCCCCATAAGTCCTTCCTCTGAAACTTCCTCAGCTGAAGTCCCTGAATGGTAGGGATTGGAAGAGCGAGCACATGGACGAGCTCCAACATGCGAGTCCCAAAGCGAGTTCCCTCGAAATCCTCAACCGTGCTATAGACAAAATTCGGCATATTTTGCATAGTATTGAGAAAATTAGTAATAACACAAGTCTAGAGAAAGAAAACACAAATAACAATAGATGCAAAGATAAAATCAACCAACAAAGCAATCCTCAAATCAAGTGGCAATACATTATTCAACTCAAGCAACCAAGGTCCAAACATAACTTATTTTTGCCATACCCCATCAGTCGGTATGATCAAAATACTAACGTGATAAAATGCCACGTGTGGTGGTCCAACTAGTATCTCAATCCTTATTATCCAAGGTAGCAATCTAGGTGTCCTTGGCAGCAATCTGTTTCTCTTGCTCGCATAACTCCAAAGCCAAGTCTATGATATCCTTACTTAGTCATTTTACCGTGGCCCTTGATTCTTGGACACGATGTTTCTCCTCCTTAAGATCCTCCTGAGTATTGAGCATTCTATACTTAAGTCTTTCCCCAAGTTCCTCAATGGCTTTCCACGCAACATTCCTTGCAGAGTCAACGAATGACGGGTGCATTTCAGAGTTGGTGAACATGCAGAATCCCATACTCTTTGGATCATCCTCCTTGTTCTTATAAAAGTGGAGTTGCACCCACCAATACTCTTGTCCTTCGTCTATCATAGGAAATCCCTTGTACACGGCTTCACCATCCATCCCTAAGCCGATCATGAGGTTCTTGAGTGCCTTGGGAAATTCCGTCTCACAATCAAGTGTCATAGTCATCAGTGGTCCCATCTTGATAGATTCATTGATGGTGGGCATCTACAAAAATAGAAGAGGAAGGATGATCAGGAAAAGTTTTTACGAGATGAAAAGACAAGTGTAAAGTTTGAATATAGAGTTATTTTTTTTGTTCTAAGGGTTTTCCTTAGTCTAATCCAACCTAGGGTCACGAACCTACAGGCAACAAAGTGCTCTGATACCATCTGTAAGATCTCACCATAATAAGGTAAGATCCATGTGATGTGTGATTGCAGTGCTAGTCCCTGGATCAAAATGCTAGCACCCACGGTTTAAGATGAAGTACACAGAAACAAAGGTCATTATTACATCGCATATCCAGGAATATAATAGTTCTTACAACTCACTTAGCCCAAGGCTAACATTATTCAAGGTTCACAAGACATAGTATAATAATAGAGTCTTTTGTCTTCATGCGCCACAGGCAAACATGTCTGATACCATAGATACTTAGTATAATCCAACAACTACATGAATATATGGCTAAGTGTGGTTTTGGCTGACTTTGCTAAAAGCAAGGTTTTATCTCATAGTTTTTGAAGAGTAAGTTTTCTCTTTCAAAACACTAAGGTACCATTGATAGACATCAATGCACCTCTACCCTTGTTCACCCACAAGTTTTAACTTAGAGAAATTTGGATGAGGAGATTATTGAACTGCTTCATTGTCTTGACACTCAGAAATTGTCCATAACCAGGGACACGGCTAAGTACTTAGTTTTACCCTCTCCAGAGGTGGTGCACTTTACCCACAAGACTCGACATGCATCGAGACGAGACTTTTCAGAAGAAATCCCTCAGACCACCACAGACATGTTCCATCCTATCAAATCTACCACCCTCTGTTCGTCTGGCTGAGTTCTTGCAACTTAGTCGGTCAAGGCAGAGCCCATATGCCATGTGGTTGCACTGGAAGCTTCATGACAAGAACGTCTCCAATCTCTTTGTTCCTGGGTGGCCGACCACAAGTGTGATACACCAGCTGACCATAGACATGGCCCCTGAGTAACCACTCAACATAATCCAAGCAAGTCCCATTCCACCCAGGTGTTTCATTAACATTAGTTGTTTTCTTACTCAAACAAAATAATATATTTCCATACTATCTTGATATGAATTTCCACCCACGAATTCTATTATCATGGCTAAGCATTCTAGCATACGATGTCTTTCAACTAGGACATACTACCAAGATATAATATATAGGATAGCATAGCATAGTAACATATAAATAATCCTACCATGCTAACATCTACCAAAATTAACACTAGTGCAATAGTGAAAATAATAGGACATAGATGAAATATCACTTGCCTTGGTAGCTAGGGGAATAGGTACAATCCTCACAGCAACAAACTTCACAATCCACACAATCTACACAAAGAACAATACAACAACAATAATTCAATCAATATAGCATCACGAAAATATGAATGCATGCAAAATGCAATGATATGAACAAAACTAAAAACTTAAAGAGTCTATAGTACAGAGGTTAAAATAACCTATCTAAACGGAAAGAAATACCTAAAACCAATTTATGGAATAATTTTTATGAGCAAAATACTCCTAAAATGGTTCTTCCTAAAATTCCAATTTTTCAGAAACAAAAGTGTGAAATAAGGCCTCAACAATAAAGGTATCATTTTTCTGAATCCATAGACACCAAATTTGCATTTTTCTGATTTGTGGATCAAACGTTATTGAATTTCTAAGTTTAATATAAATTCTGTCAATTTTTCTAATTAAACAGACGCTCTGGCCGACGTGGCGCTTTCCTATTGGCCCGTACCGATTCGGTCGGATCGATCGCTGTGGGCTGTTAGATTTTAAGTGGCCACGGACGAACCAGATGAGCCCGTACCGCTTTGGTTAGTGATCTAATCCTAGCCGTTGGGACTAGATCAGACGACACTCAGCACGTGGCAAACAGTTGGCGGCACTGGCTCTCTATGCGCGATGGCGGCGCGTCGGATGACGGTGTGCTGGCGATTCTAAAGGGGTAGGGGGTCCGTGGACTATTACCAGAGGTCGTGGCGGTCGAGGTGGTCTCGTTGATGGTCGCAGTGGAGAGAGGGGTGCTCGGCTGCATCCTGTATTCCTCACGGGAGTTCTTGCCGACGGCGGATCTCGTGTCTCCGAGACGGTGACGTCGTTCTGGGGCTCGAGCAGGCAAATAAAAGGGTCAATAAAAGGTGCCTGGTCCTGTACAAGCTAGTGGTGGCCAAAAAGGGGCGGCGGGAACCCGAGTCTCACCAGAAAAGTCGACGGATGGCAGCGGCAGAGGAAGACGCTGGTGATGATCGTGTCGTCGACCTGGGGCAAGAAAAAATGTGTGGACAGGGTTAAAAGGTGTGCCAGGACATGGTAAAGGGGATAGGGCAGAGAGGAGGGCTCGAGGTGGTTGGATCTCACCGGAATTGGCGCCGGAGTACTAACGGTGTGCGGTGGTTCGAGCTCTCAATTGAGGAGCCTGGGGGATCTCTAGGGATGGCGACTGGGGGGGAAACCGAAGAGGAGGGAGAGGGGATTAAGAAGGAGTGGTCACAATGGGGATTTAATGCGTGTAACGCTCGAATTCGAGCCGATTAGAAACGACAGAGAAGAGAGGGGGTCAGTTCGTCCCGGGGTGGAAGAAGATGAGGTGGAGGCTGACGTGTAGGTGGGGCCAGGGTGTAAGTGGGAGGGGGATGCAGGGGGACAGTGAGAAAAGGAGAGAGAGGGGAAGGGGTGGCCCGGGTGGGCTGCTTGCTGGGCTGGGTTGGGCCGAGTAGGCCAGGTGCTTCTGCTGCACTTTTTTTTTCTTTTTAGTTTTTCTTTTCCTAGGTTTTGAATTAGCAAAAGTGTTTCAAATTGACTCAAAATTTCACCCAATTTTTGGGGGACAAACTAAATGTAATGCAACACATGCCATGATGATATGAGTGCAATGATGATTGTTTTCAGATGAAAATTTTGGGATGTTACAGCCACCATATATGAGTACATTTGGCTTGACACCGTGAAGATATATCTTGGGTTCATTACCAAAACTCATCATTTAAGCTCATTTTGTCTCCTTGAGAGACCATAGAGAATGAATACATTAATGTGTGCATAATAGGGAGAGTGTTGGTTCATTTGAGGAACTACCCCCTACATCCATGCATACAGCCAAACAAGATATTCTTTGAGACCCGGGTAGGTGTGCAAGCTACTCAAACCACATTGCTCGAATCTATGATATTTAGCTCATGCCTCAACTCCCGGAACCTTGCTTCATCAAGTGGCTTCATGAAAAGATCCGCTAGATTGGCCTTGGTAGGAACATACTCCAAATAAATGTCTCCTCTTGCAACATGATCCTGAATGAAATGATGACGAATCTCAATGTGCATGGTATTGTTGTGTTGCACCAGGTTGTGAGCGATAGCAATGTCACTCTCGTTGTCACAAAGAAGGGGCACCTTGTTGAAATAAAGTCCAAGATCCTTCAAGGTTTGCTTCATCCATAGCAATTGGGCACAACAACTTCTGGCAGATATGTACTCGGCTTTGGCAGTGGACATAGACACGGAGTTTTGCTTCTTCGAGGACCAACACACCAAGGATCTTCCAAGAAATTGACAAGAACTGGAGGTTGACTTCCTTTCCACTTTGTCTCCCGCTCAATCCGAATCAGTGTATCCAATGAGGTCAAAGCTTGCTCCCTTGGGGTACCACAACCCAAAGTTAGGGGTATGAACCAAATATCAAAAGATTCTCTTGACTGCCACCATGTGGATTTCCTTTGGTGTGGCTTGGAATCTTGCACACATACCCACACTCAACATAAATCCGGTCGAGATGCACAAATATCGAGCAAATAACCAATCATTGAGCGATAAACTTTTGATCCACATCCTTACCCTTGCGATCGAGATCAAGATTAACCTTTGTGGACATGGGAGTTTTGACTCCATTTACTTGATCAAGGTTGAACTTCTTGAGCATATCTTGGATATATTTGGCTTAGTTGATGAAGGTTCCCTTCCTCAATTTCCTGACTTCAAAGGCAAGAAAGAATTCAAACTCCCCATCATAGACATATCAAAGCGGTAGGTCATGAGCTTAGCAAAATCCTCATTAAAAGCTTTGTTAATAGACCCAAAAATAATATCATCAAGATAGATTTGGGAAATGAACAAGTTTCCTCCAACTTTCTTAGTAAAAAGAGTGGGATCAATGAGGCTTCAAAACCACGGTCTAACAAAATCTCTCTAAGGCACTCATACCACGCACGTGGGGCTTGTTTGAGACCATATAGTGCATTATCAAGTTTGTAGACATGATCCATGAAGAGGGGATCCTCAAAGCCCGGAGGTTGCTTGACATCGACCAATTCCTTTAAGGGACCAATAAGAAAAGCACTCTTGACATCCATTTGTTGCAATTTAAAGTTATGATGGGTAGAATAACCAATAAGAATGCAAATGGATTCTAGGCGAGCAACGGGAGCATAAGTTTCACCATAGTCATTTCCCTCAACTTGAGAGTATCCTTGGGCAACTAACCTTGCCTTGTTGTGGATGACTATACCATTAGCATCAATCTTGTTCTTGAAGATCCACTTGGTCCCAATCACATTTTGACCATCTCTTGGCCTCTTCACTAGGGTCCACACCTTGTTCCTCTTGAAGTTGTGAAGTTCCCCATTCATAGCATCAAGCCAATCATCATCTTCAAGAGCTTCGAAGACCTTTTGGGGCTCAACATGAGAAACAAAGGCATGATGAGAGCTAAAAGAGGCTAGTTGTCGCCTAGTAGTAGAGCCCCTATTGAAATCTCCATAAACATTATCAAGGATATGGCCATATTTGATGAGCTTGGAGAGACGGTATGCTTGACACGGGCTTGGGTCTCAAGACGAGATTCTTGAGCAACCACTTGGTCATCTCCACGATTCGAGTCCCTGCCTTGACTATATGCACAAACTTGATCAATATCTTCATCAACATCAACCGAGGAAGAGTCATCATAATTTGGTGGAGAGGCATTGGCTTGGCCTTGGTCATTGTTAGCTTGACCTTCTTCAACTCGACCATGATCAACATTGTCTTGAGGGGCTTCACTATCTTGGTGAGGTAGAGCTTGATCAACTTGAGGTAGACTTGAGCTTGGAGAGTCATGGACATGATGATCTTGAGAAGAGCTTGGAGAACCTTGAGAAGCAATAAGTTGTCCTTGAGAGACATGATGATCTTGTGAGAGTGAAGGCTCCACTTGAGTAGAGCTT
Organism: Avena eriantha; assembly: GCA_910589775.1. Lineage (NCBI taxonomy): Eukaryota > Viridiplantae > Streptophyta > Magnoliopsida > Poales > Poaceae > Avena > Avena eriantha. Next base: position 68,433,416 of record OU342740.1, read on the forward strand.
GGTCCTTCTCCTTTGGCCACAAGGGGATCCTCAATGGGGTGGAAGAATCCCACACCCATTCTTCTTATGGCTTGGGGAGGAATTTCATCACTTGGATCACGAACACCATCTTGCCTCACAAGAGACTCATGTTCTTCATCAAACTCGACATTGCTAGATTCTCAAATCTTCCCGTGGCTTTATTGTAGACTCTATAGGCATGATATTGACTTGAGTACCCAACGAAGATTCCTTCTTGAGCCCTAGCCTCAAACTTTGCCAAGTGGACACCTTTCTTGAGAATGAAACATCTACAACCAAACACACGGAAGTACTTTTCATTTGGCTTGCGATCGGTGAGAAGTTCATATGGAGTCTTGTTCTTCTTCTTGCGGAGCTATAGACGATTGGTTGCATGGAAAGCGGTGGAAATGGCTTCGGCCCAAAAGTTGTAGGGGGACTTGAATTCGGCCAACATGGTTCGAGCCGCATCCATCAAGGTATGATTCTTCCTTTCGGCAACGCCATTTTGTTGAGGGGTGTATGGAGTTGAATATTGATGCTTGATCCCGTCATCACTAAGAAACTCATCCAAAGTGTAGTTCTTGAACTCGGTCCGTTTGTCACTCCGAATGGTGAGGATTGTAGCATTATGTTCCCATTAAACATGATTAGCGAAGTCGATGACAGTTTGTTGAGTCTCGCTCTTGAACTTGAAGAAGTAGAGCCATGTGTATCTTGATAAGTCATCAACAATCACCAAGCAATACTTCTTCCCTCCAAGACTATCATGAGAAGGAGGCCCAAAAAGATCCATGTGAAGAAGCTCCAAGAACCGTTCAGTGGTAATTTGATTGAGGATCTTATGAGGCTTCTCATGCATCTTCCCCTCAATACAAGCCATGCACACACAATCTTTGGCAAAGGAAATGTCTTTTAGTCCAAGGATGTGCCCCCCCGTGTAGAGACTTTGCAAAGACTTCATGTTTACATGGGCTAGGCGGCTATGCCACAACCAGCCCACATTGTCTTTCGCATAGAGACATATAGCATGTGTAGAGGTCTTTCCGGCGAAATCCACCACATACAAGTCATGCTCTACGTATCCAACGAAAGCCACAATGAGAGTCTTGCTCCACATGAGGACCACAGAATGATCATTAAAGAACGAAGAAATACCCATAATGGCTAAAGCACGAATGGGGAGGAGATTATAACCAAGGGTTTTGACAAGCATGAAATTAACCAAGGATACATCCGGGGTTACTACCACCTTACCAAAACCCAATATCTCAAAACTTGTTTATCGCCGTAGGAGACCATAGTATTGGAAAAATTAGGCCTAACATCCGACATGATAGACTTGCTTTCGGTCATATGGATTGTAGCTCCACTATCAAGCACCCATTTTGCTCCACCGGAAGCAATGTCCTACAAGAAAATCAAGCTTTGGTTTTAGGTACCCATTTTGCAATGGGTCACCTTTTGTTAGTCACAAGGGTCTTTGGTACCCAAATAGTCCAATGATAATCATGACTATAAGATGTGCCAATGTACTTTGCATATACATGACCATCGTGGGATTTGTAAAGAATGTAAGAAGGGTTGTTCTTCCCGGCAAAGTTATCACTTTGCACAAAGGTAGAAGCATAATGAGTTCCTTGAGCAAAGCTCTTGCTTTTCTTATTTTTCTTGTTCTTCTTCTTCTACTTCTTCTTCTTCTTGGGCCTAGGAGTGTACCCAATAACCTTCTTGTCAACTTGCCCTTTTGCAAGTTGATCTTTCAATTCTTTGTTTTTCTCAACAAGATTCACATGGTTGCAACAAGGGTTAGAAGAACAAGGCAAATTTATAATAGGCATATCGGAAGACTTTGATTGTTCATTATTCAATTGAGTTTGAAGCCGCTCATGAGCCTCAAAAAGACTTGAGAATTTAATCTCCAAGGCATGATGTTCCTCTTTGAGTTTCTCAAAGCCCTTTAGGCATTCATGACCAACACCAAGCTCAATCTTTTCATTTTTAAGGGTATTCAATGAAGCAAGAGCATGATCTCGATATTTAACAAGTTGTGACATGAGAGCATTATGATCATCTATAAGCTTAGCAGCACTCTCCTCGAGAGTTATTCTCATGTTATGTTCATCTTCAAGCGATTGTGATAGAGAGGCAATTTCATTGGCGACCTCTCTTTCATTTTTACTTAGCATGTCAATTAGATCTTCCTTCTCATCTAGCATTTCCCTAGCATGGTCAAGTTGGTTTACAAGAGTTTCAAAGCACATTCTAGTATCATCATCTAGATGTTCCATGGATTTACATATGCTTACCATCTCTTTCTTGACCTCTAGACTATCTAGATCATTCAAAGTAAGTTCATTTGAGGGAGACTTAGAAGTGGGTGTTACCTCGGTGGCCTTAGCCATGAGACACTTTTGGTTGTAGTTGGTGATGTTCTTGTTTGGTGAGTCGAAGAGAGACACTCGTGGTGTAGAGGATGTAGAAATAGCGGCAACTCCCACGATCTCTCCACCTTGACCTTCACTTTCATCATCATCATCCGCACCTGAGAAGTACTCTTGATGGACCACCATAGCCCTCTCCTTCTTTGGAATTCTTGTTTTGGAAGTTCTTGTTCATGGGGTGAGGAGGTCTTGGCTTGCTCTTGTGAATGAGACGACCTCCATTGTCCTCCATATTCTCGAAAGGGCATTGGGCCACAAAGTGACTCTTATCGTTGCAATTGTAGCAAGTTCTTGCCTTTGGTGTCTTCATGGTTGAGTTGAACCTTAAGTTGTCTCCTAACCTTGATCTCATGCCCGACTGGTTCCAAAAGGCCCTTGATGCGAGAGCCAAGTGCTCATTGAAGGCGTACTTGATGTCCTCTTGAGACCACTCACAAGTGTCTTCCTCTTCATCAACATCCACCACTTGGGCCTTCAAGGATAGATTCACCTTTTGAGACCCATAGGCATGAGCACGAGCGGATTCCGCATTCTTCTTGGCAATAGTCATGGCAATAACTTCACTCAACACATCTTGAGAGGACATGATGTGATAGTTGCTTCTCCCCTTGATAGAGTTGAGTTTTTGCTCCTCAAAGGGAATAAGGGCTTGAATAAACATCCTCTTCATGAACTTGTCATCAACATAGGTAGCAGCAAGATCCCTCATAGTGCAACAAAGAACCTTGACTCGACGGTACATGTCGTCGGGAGTCTCATCATCTTGCATTGCAAAGCCATTAGACTCATTGTTGATTTCATCAAATTGGAGCTTTGAATGCTAGCATTCCCGACATACAACTCGGTGAGCTGATCCCAAGCTCCTTTGGCGGTGGAGAATTGGTGAATGTGAGCAAAGCCCTTGGGTGTCAAAGCCATTTGAATCACGCCCAAAGCGGTAGCATTGAGTTGCTTGTCCACAACCTCGGCCCGGGTCAACTTATTTGCATCATATAGGGAGAATCCTTCTTCCACAATCCTCATCAATTCAATAGAAGAGCTGGAAATGTGAGATTGCATTAGATATTGCCAATTGGCGAAATTTGAAGTATCTAACATGGGAAGTGCTCCTTGAGGTATGATATGCGGCATGGGAATAGGTGGGTCCGGAGTATACTTCGGAGGTGGTGGCACCGCCGAGTAGTCCTTTCCCTCCTCTCCATCTTTTGAGGGGGAGTCACCTAGCCCCTCGGTGCTCTTGCTTGGGGGCTTGGTGGTTTGAGCCACTGATACGTCCATTTTGCATTACTATTTTATATCATAATTTACTGTTATTCATTGATATATTTCATATTAAGAGATTTTACTTATGTTATTTCATCTATTTTTGCATGATTGATGACTTTTGGAGGATGAGCCACCGGAGTCAGGATTCTGATGGAAAAAGCACTGTCTAGATGCAATATTTGCGATCAGAAAATCCCAAAAAATATACAGAAAATCCTACCAGGTGGTGTGGCCACCTTGTCCCACCTCCAGCATCGCCCTTCCGCGTATATATTCCCCTCAGAAACTTAAAGTTCGTGGAGCGACTACTAAAAGATTCCGCCGCCTCTGCGGGGCGGAAACTACAGAGAGAGAAAGAGCTCTCCAACAGGCAGAAATCTACTGAGGAAATTCCTTCCCGGAGAAGGGAGATCATCGCCATCAACACCATCATCAAGCTAGACTTCATCAGGATCATCATCATCATCATCTCCACCATCACCTCCACTAGCACCATCACCACCAATCCGTACTGTAGTAACAATTGGGTTGAATCTTGCATAGTTCTTAGGGAAAACTTTCCCGATGTTGATTACTTGTTGTAGTTGACGCTATTGAGTGGAACTATTGAATTATTATTCATGTTCAGATTATTACTTATCATTATTTCATCTATGATCTTGATTCATATGATGTCTCGTGAGTAGTTCATTTAGTTCTTGAGGACATGGGAGAAATTATATTGTTAGTAGTGGAATTGTGTTGAGAAAGATTTAATGGTTTGATATTTAAGTTGTGGTGCTATTCTTCTAGTGGTGTCATGTAAACGTCGACTACATGATACTTCACCTTTATGGGCCTAGGGGAATGCATTGTGTATTTGGCTACTAATCGTAGGGTTGCCGGAGTGATAGAAACCTAAACCCCCGTTAGGAAACCTTTGCATAAGGGAGTGTAGGATCTCAGAGTTTAAGGCTGTGGTTAGTTTTTTATCTTAATTACTTTCTTGTAGTTGCAGATGCTTGCAAGGGGTATAATCAAAATTATATTACTCCTAGTAAGGTCAGTACATTAGCATAGGTTCACACACACAACACTTACCCAACCAGAGAAGATTAATCAACTATATGAAGCGAAAGCACTTGACAATATTCCCATGTGTCCTCGAGAACGTTTGGTCATCTTAAGTAATACAACCGGCTTGTCCTTTGCTAAAAAAAAGATTGGGCCACTTGCTGCAATTATTATTATTGTCTTTTATTTACTCACACTTTATTTATCTGCATTATCAAAAAAAAACCTAAAAATCCATTTGCTACGTATTTACAGAGAATTCCTGATCCAAACCACTTGTCAACACCTTTATCTCCTCGTTAGGTTCGACACACTTATTTATCGAAAGTACTACGATACACCCCCTATACTTGTGGGTCATCAATACTATTTTTTGGCACCGTTGTTGGGGAGTGAAGCGCTATTGAAGAGTGGAACTGGTAAAGGAAACTTCTACTATGAGTATTGTTTATTTCTGTTAGTTACTTTATTTTAATATTAGGTAATTTACTTAGTTTATTATTTCGGAATGCTACTACCACTGCTAAGGTAGTAGATGAACCACCACCTGCTAAAATTGATCGTTTTAAAATACCTACAAAAATTGTTGATCGCGTTATGGATAACTACTATTTTGGAGATGGAACTGTCCATCCCGGTGATCATTTGCTTTTTATACATGAATTATGCGGATTATTCAAGTGTGCAGGTATTACAACAAATCAAGTTAAGAAAAAGTTATTCTCTGTATCATTGAAAGGTAGAGCCGAGGAATAGTATAAGCTGCTAAAGAATGGCTAATCTCTTGAATGGGAGGAAATTGTACCTCTCTTTTATTCCAAATTTTATCCTCCTAGTGAGATTCATAAAGATCAAAATCAAATATATAACTTTTGGCCTCGTGATGGAGAGAGTACCACCCAAGCTTGGCGGAGATTGAAGTTACTAATGCTCAAATGTCCTATTCATGAGCTCCCCAATAATGTTATTATCAATAACTTTTATGCAAGGCTTTCTCTTCATGATAAGGATTTATTGGATGCTTCTTATGTTGGATCATTTACACGTATGAAAGAAGAAGCTAAACGGGATCTTCTAGACCGTATTCAAGACAATGCTGAAGCATGGGAGGATGATAAAGGCATAAAGTCAGGTATAAATTATGATTATGAATGCATTAAATCTTTTATGGGAACTGATGACTTTCATAATATTAGTGTTGCTTATGGTCTTGATTCTCAAAGCATTGGAAATTGTTTTAAGTCCTTTGCCTCTTATATTGAAATTCCTAAAAAGAAATGGAACAACTATCATGATCCATATAAAGATATTGTTAATTATGTTCCTGCTAGAAATACTAAAGTTTATACTGCTTATCGTATTTTACCTGAACCTTACATCAAGAAAATACCTTTCGCTGTTAAGTTAAAGGAACATTCTATGATAGCTAGTATGGTTAACAAAAGTACAAAGAAATCTGTAGAAGCTGATGAACAAATAGATGTTGAACCTGCAATAGCAAATGTGAAAGACCTTGTCACTAAAAATGTAGAAGATGGACACATTATCCTTTGTAAGGATACTTCTAATACTGTTTCACATCCTAGTGGAACTAGGAAAGCTAGTGTTCCTGTGTTTTCTGTCAGAATAAGTGATCCTTGCTATTATGGTTCATGTGATTGTTATATCACTAAATTTATTCATGACGCTGAAAGTTATTATGAGAGAGGGAATGATGTTTTTATTCATCTCAATAATATTAAGTTTTCTCGCTTTATGGTGAAAGTCTTTATGTTGCACTTGTTTTGCCTTCTTATGCTAGTAGCCTCTTGTTTCAATAATTTATTTTCTTACAAAATTCCCTTGCATAGGAAGTGGGTTAGACTTAAATATGTGTATATCTGCTTCTTGATGCTCTCTTTTACTTCAATTCATATTCTTATGTGAGCATCATTGAAATTATCATGCCTATCTTAATGGCTAAAAGAAAGAGCTTTTTGGGAGACAGCCCATTATATTTTTGCTTTAAGTTTATTTTTGTTTATTTGAGTCTTGGAAGTTATTTCTTCTGTAGTAACCTCTCCATATCCTTTTTGTTTGGTTTTTATGTCAAGATTAGCCTCTAATGAGAGATAAGTAAGATTTGGGGAAGTTGTTGTCCCGAAACAGATATTTGTGCCTCACTATAAAAATCGTGAAAAATCCCAAAATGTCGTACTGATCTGTAAATTTTTGTGTGCATGCCCCAGGTTATTATTTAACTTTCGTTAGTTTTGAACTTTTTGATTTGAGCAACAGAAGATTTTCGAAAAAATTGATCTTTACCTGCTGGTCTGTTTTGACAGTTTTCTGCCATTTTTTGCATTTGCCTCTTAAATCGATTTCCTTTTTGAATTCTTTTGGGATTTCGAAAGGAGTTGCTACAGTAGCTTATGTTTTGATGGAATTCAGTTGAAATTGAACCCAAAGGTTTATTATCTTGCGTGCACTAATGTTGCTAATGAAGATTGTGTGAAGTTTTTGTATGCAAGAAATTTTCAAGTGTTAGGAGAGAATGATGTAATGAGATGAAGAATGGCCAAAAGACTCAAACATTATATTTTTTAAGATTATTACAATGAAGATATTGATATTATTCAAGTGGTGACCGCGGAAAAATTTATTAAAGACCAAATTCAGAAACCTGCAGAGTCCGTTTTCGAATAGGTAACAGTTCTATTAAGAAAAGGTCCGCAAAAAACTTTTCAATTTATATTTTTGCAGTTTTTAACTAAAGATAATGAGTCGAAAAAGGACGGACATGGAGCCCGGGGGCTCACACCACCCCGTGGCGTGGGCCCACCTATCCGCGCCACCAGGGTGTGTGGCCACCCCGGAGCCCATCTCCGACCCGTTTTCTCCCAGTACCTTCCTTTTGTTGTTAAACTTTGTAATATATAATCCCCCGAATCCCCCGAGGTCCGCATATCGTGTTCTCGTCATGTTTTTGTTTCGATCTATTTTTTACAGGCAGATTCTCAGTTTTGGAGCCACAATGTCTTCCTCTGGATCACCCAAGGAGGATTCCTTTGCGGACATCATCAACCCGTACATGTATGAGTTGAAGATTCACCCCAAGGAGTTGTTGCTCAAAGATGGGAAGGTACAAATAAAAGAGGTTTAGGGCCCTAAAGGAGAAGGTAGTCTGGAGGACAGGATGGAAGCAATGGAGCAAGAAGTCTTTTGGTACAAGAAGATGGCAGAACGTGAAGTGGATACCATCCATAAGATAAGTTCAGAACTCATCGCCGAGCACAAGAAGGATACTGCTAAGCTTAGGGATGATATTCTCTCACTCCATCGAACAACCAACCAACTACAAGCACAACTCTACGACATGCAAAATCAAAACTGTGAGTATGAGGCTAGGTTTAAACACATAAGTTCTGCTACTAGGTTCGGGATATTGGAAACCAAGACGTCCTTTTTGATGGGGAGCCTTTACCTTGGAAGTATGATGATGACGAGAGAACACCACCACCACCGAAGGAGTAATTCGTCATCAGGTTTTGGCATCCCCTTAGTTTGTTCCAAGCTTGGGGGAGTGTCACGGTATCACATCATTATCTTTCATCTTTTAGTAGAGTCATATCATGAATAGAGAAGTTATCATATAGGACGGTTTGCATTGTGGAAGTATCTCTCCTCTAGTTAGTTATCTATGTATCCCTTGGTGTGAGTTGCCGTTATGGAATATTAATGAGAAGTTCTATCATTTACGTTTTGCACATCTTATTTTAGTTTGCAATTTCTGTTATATGATTGATCTTGTTGTTAGTATTGGTATCACTTTGGGATCATTAAGTCAATTTAGTTGGTTTTGGCAAACCTAGCTCTGGTCAGTAGCAACACTATCTGAGGATTGAATGGAAAAGATAAAAGTACTTTTAGAAATATAATTTCATTATCTTTCTTTCTTGATTGGCTCATAAGCTTAGTATTCTCTAGTTAAGATCTTTTGTGTTTCCAAGGAAGATTGCATGATTGTTTATATCACTTGTATGTTTGTTTTTTTCCTTCAACTCTTTTGCTTGCTACCCAACCTTGCTAGCCAAAACCCTGTACTGAGAGGGAATGCTTCTCGTGCATCCAATCCTTGAACTAAAACCTATGCCATTTATGTCCACCATATCTACCTATTAGCATTATTGCTATTTCAAGTAAATTCTCGAGTTTTATCTATCTTCCAAATTAAACTTGTTATGTGAAAATTAGTGATTAAAAGCTCTCACAAACTTGATGGCACACTTTATTTTCTTGTACTTAATAAATTTGAACAATTGTGACTATCTTATGAAGCTTGTATGCTTGTAAATTATAAGTTGGGAGTTAGAAAAACCATGTTATCATGGGGTCCGCTTTCAACATTGCACTTATTATTTAGTTGATATCATGTTCTTTTGTTTATGGATGCCGGCAGTGTGAAATAAAAGGGGAGCTTGTAAGCTCATGGAGTTTGTATATGTGTTAGAGAAACGACTGGATGGCTAGCCTAAGCCATGCCTAATCATGGTGGAAACTTGCAGCATAACCATAGTGGCATTCTATGAAGCATCCTCAATAAAAACCTACGCAAATAGCAAATAAAAAGATCCCTGAGATGCTCACCGTCTGTTGCCTTGTCCTTTTTATATGGGATAGCTCCTGTGTCATGGGGCAAGGGGTACCCCGTTGGCGGTTCTGTATGTACACATGCACTTACAATGACAAGAACTTACCGGAGACCAAAGTTGAGTAGCATGAGGTCTGGTACTCGTACTCAAGGGGCATGCAATTTTCAACTTATAATTTGTCAAGCATATAACTCATATTTTCCCTCACATTAACCTTAATCACTTCAAGATTCCTATGATAGGGGCAATGAGGGCTCAAAGCTAGTAAGTACCATAATTTTTTGAAGCTCTTTATGAAACTTGAAATCCCTTCTTCCCTCTGTGAAGGGCCTATCTTTTACTGTGAAGGGCCTATCTTTTACTTTTTAGTTGAGTCAGTAAACCTATTCCTTTCTATCTCAAGCAAGCATTTGAGTTGTTGTGATTCAATCATCCATATGATGATTGATTCAATCATGTTTCTTATGTTCCTTGTTTTGCACACTGCTCTTATCTGAGTGAATATTACTTTGAAAGCTATCATTGAAAACCCCATTATGTTTGACTCCTGCAATTTGTTAACCGTTCTCTAACCAAGAACAAAGTTTGCCATTACCAATTATGATTTACTTTATGCATCTTTATTGTGTTTCCCTTACTCATTGCAAGTTAAGTTATATAATAGTGAGTTGTTTTCTATTATGATTTGTGTATTGATGAATGTGATGCTTCTTGTCCGTATTCTCTTTATCGACACTTCACTCCATAAACCTATGGTCATGTTTATTGAGCTCAGTTTTCGCATGGGGACAAGCGAGGTCTAAGCTTGGTGGGAGTTGATATGTCCATCTTGCATCACTATTTTATATCATAATTTACTGTTATTCATTGATATATTTCATATTAAGAGATGATACTTATGTTATTTCATCTATTTTTGCATGATTGATGACTTTTGGAGGATGAACCTCCGGAGTCAAGATTCTGATGAAAAAAGCACTGTCCATATGCAATATTTGCGAAGATCAGAAATTCTAGAAAATATACGGAAAATCCAATTTGTCCAGAAGATGAAGAATGCCAGAAGGGGAGGTGGAGATGGGCCACAGGGGGCCCACACCACTCCCTGGCATAGACCCCCCTAGGCCACGCCACCAAGTGGTGTGGCCACCCTAGCCCACCTCCGGCATCGCCCTTTCGCGTATATATTCCCCTCGGAAACCTAAATTCAAAGAGCAACCACAGAAAGATTCCACCGCCTCTGTGGGGCGAAAACTACAGAGAGAGAAAGAGCTCTTCAGTAGGCAGAAATTTGCCGGGGAAATTCCTTCCCGGAGAGGGAGATCATCGCCATCAACACCGTCATCAAGCTAGACTTCATCGGGATCATCATCACCATCATCTCCACCAGCACCATCACCACCACCCCGTACCGCTATAACAATTGGGTTGAATCTTGCATAGTTCTTAGGGGAAACTTTCCCGGTGTTGATTACTTGTTGTAGATGATGCTATTGAGTGGAACCATTGAATTATTTTTCATGTTCAGATTGTTACTTATCATTATTTCATCTCTGATCTTGATCCATACGATGTCTCGTGAGTAGTTCGTTTAGTTCTTGAGGACATGAGAGAAGTTATGTTATTAGTAGTGGAATTGTGATGAGAAAGATTTAATGGTTTGATATTTAAGTTGTGGTGCTATTCTTCTAGTGGTGTCATGTGAACATCGACTACATGATACTTCACCTTTATGGGCCTAGGGGAATGCATTGTGCATTTGGCTACTAATTGTGTGGTTCCCAGAGTGAAAGAAACCTAAACCCCCGTTAGGAAACCTTTGCATAAGGGAGTGTAGGATCTGAGAGTTTAAGGCTCTGGTTAGGTTTTTATCTTAATTACTTTCTTGTAGTTGCGGATGCTTGAAAGGGGTATAATCACAAGTATGTATTAGTCCTAGTAAGGTCAGTACATTAGCATAGGTTCACCCACACAACACTTATCCAACTAGAGAAGATTAATCAACTATATGAAGCGAAAGCACTTGACAATATTCCCATGTGTTCTCGAGAACGTTTGGTCATCTTAAGTAATACAACTGGCTTGTCCTTTGCTAAAGAAAGGATTGGGCCACTTGCTGCAATTATTATTATTGCCTTTTATTTACTCGCAATATATTTATCTACATTATAAAAAAAACTAAAAATCTGTTTGCTAAGTATTTACATAGAATTCCTGATCCAAACCACTTGTCAACACCTTCTGCTCATCGTTGGGTTCGACAATCTTATTTATCGAAAGTACTACGATACACCCCCTATACTTGTGGGTCATCAGCCACAAAGCCTAGGCCCAACTGTTTAGGGGCGGCCGCGGGATTCACCCTGGGGGCGACCACTTGCACGGGAGTGGAAGGGGCCTCGGCGGTTTGGGATGCATCATGAGGAGTGGATACCATGGTGTTAGGCTTGAGGGATTGCAAGAGCGTCATCATTTCCTCAAACTTGGTCATCATGGATGTCTCCAATCGATTGAGGTCATCCATGGAGGCCAAGTTCTTGGTGGTGGCACCCGCACTCCCCTCTTCGTCGGCCATTGTCTCTTAGGCAGTTAAGCCCGAAGTAAGAGCCAAGGCTGTGATACCAATTGAAAGGCCCAACTTTGGTCGACTAGAGGGGGGTGAATAGGAGACTACCAATTTTTATTCTTTTCTTGCAATTTTAGGCTTTGCACATAGTAAAGTTCACTAGAGATGCAACTAGATGGACAACCTATATGGCAAACAATACAACAGGTAAACAAGACGGTAATTGCAAGAAGTAAAGGAGAGGAATGGATAAATCTGCGAAGGGGCACAGAGATGTAATTCCCGTAGTTCACTTCCAAGGAAGCTACGTCTGCGTTGGATAGGTGTCGGGGCCACACAAGGTCACCCTAGCGCCATAAATGCCTCACCTTCTTCTCCGGTGAGCACCACCACAAAGACGGCCTCACAATCCACTAACCGGTGACCTTGAAGGCGCCATTTGAAACCTTTACAACAAGGTTGAGGGGAGACTCGACAACTCAGCTGGAGACCCTCAACGACACCACAAAGCTTCACAACAATTGCCACAGCTCCGAGGATGCCCTACACCGTCTAGGGTTCCAAGAACCCAAGAGAACAAGATCCACAAAGGATGGGTGGGGGAAATCACGATTCCTTTGGTGGAAGTGTAAATCTAGGTCACCTCCACCAATCCTCAAAAGATCAAGAGGTTTGACTAGGTAGGGAGAGAGATCTAGGCAAGTGAAGCTCTTATATTAATGGAGAAGAGAGAAAACGAAGAGATAAATGGAGAGGAGGAAGAAGAGGGCATTAAATAAGCCTCTTCAAAACGGGTAGATTTTGTCCCTCCACGACACCACCGGTATTACCGGTGGCAGGCCGGTAGTTCCGACGAGCTGTTCTCAACGGTCTGAAGACGCTCCATGGAATGGTCGGATTGACTGTTCAGCGGGCCCCACGACCTGATCGGAACTTCCGCTCCAAGTTCGATCCAACTACCGATAAATAATCACTTTGATACAAAGAAGTATCTGAACTACTAGGTCGCTAGGAGCTGGGATCGGTACTACTAGGTCGGAACTACTTGGAGAGGAACTGGGATCGGAACTTGGAGCGGAACTGGGATCGGAACTACTAGGTCGCTAGGAGCTGATCGGTACTACCTGGCAGGAGCGGTACTACCGCTCAAAGGTACTAGGGCTGGTCAGCTCTGGCCGGAAGTTCTAGTCCAAACGGACCAAAAATTCTAGCCAGTACTACCGGTGCTAGTTCCGGCACTAATTCCGTCAAATAGGCACTTCGATATAGAAGTATTCCTAAACCAATTTTATGTTTACTGAAATTAGAGTCGGAACAACAGTCGAAAGTACCGCTCGATCAGCCCTGAAAACCCTTTGGCGGTACTACCGGTGCTTGGCCGGTACTACCGGTTAGGGCAGAAACCACTCAAACTCCTCAGGGGATCTCTCTCTCACAGAAAAACTGGGAAGGCTGTGGATGTGTTGATATGGTCTATGCATGAAAGCGTGATTTCCCACAACCTTCCAAGGTGGACCCCCTCTTGATAGTACGGTAGCCTATAACAAAGATAAGAGAAAGTGCAAATAATAGCCACCGTCTTCAAGCTTCTTCAAGAGAAGAGTCCACCAACTAAAACCATCCGTAGATAAAACCTGCAACTTAGGCACACGGTTAAACAAAAAATGGAGTTGTCATCAACACCAAAATACAAGGAGAAATCAATATCCTTTCATCAAGGAACTACCAAAACTTGTCGAGGACTAGAAGATGTCGTATGCTCGGGCAGCTACCCAGAATGCCCTTACCATGGTGATGAGTCAGCATAGGAATATGGAGATCTAGCAGGTGACCAAGGCTTTTTCGAGTGTTGATGAAGACAATAATGAACAAAATGTCGGAGCCATTTGGGAGTCTTGTGCTGGATATGTTAGGAGTCTAGAGGCTCACATTCCGCCTTATATTTGTAATCCAGTATCCGGCTTAGAGCTAGTTGTATGTGTCACTGTAATTTTTGTAAGTGTGGAACCACATACTTGTATCTAGCTCTAGCCAGTTTGTCCTTAGTCGTTTGAGGTTGGGAGGGAAACCCACTTTCGAGACTAATTTGTAAGTCATAAGATGACAATGTTTCACATGTCATGAGCATGGAGATGCTATCCACCTTGCATTAGCTAGTCGGAAGAGGTACGATAGCCAGAACAATCCAAAGGTTAGTAGGACGTGAGCACACCGTCATACAATACGACTAACACAATGGAATCCTTAGACCTGAGGGGATCACACAATCCAAGTTGTGGAAAAGCCGACTTTGATTCCATCTAACGCACACCATAACTAGGAGTCATAAGGGTGGTCTTGGGCCGACTTCGAAGGAAGCTGCGCGACATGGATCATCCAAGATGGAATTTTCCCCTCCATCTCGGAGAGATATTCTCTGGGCCCTCTTGTGTGATAAGATTCAAAAGCATGGCCATGCGCTACTTGATCAAGTGTTGATCGAGGTAGTCCCACTTAGTGAAGCTGGAGGGGAACAATTATCACTGCAACGAGAAGAGAGTTAAACCGCCACTAGGATGATGGAATCTCCCCTGCAGTTTATCACCAATATCGTGAGGCAAAGGGACTCAGACAAATCATCACATTGAGGGCACTTGCGTAAACCGGGATTCGACAAGTCTTGCTAGAGGCTGCTATCGATTATGAGCTCTAGTCGGAAAGTCACTAAGCTACTTCTCTGACTGAATGATTACTGAGTTGTGTCCGGCTTATGGTAACCCTATGGGATCACACACTTAAGAGAGTGGGACTAGGCGGTTGTTGATCCGACTATCACAAGCCGACAAGTTGGACTTGTTCGGACAAAGACACATTTCAATGGGTTGGACCCACTTTGACTAGGGTTAGTGACATAGGTATGATTAATTGGGTGCCTATGATTTGGTACCCGGGCTTATAGAAAGGCTTAAAGCCCATCAAGAGTCAAGACAATGGTCCATGAGAGCAACCGCAAAGGTTATAATGTATTAGGAAAGAGAAACAAAGACCATCATCGAGTTGGTGTTGTAATCATCTAACCTATGCATATACAATTTTGAGATCTGACCTATTATATATAGGACATGAGAAGCCTAGGAAAGGCACTGAACAATCCCCAAGAGATTTGTAATAGAGCAATTCTCCAAATATTCAAGCGACTTTGATCCCATTGTTTTCCTGACATCCAACAAAATCCCCAGTGTTCTCTTTTCGACAAAACCCTAAGTCCTTCTTCATGACATTGCCGAGGTTATCCCTCGTCAATTGGCGCCGTCTTTGGGAAACTTGAACGCTGGAAACATGGATTTGGCGGAAATCTCTTCTCCAAGGAGCATCCCAACAAAAGCGGAACCATGCCTGCCCACCACTGTGATAGTACCCACCAGATTCAACGGCGGATCCGATCTAATCATCGGAAGCTTTCACTTCCAAGTAGAAGACCCCCAAGAGTCACACCCTTTGGCCCTGATTACATCAGAACCGTCGGTGGAACAAACTGGGCTTATGGTGATTCTAACATCATCTGTTGTATCCTCCATGGAAGTCATAGTAGAAACCGAAGCACCAGAAGAAAACAAGCAAGATGAGATGGATCTGGGGGACCTTGATTGTCTTTACGACAATCTCTCCTTCAGGTCAGATTCCCCACTAACTCCACCACATGGAACAAGCCCAGCAATCTCCAAACCCGAGGAAAGCAGCGAAAGCATCAACTTTGGAATAAGGATGGCAGAAATCTACCTAGAACATAAATTAATGGACTTCACTAATCTACCCGATAGTGTCTCCCCCAATTTAGATGACGATGCCACAAGTACGTATATTACCCAGCACCAAGTATGCATGATCATTGGAGACGCATCGACTCAGCAAGACTCCAATGGTAATCCTATTTTTAACTCTGATGATATCTATCAAGCGATAATATAGGAAACCGCGGAAATGGGGAAGACCCAGAAAACAACCGCGTAAACCCAGGAGGAGGAGAACCACGCGGGGGCGAGAGGCAAACTCTCTGACTACCAGCCGAAGCATGGCAAAAAGCAAGAGAAGCAATTTCGGGTGTGGTCCCCATGACAGCTGATGCCACACGTGAAGACCTACTGGCATATCAGTACCTGCTTCATCATAAAAAAAGAGACCTACTAAGGATGTAGAGGCAGCTCGCTGAAAGGAAAATGCTTGCCAATGAATCCAGCCTACGATGGGCGTAGCTGAACTCCACCCGAGGATCAGGGAGCGTCACGAGAGGAGTACCGCCAAGAAGGGGAACATCTCGATTGCAGAATATCCCCGAAACAGAAAGAAGCAACCTAATCCCAGACCTGGACCTATCGTTCATGTCAATAGATCAAGCAGGAAATATCAAGGCAAAAATGGCTCAAGCAGCAGTTGTGGCTGCACAAAGATATCTGATCACAACTCAACCCTCATCCGACGATCCTTGCGGAACCCTTCACCGTTCCACCCTGATGAACCTCGACATGGTAGGAGCATCTCTCGTGCAGGCAGAGCAAGGAATCACATGGCAACCCGACATATCCCCACGCTGTTGCAGCAACCCGCGGAAAGTAGGTCACACCCAACGATCATGATCTCCACATCAGGTCCACTTCTCAGGATCAGAGGTGTGGAATGATGCAAGAAATGATATCACACAGTGGAAGATCGATCGATCCAGGGAAGAGCGTACTAGGTGAAGGTACTATGACAGTGAAAGCGAGGAGGATCAAGAACTATGCGGGGCCAGTTGCCTTACTCGACGGGTTCGCAAGATTCCAGTACCCAAAGACTTCAAGCTACCTCACGATCGTCAGAAATATGATGGCCTCCAAGAGCCCGAAGCTTGGCTGACAGATTATCTGGCCACGGTCAAACTACAAGGTGGCTCCAAGGCCACCGCAATGCAAAGCCTACAACTAAATTTAACCAGTGCAACTCTCTCTTGGTTAAGACAATTACCTAAAGATTCTATCAGCAGCTGGAATGACTAGGAGGACAAGTTTATCAGAAATTTTAGTTCCACCTTCAAGCGACCCGCATCTCTGGAACAATTATGAGCTTGTAAACAAAAACCAGGAGAATCAGTACAAGCGTTTATTCAGCGGTGGATCATTATCAAAAACTCGGCTGAAACCATATCTGATGAAAGAGCAATTGATGCTTTCAACGACGGACTTCATCGGGAAGAGTTCATTGAGGAACTGGGACGAATCAAACCAAAGACAATTTCGCAGCTGATGGACATAGCCAATCGCTAGGCCGATGGAGAAGATGCACTACACAACAAAAGAGCTCACTCACCCGAAGAAGACAGGGACATGCACAATAATGACAGAAGGCGACGAAACAACGCGGGTACAACATGTCAAGTTATGTCGCAGCTGGTTTTTCTGGAGGAGACAACCGACGAAGTGATGACTACAACAATGGGTACCGTGGTAGCAGGGACGGTGTTGGCTGAAGCTAGCCGCAACAACGGTACCAGCCAAAAAGTAGGGACCCGCCCATGTCAGCAGGAAAAATGTTGGAAGGACCATGTAACATTCACTTCTATGTCGACCCGACAGGCAAGAGGTGATCCCACCAACTCTTAAAGGATTGCCGAACGTTCTTAAAATTCATGAACTATGCAACGCAAGAGCAACCGAAGAAGCAAACCTAGGCTACGCCACTACACCTGGCGCTTTTTCTATCGGTGCACCACCACCAGGGCATCCGCCAGTGGGACAACCACAAAACACAACAAACCAAGAAGATGAATACCCCAGATCAAAGGGAGAAATGTCCATGATCCAGAAAGGACGACCCTCTAATAGAACACAGAAGCTGATCACCAGACAAGTGAACATGGAAGAAACAACACCACCCCTACAACAGAGTATCTTCATTGGTCAGAACAAGAAATAACTTTCAACAGAGCTGACTACCCACTTCGGGTCCCATGACCTGGTCAATCAGCACTAATAGTGGAGGCACAAATCAGTGGGTTCGACATGGGCAAGGTTTTCTTGGATGCAGGAAGTAACATCAACCTCATCTATGCCAAAACTCTACGGGCGATGAATTGGTCCCTGACGAATCTAGCACCAACAGATACAACTTTCCACGGAGTAGTTCCAGGCAAAGCCGAAACTCCTCTGGGCAAAGTATACCTCAACGTAGTCTTCGGGTCAAAAAGAAACTTCAAGCATGAAAACTGGAGTTTGAAGTCATGGACTGGCCATCACAATACCACGTGATCCTAGGATGACCAACTTTCGCTCGATTCATGGCAGTACCCCACTATGCATACCTGGTACTGAAAATGCTAGCCCCCAATGGGGCCATAACAATAAAAGGAAGCTTCAGCCGCTCGCATAGCTGCGATCATGAATTCAACAAAATATCAGAATCCTTCGGGATGGAGACACAATTTGGCCAGCTGAAAATAGCAGATGAGGAACTACTACACGAAACACGCAACAAGAAAAATCCCGGAAATCAGGAGCACCGCGTGCCCGCAAAAGCTACTTATTCGGCCTCCACCTCCAGTCCCGCATAGGAGGACACACTCAACCGTTTTCCCAAGTACAAGCGACCTATAAAATCAACTACTTTTCTCTCTGGTCCGCTGTACAGACACGGCACCTCCAGTCGAAAAAATTACACCTACCACAAAGAAGCATGATGGAGCACTTCAAGGTAGAAGCCGCAGTTTTAGGAAATTCATTACTCTTATATTCAATAAGGCCAAAGACCAGGCGATTACACCCATGCAATGTATCCATTTGTATTTATCAATGAATAAAGAAAGTACTTCTCAGCATAAAAATTTCTAAGGCACATACAGGAAGTTGTGTAAAGAGACATCAGTTTATCGGGTCCTCAACAAAAGAATACAATATACAATCAAAATCTCGTACAAAGCATACGACCTTTTGACAAGTATAAAGAACTACACATTGTTTCTACCATAAAGTACAAAGCTACACAATAGGAGGAGAAGTACTTAGATAACAAAGTTCATAAAAATCTCTTCGTCTGCCTCTAAGAACCTTCGAACAATAAGACCACCATCAGTAGGAGAAGGCAGCCCCAATGATATAGCGTCCAAATAGAGCGTCAGATCATGCACATGCACCCAAGACAACACAAGCTTGGCACCCACCATAAGTTGAAGCTTCACAAAATGATGAATCCGCTCACCCTGTCAAAACCTCGCCATCAAATCAGCCAAAGTTTGAGGCTCGGGATCCCGAGGAAACATAGCATCATAGACAAACTGCTCCACTTTGGATACACGGTCCTGAAGCAGGGCCACAACATAAGAGCGGCGATGATCAATCCAGAAGTCTGTCCTAGAATTTTGAGAAGCAGACACGAGAGCCTGAATTCGGTTGCACAGACATTGGGTATCTTCCCTCTCGCACAATCGAATGGTTACAAGGAAAAAAGAAAGGGAGAGAGAAATTGGCATCCTGCAAAAAGAGGAGCGACAGGAAGCAAAAATCTTAAGGGCTTACACAACATCTTTTCACCCGCCCTGGAAATATCCTCCAGGAGGTACGCCTCACGATCAAGGGCCTAAAGCGTCTTCAACTAGGCAACATACACCATTGATTGAACAACCCGAAGTCTTCCCTCGAGCTTCTTCACCTGCTCAATTTTTTCAGCATATAACAGTGGGTCTACTGTACGCACAATGGCAGTTTTAGTTGCACCCATCCTAGGCAAGCATGTGGTCACATCCGACATCTGCGCAGGCGCGGGGGAGAAGTCAAATCATTCAAAATCTACCAAGGCACACGAAAGATAGAAAACTTTCAGCAAAGAAAAGAGCCACTCATATACATATATACAAAAATACTCGTCCCATCAAAAGAAGGCACTTTAGAGACATGATAATTTAATAGTCATTACAGTAGCAACAGAAGAAATACAGGAAACTACAAAACGAAGCTACGGAGCTGATTTCTCCAAAGATAAAGTTGCGCTGACAGAAGGAGTACTAGTTATAGTAGGGGAAGCAGCCGAAGAAGGAGCTCCAGTCAAAGAAAGAGAAGTTGACCCCTTTGGATCTGACTTTATACCTAGGAGCAGCTGAGAAAATTTCTTGGCCCTCTTAACAAAAGGCTTCAAATCAATCGACAGGCCTTTGTAGTTGACTAGGATAGAGGAGCTAACCTTCTCCTAGTCGATCTTCTCGCCATGCCCATTGCCAACGCCATTGAAGTTTCTGCACCGCTTTTCGACTAAGTCATGTTGTATCCAAGAAGCGGACTCGGGTCGGTGCCAAAAATAGCGACAAGGTCGTTAAGGTCGGCATGCACTTCCTTCAACAGAAAAACTTCGGCGTGTAAGCCCTTGAAGGTGCGGCGTGATCAGACAAGGAGGTTGCGCACACGAACACTATTAGCCTCCAAGGTGCTACCAACATACCATAAGGGATCAACCTTCTTATCTTCATTGAGTAGCAAATTTTGGCTTGAAAGCTCTGCATGTATCAAAAAAGGAAGGAGGATGATAAGGTTAGAGAAGCAATAAAAACAAGAGAATAAACCTCCTTCTTTTTCGACAAACAAATACTTATGAGTCATGGAATGAATAAGGGTCTCCAAGCGCTTCCGAAGATTTTCATCCCGGACAGCGGCTTGTCTGGCTCTCTCCTCAGCATCTGCGCTGGCCTTCTAATTGACATCTTCTAAAGCTTTTTCAGCAACTAGAAGTTTTGCCTCAAGATCATCGACACGCTTCAATGCTTCATCCCAGATAACTTCGGATTCCTTGGCAGTAGCTGAAGAAAGGAAAAAGCAGTACCAAAAGGTCAGTAAAATAGGAGGAAGTACAAGAAAATAGAGGGAAGATGAAAGCACACCTTTCAGGCCCTCGGTTTCATTCTGAATCTTGATGAAATGAGAGGCCATAACAACCATCTCATGCATCAGAGGCTGCAAAGAAGAACATCAGGAAAAGACAAGCAAAGGAGAATCCATAGTCAAATTAAAAAACATGGATGTACTTACATCTTGCCTATCCACCTCGACAGGGATCTCAGATATCATCACGCCCTTGCTAGCCGATTTTCTTTTCTTCTGCGGTGGTGGCTTCGGCAAAGCAGCAACATCCTTCTGGATAAATGGATCCGCAGAAGACACAAGCAAATCTTTTGGGTCCTTGGTAGAAGGAGCAAAAGAAGTGCCAAGAGGAGACAAGGGCGAGTCTTCCGCATAATCACCACTACAAGAGCAAAAACAAAGAATAAGAAAGCATCAGCAGCTGAGTTACCCGACAAAAAAGTAAAGAGGAGACAAGTGCTTACGAAGATACATCCTGTGCAAAGCAGAATATATTCTTCTGGGAAGGAGCCGATGATAATAGAATGACACCCGAAGGTTTCAAGGTCGTAGAATCATCTGAGTCTTCAATCGTTTCTGTGATGTTCGGACGTTTCTGTTTTTTCCCAACTGGCGCAACATGAAAATCCTCAGAACGAGCCGACGGAAGCGACGACGTCCTTGATGAAGATTCTACAGCATATGTCTCTATCTCCTCATCAGCGGCAGTCCTGGTCAGAGGAAGATCGTCGGAAGCAGAAGGACTGTCGGGAAGTTGACCGCTCTCAAGAAGAGGAGGAAGGCAGTATAGATGATCATGATCCTGCATAAACAAGAAAACCATCAATCACAAAGGGGAACAATTACAAAAGATAGACGAGCAAGGAGCAAAAGAGAAAATGAATTTACCTCTGGAAGACGGTTTTTCTTGCCAAAGCGCTCAACACGACAATCCAAAGGAACCTCACTTTTTGCTGCAAGGGTCGTGAAATTACGAACCCTTTTTTCATAAACCTTGAGGGACAGATCATCTCAAGAAATCATCATGGGATCCTTCTTGCCGATCTACGTACACATACCAGAGAGACGGGCCTGCAGGGGATGCACGCGGATTCGCAAGAAGTATGCTAAAATTTGAAGACCCGACAATTGCTTGCCAACTTCATGCCGAAGATTTGAAATATGGTCAAGAAAGGGTTGGATATCCGTTCTTCGGCAGTAGGGCGCTGATCCCACAAGTCAAGTTTGCGGAAAGTTTTGTTTGGGTCAAAAGGGCCTAACCCAAAATACTAACCCTCGACTGATCGGTCCTTGATGTAAAACCAATTGGTTTTCCACCCTTGGAAGGAATCAGAAGGCTTGAAATCAAAGTAGTTTACGTCAGAGCAAACTGAGAAAATGGCGCCACCAACATCATGGATGATGTTGTCGGTGGCATTGCGGCGAACATAAACGAAATACTTCCACATGCCCCAATGGGGATGAATCCCAAGAAAGCATTTATAGAGAGTAACAAAACAAGCAACATGGATGACAGAGTTTGGTGTGAGCTGATACAGCTGCACGCCATAGAAGAAAAGGATACCACGAAGAAATTCGTGGGCAGGAAGAGAAAGGCCACGAAAAAGAAAGGAGAGAAACATTACCCTCCAGCCCGATTTGGGGATTGGAGCAGCTTCGTCCCCAGGGAGCTTGAAGGAACCCTCCATCAGATGGCCGGAGTTCCGCGCCTCACGCAGCTCCTATGCCATGCACTTGGAAGGGGCCCATCTGATGGCCCTCTTCCTGGTGGCCTTGGCGGCCGTGGAAGATGTTCCACCTTGCTTTTACCCATGGTGGTGAAGGAGCGACGCGAGCACAAAGCACGAGTTTTCAAGAAGGATGGAGGAACGCAAGGGCGCAAGGAGGAAGATGAAGTTAGAAAGAACAGGGTAAAACGGGGTAAAATAAAGCATGTTCCCCTTATAAAGAGCAAAGCTACACGGCTTGGCCTGTTCGATGTAAAATCGAATCATCCAAAGGACACACTATGATGACATGTGTCCATAGATTCTGTAAAGGAAAATATCTCAAGACATTATTACTGTGGTAAAAATGGAGAACACCGCACATCGCCTTGATCTTTGCACAAAAAGTGGGACATGTAGTCTGAAAACTCCGCTGAATATGCCACCACACATCATCATTACTACAGCACGGGCCCACACTCGACACGTCTCGTCAAAATCATATCTTTCAAGAATAAATAAGCATAAATTTGTCATCAATGACGTCATAGAAAAAATCTGTTCAGTGGAAAGGATACACACCCGAAGAAAAATAGGGAGTCGAAGTAAATTCCTCCATGAAAAAGATTGAGACTATAGTCGAAAATGAAAAGTTCGACTATAGCCTCGGGGGCTACTCCTATCGGGAGCGCTGGTCGCGCACCCGATATATATTTGAGGAAGCATTGACATCATATTAAAAGATTTTCGAGCCTATGTCCTAACGCATACATCCGAACATAGCCTCGGGAGGCTACTCCTATCAGGAGCGCTGATGCGCACCTGATAAAATAAAAACAAAAACCTCCTATCGAGAGGGTGACTATAAGAAAAAATCAAGCAGCCGACAAACAATAAACTCAGATCACAACCAAACGAGATAAAAATCTGAATGCCATGTTCTAAAACATGAAGGTAAGACCCCAGGATTCGTTCTGTGTGGCCTGGTAATTGCACAAGAATGCGCTCTGCCAGTAAGTATATCTGTATCTACGATACAATGAATGGACGCGTTGGGTACCCGATAAAATAAGAACTGGAATTCAGTATTCAATAAGACCTCAGCGGCCCAAACGGAACTACGACAATAATAAATCCCGAGTTTAGGCCTGGGGACTTGAATTTGATGTAGGACAACCTTGCTTTTTCCTAGAAGCAATTAACTGATTCCCGATCCATTGGATGCATCAGGCTCGTTGTCCCAAATCCCTATAAGAAACATAAAAATAGCAAAAACAAAGGAAAATAACTAAACATATTCTTGAGACTCAACCTAAATCTATGGTTCAGGTAGAGTCTTGGGGGATACTGACATATGTATGATTACTCGGGTGCCTATGATTTGCTACCCGGACTTGCAGAAAGTCTTACGGCCCATGAAGAGTCAAGACAAAGGTCCAAGAGAGCAATCGACAAAGGTTATAATTGTATTAGGAAACATACATGAGAAGCCTAGGAAAGCCACCGAACAATCTCCAAGCGATTTGTAATAGAGCGATTCTCCAAATAGTCAGGTAACTTTGATCTCATAGTTTTCCTGACATCTGACGAAATCCCTAGCGTTCTCTTTTCCGCAAAACCCTAAGTCCTTCTTCATGGACATTGCCGAGGTTACCCCTCGTCAGTTAGGGACTAGGACCGATGGACACAAGTGTTGTGTGCCCTCACCTTCTTGTCTATATAAAGTAAGGTGGGTGGCGGCATACAAATCAATCCAACCTAGTGCTGCTTCCTAAGGTTTCGCTAGACTTGGCAATTCCACCTTCCTGTCCCGTGGCGGCAAGACCGAGACTAGCATCTCACTTGCTTCTGTTCCACCTTGTACATGTGTGAGACATCACATGTACCACATATGCGGTGCTCGTCGGCAGCGTTAGGCGGCAAAATCGAAGGCGGAAGGAGAAGGAGCAAGCCAGCGACGAGGTGGTCCCTGGATCGAGCAGTTCACCAGAGCTGGACTAGACGATGGGAACATACGGCACCATCACAACGCGCTTCCTCAGCTTTCGCACCTAGGCGTCGAGAGGTACAAGCTATTTCCTTTGACCTTGGATGGATCTTGGGGTGGCTCGTTGGAGACCCGAAGCAAAAAGGTTTTTGTTTTCGACCTGGCTCTGCGCGTTTCCCAATAGGATACGCTTGTCACATGGCCGAGATGACCAACTACACCAAGCCGCTATTTTAGTCCATCGTTGTGCTACCAAGCTCCCTGCTGAAGAAACTGAAGTCTTTGACGACAACGAAAAGACTAAGTCTGACGTCGTTGCCTCGGATAAGGATCAGGGTGATGCGAATGCTGAAACTAGTGCACCGACAAGATCTCTGACTCCACCACCTTTAGCATAGAGTCGAACAAAAAACTATGCATTATTTTGAACAAGTGGTGTAATATAAACAATTTATCTAGCTTGGGCTATAAGAACTTATGCACTTACTCTATAACTTAGTTGATTTTGCTGTGCTCGAAAATTACTTAAGCATTTTTTGTTCATACTTATCGGTTATCTGGATTTTTGCCTCGTCCTTTCATGAGTCGGCCAACCTTTAGCACGAAAACACTGCCGAAGAACGCAGCTCAATTGCTAAACCAATTTAAACTTGGAAATGGAGGCGGCTTCTAGTAGCAAAAATTCGCTACTTGGAAAACACCCGCGTCTAAGAAATCAGATAAAAACCAAAGTCTAAATAGAAAATGAGACTTACAGCCGAAGTTAATTTTTTATATAATTGGAAATCTAACAAGAATGAACATGAGCATAAAGTACTTCCAAGCATTCTAGAATTTTCGAGTTTTGACATGATCATTCGAAAATAAGATGCTGCTTTAAAATATCTAATAAAAACATTGAGGAAACAAAACTTTATTTTACTTTGAACATGTACATACGTATGATTACAAGAAAAGAAAACTTAAGAATAGAAGGGATGTAGCTGAGCAATGTTCAATGGACGATCTAACTCATCCGGATTTGTACTATCACCAGCTCTTTTTCTCTTACGAGTATCATGTCTTTCCTTGATTGGTGTCATATTGATTAAATAGACTGACCCATTGTGCAGTACACTGCTAATCATAAAGGGTCCTTTGCAATTCAGGGAAAGTTTGTGCTTTATTTGTTGCACAAGTCGAAGGACTAGATCACCTTTTCTAAAGGAACAATTAACTCTCTAACTATGATACTTGCATAACTTTTACTAATAGGCTATAGGTCTGTGTTCATAACCGACGCGAACTTCCTCGAGTATATCGAGGTCATTGATGCGTCCAAAATCGAAGCATATTTATCCTTTGTTTTTGCATAAATAGAGTAGGAATTTTTGTATTTCACTGCGCCTACGTGCACTATTTCGTTCTTGTTTCAACAGGATCTCAAATCACGGAGTCATATATGAACATATCAATTAGAGCTGTCATATTGTATAATTATATGATATTTCTAAGTGATAAAAGTCATTTTATGAATTTACCTTCGCACCTGGAAGAATACCAATCGAGGAGGAGGCACCAGTACCGATGACAACCACTGGTATGGGCGGAGCCCGCCCATACCAGGCGCCATCATGACCGCCTCGTCAAATACTTCTCTCTGGTGAAGACGAGAGGAAGATCCGACATTCATAGCCACCAGAAACCACGAAACACCACATCCGAGAGGGATCTGAAGGAGGAACTTGGCCGGGGTAAAATCCCTGCTGATCCACGTATCATTGGAGGACAACACATCATCCCCTTCATCATCAACCACTGCATCTTCATCGCCACCATTACTCCATCTTTCATCTATTAGATCTGTTTGTAATTCTAGATCCAATTATGGTTTGTATTAGATCTATCTCCGTACTTTAATCCATTCATTTGATTATGATGATCTTGTTGATTGCTTCCATGAGTGAGTAGTTCCTTTGTTCTTGGGGAGATGGAGAAACCCTAGCATAATTATGAACTTGTAATAAAGATGATCTATTCTTGTGTCTGTATGACTTGCTTGTCTATGATATAATTATGATTTGTGTTTGATCTCTATCTCTTTAGATGGTATGTATAGTCGACCACATATCATTTTCCTTCAGGACTAAAGGGAGGGAGAAATCATTTGGATGTGTCTTGGAAGCGTACCCGGAATGCCCCGTGATAGATTGGCGCTGGCTCGTAACCTACACGGTCAAAGGGGGATTAAATAGGGACTCCCTAAGCTAATTACGATATCCATGGGGAAACCCTTAATTGTGGTGGTTTGTATGGGTGATTTCTCTCAGACATCGCAATGGTTATTTAGAGGTGACCTCACACTTGGCTCAACAAAGTGGCTTCCTACGAGCCTTGTCGTGAACACCTTATTATGGGGCTCTCTCCACACATATCATGACACAAGGAGTATGTTATCTTGATTACATATGACAATAATACTATGCTAGTGGTGTAACCTACATCCTCGAGAACGTTTTATCCCTATTGAGTTCAACCACGCTTTCACATAAACTTGTTACTTGTTTTCCTTTACTTAGTTTTAATTACTTTTCTGCAAACAACCATAAACCATTCAAACACTCTTTACTTGAGATCAAAGACAACTTACAAGTATACTTTGGTAGAGAGTACCGAGGGGCATAAAGACCTTTACCAATAGCTCTCTATGGGTTCAATATCTTTACTTCGAAACTAGCTACAATTGATCTGTGCACTTGTAGTCATCAGTCATCTTGTCAGGAAGTTTCGACATCCTCTTTGACATATGCAATGACTTGGGGGGAAGTATGAATTAGGTCACTAGGAAGTATTGCCTATGCATCGTAGAACAAGAAAAAAGGAGTATATCCGGTTGACCTTTTTGGAGTAGTTCGCAAGCTCCATATAATAGATGGTAATTCATCCGCCAAGCCCCCACAGCATGGTGAAGTGGTGCTTCGAGGCAAGGTCAGAGGCCCTATAAAATAAGATGGTTAGACCTTTCGACTTGTCCATTGGCATATGGGTGTGTGACTGATGCAATATCGAGTCAGATAATTTACTCTTCGCAAAATTCCACGAGTTCTCCCGTTGAGAAGTTCCTCCCGTTGTATGTGATAATGTTGTGAAGATAGCCGAATCAAATGACGACATCCTCAACGAATTTTCTAGATGTGGCTCCATCGCAACTTATTAAGGGTTTAGCCTCGATCCATTTGGTCAACTTATCCATCATCAATAGTAGGTCGGTAAATTCACTTGGTGCCCGTTTAAACGGTCCTACCATGTCAAGCCCCTAGACCACAAAGGGACATGTAATTGGAATTTTTTGTAGCTGATTAGTGGGGCTTGTTTGGCGTATTTTTGGCAGCCTTTGCATGTGTTGACCAGTTTCTTGGCATCTGCCTTAGCTGCAAGCCACAAAAATCCGTGTCGAAAAGCTTTCGCCACTAAGGATTTGGTTACAGTGTGATGGCCGCATTCGCCTTCGTGGATTTCCCGTAAGATTTCCGCGCCTTCTTCCGGATACACAATGCCAAAAGACCCCAGACACACTCCATTTATTGAGATCACTATTGATTATCATATAGGATTTTTCTTGTAGGACGATCTGCTGCCTCAAAACCTCATATTCAGGTAGTTTTCCATCTACCAAGAAATCGAGGTAGGGTTTTGTCCATCTTGGAATAACAGCTAGAACTGCTATAGGTGGGGAGTCAGATTTGGTCGGGTACTTCTCATCAACTCCTGTGAAAGAGGAAACTTTGAGGTGCTCTAGAAAAGCACCGTCTAGGACCTATTTTCATGTAGAGGATAATCTTGACAGTGCATCTTCTTCCTCGTTTTCTGCTCTAGGGATGTGTTGAACCTCAAACCCTTCGAACAATTTTGATAATTTATCCATGATGGCTCAATAGGCCGACATGTGCTTGTTGGCCCTACAGTGATCGGATACTTGTTGAGAAAATAAATCCGAGTCTCCATAGCACATGTTTGGTGAACACCGATTTCTTTAGCAATCGGAAGTCCTTGTAACAATGCTTCATATTCGGCAACATTATGGGACGTTGTGAAGTGAATCTATTTCACATAGAATAACTTATCTCCCTAGGGTGATTTGAGCACCATGCCAACCCCCATGCCACCGCGCTCTCTCAACCCATCAAAGTGGAGGGTCCAATATTCTGACTCTGGGGTACCAGTGTTTTCTGCTGTTCCTGTCCAATCAGCGACAAAGTTGGCATGTATCTAGGATTTGATTGCTGTTTGTGTCTTGTACTCAATATCGAACGTTGCTAGCTCGATTCCCCACTTATCAAGACTTTGTGGTGTCACTATTGTTGATTATATCTATAATGGGAGTTATGGTCACCACTGTAATTTTGTGCTCTTGAAAATAGTGTTGTAGCTTTTTGGCGGCAAAAAATATGCCATGGGTTAACTTTTGATAATATGGATATCTTTGTTTCGATTCTGTCAAGACCTTGCTAAGATAGTAGGTCGGACGCTGCACCAAGTGCTCCTATTTTTCCTCTTTTCGCTCAACCATCGTGACGATGCTGACATCTCTATTTGTCGCAGCAACGTAAAGCAACATGGGTTCCTGAGGTTTTAGTGCTACAAGAATAGGGGAAAATGAGAGTACCAATTTCAGGTCTTGGAGGGTAACTTCAGCTTTTTCGGGCCAAACAAACTTTTCGGTTTGCTTCAAGAGCTTGTATAATGGTGCGGCTCTTTCGCCGAGCCGACTGACAAACTGACTCATAGCTGCTATGCAACTAGTGAGCCGATATACATCCTTTAGGCAAGTAGGCCTGGTAGTGTTGAGTATAGCCTTTATCTTATCATGGTTCACTTCTATGCTTCGTTGAGACACAATGAAACTTAACAATTTTCCGGCTGGGATCCCAAAGAAACACTTTTTTGGGTTAAGCATTATGCTGTATTTTCGTAGATTAGTGAATGTTTCCTCCAAGTAGGAAATTAATGTTTCCTTATTTTTAGTCATTACCGCTATGTTGTCCACATATGCATGTACATTGCATCCGATTTGATCATGGAGGCAACGCTGCATAGTGCGCTGGTATGTGGCTACTGTATTTTTGAGGCCGAAGGGCATTGTGATGTAGAAGAAGGTTCCAAATGGTGTCATGAATGAAGTCTTCAGTTTATCCGACTCCATCATTTGTATTTGATGATAGCCAGAATATGCATCGAGAAAGCAGACGAGTTCTGAGCCTGCCGTTGAGTCGATAAGTTGGTCGATTATAGGCAAAGCGAACGGATCTTTGGGACAAGCCTTGTTCAAGGCAGTGTAATCAACGCACATCCTTAAATCAACAGTGTCCTTTTTAGGGACCATTATAGGGTTAGCGTCCCACTCAGTGTGGATGACTTCTTCAATGAATTCAGGTAGTTCTAGTCGGGCGAATTCTTTGGCTATAGCTTTGTGCTTTTCATCACCGAAACATCGTAAGGACTATTTGACGGGTCTAGCATCAGGGTATACATTAACAGAGTGATCGGCAAGTTCCCTAGGTATTCCGGTCATGTGAGAAGGTTGCCATGCAAATATATCTTTATTACCTTTTAGGAACTCGACGAGCGTGCTTTCCTATGTGTGATCTAAGCCTATGCCTTGGAGGGGTCACCATCCTTGAACGGCGTCATCTTTGTTTCTTCAGATGCCTTGAATTCTTGAGTCGGCTTTATCACCTCCTTCATAGCTGGCATCTCGGATAGGTCGGTGTTTTTCTTGATCTCCTATTACTCCTAGGCATGTAGCATGGCTTTGTCAAAGGCGACGACTCCATCTTTGCACTCTCACGCTTTGTTCGGGTTTCTCCAGATTGTGATGATGCCACAAGGACCTAGAAGCTTCGTCATGTTGTAGATGTAACAGGGGCGAGCCATGAATTTCCAGTAGGCTGGACACCCAGAGATGGCATGGTATGTGCTCTTGAATGGTACCACTTCAAAACACAGTGGTTCAGTCCGATAGTTTTCGGGTGTTCAGAAAGTAACATCAAGAGTAATCTCACCTAGAGAGTCGCTTGTCTCCCTGGGACTATGCCATGGAAAACCACACTATTATAGTTCAGTTGGATTTTTGATATCTTCATGTGGTGTAACATTTCGATGTAGATGATGTTGATGCTGCTGCCACCGTGCATGAGTGTTTTGGAGAACTCATACCTGTCAATAAGTGGATTGGAGACCAAAGCATACTTTCCTCGCCTGTGAGGTTTAGGTGGATGATCGCTTTGGTCAAAAGTGATTTTTACTTTCGACCAGTCCACATATTGGGGGACAACCAGAATAGTTGTGTTAAGCTCATGCATAACTGCTTTCTTGACCTTAGCGGGCCGAGACCCAAGGAAGCAGATAAAAGTGTCTTTCTTGGTTGGGTAAGTTTTCTTACCATCCGACTTAAGGTTAGTAGTATTTGCCTCTTTCGTGTCGGAATCTTCCATGGTCTCCTTTTCCTTGTCAGGGTTTTTCTTTTCTTTCCTTTGCTTGGCACTGTAGCCAGCGGTTTCATCTTTTTGATGTCGTTGTTGAAACGACATTTAGCATTTGTGTGGGAAGAGCCCCTGTTTGCGTCTAGGTGATGTACACATGGATTATTGGTAATGTCAGCCCATGAGTAGGTCTTACCAGGCTGATGATCGCATCTTCCCTGGACCCAGGAAGCTCCGTGGCCTCGTCCCCAGCCGTCTTCGCGCCCTCCATGACCTCCAGACCCGAACATTGCGTTAACAACTGCATTATTCCGGGTTGGGTTTGTCCTCATAGTTGTTCTTGCACTTATGAGACCATTGTTTCTTTGGATGCTTTGATGAGTTTGGCATAGCCAAGTAGTTCAACAGGCCTTGTGAATCATCCGCAGCATCAATGTATTTTCTTGATGTCTCAATCATCTTGTCTAAATCGGTAACCTTGTCGCGCTTCAGCTGGTGGCGCAACAATCTGACTAGGAACCCTGCGATGAAAGCTTCAATCACAGTTTGGTCATTCACTCCCTCGCAGGAGCTCTCCGCATTGATCCATCATCCGAGGTAGTCCCGATAGGTTTCTCCCAGATGTTGGACGCCATGCTGCAAGTATCTGATTGTGCAGGGCCTCCTGTAAGTACCCTCAAAATTCCAAAAGAATGCACTTTGCATATCATACCAGTTGTGGATGGTGTTTACCGGAAGCTCATGTAGCCATGATCGAGCCGTCTTCCGTAACATCAGTGGGAGATACTAGACTATAACCAAGTTGTTTCCTCCTTTGGCGATGCAACAATCCTGGAAAAATTCCTGGAGCCAAGTATCTAGCTGAGCCACGCTGGCGTAAGGTTGAATGTGCCTTGAAATAACGAAGCCCTCTGGAAAGTATGGCTTGTGGATCCGTGGCCCAAGGCACTTCGAGCTCATTTATATGTCATTCGACTCGTAGCACAATGCCTCTATGTTTGAGTTAATCCAGTTCCTAGCGTCTGATACGTTGCAAACATATCTATAATTTTTGATGTTCCATGCTTGTTTTATATCTACTTTCTTATGTTTTGTCCACACTTTGGAGTATTTTTACACATTTTCTGGAACTAACGTATCAACAAGATGCCATAGTGTCAGTTGCCCGTTTTCTGCTGTTTTTGGTTTTAGAAAAGCTAGTAAGGAAATATTCTCGGAATTGGACCGTACAAAAGCCAAATTCAATATTTTACCCGAAGCAACACGGAGTCCGGAAGGGAGACAAATAGGTGCACCGGGGCGGCCACACCTGGTGGCGGCACGGCCTGGGGGGGCGCCACCAGGGGGTATGGGCCCCCTGGTGCTCCACCGACCTAGCCTTTCCACCTATAAAGACCCCTCGGGACAAAAACCCTAAGTACCCGATCAAAATTCCACGAAAGAGTCTGTAGCCGCCGTCATCTCCATCCCTAGATCGGGAGGTATCTGAAGCTCTTCCCGGCACCCTGCTGGAGGGGAGAATTCACCCTAGAGGCCTTCTTCATCACCATGCCTGCCTCCGATGTGATGCGTGAGTAGTTCATCTCTAGACTAAGGGTCCATGTAGTAGCTAGATGGTTGGTTCTCCTCCTTTGTGCAACCATGTTTAGATCTTGTGAGCTCTGTTCATGATCAAGATCATCTATTTGTAATCCTACATGTTGTGTTAGCGGGGATCCAATGGATATTGAGATGCTATTTTAGATTGATTATTGATTCTACCATGTCTTTGTTATTTGTGATCTTGCATGCTTTCCCTTGTTAGTAGCTATCTTGGCCAAGTAGATGCTAGCAACTCCAAGAGGGAGTGTTTATGCTCAATAGTGGGTTCACGCCTCTAGTAATCTGGGGAAGTGACAGAAATCTCTAAGGTACTAGATGTGCTATTGTTACTAGGGAGAAAACAACAATCCTTTGTCCATAGGGAAATCATATTGTTTACTTTACACACTTTGCTTAATGCAATTATCTATTGCTTGCAACTTAATACTGGAGGGGGTTCGGATGATAACCTGAAGGTGGATTATTAGTCATAGATTCAGTTAGATTATGGTCTATGTATAATGTTGTAATGCCCAATCAACTCTCATAGGAGTCAAGATGATTAGTATATGCACATATGCTTTCTTGGTGTCTATCAATTGTCCCGCTGTAATTTGTTCACCCAACATGTCATCTATCTTAAGGAGAATCACCTCTAGTGAACTATGGACCCCGGTCCATTCTTTTACCATCAATCTACAATCTACTACTGGCTATTTACTCTTTACTTTCTGCAAAACAATTACTATCTTCCACACAATATGTTTAATCCTTTGTTTCAGCAAAACCGATGAGATTGACAGCCTCACTGTAAGTTGGGGAAAAGTTCTATGGTTGTGTTGTGCATGATTCCAAGTTGGAGACAACACCTTGGGGTTGTTTCCTTGCTCCTACTAGTTCGATAACCTTGGTTGCATAACTGAGGGAAAATTTGTTGCTATGCTCAACATACCTTCCTCTTGGGGTTCCCAATGAGCTTATCACTTTTTGAGCCATCAGTGTCACTTGGTGACAGCAAGCGTTGTCTCAGATGTGCGTCCTGCCACCTCCTCTACCACAACGCCTTCCCTGGCTCCCTTGGGAGCTGTTCTGGTCACTACCTAGTGGGGACGGATGTTCTGTTTGGTTATTTCTGGCTAAATGCCAACCTCCACGGAGCACCATGATGTCAGCTCCGAGGTAGGTCTTCATGGTGACGACCACCATGATGGCTTGGGTTGGCATGGTTATCGCCGTCCCTTCGTCTAGCATTGTTGTTATTGCGACGAGGTTCAGCCTGACGGCTTGTGTGTGTTGGAGGTGGCATTTGCTGCCTGTCCCATTCCCGGTGTCATGTTTCTTCATCTCCGTGGATGTTAGATTGCTGACAGGGTGGATGTCGCGGAGCCAGCGCTGCAACGACATCATGTGATGCAACTGGAACAACGTTGCTCCAATATCACGCAGTTCTATGTCACGGGCTTGAAGAGCCAATTCTTGAATGAGTATCCTCTCGAGAGTCAGAACAGTGGTGTTCCGATTCCCGCCGAGGCCTTGATTCATGTTGCCATTCCACATCGGTGCGGCATTGTGCGGTGACCCAACATACCACTACATGATGTAGGACACTATAGTCATTAACATAACACTCACAAAACAACGTTCCACAAATATTACATGCCTCAGAGTGGTCCAAAAGAAACCTAGCGGGTCCACATACATACATTTTTATTACAAATAGAAATTTCATGACAACTTCAAGATCCTCCTAGGTCCATAGAGGTATCCCGATGTATCAGAGCTAAACTAGAATGACTTGAGAACAACATAAAGAAGAAAACTAAACCTTATTATATACGAGATTAATAGATAGACGATAGAGGTCCATACTACTAGTGTCAACTAATTATTTTTGACACATCTACGCTTCAGATTCTTCGGCCTCCATTCCATAGATGCTTCCATAGTTGTTTCCTTCGACGCTTCTGGATATTCCTGACCCCTCATAGACGATTTCTGTTTGGTCTTCAACTGAATAGAGTGTTTCATCCTCTTGGTATTCAATGTCTTAGGAATCTAAAAAGGGTTAAGAAGGTACGGTTAAGTACGAGTGTACTCAACAAGTTCACTAAAAAGGAGTGTTCAATGCACTAATTATAGCCACAGACCATAAATCGTAGGCTATGCAAGTTTTCGTAAACATTTCTTCAAAGGTTTCTTTTATTCTGAAAAGCTATGTCCATCAGTTTTCACAGGTTGATTAGAACTTCATGGAGTTCCTTTCCTGCAGCGTTCGCAGCTCCTTCCCGGAACAGGGACTAACATGTCATAGTTTTACACACTCTACAGAGGTGCATTGCTTTACCAATAAGATACCTTAGCCTTGTTGTACATCCAAGTCATGAGCTTGTCCAAACTTCCTTGGTATGGGGCCCAGTCTAAGATCCAAGACATTCGATCTCCTTCTCCACGACCCCACATGACAACATGACCCTCCAAGCAGGAATACGTCTATTAACACCCATGTAGGCATATTTAACTCTGGTAACCCGTTGAAGACTCTGTAAGAAGATTATGTCCCTGGTAGCTGCTGACTCTTGTAATAACGAGCTCGTTGGGGAACCCCAAGAGGAAGGTATGATGAGCACAACAGTAAGTTTCCCTCAGTTATGAAACCAAGGTTATGGAACCAGTAGGAGAAAGGAAAAACCTCCAAGGTGTTGTTTCCAACTTGGAATCCTGCACAACACAACCACAGAACTTTGCCCCCAACTTACAGTGAGGTTGTCAATCTCACCGGTTTTTCTTAAAACAAAGGATTAAACATATTGTGTGGAAGAAAGTAAAAGCTTGCAGAAAGTAAATAGAAAATAGTAAAAAGTTGTAGATCGATGGTAAAGAAAGGACCGGGGTCCATAGTTCACTAGTGGTGGTTCTCCTTAAGATGGATAACATGTTGGGTGAACAAATTACAGTGGGGCAATTGACAAACATCGAGAAAGCATACATACATATACTAATCATCTTAACTCCTTTGAGATTCGACTAGGCATTACAACATTATACATAGACTGTAATCCAACTGCATCTATGACTAATAATCCACCTTCAGGTTATCATCCGAACCCCCTCTAGTATTAAGTTGCAAGCAACAAATAATTGCATTACGCATTGCGTGTAAAGTAAAATATACGATTGTTCTATGAACAAAGCATTAATGTTTTCTCCCTAGTAGAAACATCACATCCAGTACCTTAGAGATTTCCGTCACTTCCCCAGATTACTAGAGGCATGAACCCACTATCGAGCATAAATACTAACTCTTGGAGTTGCTAGCATCTACATGGCCAAGATAGCAACTAACAACGGAAAGCATGCAAGATCAAAAATAACAAAGACAGTATAGAATCAATAATCAATCTGAAGTAGTATCTC
Source organism: Avena eriantha (assembly GCA_910589775.1). Classification (NCBI taxonomy): domain Eukaryota; kingdom Viridiplantae; phylum Streptophyta; class Magnoliopsida; order Poales; family Poaceae; genus Avena; species Avena eriantha. The sequence goes on from OU342740.1 coordinate 68,469,380, forward strand.
AATATCCATCGGATCCCTGCAAACACAACATGTAAGATTCCAAATAGATGATCTTGATCATGAACGTAGCTCAGAAGATCTAAACATGATAGCACAAAGGAGAAGAACCAACCATCTAGCTACTACATGGACCCATAGTCCAAGGATGAACTACTCATGCATCACACCGGAGGTTTGCATGGAGATAAAGAAGGCCTCCACGGTGAATTCCCCTCTCCGGCAGGGTGCCGGGAAGAGCTTCAGATCCCTCCTAATCTAGGGATGGAGATGACGGCGGCTACAGACTCTTTCGTGGAATTTTGATCGGGTACTTAGGGTTTGTGTATTGGAGGCATCTTATAGTCGGAAGGGGAGGCCGAGGGGGTGCCCTAGGCAGCCACGCCACCCCCTGGCGCGGGCCAGGCCTGGCCGCACGGCCAGGTGGAGTGGTGGCCCTCTGGCCCCTCTCCGTCTTGTAACATGAAAATGTGCAAACAAAAGATTCATGAATAACAATGCTTTGCAAGACGTTTGTTTGTTTCACAAAAAGAAAACAGAGAATAGTGGCATTCATCTTGTCCCTCATAGAGTAGCAAAACTTAAATGCATAAGACACCTTCAATGTTTATAAGGGTGACTAGATACAAATAGTTTAAGAGCAAGCAATATCAAAGTTATGCATGAATCAACAAGTCTTGGGACAATGCACGTTAAACTAAGAATGGCCACTATGCTCTCTCAATAGGTGCATAAAGATAGAAGATGGAGACTCAACATAAAAAGGATTTCATAGAAGGAAGCAGGGATTCAAGTCTGATAAAGAGCTTCCAAAAATTATGGTACTTATTAGCTTTCAGCTCTCATTGCCCCTATCATAAGAATCTTGAAGTGATTAAGGTTAAAGTGAACAAACTATGGAGTATATGCTTGACAAAGTATAAGTTGGAAATCTCATGTCCCTTGAATACGAGGGCCGCTCCTCATGCTACTCAAGTAAGTATATGTGTATCATAGAGAACCGCCAACGGGGTACCCCTTGCCAGATGATACAGAAGAATCCCCATATCAAAATGACAAGGCAAGCAAGCAACGAGCATCTCAGCAATCTTCTTATTTACCATGGGAAAATGGTGTTTTTTCTCTCTTTCCTCTTTTCCCATATCTCTTTTTCCCTTTTTCTCTTTTCTATCTCTTTTTTATAAGAAGAATGCTTCATATACAGCTCATTATGGGTACACTGCAGGTTTCCACCATTATTAGGCATGGATTAGACCAGCGTCCCATGAGTTTCTCTAACACAGAAACATAACTCTATGGACTTACAAGCTCCCCTTTCATTTCACACCGACGACATCCAGAGACAAAAGAGCATGATATAAACTAGGTACGATGTACAAGTGCAATGTTGAAAGCGTTCCCCATGACAACATGGTTCTGCTAATCCCCAACATATAAGTGCAAGCATATACAACATAGATGACACGATGGTTCAAGTTTATGAATGGCAAGAAAAGTAAAGTGTGCCATCAAGTTCATGAGAGCTTTAATCACTAGTTTTCTCATAAGAAGTTTAATTCGGAAGTTAATAAAAACATGAATATACTTGGAATAGCAAATGCTAATAGGTAGGTATGGTGGACTCTTTGGAATAACTTGGTTTAATGGAGTTGGATGCATGAGTGGGACTCATACTTGGTTATGGAGGCTAGCAAAAGATTGAGAGCGACCAACTAAGAGAGCAATAATGGCCATAATCATGCAAAGCGAGAAAAAAATCATTGATTAAAGCATAAAGTGATATTAAAATTCGAAAACTAAAGGATCATCAAGGCTATGGTGACTTTGGATAGTCATAACATGGTGTGAGCATGCGCCAAGTCTACCCATATAAAGCATCAAAGGAGAATACCACAATATTATGCTTTAATATGCTAAAACAACGCATGATTCTTCCAAAGCACATTAAGAAATCTCAATTGTTTATAACAAGTCATGCTACAACAATAATCACTAAGCATAAAGCCAAAACAATACCAAGCATGACATGAAAAAGCATAGGCCACAGTCAAAAACAAGGTCCTTTTACCACTTAAGCATGAACTTTCCTACTCTTTTCCAATCCAAACCAAACTTATTTGAAAACTAATGTATGAAAGATGGGGCCAACTAATTTATTGAAGAAAACTAAGAAAACCAAGCAAACGAAAACCAAAACGTAAAAGAAGGCGCTCCAAGAACAACACAACTGTGCATGAAACAATAAAAATTAAGTGTTTGGAAGAAACCTGGGATTTTTATTGACGGAGAAGGGGATGCCTTGGGCATCCCCAAGCTTTGACGCTTGTACTTCTTGTATATTTCTTTGGGTGACACGCGTGGCATCCCCAAGCTTGAGCTTTAGTCCATTCTTCATCTCATTACATCATTCCTTCCATACACTTCAAATTTTTCCTTCACACAATCTTTATTAGCAACATTAGTGCACTCAAGATAATAAGTCTTTGGGTTCACTTTAAACACCAATAAAACTTCAATTAAAACACAAGATACTGTAGCACTTCCCTCAAAAATCTCAATTCCCCAAAAGAACTTAAAAAGGAATCAACAAGAAGCAAATTCAAATAATGGCAGGAATCTGTCCAAACAGACCAGAAGGTAAAAACAAAAAAATTCGAACACCTTCTGTTGCTCAAATCGAAAAGTGTTGAGCTAACGAAAGTTAGATAACAACCTGGGGTAGAAGCACAAAATTCGCGCCACAAATATACGTACAGAGATTTTACATGAATTTTTACGATAAAGAACAAAAATCTGTTTTGGGACAACAAGTTTTCCAAGCATTACTTCTCTCTCATTAGAGGTTACTCTTGGCACAAAAAACAAATAAAAAGGATAAGGAGCAGTTATTACAGAGGTAATAACTTCCAAGACTCATCTAAAACTTTTGGGTTATCTTCCAATAAGTACTTTTCTTTAATGCCTTTAAGTTAGGCATAAGAAGCAAGAAAGGAATCAAGTGTTCTCAAATGAAGAAGCATTAAGATTGGTAGCAGAAATATCTTCAACAAGGCAAGGTATGTCATTCAAATAAGATTTAGAGGATCCTCTCTCTATGCTCTTGGGTTCACTATTTTCATCAAACGGGTTTTCAGGAAAATCCAATCAAGATTCTTTTATATGGATTCATGCATTGCTACAAGTTTAAAAGGGAGTGGTATCTTAGTTTCCTCCCCATTAGGTTCGGTTTTGTCCATCTTTTCTCGTGTACCAATAACATCTACACATGAGCCTATCATATTAAAACGTTTAAAGACTTTCCTAGCTTCCTTAGCAACATCATAGAATTCCTTAAGCAAAGTTTTCAGAATAAAATCTCTCTTTTCAGGGTCCTCAATTTCTTTAAGTTTAAGAAACATTACTTGCATTAAGGGGTTAAGGTTAAAAAACCTAGCTTCCAACATGTGAACTAAAGAAGCTGCAGCAATTTCATAATTTGGAGCAAGTTCTGCAAGGGATCTATCCTCAATATCCTCATGCTTACTAACATGATTAAAGAATTCTTCAATATTATCTTTTCCAATTATAGAGCCACTACCTATTGAAAGGTATTTTAGGGTGAACTTAGGGATCAACATGGTGAGCTAAGAAAGAGGTAACAACTATAGAAAGACTTATTTTTTTTGTGTTTTTAGTAAAGAAAGCAAACTAGTACAACTATTTTGTGTGTGTTTTAGATAAAGAAACAAGCAAACAAAGAAGAAAATAAACTAAGCAAAACAAAAATAACAAAGTAAAGAGATTGCTTATGAGGGACTCCCCTTGTGAAGATGTCCTTGAATCCCCGGCAACGGCGCCAGAAAAATACTTGCTGACTCGTGTAATAACGAGCTTGTTGGGGAACCCCAAGAGGAAGGTATGATGAGCACAACAGTAAGTTTCCCTCAGTTATGAAACCAATGTTATCGAACCGGTAGGAGCAAGGAAACACCTCCAAGGTGTTGTTTCCAACTTGGAATCCTGCACAACACAACCACAGAACTTTACCCCGAACTTACAGTGAGGTTGTCAATCTCACCGGTTTTGCTGAAAACAAAGGATTAAACGTATTGTGTGGAAGAAAGTAAAAGCTTCCAGAAAGTAAACATAAAATAGTAAAAAGTTGTAGATTGATGGTAAAGAAAGGACCGGGGTCCATAGTTCACTAGTGGTGGTTCTCCTTAAGATAGCTAACATGTTGGGTGAACTAATTACAGCGGGGCAATTGACAAAAATCGAGAAAGCATACATGCATATACTAATCATCTTAACTCCTTTGAGATTCGATTGGGCATTACAACATTATACATAGACTATAATCCAACTGCATCTATGACTAATAATCCACCTTCAGGTTATCATCCGAACCCCCTCCAGTATTAAGTTGCAAGCAACGAATAATTGCATTACGCATTGCGTGTAAAGTAAACAATAGGATTGTTCTATGAACAAAGCATTGTTGTTTTCTCCCTAGTAGCAACATCACATCTAGTACCTTAGAGATTTCCGTCACTTCCCCAGATTACTAGAGGCATGAACCCACTATCGAGCATAAATACTAACTCTTGGAGTTGCTAGCATCTACTTGGCCAAGATAGCAACTAACAACGAAAAGCATGCAAGATCAAAAATAACAAAGACAATATAGAATCAATAATCAATCTGAACTAGCATCTCAATATCCATCGGATCCCTGCAAACACAACATGTAAGATTACAAATAGATGATCTTGATCATGAACGGAGCTCACAAGATCTAAGCATGATAGCACAAAGGAGAAGAACCAACCATCTAGCTACTACATGGACCCATAGTCCAAGGATGAACTACTCATGCATCACACCGGAGGCTTTCATGGAGATAAAGAAGGCCTCCACGGTGAATTCCCCTGTAACATCCCAAATCTTTAATCAAGGTTATCAAGATCCAAATCATCCAATTTAGGGTTAACAAAAACTTTTTATCATTAAAATAATTAGGAATGCATATGTGTGTTTCCAATAATATGGAATTGTTTGGAAATGCCATGTTTGCTTGATCTATATGTTGTGAAATGGTTTAAAGGTGTATGACACATCATCTAGACCATTTAAAAACAAAACCCAAAGAAAAAGAAATCAAATAAGAATAAAAAGACCAAATGGTCATTTTGACCATTTTAATCCACTAGGCCACTTTAGGTGTTTGTAGAATTCAAATTCAAACAGAAACCATTCTAGATATTTGCACCCATTGCTAGTACAAGTAAAGATCTACCAAGGCCCACTTTAAAATCTTACAAAAACATTTAACCACTAATTTTAAATGACATTTGAAAATAGAATCTATTACATATGCATAGATCACACCTTTTCAAAAACCACTCAAATGAGTTCACCTTGGCAATCCCAAGCAACCACAGACTACCAAGCATAATATCAAAGCACCCACCAAAAATCTTCTCAAAATTCAAATAAAATTCTCTCGCGGTCATTGTGTCGAACACTTGGTGATCACAGATAAACCTGCCTAACTAATATTGTTTTGATCAATGCATTGTTGAACCATTTGGCTCAATCTTTGTCCCCTGGTGACCCCAGCACCAACCAAAGCCTCTAAGCCTATCCCCTTCACTGTATGCGCCAGTGCCGAGCATACAGTCGAGCATGGACAGCTCCAAGCCGACCGCCCCGCCCTCTTCCGCCGTACCTGGGAGGTAGGCGTGATCACACCGCCGCCCCTATCCCTTCCCCCAGCAATGCCAAGCCCTGGACCACCACAGACAACCCGTGCTCTCCGCCTCTGCACCATGCGCTGACCACGCCAGAGCACCGCCCTCGACAGCCTCGCACAGACCTCGCCTTGCCCTCAGCTCGCACACGCTACTCCGCCTTAACACCAGCATGCCCCAGACATCCCCGTTCGCAGAGCGTCAACCTTTCCCGACCACATACCACCGCCCCTAGCCATGCCATTATGCCGTAGAGGATTGCCAGGAGACCGCGCATCGATCGCTGCTCGCAGCCACGCCTCTAGCCGCCCGTAGCCAAGTCGCCATTGTCGCTGGACCATGCCCCGCTGTCTCGTCGTCGAGCCTATAAAAGGAGGCCACCCCCAGCCTCATTTTGCACCCACTCAGCTTCCCTCTCACCACTGAGCCTTCCCCACTTCTCCTCGGAGCAAGGCAAGCACCCGTTGGCCGGAGTTTTGCCGGAGCTGGCCGCCATTGGAGGAGAAGGGCGCCGTTTATTGCGACTGCCCCAGGAGCCACCGCGACCATGCCTGGATCCGCCGTTGTCCACCAGTTCCATCGCCCCCATCGCCACGTTAGCCGGAGCTCTGGTAAAAACCCAATCGAACCCCACTGATCCGCTAGGGTTCATTCTCGCTGGCGACCTATTCGTCGTCGACGATGAACTACAACCGTTGATCCCTATTCTAATCGCACGACCAATATTGCCCCGTTCTCGCGGGACCCCCTTGTCAGTTGCCCTCTGCGCCGTTGAGCGCTACTGGGCCGGCCCGTTTAGTTTCCCGTGCTAGCCCTAGAATTCAAATAAGTGTTTTTCTTTTTAGAGTTAAACTAATTTATCTCCACTTGTTTAAAAATCAATTCAGAAAGATTTACATAACCAAATTACATGATTCAAATTTTATGAGCAAGATAATTAAAATCTCCATCCAAGTCCGTTAGATTTAAATCAATTAGAGTTATAGATCACATATAGCAAAAATAACAAGACAAAGACTTTTCTACATTCAAACATTTTTCAAAAATCAACCATCATACCTTTTGAGTTAATTCCAACTCTCAAAAATCACATTTGATTATAACTATCTGAATATGTAAAAATATTTAGGTTTGCAGGAAGTGACTTTGGACTAGTACCAAAATAATGCTATATAGGCATTTCTAGTCACTTTAAATTATTTAAATAATAAACTTAAACTTATTGAAATATGATCAAACATCTAAACCACATTCACATGTATTAGAATATGTGGTGATGACATGTGTCCACATGATCCCATATTCTAATTGGAGAATATTAAATCTTAAGTAATTTCAATGAGTAGAAATTACTTTTCTCAAATAAAATAAAGGAAACTGGTTCTTTAAATCTTGTGATCATGATGATGATGCTAGATCATCAAGTGTGTGCCTTAGTGTGTTAATTAGACTAGTTAAGTATTCTTTGGTGCTTGTGTATCCTGTATGTATTTATAGACAATAGTACCGACCAAGTCTACAAGGAGGAAGAGTTCTACCTCGAAGAAGACGAGGATAATTTCAACCACTACACCAATCAAGACAAGCTAGCATTATACAAGTTAACCATGCAAGTTATTACTTGCAAGCTATTACTGGCAAGCTAATACTTGCAAGCCATCATTAACAATGCAAGCTAACACTTGCAAGCTAGATGACCTAAGCAAGATGCCTTAAGCATGCTGTGGTTATACCAATTTGAGTTATATCCATCCCAAGTTTTACATGCAAGCTGTACTTTCTGTTACTTTACCAAAGTTCTTTACCTTATTTATAGATAGCATAAAGAGTATAAAACTTGGCCTATCTAGTTAGACTTAGATGTAATTCTATGGCATGAGATTGATATTAGTATCCCTCATTATTGAACATTCTTAACCTTAGTGGCTAGTGCTAAGCATAAAACTTGATCACTTAGATGGGAATACTTGGTGAAAATGATTATGAAAACCTTGGAATGATGAGTCATTCTATTGAGATGTTTTTACATGTGTTGAGAAACACAAATGGTTTATGACGATGAAAATGTTGAGGCATGAGCCTTAGCCCTTTATAAAAACTGATGGTTGGGTTCAGATGCGATACCATTCCAAATTACCGTACAACCATAATACCTAAATTGGGTAAGGCTTAGCTAGAAGTTTATATGCATTAGTATGGGTTCCCTCGCAGGAGAGGTCTGAGCTAAGGCTACCTCTCAATGTTGTCCACCTATGTAGTGCCCAGGATGGCAGATGGCCATGGTTGGGAGGCCAAGCTCATAGGAGAGGTGCCTGTACTAGGGTTTGTAATTGAAAGGTTATGATTGATTATCCACATACTAAGTATGATGATTCAGGGTTATCCCTGACGGATGTATCGAATTTTATGCTGAAAGTGTACCACCTATGTAGAGTGTCAAACTATTCGAATAGCCGCGTCCGCGGTCATGGACAGTTGGAGTGGCCATATTGTTTCGTTATCAGATGTTTACAAAATTACTTATGAAATGAATGGTGACTTTGACTTGACCACAACAGGGTTGTGAACATGAAAGCTAGTTTCCCACTTAAGTGATTCTAGAACTTTATTTTATCTTTCTTTACTTCTGAACTCAGCTTAGGTTTCAAACGTAACCTTGCAAATAAACTTAGAGTTTAGCATTCCTATTAGAACTACCATACTTGTTAGTGATAGTTTGCGAGTACTTAAAGAGTACTCATGGCTTTGTCCCTGGCTATTCCCGTGGCTACACTATGAAGAGGACTATCAGGAGGAAGGACAACAGGATGGCTATGACAAGTAGGATCATCTCCCATTGTCAGCATTGCCTGTGACACTGAAGATGGACCCTACCGCTACGCTTATATTTCCGCTGCTTGTTTGTACTAAGACTTGATCATGAGATCCTTTGTTTGTGAAAGACCTTTTTATGGTTTGTAATGGATGATGTACTGTGATATCCTATCTATTATGTATCGCAAAAATGGTAATCCTAGGATTGCGATGTATGGCATAACATGCATCTGGGATTAAAAATCCGAGTGTTGACAAGTTGGTATCAGAATCATTCTGACCATAGGAGACCCTAGTTAGAATGGACGTCCAAACAAAAACTTAGTTTTAAAACCAAAGAAGTGAGTATTTATGAAAACATATTTCCACTCTTATCCTTGATTCTTTCAAAAAAAATCATGTTCCTCAAAGATTCTTACGTTACTACCTAAAACTTGACACACTTGATCACCTCACTAACTTACTCATCCTAAATTATTGTATATGTAAGTTCAGTACTGCAAGTTCTACCAGTTGGGTAACATAGGCCAACTGATCTTTGAGAGGGATCTTGATGCACTGTATGAGTACCTGGAGCGCCCGCATTCGGAATTCTTTGGAGCTCAACTCAATGACCACCCAGGAGGAGATTTACAATGGCTGATAGTTGCTCATCTTTGAGGCAAGATGGAAGCACCTTTGTCCGAAAAGATTCAATTCACCGTGAGAGAGAACAAGTTGCTAGATGGATTAGCCAGGGCAATACATGAAGCTATAGCCCGTCTTTGTGGACAGAACATCAACTAGATCCAAGGAACTCGCTTTGCTCACTATGCAAGGCGTGATTCTATGGGAATGCCGTTGGAGATACCAAGTCACCCAGAGATGAGACGCCAAGTGGAGAACCTTGACTTCCTACTGTATGATAGGTAGAAGTAATTGGGCGATGCTCGAGAGTACGCCAACCACAACCTTGCCATTGCCCCCAGAAAGCCCATACTTTCGCCTTGCTTGTCAAGGATCGTCAATCACTTCGTCGTCAATGCGCAAAGAATGATTGCACCATCGCTCGTCTTCGCAAGAAAGTAGTCGACCTCGAGAAAACCATCCAGGAGTAAGAAGCTCAGCTTACAGCCAAAGAAGAAGAGGGAGAAGGTGAAGACATCCAGGGTGATCTTCACTCGTACCTCAGAAATGATTACGACTACCTGGAGGATGATGCCATGGACTTCTACACCGACGATGATGACTCTGACTTCATCGATGATGAGTAGATGCACTTTATCACTACCATAGGAATGAGATGTATCGGTCCCATTGTATCTTAGCTTCACAGAATGGTTCTTAAAACCATCTGTTTTCCTTTTATGTTGTGGTGTGTGTGTGTTTTTATCGTGTGCTCTGCTTGAATGAATGATAAGTTGTTAGTTTACAAAACCTAAGTCAACTCAAAGTTTTAGCTTTGAAAACAAAACCATGAACCTTAGAACTTTCCTCTTACCCCTTTATCTATCTCAATCTTAAGATGACTCGTGGAAACCCCGGAGGAAGCAACTCATCGCATGACCCGATGCTGCAGATTCTGCAAATGCTAGTTTCTGACCGTGAAGCTAGTAGAGCGAAGCGTCAAGCCAACCTAGCCACCCTGCAATAGATCGCTCAGATGGCCCATAATAATCAAGGCCATGGAAATCAGGATCATCATGGATCCAAGCTCAAGAACTTTCAGAATACCAATCCCCCTATCTTTAGCAAGTCTGAAGACCCATTAGATGCAAATGATTGGTTACAAACCATGGATAATAACCTAGAAGTAGAAGGAGTTGACACAAATGAGCAAGTACTGTTTGCCACCCACTATCTAGCAGGAGATGCAAGAGCCTGGTGGAATAGCACCCGTACTATGAACCACGAGCAAGTGATGATATGGGAAGCTTTCAAGACCAAGTTTAGCCGCACCCATGTGCCACAAGGTTTAGTCACCAGAATGAGAGATGTGTTCAGAGAACTGAAGCAAGGCAGAATGACTGTAGTAGAGTACCGTGACATATTTCTGTCTCTCGCTAGGTATGCACCTGATGAGATCAATACTAAAGCCAAGAAGAACGAGAGATTCCTGAATGGATTGCATGATGAGATGCAAACGATGTTAATCAACATCTGTTTTGACGATCTTGAAGAGCTAGTCAAATCTGCCATGCAGATGGAAGGAAAGATCAACCAAGCCAACGACAACCGCAAGCGCAGAATGATGCACCAGAGTGGATCCAACAGTCACCATAAGTATCGCCCCAACCCGTCTGTAGGATATGCCCCACGGAACAATAGACCCCCAATGTCTCGTCCAAGCTACCCCAACCGTAGAGGAGGAAATGTGAAGAACCGAGGGAACAACAACAACCACTTCGGCAACTCCAATAACTTCAACAGTGCACCGCCCAATTCCAACAACAACAACAACAATACTGCCCCAAGGACTGGAAGCAATGTCGTGCCTGTTGCCACCAAAGACAAGTCTTAGATCACTTGCTTTGAATGTGGAGTGAAGGGTCACTACTCCAACGAGTGTCGCAATAAGCTTGCAGCCACAACCAATGTGAATGCCCCAGCTCAGCAGTAGCGCCGTGTTCAGCCCATAAGAAGGTTTGCCCTAGGGAATTCGCACAACCGCAACGGCCATCTGTTCCACATGAATGCTGAAGAAGCCCAAGAAGCGCCAGATGTCGTGCTAGGTATGTTTTCTATTAACTCAGTATTAGCAAGAGTGTTGTTTGATTCTGGAGCATCGCACTCGTTTGTTACAGAAGAATTTGCATGCACTAGTAAGATTCATCCAACCAATTTGAAGCATGTCATGATAGTTCAAATACCTGGTTCAAGAACGAAAGCTAGAAATATTTGCAAGGCTGTACCTATCAGAATCCATGGGATAGATTTTTATGCTAATATCATAGTACTTGGAACCAAAGGTTTGGAGGTAGTACTAGGAATGGATTCGATATCGAAACATAAAGGATTGATCGAATGTGCTAAGAAAGCCATAACCATGACCAGTAATTCAAGAGTGGCAGTAGAGCATATATCTGAAACCTTACCCCGTCAGTTCAAGTGCATTAAGAGTCTAGCCCTACCAACCATAGACCAAGTCAGAGTAGTCTGTTAATACCCCGATGTATTCCCAGATGAATTGCCCGGTATGCCCCCAGATCAGGATATCGAGTTCATTATTGAACTAATCCCTGGAACCGGATCCATGGCTCAGAGTCCCTATATCATGAACCCATCATAGTTAGTGGAGTTGAAGAAGCAACTTGATGCTATGCTGGAGAAAGGCTTGATTCAACCAAGCGCATCACCATGGAGATCACCTGTTCTGTTTTTCGACAAGAAAGATGGAGGCAACCATTTGTGCATAGATTACCGGAAGCTGAATGACGTCACCATCAAGAACAAGTACCCACTGCCCAAGATTGAGGATCTATTTGATCAGTTGACTGGTGCCAGAGTGTTTTCTAAGATTGATCTTAGGACTGGTTATCATCAACTCAAGATTCATGCAACAGATATTCCAAAGATCGCCTTTACCACCAGATATGGATTATATGAGTATACGGTCATGTCTTTTGTATTAACCAATGCCCCCGCTTATTTCATGAATCTCATGAATAAGATTTTTATGAATTTCCTGGATAAGTTTGTCGTTGTTTCTATCGACGATGTTTTTATCTATTCCAAGTCAGAAGAAGACCATGAACAACATCTGAGAATCATCCTTGAAACCCTGAGAGAGCATCAGTTGTATTCCAAGTTTAGCAAATGTGAGTTCTGGCTGAAAGAAGTCGGATTTCTCGGACATGTTGTGTTAGCAGGAGGAGTCGCTGTTGACCCCGCCAAGATCAGAGATGTTGAAGCATGGGAAGCCCCGACCGCTCAAACCCAAGTCCATGCATTTCTCGGATTAGCGGGATATTACCGCAAGTTCGTAGAAGGATTTTCAAGCATCACAAGACCCATGACACAATTGTTGAAAAAGGACAAGAAGTTTGAATGGATCGACAAATGTGAAGCAAGTTTCCAAGAACTCAAGAAGAGATTGATTTCAGCCCCAATATTGATTATGCCAGATATCAAGAAGCCGTTTGATGTGTAGTGTGATGCATCCAAGATTGGTCTCGGATGCGTGTTGATGCAAGAAGGCAAAGTCATAGCATATTTATCAAGAGAACTGAAGCACCATGAGAAAAACTACCCTACCCATGATCTTGAACTAGCAACTGTAGTTCTAGCATTGAAGACATGGCGTCATTACCTTATGGGTAATTGCTGTGAGATTTATTCAGATCACAAGAGCCTGAAGTATATTTTCACTCATAAGGAGCTGAATATGAGGCAAAGGAGATGGATAGAGTTAATCAAGTATTATGACCTTGACATTCACTATCACCCCGGCAAAGCCAATGTGGTAGCAGATGCTCTTAGCAGATTGCCGTGTAGGTTAAACACCATGATACAAAGAGAACCAGCCAAGTTTGCATGAAGAGTTGGAGCAGTTTAGAACTGAGTTAGTTAGCAAAGGATTTTTAGCTAGCATTGAATTTCAACCCACGTTGATCAATCATATCAAGGAAGCACAGAAGTGAAATGCAAGTATCGACAGAATCAAGCGTCGTATCGGTACAGGAAAGGTACCTAGATTCACCGAAGATGAAGAAGGAGTTTTGTGGTACAAAGGACGTATCTATGTGCCAGCAGATTGATACGTCCATTTTGCATCACTATTCTATGTCTTAATTCACTATTATTCATTGATATATTTTGTATTGAGAGGTGATACTTATGTTATTTCATCTATTTTTGCATGGTTGATGACTTTTGGAGCATGGACCACTACAGTCAGAGTTCTGATGGAAAAGGTGCTGTTTGGAGGCAAAATTCGCGAAGATAAGAAAATCCGGGAAATATACGGAAAATCCTATTTTTCCAGAAGACTCAGGATGCCAGAAGATGGAGTGGAGGTGGGCCACAGGGGGCCCACACCACCCCATGGCGCAGGCAGGCCTAGGCCACGCCTAGAGGTGGTGTGGCCGCCCTGGCCTACTCCAGCCTCTCCCCTCTGGCGTATACCATCCACACAAAACCCTAAGACTCGGGGAGCAACCACAGAAAGATTCCGCCGCCTCTGCGGTGCGGAAAACACCGAGAGAGAAAGATCTCTCTGGCAGACAGATTTCTGCCGGGGGAATTCCTTCTCGGAGAGGGAGATCATCTCCATCAACACCACCATCAAGCTGGACTTCATCGGGATCATCATCATCATCATCACCACCATCATCACCATCACCACCATCATCACCATCTCCATATTGCTGTAACAATTGCGTTGAATCTTGCATAGTTCATAGGGGAAACTTTCCCGGTGTTGATTACTCTTTGTAGTTGATACTATTGAGTGAACCATTGAATTATTGTTTATGTTCAGATTGTTATACATCATTATTCCATCTCTGATCATGATCCATATGATGTCTTGTGAGTAGTTTGTTTTGTTCGTGAGGACATGGGAGAAGTCATGTTGTTAGTAGTGGAGTTGTGTTGAGAAAGATTCAATAGTTTGATATTTAAGTTGTGGTGTACTTCTTCTAGTGGCAGGAAGTCCAAGAAGGATTAGGAACCAAGTTGAATTTCAGCACAGCTAATCACCCGCAGACTGATGGACAGATTGAAAGAGTCAACCAAATCCTAGAAGATATGTTGAGAGCTTGTGTGCCTGAGTATGGATCAAATTGGGAAGATTATCTGCCTTTCGCAAAATTCTCATACAACAACAGTTATCAAGCCATTTTGCAAATGGCCCCATTTGAGTTCTTATACGGAAGACAGTGTCGTACCCCTTTCAATTGGTCAGAAGTAGGAGAGAGTCTGATCTTTGGACCTGACATCCTACGAGAAGCCTAAGAGAAGGTTCACAAAGTCCGTGAGCACCTCAAGACCGCCCAATCTAGGAAGAACAGTTATGCTGACAAGAGACATAGAGACCTGACTTTCAATGTCGAAGATTTTGTGTATCTCAAGTGTCGCCGTTGAAGGGAACGCAAAGTTTTAGTCTGAAAGGAAAGTTATCCCCCAGATATATTGGACCTTTCAAGATTTTGAATCACCAAGGAGAAGTATCGTATAAACTGGAACTGCCTGAGGAGATGTCAGCCATCCATGATGTGTTCCACATCTCGTTACTTCGCAAGTGCTTAGAAGTTCCAGAGAAGACCGAAGTGTTCAAGAACATCGATCACTGAGCTGTAGATATCAACAAGGATCTGACCTATCATGAAGTACCCATCCATATCTTGGAAGAAGCCTTCAGAACCACCAGGACCCGGAGTATCAAGTTTCTCAAGATTCAATGGAGCAACCATACCGAAGAAGAAGCCACCTGGGAGCGAGAAGATTACATTAGGACAGAGTTTCCAGATCTCTTTAGTTCCTAGTTTTCTTTCTTAAATCTCGGGACAAGATTTTTTTAAGGAGGGAAGGTTTGTAACATCCCAAATATTTAATCAAGATTATCAAGATCCAAATCATCCAATTTAGGGTTAACAAAAACTTTTTATCATTAAAATAATTAGGAATGCATATGTGTGTTTGCATTTATATGGAATTGTTTGGAAATGCCATGTTTGCTTGTTCTATATGTTCTGAAATGGTTTAAAGGTGAATGACACATCATCTAGACCATTTAAAAAAATCCAAATAAAAAGAAATCAAATAAGAATAAAAAGACCAAATGGTCATTTTGACCATTTTAATCCACTAGGCCACTTTACGTGTTCCTAGAAGTCAATCAAACATAAACCATTCTAGATCTTTGCACCCCTTGATAGTACAAGTAAAGATCTACCAAGTCCCACTTTAAAATCTAAAAAAACATTTAAGCACTAATTTTAAATGATATTTGAAAATGGAATCCATTACATATGCATAGATCACACTTTTTCAAAAACCACTCAAATGAGTTCACCTTGGCAATCCCAAGCAACTACAGACTACCAAGCATAAGATCAAAGAACCCACCAAAAATCTACTCAAAATTCAAATAAAATTCTCTTGCAGCCATTGTGTCGAACACTTGGTGATCACAAATAAACCTGCCTAACTAACTGTTTTGATCAATGCATTGTCGAACCATTTGGCTCAATCTTTGTCCCCTGGTCACCCCAGCACCAACCAAAGCCTCTAAGCCTAGCCCCTTCATTGTATGCGCCAGTGCCGAGCCACCTGAACGCCATGCCGCCGGTCGAGCATGGACAGCTCCACACCAACGCCCCGCCCTCTTCCATTGTACCTAGGAGGTAGGCGTGATCACACCACCGCCCCTATCACTTCCCTGAGCAATGCCAAGCCCTGGACCACCGCAGACAGCCCGTGCTCTCCGCCTCTGCACCATGCGCAGACCACGCCAGAGCGCCGCCCCCGACAGCCTCGCACCGACCCCACCTTGCCCTCAGCTCGCACACGCCGCTCCGCCTTAACACCAGCATGCCCCCAGACATCCCAGTTCGCCGCCGATTGACCCGCAGCCACCACAGACCGAATCGAATGCCGCCTCTGCCGCGCAGAGCGTCGACCTTTCCTGACCACATACCACCACCCCTAGCCATGCCATTACGCCATAGAGGATCGCCAGGAGACCACACATCGATCGCCGCTCGCAGCCACGCCTCTAGACACCCGTAGCCATGTTGCCACCATCGCCGGACCATGCCGCGTTGTCCTATCGTCGAGCCTATAAAAGGAGGCCACCCCCAACCTCATTCTGCACCCCACTCACCTCCCCTCTCACCACTAAGCCTTCCCCACTTCTGCCCGGAGCAAGGCGAGCAGCCGTTGGCCAGAATTTCGCCGGAACTGGCCGTCGCTGGAGGAGAAGGGCGCCGTTGATTGCGACTGCCCCATGAGCCACGGCGACCACACCTGGAACCGCCGTCGTCCACCTGTTCGATCGCCCCCATTGCCACGTTAGCTGGAGCCCTGGTAAGCCCCCAATCGACCCCCATCGAGCCGCTAGGGTTCGTTCTCGTCGGCGACCTGTTCGTTGTCGATGATGAACCACAACTGTTGATCCCTGTTCTAATCGCACGGCCAATATTGCCCCTTACCGCTTCACGTTAGATATGCTACTGACATGTGGGACCCCCTTGTCAGTTGCCCTATGCACCGCTGAGCGCCACTGGGCCGGCCCGTTTAGTTTCTCGCGCTAGCCCTAGAATTCAAATAAGTGTTTTTATTTTTAGAGTTAAACTAGTTTCCGTCCACTTGTTTAAAAATAAATTCAGAAAGATTTACTTAACCAAATGACATGATTCAAATTTTGTTAGCAAGATAATTAAAATATCTATTCAAGCCCATTGGATTTAAACCAATTAGAGTTATAGATCACATATAGAAAAAATAACAAGATAGACACTTTTCTACATTCAAACATTTTTCAAAAATCAACCATGATAGCTTTTGAGTTGATTCCTGATGGCTCAAAATATATCGAGCTCGTTGGGGAACCCAAAGAGGAAGGTATGATGAGCGCATCAACAAGTTTTCCCTCAGTATGAAACCAAGGTTATCAATCCGGTAGGAGCAAGGAAACGCCCCAAAGGTGTTGCTAGCTGAGCCTTGGCAGGGCGCACTATCGGTGCCAGCAGCAACGTGGAGACCTGCACAACATAACCATAGAACTTTGTCCCCAACTTGCGATGAGGTTGTCAATCTCACCGGTTTTGCTGAAAACAAAGGATTAAACACATCGAATGGAAGGAAGTAATAGTTTGCAGAAAGTAAACACAAAGTAGTAAATAGTTGATTAAAGATTGATTGTAAAGGAAAGGACCGGGGTCCATAGTTCACTAGAGGTGGCTCTCCTTATGATAGATAACATGTTGGGTGAACAAATTACAGCGGGGCAATTGATAAACATCGAGAAAGCATACAAGCATATACTACTCATCTTTACTCCTTTGAGATTCGATTGGGCATTACAACACTATACATAGACCGCCATCCAACTACATCTATGACTAATAATCCACCTTCAGGTTATCATCCGAACCCCCTCCAGTATTAAGTTGCAAGCAACGGATAATTGCATTATGAATTGCGTGTAAAGTAAACAATACGATTGTTCTATGAACAAAGTATTGTTGTTTTCTCCCTAGTAGCAACAACACATCTAGTACCTTAGAGATTTCTGTCACTTCCCGAAACTATTAGAGGCATGAGCCCACTATCGAGCATAAATACGAACTCTTGGAGTTGCTAGCATCTACTTGGATAAGATAGCTACTAACAACAGAAAGCATGCAAGATCACAAATAACAAAGACATGATAGAATCAATAATCAACCCGAAATAGCATCTCAATATCCATCAGATCCCCGCAAACACAATATACAGAATGACAAATAGATGATCTTGAATATGAAAGGAGCTCACAAGATCTAAACATGATAGCACAAAGGAGGAGAACCAACCATCTAGTTACTACATGGACCCGTAGTCTAGAGATGAACTACTCACGCATCACACCGGAGGCTTGCATGATGATGAAGAAGGCCTCCAGGGTGAATCCCCTCTCCGGCAGGGTGCCGGGAAGAGCTTTAGATCCCTCCCGATCGAGGGATGGAGATGACAGCGGCTATAGACTCTTTCTTGGAATTTTGATCGGGTACTTAGGGTTTCTGTATCAGAGGTAATATATAGGCGGAAGGAGAGGCCGAGGGGGTGCCTGGGGTGGCCAGACCACCCCCTGGCATGGGCCAAGCCTGGCCACGCGGCCAGGTGGTGTGGCCGGGCCCCAGCCCCTCTCTGTCTTGTATTCTGGCTCTAGGTGTCCCTCGGTGAAAAACTGACTTTGGCTTTTGTCCCGTCCAATTCCGAGAATATTCATTTTCTGACTTTCCTCGAACAAAAAACAGCAGAAAACGGGCAGCTGGCACTGTGGCGCTTATTAATAGGTTAGTCCAAGAAATCATATGAAAAGTACTCCAAAGTGTGGACAAAACACAAGAAAGTAGATAAAACCAAGCATGGAACATCAAAAATTATAGATACATTTGCAATGTATCAACATTCCCAAGCTTAACTCCTGCTCGTCCTCGAGTAGGTAAGTGATAAAAAGAAAGAATAATTTTTGAGGTGACATGCATCGTCATAAACTTGATCAAAGTATTTGCAAAATATTCAAAGCTGGGATCATAGTACTTCAATCATAACATGAAAGACTAAATTCTAGCAATAAGACAAAGAAACTATGTTGCAACATGAAAAGGCACAAACAAAAGATTCATGAATAACAATTCTTTGTAAGATGTTTGTTTGTTTCACATAAAGAAAACATAGCATAATAGCATTCAGCTTGTCCCACATAGAGTAGCACACATAAATGCATATGACACCTTCAAAGTTTATAAGAGTTAGTAGATACAAATAGTTTAAAACAAGCAATATCAAAGTATGCATCAATCAACTAGTCTTGGGACAATGCACATAGAACTAAGAATGGCCACTATGCTCTCGAAGTAAGTGCATAAAGATAGAAGGTGGAGACTCAATATATAAGTGGAAGAAAGGCCTTCATAGAAGGAAGTAGGGATTCAAGTTTCATAAAGAGCTTCCAAAAATTATGGTACTTAATAGCTTTCAACTCTCATTGCCCCTATCATAAGCATCTTGAAGTGATTAAGGTTAAAGTGAACAAACATTGGTGATTAAGGTTAAAGTGAACAAACTAAAGAGAACTCGCAGCAGTTGTCTTTGCTTTGAAAGTATGGAGGCATTACTTGCTTGGCAACCGTTGTGAGATCTTTTCTGATCACAAGAGTCTAAAGTATATCTTCACACAACCTAATATCAACCTTCGTCAGAGGAGGTGGATTGAAACAATCAATGATTTCGATTTGACCATCAACTACACTCCGGGCAAAGCCAATGTCATGGCCGATGCTCTCAGCCGAAAAGCTTATGTCAACAATCTCATGGTGGAAGAACAACAGCCTCTCTTGTGCGAGGAATTCCGTAAGCTCAACCTTGAAATTGTGGATCAAGGGTATCTTCTGAACCTTCTAGCAACACCTCTTTTGGAAGAAAAGGTCCGTTCCATTCAGCTTGGTGACGCTTACACTAAAAAGATCATTTCCAACATTCAACTTTCGAAGTATGAGTCTTTCCACGTAGATGACCAAGGCACTCTTTTCTTTGAACACCAGATGTTTGTTCCGAACTACCCGGGTTTAAGAGAGCAAGTTCTCAAGGAGGCGCATGATTCTGTTCTTTCTATCCACCCTAGAAGCACTAAGATGTACATGGACTTGAAAACACAATATTGGTGGCCTGGTTTGAAACGATATTGTGCCAAGTATGTCTTAGAGTGCGATGTTTGTCGCAGAGTTAAAGCTGTCCATCAGAAACCTTCCGGTCTTCAACAGCCATTGAAGCCTCCGGAATGGAAATGGGAGAAAGTAGAGATGGACTTCATCACTGGTTTTCCTAGGTCGCAGAAGGGCAACAATGCAATCTTTATTGTCATTGACAGGCTTTCCAAAGTAGCTCACTTCTTTCTAGTCAAGGAAACAATTTCTGCAATTCAGTTGGCTGAGCTCTATATCAACAAAATTGTCTCTCTGTATGGAGTTCCTCTTGAGATCAGTTCAGACCGTGGAAGCATCTTCACTTCCAAGTTCTGGGGAAGTTTCCAAAATGCTTTGGGAACAAAACTAAACTTCAGCACAGCCTACCACCCTCAGTCGCAAGGACAAGTTGAAAGGATCAATCAGATTCTGGAAGATATGTTCCGTGCTTGCGTTATCTCTTTCGGCATGAAGTGGGAAGAATGTCTTCCTTATGCTGAATTCTCTTACAACAACATCTTCCAGAAAAGTCTAAAGATGGCACCATTTGATGCTCTCTATGGTCGCAAATGCAGAACTCCGATTGGTTGGTCGGGCGCAGGTGAAAGAATATTGTTTGGCCCCGACATTGTAACTCAAGCGGAGGAGAAAGTTCAGATCATTCTTGAAAATCTGAAGATTGCTCAAAGTCGCCAGAAGAGCAATTATGACAGAAAGCACACGGACATGGAGTATGTCCCGGGTGATCTCGTTTACCTTCGTGTCACTCCCATGAGAGGTACGCACCGCTTTGGTATCAAAGGAAAGCTGGCTCCTAGATACATCGGTCCTTTCAAAATTCGTGGAAGAAGAGGAGAAGTTGCTTATGCTCTTGAGCTCCCGGAACAACTCAAAGTCCACGATGTTTTCCACATCTCTCAACTCAAGAAGTGCTTCAAGGATCCCGGCAGGACCGTGGACCATGAACTCATCAATCTCCAAGAAGATCTGTCTTATCAAGAACACCCCACAAAAATTCTTGAAGTCGCAGAAAGAAGGACTCGCAACAAGTCCATCAAGTTCTGCAAGGTGCAGTGGTCGCACCATTCCGTTGATGAAGCCACCTGGGAACGTGAAGATGAGCTCCGTGCCAAGTATCCTACCGTCTTTGAGTCTTCTTCTTCCTAGAATCTCGGGGCGAGATTCCTGTTTAGTGGGGGAGAGTTGTAGCATCCCAATTGTCTAACAATTGTAATGCTACTTGTCCTAGTAAGATATTGGCTACTCCATATATATTATTGTTGCATCATAATTATGTCATGCTCATGTCATCATGCCACCTTGCATTTGAGCATCATATAAAACCCTTTTTCTTTTGGTTCTTCTCTCACATGCATTATTAATTGTATTTGCCTCTTGGTATTGTATTTGGCTATTGATATATTGTCTAAATGCCCAGTTGAGTTGGGGGCATATCTTTTATTTCAATTCCATCACCTCTCTTTTCCACCACTTTATAATTCCACCATCCTACTAGTTCATGAGCTTGTTGTCTTTATTTTGGTTTTATCTAGCTCATTGGCAATAGGGTGGATCTAGTCCTTTAATTTCCTTTGCTTGGCTTTATTTCACTTCTTGGAAATGCATGAGAATAATGCCATAATATTATTATTGTTTTCACAAAATAAATCATGGCATTATTATTTTTGCATGGGCCATGCACAATTCTTCACCACCTTTTTACTCCATTGGTTTTTCTTTGGATTTGAGGGATCCTATCTTGGAAAACCATCTACCACCATTACACCATCCTCATAGTCTCATCCATCTCATTTTCCTCTTATTTTTATTTCTCCATGCATGAACCATATGAGGCGTATTCCATCATTCCTTTCTTTTTCTTTTCTTGGCATTCTTTTTCCCTTTCATCTCATGATAATTCAAGCACTCATCATGTTCCACTTGGGTTAACCTCTTGCACAAGTTTTAACAATTTAAAAACCTAATAAAATATAACCTAGCTACTCTCTTTATTTTTTTTCTCCTCATAACCCTATTTTCCCCTAAACCCTAAGCCCCTCTCTTTCATACCCCCTCTCTATCTAACATGAGCACCACCTGATCCTCTCTCTCCCTGGCCCCACCCCAGCTACCTCTCTCTCTACCCCATCTAAACCTAAACAAAACCCTAGTCCATGCCCTAACCTAACCCGAGCTCACCCGAGCCCCTCCCTTCTTCCTCTCTTTCTCTTTGCCGTGCGGGCCTAGCTGCACCACCACGCCGTCCCTACCTGGCGGCCTCCACCACCTCACCCTGCCCTGTCTACCTGCCCCGGCCGAGCACGTGCTCGAGGAGAAAAGAGAGAAGAGGCCGAGATCACTTTATCTACCCCCTACCACAGCTGCCCTCCTCCCTCTCCCTCCTTTTTCCTCCTCCCGCACGACTCTTCTGGCTCTCTAGATCTGCCCCGAGCTGCCCCTCCTCTTCTCCTTCTTCCTCTCCGACCACAACATCTGCCACCGGTTAAATAAATAATTTGGTTAAATAAATAATAAAATGCTTTATTTCTTGCATCCACACCTCACCTTTGCCATGCTACTTTAATGCCATGCAAATTGTGCATCATTCATCATGGCATGCTTGTTTGCTTGTCGCATTTTAATTCATATCCTTGTGCACTTTATTTATGTTGGCCCTTGTTTGTTTGGTTCTTCTTCGAATAGACGCCCAGTAGGAGAATTACCAGGAATCACAGGAGTACTACCCAGATCCATCTCTTGCTTCAACTGAGCTGCTAGGCAAGCACTACCACATGCTTGCATACATACAATACCTATTGCCTCTATCTTATTCTTGCATCATTAAGTCGCGATTGCATTAAATTGAATCCCAAGTACTGCATAGCCTTTATTTTTAAACCCCACCGAAGCTTGTTCCTCCATCCCATGAGCCATTACTACAGGAGTTGTTTGAGCCATGCGAGTCGTAGAAAAGCATGTGTAGGGTATGTGAGTGTCTGATGAATAATGAGGTACCTAAACAACTTAACCTCAGTAGTAATGGATAACTAATGAAAGAGGCACCGGTGAGCAATATCTGCTATTTGGTTTTTCAGGCTCACTTGTGTCCCGTAGGACCCCGAGTACTTGATTTCTGTTCCTTGACTATTCGTACTATCCACATCCGGGAGGCCTTATGGAGCCCCCTGAGCCAGAGCTTGATTCATTCTTATTTCTTGGGGCCACAAAGTAGTTTGGGGCTTTATTACTATCCTGTACTTATGCCATGTTACTGTTTTATTAAGATCGTGCGAGGAGCACCTGTACTGTTTAAGAATTGCGGAGTGTTTTCGCGGTATAGACAAGCCCAGTCACATTTTCGGGTTCCCAGTCGTTTACAGCCATTGGCGCAAACCTTGGGTCCGTCTCGGAGCCGGCCAACTTCGTTGCGGGTAGCTTAATGGGGTGGCCCCCTGAAATATTTCTGAATCCTGTGATTGCTTTGTCGTTAATGCCTCGTTGGGTTTTGATTTGGTTTTTCCGAGGTTGATCGAGTGTGTGTTGCTATTCGTGCACCCCTGCAGGGTAAATCTTTCTGAAAGCCGTGTTCGTGGTTATGGACGACTTGGAGCACAGTTTCTCGATCATAGACAAGTAAAACTAAAGTACCGCTTTTAATTTGACTAAGTACCTGACTAGTAAATAGTGCAATACTCATGGAATGGTTAATAAAACTGCCAACGGATGATGGGGGTTGTTCGTCCGCTTCCTTGTTGGTAAGCGAGGAGGAGGATGGATCTGTTAATTATACTGTTATAACTGTTGTCCTTAATTCACGGACTTCCGTCTATCATTGGTTAGGCGGAAGGTTAGCGAGTTTCTGTAGAATTGTTAGGTATTATCTTTTGCTGCAATTGCGTCACCCCAGGTTGTGTCCCCTTTAGTGGCATAAAGACTTGCTGAGTACCCCTAGGGTCTCACACGATAAATTGTTTGATTCAGATGAACAGGTGTACCCGCAAGATGGATACTGGGTGGAAGAGACAGATGATGTTGGCAACGATCACTCAGTGTAGAGATTCCAGGAACGGGGATCCGTGAGATCTGTGGGCGGGATGTGTTTATTTAAGGGGCATCTTATGCCAATTTGCTTCTTATCCGTACTCGGATCTTGTTTTCCGCTTCCGCCTGATACTCTGATGTGTGATGTATGAGGAGCTATCCTAAATTATTATATCTATCTAGGACATTTGGATCTTGCCGTATGGTGTTTCTATATTTCTATTTCTTTTAGATGGAATGGCTCTGAGGACTGTTGTATGTGGCTTGCATACATACTCATTTGTGTATGTAGTTGATCCCTTCGCCTACAGATTACGCCGCTCGTTCTTGTCCCGTTGTCTGAAAGTGGTTAGGACGGCCGAAAGGTCTACCGTGAGTGGCCCTAGGCCCCACCGTACTATTTTAACCACTTTCATTCATCCAGGCATTAACTAAGAGCGTAATTCACCGAGGTAGTTACAATTGGTATCAGAGCCATCCCGCCCTTCAGGGTCTCAGCCAAAATGGTCGTTGTCAGTCTACCAAATATTTTGGTAGTTATGTATACTAGGGAAATACAAAACGTGAGAGTAGGACTGCTTCCATTTTTCTTCTTACCCACCCACCCACCCTTTTTCTGGTAAGGAAGTGTAATGTTTTCAATCCTCTTCTAAAATTCAAACTAGGATTCACGTGTTCTGGGTTCCGTAGTACCATAGGTTGTGTGTGTGTGTGTGTGTGAATTCTTTGTCTATCTGTTGCATCCAAATGTTATCACTGTCTGCCTTTTGGTTATCAACTGTTGGTACATTCCATACCGAGAGGCCTTTGTAAACCGACGCGATCTATTCTGATTCGTTGTATACCGATGCGATCTATCTTACCCTTTGTTATCCGACGTTATCTTGTTGGGGTGTTCTTTTTCGTAGTTACCAATATTTAGGTTCATCTTAAGAAGAAGGTATTGGGATATGTGTTTTACTGATTCATGTGCGGAGTAATGATTTGAGTGCGGGATGGAGTCGCGACCATACCACTACTGTTATCATTTGCTCTTGTATATTGAACTAGTAGAGTTACTAATCTTGATTCGTTAAGTGGTTTTGCGCATATAGTGGTATTTTAATGCCAAAATTTGCGGAAAATTTTTCTTTGTTAGTTGGGTACCACACTCCTTGTTCAGTCGTGTGCGTTATGCTTAATATCTTCTAATTGCCTTGAACTTTGTTGATATTTTAATATCATCTCAGTGAATTGCATTCCTTTAATCTTGATTAATTCCATTTTGGTACTATTTTGGATTATTATCATTCTCCATTATAGTACTGACTTGTGTTTTATATCAATCACATGATGGCACCACCACGCCGTTCTGAGGAGGACATACCACCTGAACTTGGGGCTGCTTTGGCAAGTATTGCAAATGCTTTGGGCACTATGCAGCAAAACCAGCAGCGCTTCGAGGAAAGCGTGAGGAGGAATGAGTTTGTTCCGCTACCTCCACCTCCCAAGCGAGGAGACATCGAGAGTTTTCTCAAGTTCAACCCACGTCAATTCGAAGTGTCTGATCAGCCACTTGATGCGGATGATTGGCTTCGTGAAGTGTCAAGGTTGCTGATGACTGCGGATGTTCCCGAGCAAGAATGGGTCAAGTGTGCTACTCACCTTCTGAAGGGAGATGCAGCTCTCTGGTGGGAAAATTACCTCACGGCAGATCTTTCCGGTTTTCAGCCTACTTGGGAGCGGTTCACTGCTGCTTTCAAAGAGCAATATCTGTCAGAAATTGTCATGGAAAGGATGAGCATGTGCCAAGTCAACCCAAACAAAGCAACAAAGGAGAATACCACTATACTATGCTTTCATATGCTAAAACAACGCATGATCCTTCCAAGGCACATTAAGCAATCTCAATTGTTTATAAAATGTCATGCTACAGCAAAGAATACTAAGCATAAAGCCAAAACAATATCAAGCATGGCATGACAAAGCATAGGCCGCAGTCAAAAACACGCTCTCTTTACCACTTAAGCATGAACTTTCCTACTCTTTTCCAATCCAAACCAAACTATTTGAAAACCACTGTATGAAAAAGGGGGTCCAACTAATTTATTCAGCAAACTAATCGAACAAAGAAAACGAACAACCGAAATGAAAACAAAAAAGAAGACGCTCCAAGAACAACACAACTATGCATGAAACAATAAAAATGAAGCATTTGGAAGAAAGCTAAGATTTTTATTGATGAAGAAGGGGATTCCTTGGGCATCACCAAGTTTTGTCACTTGTATTTCTTGTATATTTCTTGGGGTGACACGCGTGGCATCCCCAAGCTTGAGCTTTAGTCCATCCTTCATCTCATTACTCATTCCTTCCATACACCTGAAATTTTTCCTTCATGCAAAACTTCACACAATCTTTATTAGGAACATTAGTGCACTCAAGACAATAAGTCTCTAGGTTCTGTTCTAACACCAATAAAACTTCCATTAAAACAGAAGCTACTGTAGCACTTCCCTCAAAATTCTCAATTCCCCAAAAGAACTCAAAAAGGAACCAACAAGAAGCAAATGCAGAAAATGGTAGAAATCTGTCAAAACAGACCAGCAGGTAAAGACGAATTTTTCGAAGACCTTCTGTTACTCAAATGAAAAAGTGTTGAACTAACGAAAGTTAGATAACAACCTTGGGCAGAAGAACAAAAATTGACGCCTCAAAAGGATGTACAGAGATTTTACACGAATTTTTATGGTGAATCACAGAAATCTGTTTCGGGACAGCAATGTTCCCAATCATTACTTCTCTCTCATTAGAGGTTACTGAAGTAATAACTTCCAAGACTCATCTAAAACTTTTGGGTTATCTCCCAATAAGTACTTTTCTTTAACGCCTTTAAGTTAGGCATAAAAAGCAATAAAAAGAATCAAGTATTCTCAAATGGAGAAGCATTCAAACAAAATTTCTTGCCCTTACCTCTCTTACTTTTATTCTTAACCTTGGGAAACTTGTGAATGCTTGGTGGAGAAACAAAGCGCATGGTTCCCTTTTCTACATCTATTATTTCTTCAAGGAGCTTCAATAGGGATCTTCCAAGTGTGATTTGTCCTTTTCCTACACATGCAATAACAAGATAATCAGTAGAAACCATTTTCCCTAGGATCTTTGTAAACACACCTTCAGCTATTCCAATAGGCAATATTGTGGCATTATTAGCAAGAAAAATTTCTCCTCCTCCTTCAGAAAGCCCCCAAAGATTTAAAGATTGATAAATATCTTTGGGCATAAGACAAAATTCAGACTTGATATCACAGCGAGCATGAAAAGTTTTATTGTTTATAGCAATCTTTACTGTGGGAAGCCATTCGGTGGGTTCAGAGTTTATTGGAACATAGTTATGATGCTCTCTAAGCATATTACAACAATCTTTCAGTCTAGCAGTGCTGGTCTCAAGAGTATTCAATCTAGCAAATATGTTTATGAAAGAAGAATCAGATTTGCTAGGCAAGTTATAAGTAAAGCTTAACTTCTTTATGGAATTAACAACATCATCCTCATTACATTGGAGGAAATCTCCTCCCACAACAACATCCAAAGCATATCTATAGCAAAGAGAAATTCCAAGGTATAAGGGACAACCTTTGGGTCATTTTAGGTTCAGTTTTTTCATGTAGATCAGAGATTCTAGACCAAGCTTCTTTGAAACCCTCTTCAATTCCTTGTTTAAAAGTGAAAATCATTTCCTCGGGTGACATAGTGATTGGAGCAATGCTAGACATAATGGCAACTTAAGATAGGAACTAAATTTTGTGTTCTTGAATAAAGAAAACAAACTTGTCAAACTATTTTTTGTGTGTTTTCGATAAAGAAACAAGCAAACAAAGGAAAAGTAAACTAAGCAAAACAAAAATAACAAAGTAAAGATATTGGTTATGAGGGACTCCCCTTGTGACGATGTCCTTGACTCCCCGGCAATGGCGCCAGAAAATATCTTTGATGACGCGTGGTTGACGTGGGAGCTTCTTCGTCAGTCCCCGACAATGGCACTAGAAAATATGCTTGATGGCCCAAAATATATTGAGCTCGTTGGGGAACCCCAAGAGGAAGGTATGATGAGCACAACAACAAGTATGAAACCAAGGTTATCAATCCAGTACGAAACCAAGGTTATCAATCCAGTAGGAGCAAGGAAACGCCCCAAAGGTGTTGCTAGCTGAGCCTTGGCAGGGCGCACTACCGGTGCTAGCTGCAATGTGGAGACCTGCACAACACAACCATAGAACTTTGTCCCCAACTTGCGATGAGGTTGTCAATCTCACCGGTTTTGCTGAAAACAAAGGATTAAATGCATCGAATGGAAGGAAGTAATAGTTTGCAGAAAGTAAACACAAAGTAGTAAACAGTTGATTGTAGATTGATTGTAAAGGAAAGGACCGGGGTCCATAGTTCACTAGAGGTGGCTCTCCTTATGATAGATAACATGTTGGGTGAACAAATTACAGCGGGGAAATTGACAAACATCGAGAAAGCAAACAAGCATATACTACTCATCTTGACTCCTTTGAGATTCGATTGGGCATTACAACATTATACATAGACCGCCATCCAACTACATCTATGACTAATAATCCACCTTCAGGTTATCATCTGAACCCCCTCCAGTATTAAGTTGCAAGCAACGAATAATTTGCATTATGAATTGCGTGTAAAGTAAACAATACGATTTTTCTATGAACAAATGATTCTTGGTTTCTCCCTAGTAGCAACAACACATCTAGTACCTTAGAGATTTCTGTCACTTCCCCAGATTACCAGAGGCATGAATCCACTATCGAGCATAAATACTAACTCTTGGAGTTGCTAGCATCTACTTGGCCAAGATAGCTACTAACAACGTAAAGCATGCAAGATCACTAATAACAAAGACATGATAGAATCAATAATTAATCTAAAATAGCATCTCAATATCCATCGGATCCCTGCAAACACAACATGCAGAATTACAAATAGATGATCTTGATCATGAATGGAGCTCACAAGATCTAAAAATGATAGCACAAAGGAGGAGAACCAGCCATATAGCTACTACATGGACCCGTAGTCTAGAGATGAACTACTCACGCATCACACTGGATGCTTGCATGATGATGAAGAAGGCCTCCAAGGTGAATCCCCTCTCCAGCGGGGTGCAGGGAAGAGCTTCAGATCCCTCCCGATCTAGGGATGGAGATGAAGGAGTCTATAGACTCTTTCGTGGAATTTTGATTGGGTACTTAGGGTTTCCGTATCAGAGGCAATATATAGGCAGAAGGAGAGGCCGAGGGGGGGTGCTTGGGGCGGCCATACCACCCTCTAGCGTGGGCCAGGCCTGGCCGCGTGGCCAAGTGGTATGGCCAGGCCCCAGCCCCACTCCGTCTCGTATTCTGGCTCCAGATGTCTTCCGGTAAAATAGAAACTTTGGCTTTTGTCCCGTCCAATTCCGAGAATATTCATTTTCTGACTTCCTGGAACCAAAAATAGCAGAAAACAAGCAGCTTGCACTATGGCTTTTGTTAATCGGTTTGTCCAAGAAATCATATGAAAAGTACTCCAAAGTGTGGACAGAATACAAGAAAGTAGATAAAACCAAGCATGGAACATCAAAAATTATAGATACATTTGCAATGTATCAATTCCAACTCTCAAAAATCACATTTGATGATACCTATCTAAATATGTAAAAATATTTACGTTTGCAGGCAGTGACTTTCGACTAGTACCAAAATAATGCTATATAGGCATTTCTAGTCACTTTAAATCATTTAAATAATAAACTTAAACTTATTGAAATATGATCAAAAATTTAAACCACATTCCCATTTATTAGAATATGTGGTGATGACATGTGTCCACATGATCCCATATTCTAATTGGAGAATATTAAATCTTAAGTAATTTCAATGAGTAGAAATTACTTTTCTCAAATAAAATAAAGGAAACTAGTTCTTTAAATCTTGTGATGATTATGATGATGCTAGATCATCAGGTGCGTGCCTTAGTGTGTTAATTAGACTAGTTAAGTATTGTTTGGTGATTGTGTATCCCGTATGTATTTATAGACGGTAGTATCGACCAAGTCTACGAGGAGGAGGAGTTCTACCCCGAAGAAGACGAGGAGAATTTCAACCACTGCACCAATCAAGGCAAGTTAGCATTATACAAGTTAACCATGCAAGTTATTACTTGCAAGCTATTATTGGCAAGCTAATCTTGCAAGCCATCATTAACAATGCAAGCTAACACTTACAAGCTAGATGACCTAAGCAAGATGCCTTAAGCATGCTTTGGTTATACCAATTTGAGTTATACCCATCCCAAGTTTTAGTTCCAAGTTGTACTGTATTTTACTTTACCAAAGTTCTTTACCTTATTTATAGATAGCATAAAGAGTATAAAACTTGGCCTATCTAGTTATACTTAGATGTCATTCTATGGCATGAGATTGATATTAGTATCCCTCATTAGTGAACACTCTTAACCTTAGTGGCTAGTGCTAAGAATAAAACTTGATCACTTAGATGGGAATAGTTGGTGAAAATAATTATGAAAACCTTGGAATGATGAGTCATTCTATTGAGATGTTTTCACATGTGTTGAGAAACACAAATGGTTTATGACGATGAAAATGTTGAGGCATGAGCTTTAGCCCTTTAAAAAAACTAATGGTTGGGTTCGGATGCGATACCATTCCAAATTACCGTACGACCACAATACCTGAATTGGGTAAGGCTTAGCTAGAAGTTTATATGCATTAGTATGGGTTCCCTCGCGGGAGAGGTCTGAGCTGAGGCTGCCTCTCAATGTTGTCCACCTATGCAGTGCCTAGGATGGCAGATGGCCATGGCTGGGAGGCCAAGCTCATAGGAGAGGTGCCTGTACTAGGGTTTGTAATTGAAAGGTTATGATTGATTATCCGCATACTAAGTATGATGATTTAGGGTTATCCCTGGCGGATGTATCGAATTTTGTGGTGAAAGTGTACCACCTCTGTAGAGTGTCAAACTATTCGAATAGCCGCGTCCACGGTCATGGACAGTTGGAGTGGTCATACCGTCGTCAGATGTTTTCAAAATGACTTATGAAATGAATGGTGACTTTGACTTGGCCACAACAGGGTTGTGAACATGAAAACTAGTTTCCCACTTAAGTGATTCTAGAACTTTATTTTATCTTTCTTTACTTCTGGACTCAGCTTAGGTTTCAAACCTAACCTTGCAAATAAACTTAGAGTTTAGCATTCCTATTAGAACTATCGTACTTGTTAGTGATAGTTTGCGAGTACTTAAAGAGTACTCATGGCTTTGTCCCTGGCTATTCCCGTGGCCAGACTATGAAGAGGACTATCAGGAGGAAGGACAACAGGACGGCTACGACAACTAGGATCATCTCCTATCATCAGCATTGCCTGTGACACTGAAGATGGACCCCAGCGCTACGCTTATATTTCTGCTGCTTGTTAGTAGTAAGACTAGATCATGAGATCCTTTATTTGTGTAAGATCTTATTATGGTTTGTAATGGATGATGTACTGTGATATCCAATCTGTTATCTCTCGCAAAAATGGTAATCTTGAGATTGCGATGTAGGGCATAACATGCATCTAGCATTAAAAATCCAGGTGTTGACATCCCCTCTCTGGCAGGGTGCCGAGAAGACCTTCAGATCCCTCCCGATCTAGGGATGGAGATGACGGTGGCTACAAAATCTTTCATGGAATTTTGATCGGGTACTTAGGGTTTCTGTATCGGAGGCATCTTATAATCGGAAGGGGAGGCCGAGGGGGTGCCCTAGGCGGCCACACCACCCCCTGGCGCAGGCCAGGCCTGGCCGCGTGGCCAAGTGGTGTGGCGGCCCTCCGGCCCCTCTCCGTCTCATATTCTGCCTTTGTGTCCCCCTCGGTAAAATATTGACTTTGTCTTTTGTCCCATCCAATTTTGAGAATATTCATTTTCTGACTTTCCCGGAACCAAAAACAGCAGAAAACAGGTAGCTGGCCCTGTGGCATCTTGTTAATAGGTTAGTCCAAGAAAGTGTATAAAAAGTACTCCAAAGTTGGAACAAGACATAAGAAATTAGATAAAAACCAAGCATGGAACATCAAAAATTATAGATACGTTAGCAACATATCAGTAGCCCCCACTAAAGTGGGAGACCTACCTCCGACAACCCATCACAATAAATCTAGACACTAATATTTCGGGGCACTAAGGGGTCCCATGCTTTTTCTGGATTCTCGTAGGGAATCTACATCTCATGATAAGGTCGTCCGTTGGCACACAGAAGGAAGAAGATCCAAATGACTTTCCTATCCTATTCCAAATATTATGGTTAACGCATATTATACGAGGCAAGAATCACTGGCGATATTGGTTGTTAAGTCTTACATGATACATTCCCGTGCAATGGTGATTCCATTGCTAGTCATGGATTAACTAATCACCCTGGATCAGTAACCCATAGTTCAAGTCAATTATGAAAATAGTGTTTTCTGTCATCCTTCTTGAAATGTAGGTGATAACAATAGTAGATTGCAAATACTTGATAGAAACTAACCAAAGGACATGAGCAAGTGTGAGCTTGCCTTGATATAGAGAAATATTTTAGTCGAGTGCTTCGACTTGACCCTGGACCTCGGGTTCTACAAAATACCATCATTCCCTGGTAAGGTCAATGTTTAAATAAGCAATATGTTGTTATGCATAAGTAATGAGATGCATGTTGTAAAACCCCTGAAGTAATTCTCCAACTTTATAAGTAAGTTGAACTTAGGTGATTTCTTTAAGATTTGATTTATTTTCAAGTTTACTTCGCAAGCAAGTATAATTAAAAATACTTTAAGATTAACATACAAGGCATAAAAGTAAAGTACAAATGATCTTGAGTTATAATACTTCTAGTTTATTGTATATTATACCAAAGTTAACTATAAAAATATAAATGGACTTAACACATAATATATATGGCATTACCTAATTCTATGGTTTCCTAAGAATGATAAAAGATGTGATATTATCCTCTTCCAAGGTAAGCGGATGGTAAGTGCAAGACTTGGTTCGTTATAATAATCCAAGTGACAAGATTTAACTTGTGGATGATATCATAAATAGGTGACCTCAATTATTTTTTATGGTTTGAAATACTTAGACAAACAATAGTATTAATTCTAGTGTTAAAAGAAATAACTTTATAGGAGTTATATATGTTTAAGCTTTGAAGATTTACATTCTATGTTTCAATAAATCCCAAGTAGTTAATTAAAGCTAACAAGAATTTATTTTTATTTATAAAGGATAATAGAGAATATAACTCTTTCATTTTAATAGAAGAAAACGACTTATAAATCCAATTATAACCCTTACTTTATAAATCCTAAAATGACTTGGATTCTTATAATTAACATTTTCTATAAGAATTGTTTTTTCTTATATGCAAAAGTGATTTTTATTTTTTTTAGAATTTTTCCTTATTTTGTTATTTTTCATGGAAGACCTTGTGGTTTTAAATTTAGTTGAATTTTATTTAACCTAAACAAGTGATATTATATTTTTCTTAGGTAGATAGGATTTTTGTAAACATTTTGTTATGTCAAATGTATCTTTAGGATTTTTCTACATTTTCTAGGACTTAAATATTATTAGAGGTATTTTTGTAATTAAAAATTTTATTTAACATTTAGCCTTTCTTTATTTAGCTGGACTGGTCCCATGGGCTAGGTGAGCCCATCCTATTTGTCCCATCACGTCCCACTCTAATCAACTAGGTTGGTTGACCAACCACACACCCCTTTTCTCTCTCTTGCCTCGTCTCCTGCTCTTCCACACGATGTTGCGGCGTTGCCGCCGTCATCCCCCGTATCTGGCGTGCTCCGGCATCCTCGGCTGCCGCCACTGGTAATGATTGACATGCCTCACTCTGATCTAGCAATGGGTCTAGTTAGATTTTGAAATCCTGCCCTCTCTTGGTCGCTCTCTTCCTTGCTAGGTGCTAGGGTTTCGTCCCTTCTCCACCTCCGCCTTCCGACACCAGCAGGACGGCATCCCCTACAACCCCGGCATAGCTAGAGCTTGCTGGACGCCCCCACAATTAGTTGATCGGTGCTGGTGTGGTGTGGTGACGGTGAAGACGTCCCCATGCACGTCCCACCGCAGTAGCGCGTGCCCTGCCTCTCCACACTGCGGTGGTTGCGATATGGGCTTCAGGTACACGCCCTACTCCCTACTCTCTTCTCTTCTCGGCATGATCTCTCTCTGGATTTACTTCTTCTTTCAGTGACCAACCCTATTAGAATTTTTACTTGATTCTAAATGTTGCATGAATATGTGGCTTGCTGGTGTGGAGGTTGTGCATGATTTACTTCTATGCCAAAACTTCCCTATCTCTAAACCTGATGTTTGTACTCTGACTTGGCCTAATATTTTCTTTCTTTGAGCGGGAACTATGAGGCAAAAAACCCAACATATTATTAATAATAAAATAAACTAAGAGACAATGTCCAGAAGCTATACAAAATGTGAGAGATAACAATGGAAGCTACAAAAGAAAAAGAAGGAACACCAGTAAGTCAAGGTTTCTTTCACTACAAGAATCTAGACAATCCGTGACGTTTTTTTATGACGCGGCCTAAAAACGTCACGGATTCCTGACGTTCTAGAACGTTTCGTCGTAACGAGCTCCAAGCCCCTCCAGCCCGGTTATCCATGATGTTCCTTGTTTTCGTCCTGGCAAATTCGTCGCAGATTTCGTCCCAGGCCCTAAACCTAGTTTGCCATTTCGTTTGGTGCAAAATTTGTCGTGGATTTCTTCATGGCACATATTCGACACTTTTTCGCATCGACCGTCTCCTTCGTGCTTCAACCCCACTTGTCAGCTTGCTATCGATGTTACATACGTAGTGTATCTCACGGTAGTGCTGGGTTCGATGTGGCTTCGTGACTTTTTCCGCCGGCCCCAGCTGTTAGTGCGTTTGATAGAAATTAAATAATAGAAAAAAATTATGCAGGTAGACGGAATTGAACCGTCAACTAATCTTTTGCATAACTAACTTGCAACTGATTCATCTATCCATTGGTTTTGTGCTGATCTACAACTTTATTCTATATATTACATACTAGCTCTCAATCACAGGAAAGCAACAACATGAACACAATGAACCCGAATATATACATAGCATATGGAGATAATATTACTTAGCATGTAGAGCACCGGGTTGACAACAAGTTCCTTACCACTACAAGTTCACTGACAACATATTACGTTAATGGTTCATCCAACACCACATCATAAACAAGCAGATACTTTTTGGCCTCACTACAGAACATTAACACAATACAGGAAGCCATGTAGCCCCTGATTTAAAAAGGTGAAGATGCACACATTCCCCTCCCTTATGTCAGCGAGTTCGAGAACATTAGACCGGCCTCTTCTCATCTGGGCAGCATCATTCATGCCTTGCAAGAGGTTAACATGCTCAAAAGTGGTCTTGTAGGAGCATGCGAGTGGTAACACCTTTGGGAGATAGCGGTTGAGGTGTGCACGGCTGGAGCTAGCTGAAAAGTACTGTAGGAGAAGAATAATATTAGTTGTTCGCTAGAGTTCACTATGCATAATAAAATTTAACTATTTAACTAAAGAAAATATTAGAAAGTAATAATCTGTATCTGCATATATATAAATGTAGCAAAACATCTTATATTTACTAATTGGAGGCACCGTTCGAGGCTCCACGTTAATCTTCAGAATCACTGAGTAATAACTTTCCGATCTAAATTCTACGCTCACGATTACATATGCTATGAACCGTATATAGAGTCCTAGAAACCTAAGGCACCATAGTCTAAAGGTAGTTCTCTTCGTGGACTACATCCCCTATATATTAATAAGAAGATAGAATCTTAACAACTTTGGAGGCTTATCTCATCAATCTCTGCCATGTTCGTTATGATGCATCTGAAAGGACGCTGATGCATGCGCATACTAATTCATCTAGACGCACCGTCGCCGGCAACTTCCTAAGCGTGATGCAGGAGGGTGTCTAGCCATCTAGATATGCATCCCCGCCGGCAACGTATGAAGCTCCATGCGGCAGGGCGACAGGCCACAGCGAAGGATGCCTTTGTGTTTCAGAAATCCATCTGGTGCATTGTTCAGGCATGCATCAAACATGGATGCAGTGATCAACAAGATATACTCCAACGTGCGCTTGGATATATCACTTCTCTAGATGGCATGTCTCGATCATGAGCTGAACATAACCTCTTTCTTATTTGATGAATCATGCCTATACACAGGAAGTTCTAAATCATCCACGTGTGGCTGCAAGGAGTGGCCGGACATGGACTGCAACCTTGACTACAAGGAATCGAAGGCAGGATCTACATGAAAGGAGAGGCTGCTGCAAGAAAAATAATTTTGGAGGGGTTTGACGGTGGAGTTTGGTAGAAAAAACGAGATCGCACATGCACGTCGTTTAACAGTACAGACATCTTCTTTGCTCTGCAACTTCTTTTACTAATTAAGCTTCCAAGCATCATATGTTTGATTTGATCGATCTCTTTTTTTATGGGTAACATGCAATGTGCTCACTCCGAAAATAGATATCGCAGATTTGATTAAATTAAATTTGGACACTATTTAATATATAGATATATCGAAATTTTAACAAATTTCCGATATCTATAATGAGACAGTATCTCATCAGACTGTATACAATGCAACACGCATTTCCTAAAGCTGGAGTGCATGATCGATACCTATGGAGACACGTCTACTTTTATCCATAGTGCATAGGCACTTGATCATGGTGCATAGGCACTTTGATCCTAAAATAGTGAGATGTGTTCGCTCTGGTACGATACCCTGCATGCACCTAGCAACGATTCACAATCATAAATCTTGAGCTATCAATAAAATATGCTGAACATATTCTACTCCCTCCGTCTCAAAATAAGTGACTTGGGATTATCTAAATTCGCATTTATCTATATAGACAAACTCAAGTCTAGATACATATGAGTTTAGACAAAATCAAGTTTAGATACATATGAATTTAGACAAACTCAAGTCACTTATTTTGGATTTTGGGACGAATAGAATACACAATTTGGGCCGGCCGTGTCTTTGCCAGGGTATATTTGCAAGATGTACGGATATGACATACATACACGACACGAGCATCATTCATGTTACTATATGGTCATCTATTTAATATATGGTCATCTACGTAAGTAAATAATGTTAATTAATTAAGGAATCCTTTAGTGATAAAAGCTCCAATATTTCCTAGATGGAGTATACAAGCATCAGTCTAAGGTATACATTGATCGAATAACATAGAAACTTTTGTCCATAAATATATTCGCAATACCATATAAATTTTCTGTTAAATATTCGGATGAAAACTAATAGTTGAAGTTGTACCAAAGAACATACCTATGAAGGTAACGCCATCTATAGAAACTTTTGTCCATAAATATGATTCTATTTTGCCCATGGATAAGAAATGGAAAATTCTTAACCGCAAGTATTCTCATTTTTAGGCCTCGGATTTTTATAAGTTTTTGTAATACAAATGTCATTAATTATTATTTAGCATTCAACTTTTAATGCAAAACCGTGCGGAAGCACGGGTTGAAGACTAGTGTATATAATGCCACACCTCTAGGAATAAGGATCCTTCTCGACTACTCTTAATCTTTTCATATAAGCTTTATCTCTTCGCCTTGCTATCTTAGCTTTCATCTTGCGAAAAACTACAGCATCAGGTTTCTTCACATCATCATCAGATGAGACATCGATGACGACAACATCCTTCGTAGCCTAAATCAGACATTGCACTACTTAGAATGTTTAGTTTCTATGTCATATATAGTAGTAGTGCCAGTAGCATCAATTTTAGAACCTGCTCATGTATCTCCCTAGCCTTCATCGTACCTACCCCAAATAGTAAATACAAGACTTATGTTAGAATACAATTCTAATTAGTCAATTATTATGAGAATCAAATTCGGTGAGTAAACTAAAGGGGCTTACAGTGAACTAGATTGAGCCTTGCCGTAAGCAGCAACGTCGACGCGCGGAGCACTAGATTGTGAGTACATACGCGCTGCCATAGAACAAGGAGGCAATGCATCGAACTAGAACTAATTAAACAGCAACATCGACACGGTGTCCTAGAACAACGAGGCGATGCATCGAACTAGAACAAGGTGGCGACCACATCGCTGGCCGGTTAACGAAGAGTTGACGCGGTGAAAGGGCGCTATGTTGAGGAGCACTTACACGTCAGTTTGCAGCCTCCACTGCCACCGTCGTCACCGGGATTTGGTCATCCACAGGGAGGGGAGAGGGTTTTCTCTAGCGTGGATTTGGGGAAAGTGGTGTGGGATTTGGGATTGGCATGGAGGGGAGAGGGTTTTTTTCTACCTGCTATGACAGGTGGGTCCCATGCGTGAGAGGTTTTGGTTCACAGTGGCATCATCTGGTAGGCTGACGAATGGGTCCCACGCGGACTGAATAAAAGCACAAATTTTCTACCAAAAAAAGAGCTTTTGTTCAGCCATGTTTGACAGACAGAATAACAGCACAATGTTGTGGCTAATTTTCCAAATGAATAACTATGAATTCCATGAACTAAAGGACAATCACATTGATTAGTTCAGAGGCATGCACACAACCATTAGTTCTATACAAAACATGCAACACAGGCATGCACTCAACCATTAGTTCAAGCATGCACCACAAAGCATGCACACACGATCACCAGTTCAACACACGCATGCACACATCCATCAGTTCAAGCATGCAACACAAATCATCGAACACTCCACCACCATAAGCTGGAACTACTCTTCGTCTGCATCATCTTGTACTTCATCTTCTTTGTCACTGCAGTACTCCTCAATAGTGTCATCTACTTCAGGCTCACTGTCAACTTCCTCCTCTTCAACAGCTTTCCTTTTGCCTCTGATACGATCGAACACTGAAGCATTTATGATGCGGCCTCCATTGACAGAGGGTCGACATTACCTGAAAGGCAGAGCCTCAGATACAGTCTCATTATCAGAGCCTACAAACTGTTGGTATGCTACATCAATATGCACCACCTCCTCCTCCTCCTCCTCCTCTCCTTCGGCAACATCAAACTTATGTCTTTGAACTATTTGTTGAACCACCCGCCAGTTTTTGCCCTTGGCTATGTCTGGCACGTAGAACACTTTTGTAGCCTGGGTTGCCAAGATGTAATTGTCATCTTTGTATCGAAAATTGGTAATGTTGACACTCCGGAAGAGTTTATCATACACCATCTAAGTATCCTTGCGGCCCTCAAGCTGATACCAATCACAGTGGAATAACACAACTGATCGTTGGTGTTCCAAATCAGAGTTAAAATACAACACCTTGATATCCTTGAGAACACCATAAAAATGGATATCATTCTCCAAGTGACAACCTTCAGTCATTAATCCACTGTTTTGTGTTTTCTTGCCCTTCTCACGATCAGCGGTGAGGAACCGAACAGCATCCACAATACAAGCTGAATATGTTCTTACTCGGAAGTCTGGGCCACACGCCAATGCAAAAAGCTCTTCATCCACAGCTTCTGGATTCTCCTGTCGCTTTTTGATGATCTGTATGTACCACAACAGAAATACAATATGGTCAAATCATGCATTGAAATGCTATATATAAAGGACAGAGATAAATGCAAAAAGAAACTAACATGGTCCTTGTACAATCTTTGAAATCCCTGCTGAAAGAACATTTAATGGTTCCCCCTATTTTGTGTGTTAGATAACAATACTATGGACTGTTTTCACGTGTGTCAAGTCTGCAGGGAATGTTTCAGTGTTTGGAGGCCGGATAATCCGCCCCCATCAGGGGACGGATAATCCAGCCTACCCCAATTGATCAAAGACAGCCACGGCGTGTCGCTCTATGAGGGGGCGGATTTTCTTCCAGAAAATCCAAGTATGGGGCGGTTTTTCCTTCCCTGGCCGGATAATCCGGCCCTCGCATGGGGCCGGATAATCCGTTCCCCAGAAGATGACCAAGGAAGTCAAGGCACGCTGTGAGGGGGCGGATTTTCTCCCAAAAAATCTGAACAGGGGCGGTTTTTCCTTCCCTGGCCGGATAATCCAGCCCTCGCATTGGGTTGGACAATCCGGTCCCTAGAAGATGACCAAATGAAGCCAAGGCGTGTCGCTCTGTGTGGGGGCGGATTTTCTCCTAGAAAATCTGAGTCTAGGGCGGTTTTTCCTTCCCTGGCCGGATAATCCGGGCCTCGCATGGGGCCAGATAATCCGGCCCCCAGAAGATGACCAAACGGAGCCAAGGCGCGACGCTCTGTGTGGGATCAAGTTCTTTATTCGAGATCTTTATTCGGTCCTCGGCTCTTTATTCGATTGGTATCAGAGCCCGGGCTCTTTATTCGGGCTTAACCGCCTAAGAGAAGTATGGGTACCAAGGAGAATGGGAATGAGGTTGTGGATAAGGTCACAATGGATGTCCTCAAGACGTTGGAAACAATCTTGTTGAAATCCTTTGAGGCCAAAATGGAGGAGATGAATCAAATGATTTCTCGTCTCACATCATCCATAGCCCCATCTCCATCCTCCTCTGAGGCCGCCATACCATCGTCCAAGAATAAGGCTAACACCGGATCCAAGGGTGATGAAGTGGTAGGTGAAAAACATAATGGTTCCACCTCCAAGAAGGGAAGTGGTAAGGAGGAATATAGTGAGGTTCGTCACATATATTACCCTGACCCACCTATCCCTCATCCTCATATAAACAATAGGGGTGATCCACCCAAGCTTACTGTATCCTCATTTAATAAATGGAAATTCTTAATGAAGTCTCATGTTTGCAGCTCTTCTATTGAACTTTGGAGGATTATTGAAGAGGGTCTTCATATTGGAGATCATACCAACCTGACAAGAAGAGAAGTTGTGGACATCCAATTGAACGCTATGGCTCTCTGAAATGGATCGTATGGGCACCTAGAGGGGGGTGAATAGGTGCTACTTCAAATTTTAATGCCTTTTCAATTTTAAGCTTAACACAAAGGGTTAATTCTCTAGATAAACTATTAGGTGGAATTTCCCTATATGCAAACCTATCTACTAGCGAGTAAAGGGCGAGTGGAAGAGGAACGAGTGAACCGTAGTGAAGCACGCGGAGACACAGGATTTGTTTTACCGTAGTTCCTTCCTTGTTAAGGGAAGTACGTCTGCATTGGAGGGGTGGGCGGTACTAAGACCACCACGCCACAATAGGCCTCACCCTGTTCTCCGATGGATCCCGCCACCAATGGCCTGATCCACCTTTCCACTATAGGGACCCTTCGAGGCGGGTACCGGTGCCTTTACACAACTAGCGGGGCACAACTCCACAATCAACTTGGAGGCTCCCGTAATGACAACAAGCTGCCACAAGAACAAGTTATCAATAATAAAGAACAAGATCTAGATATTGACAAGAATACTAGATCAGGGATTTCTCCAAATGAATGTAGAGGAGTTGATGGGCTTGATTCGTGATGGCGATAAAGATTGCATCCTCCTTCAATTCCCCCAAAGATCGAAGCCTTCAGGTGGTTGAAGTGGGAGATCTAGTGAGAGAGCTCTTGCAAAGGGTCTGAACAATTTTGAGTGAATCAAGAGTTCTGCTCGATGGGGAAGAAGGGGCTTTCATACCCCCTGCACCCACTGAGCCGTTGGAGCCATTTGGGGCCAGATTATTTGGCCCAAGTGAGGGCCGGATTATCTGGCCTGGGGAAAACACCGCCCCAGACTCGGATTATCCGGCAAATAATCCGCCCCCATACAGAGCGTCGCGCCTTGGATCCCTTTGGTCATCTTCTAGGGGCCGGATTATCTGGCCCCATGCGAGGGTCGGATTATCCGGCTAGGGGAGGAAAAACCGCCCCTGTTCGGATTTTCCGGGGAGAAAATCCGACCACAATCAGAGCATCACGCCTTGGCTTCCTTTGGTCATCTACTAGGGACCAGATTATCCGGCCCCATGCGAGGGACGGATTATCCGGCCAGGAAAGGAAAAGCCGCCCCAGACTGGGATTTTCCGGGAGAAAATCCGCCCCCTCACTGAGCGACGCGCCTTGGCTGTCTTTGATCAATTGGGGTAGGCCGGATTATCCGGCCCCTGATGGGGTGGATTATTCGGCCC
This sequence comes from Avena eriantha, assembly GCA_910589775.1. NCBI lineage: Eukaryota > Viridiplantae > Streptophyta > Magnoliopsida > Poales > Poaceae > Avena > Avena eriantha. Next base: position 68,511,528 of record OU342740.1, read on the forward strand.
CCAAAAACTGAAACATACCCTGCACACTTGACACTCATGAGAAAAGTCCATAGTATTGTTATCTAACACACAAAATATAGGGAACAATTAAATGTTCTTTCAATCTCCCCCTTCTTGGTGTTAGATGACAATACTCGGATTTGCAGGATTGATCTCAAGAACACAAGATTTAACACATGAAAAAGACTCCCCCTCAAAGTGTGCATGCAAAAAGAATTTGATTGTAAATACACACAAGAGGGTATAAGTCTATTTCATTGGAACAAGTGTGAAAAGCTCATTCCACCGTTCGTAAGAAAGATGCGTCTTCAACGAATAATGAGAATGTCCAATAATAGCCATAGTGAGCACCTCCCTTGAAATAGATATCCAATGGTCATAATAATATCCAAAATATACTTGACACCATATGAATGAACCACACGATAAATCCATAGCCACACAGACATAGTCTCATACAGAACAAACCAAACCAAGCCAAATTAAATTTCAACGCTCAATGGGCACAAGGGAAAAGAACGACGAATAGAAAAAAATGCAAAAGCTTGTGCCTGACCCATGCAAATCCCCGGAGACCTAATAGAACTACTTCTCCCCCTTTGGCATCGAAACGCCAAAAAGGAAGAAGAGCGATGCTAACGCCCCAAGGGATCACTCGTAGTCATCGTCCGCATCCTCATCCTGATCCTCGGCCTCGTCCTCATCCTCAAGCTCCTCGGTGTCATCATCCTCATCATCGGCAGCGTCCGTGGAAGGGAATAGGTGGATCTCCAACTCTCCATAGTTAAGCCCAGAAGAAGAGTTCCACCGAGCATACGGCGTGGGAGGAGTAGGAGCAGGTGGATCGCCAGACGCACCGGACAGATGGTGAAGGATGAGCTGCTGAGAGTGAGCCAACTCATGACGCTACTTATAAGCCTCATACGGGCCCTTGCGAGTATCCACTCCCATGCAAAGAATGTTCTGTTGGAACCAGTTCAGCTTCTTGATCTCACGAGCAATGGGAGTCACAGGGGGCATGCAAGCACTCACACGAGCATCCCTCATGAGACCCTCAGGAGCAGAAGAGGGGTGAGAGGTTTTCCAAACCTTGGTGTAGATCTTCTTTGCCTTGTGCACAACCGCAATGTTGAATTCTTCAGAGGGGAGCAGGTGCTTGATGAGCATCATAATGTAGGGAGCATACGGAATGGATAGTTTGTTGAACATAGCATTAGTATTTTCATGGTAGATGAAGTCCATCACATCCATCTTGTACCGTACGGACTGATCCTCGCATGAGGAAACCTTATGAGAGAAAGAAAGGAGTTGGACAAGGTGACCACGGATGCTGTCATTGTTGCCTCCACTTGGGGTGATAGAGTCACGGAAGAGGCCTACCAAGGCAGCATAGATCGGAGCAAGACCAGCAAGGTGCCCACAATACAATTGTGCATCGTGCATGGAGAGAGAACTACATCTTTATTGGGCTTCAGTTGAGTGATGATGTGGTGACCACTGGCCCTATCCTTGCTGCGGAAAGAGTACCTCCTGTCTACGCACTTCTATTCTTGTAGACAGTTGTTGGGCCTCCAAGTGCACAGGTTTGTAGAATAGCAGCAAGTTTTCCCTTAAGTGGATCACCCAAGGTTTATCGAACTCAGGGAGGAAGTGGTCAAAGGTATTCCCTCTCAAGCAACCCTGCAATCAAGATACAAGAAGTCTCTTATGTCCCCAACACACCCAATACACTTGTTAGGTGTATAGGTGCACTAGTTCGGCGAAGAGATAGTGAAATACAGGTGGTATGGATAATTATAAGCGGTAACGGTGATAGAAAATAGCTTGATGGCCTGGAAGAGACTAAAAGAAAACTGAAATAAAGATGGCAGCAAACAAACAAGCAATAGATCTAGTAGCAAACGAAGTTACAGTGCTTAGAAAAAAGGCCTAGGGATCATACTTTCACTAGAGAACACTCTCATATAAATATATTCTTCTTTATGATACTACGATGTACTACTCTCCGATGGAACACTCTAATCGTTGGTAGGGCTATAACAACACACCTCAAAGTAAGCCTTTCCCATCTAGATAACCCCACACTGTCACCTTGAGTACTAGATGAGTCCAACAAACACCACCATTTCATAAAGACATCCAACTCCAAATATAACTCATAACAAGTATTTGTAATCTCTAGCCTAAGTGCCACCATGGTGAGCACGCTGTCACTTTCACACACATGGGGAGAGCAGAGATCTATTAAAGCACTTGAGTAGCAAGGTAGATCTACTTGATTACAAAGCTCATGATCACAATATGATCATGCATAGAGAGAGATGAACACATAGCTACCGGTATAACCCTTAGCCTCGAGAGAGAACTACTCCCTCCTCGTCATGGGAATCAGCAACGGTGATGGATATGATGGTGGAGATCGATGGAGATGGCTCCGGGGGCACTTCCCCGTCCCGGCAGGGTGTTGAAACAGAGACTTTCTGTCCCCCGAATCTCCCATTTGGTGGCGGCGGCGCTGCGGAACTTTTCGTGGCTGGAGGCTTGATTTTCTAGGGTTTATACATAGGGAGGCTTCTTATAGGCAAAGAGGCAAGGTCGGTGGAGTGCCAGGGGCCCACACCACCTGGTGGCGCGGCCAGGGCTAGCCCGCGCCACCATATGGTGTGGCCAGGCCCTGTCCCTCCTCTGTCTCTGCTTTGGGCTCCGTGAGTCTTCCGGTAAAATAGGAACTTTGGCTTTTGTCCCGTCCAATTCCGAGAATATTGATTTTCTGACTTTCCCAGAACCAAAAACAACAGAAAACAGGCAACTGGTACTATGGCTCTTGTTAATAGGTTAGTCCAAGAAATATTATGAAAAGTACTCCAAAGTTGGAACAAAACACAAGAAAGTGGATAAAACCAAGCATGGAACATCAAAAATTATAGATACATTTGCAATGTATCAACATCCCCAAGCTTAACTCCTTCTCGTCCTCGAGTAGGTAAGTGATAAAAAGAAAGAATAATTTTTGAGGTGACATGCACCATCATAAGCTTGATCAAAGTATTTGTAAAACATTCAAAGCTGGGATCATAGTACTTCAATCATAACATGAAAGACAAAGTTCTAGCAATAAAACAAAGAAACTATGATGCAACATGAAAAGGCACAAATAAAAGATTCATGAATAACAATGCTTTGCAAGACGTTTGTTTGTTTCACATAAACAAAACATAGCATAATAGTATTCAGCTTGTCCCTCATAGAGTAGCAAGTATAAATGCATAGGACACCTTCAAAGTTCATAAGAGTGACTAGATACAATAGTTTAAAACAAGCAATAACAAGTTATGAATCAATCAACTAGTCTTGGGACAATGCACATAGAACTAAGAATGGCCACTATGCTCCCAAAGTATGTGCCTAAAGATAGAAGGTGGAGACTCAATATAATGGTGGAAGAAAGGCCTTTTGTAAAAGGAAGTAGGGATTCAAGTCTCATAAAGAGCTTCCAAAAATTATGGTACTTATAGCTTTCAACTCTCATTGCCCCTATCATAAGCATCTTGAAGTGATTAAGGTTAAAGTGAACAAACTATGGTGTACATGCTTGACGAAGTATAAGTCAGAAATCTCATGTCCCTTGTATACGAGGGCCGCTCCTCATGCTACTCAAGTTTAGTCACCGGTAAGTTCTTGTCATCGTAAGTACATGTGTATCATAGAGAACCGCCAACGGGGTACCCCTTGCCCGATGATAAGGAAGAATCCCCATATCAAAATGACAAGGCAAGCAGACAACGAGCATCTCAACATTCTTATTATTTACCATGGAAATATGGTGCTTTTTTTCTCTCTTTCCTCTTTTCATAGTATCTTTTTTTTCTTTTCTCTTTTTTTTCTCAATATAGGACTCTTTTTTTTATAAGAAGAATGCTTCATAGACAGCTCATTATGGTTACGCTGCAGGTTTCCACCATGTCAGCATGGATTAGACCAGTGGCCCAGGCGTTTCTCTAACACATATACATAACTCCATGGACTTACAAGCTCCCCTTTCATTTCACACCGACGACATCCATATACAAAAGAGCATGATATCAACTAGGTACAAGTACCAAGTGCAATGTTGAAAGCGTTCCCCATGAAAGCATGGTTCTCCTAATTCCCAACAAATAAGTGCAAGCATATACAACATAGAAGACACAATGGTTCAAGTTTATTAAGGGCAAGAAAAGTAAAGTGTGCCATCAAGTTCGTGAGAGCTTTAATCACTAGTTTTCTCATAACAAGTGGAAGGTAAACAAAAGCATGAATGTAATTTGCATAGCATAAGCTAGTAGGTAGGTATGGTGGACTCTTTGGAATAACTTGGTTTAGGGAGTTGGATGCATGAGTGGAACTCATACTTTGTTGTGGAGGCTAGCAAAAGACTGGGAGCGACAAACTAAGAGAGCAATAATGGCCATAATCATGCAGAGCGACAAAACATCATTGATCAAAGCATAAAGTGATACTACAAGTTGAAAACTAAAGGATCATCAAGGCTATGGTGACTTGGGATAGTCATAACATGGTGTGAGCATACGCCAAGTCAACCCAAATAAAGCATCAAAGGAGAATACCACTATACTATGCTTTAATATGCTGAAACAACGCATGATTCATCCAAGGCACATTAAGCAATCTCAATTGTTTATAACAAGTCATGCTACAGAAAAGAATACTAAGCATAAATCCAAAACAATATCATGCATGGCCTGAAAAAGCATAGCCCACAGTCAAAAACAAGCTCTCTTTACCACATAAGCATGAACTTTCCTACTCTTTTCCAATCCAAACCAAACTATTTGAAACAACTCACAAAGATGATAATAAATAAAGATCAGTGAGCTTGTCTCACAAATCCACAAAGAAGAACTAAAAATTTCTAAGCTGAAAGCACGAGAAAACTAAGGCTAAACACGGTGCTAGCAAAAGAGAACACTCACAGAACAATAAGAATGAAAACTAGAGTGTTCTAGGCAATGTAAACGGATCGTGTCTCTCTCCAAAAGAAGTGTGTTGGGATACAACCAACTTATTCAAGCAAACTAAGCAAACCAAGAAAAATAAAACTAAAAACGAAAACAAAGACGCTCCAAGAACAACACAACTGTGCATGAAACAATAAAAATGAAGTGTTTGGAAGAAACCTGGGATTTTTATTGATGAAGAAGGGGATGCCTTGGGCATCCCCAAGCTTTGACGCTTGTACTTCTTGGATATTTCTTGGGGTTTTGTGACATGCGTGGAATCCCCAAGCTTGAGCTTTAGTCCATCCTTCATCTCATTACTCATTCCTTCCATACACCTAAAATTTTTCCTTCATACAAAACTTCACACAATCTTTATTAGCAACATTAGTGCACTTAAGATAAATAAGTCTTAAGGTTCAGTTCTAACAACAAATAAACTTCCATTAGAACACTAGATACTGTAGCACTTCCCTCAAAAATCTCAATTCCCCAAAATAACTCAAGAAGGAACTAACAAGAAGCAAATGCAGAAAATGGCAGAAATCTGTCATAACAGACCAGCAGGTAAAGACGAATTTTTTAGAAGTTCTTCTGTTGCTCAAATAAAAACATGTTGAACTAACGAAAGTTATACAACAACCTGGGGAAGAAGCACAAAACATTACAGCTCAATACGATGTACAGAGCTCTCTCACGATTTTTTACGGTGAAGCACAAAAATCTGTTTTGGGACAGCAACTTTCCCAATCATTACTTATCTCTCATTAGAGGTTACTCTTGGCACAAAAAGCAAATAAAAAGGACAAGGAGAGGTTATTAAAGAGGTAATAACTTTCAAGACTCGTCTAAAACTTTTGGCTTATCTCCCAATAAGTACTTTTGTTTAACGCCTTTAAGTTAGGCATGATAGTTTGAGAAGATGCTCACATAAGAAATATGAATTGAAATAAAAGAGAGCATGAAGAAGCAAATTCAAAGCACATTTAAGTATAATCCACTTCGTATGCATAGGAATCTTGTAAAGAAACAAGTCATGAAAGCACAAAGAAACAAGCATAGGAAAGCAAAACAAGTGCAACTTCAAAAATTTCAACATAAAGAGGGGAAACTTAATATTGTTGAGACACATAAAACCATGTTTCCCTCTCTCGTAATAACTTTCAGTAGCAACATGAATAAAATTAACAATATAACTATCACATGAAACATTCTTATCATGAGACACATGCATATAATAATTATTACTCTCCACATAAGAGTAGTCATTCTTATTAATTGTAGTGGGAGCAAAATCAACAAAATAGCTATCATTATTATTCTCATCACCATAATCATCAAATATAGGAGGCATATTGTAATCATAATTTATTTCCTCCTCAATAGTAGGTGGACTAAAAATATCATCTACATCATTGTAATCATCATATATTGGAGGTATAGTATCATCAAAGAAAATTTTCTCCTCTAAAGATGGGGGACTAAAAAGATCATTTTCATCAAAACTAGCTTCCCCAAGCTTAGACTTTTCCATAGCATTAGCAATAATAGTGTCCAAAGAATTCATACTAATAACATTCCTATTAACATGCAAATAAAGTTCCATAGGTATTTTAATTTTCTTTTCAAAAACTTCATGTCCTAACTCAAGATAAATACTATAAAGCTCTCTAATTTTGTTGTTGTTTTCCATTAAGCCTAACTAGTGAAAACAAGAAACAAAAAGTCAAAATTGCAGAATCTAAAGGAAATAACTTCGAGCACTCACACCGGAGGATGTGAGTACCTTTTACCTTACCTCCCCGGCAACGGCGCTAGAAAATAGGCGTTTGCCGTGGGAGGTTCTTCTTGTTTAATCCTCCGGTGTGAATACCTTTTACCTTACCTCCCCGGCAACGGCGCTAGAAAATAGTTTGATGTCTACGCACTTCTATTCTTGTAGACAGTTGTTGGGCCTCCAAGTGCAGAGGTTTGTAGAACAGCAGCAAGTTTTCCCTTAAGTGGATCACCCAAGGTTTATCGAACTCAGGGAGGAAGTGGTCAAAGGTATTCCCTCTCAAGCAACCCTGCAATCAAGATACAAGAAGTCTCTTGTGTCCCCAATACACCCAATACACTTGTCAGGTGTATAGGTGCACTAGTTCAGCGAAGAGATAGTGAAATACAAGTGGTATGGATAATTATAAGCGGTAACAGTGATAGAAAATAGCTTGCTGACGTTGAAGAGACTAAAAGCAAACTGAAATAAAGATAGCAACAAGCAAACAAGTAATAGATCTAGTAGCAAACGAAGTTTCAGTGCTTAGAAACAAGGCCTAGGGATCATACTTTCACTAGTGAACACTCTCATATAAATATATTCTTCTTTATGATACTACGTTGTACTACTCTCCGGTTGAACACTCTAATCGTTGGTAGGGCTATAACAACACACCTCAAAGTAAGACTTTCCCATCTAGATAGCCCCACACTGTCACCTTGAGTACTAGATGAGTCCAACAAACACCACAATTTCATAAAGACATCCAACTCCAAATATAACTCATAACAAGTATTTGTAATCTCTAGCCTAAGTGCCACCATGGTGAGCACGTTGTCACTTTCACACACATGGGGAGAGCAGAGATCTATTAAAGCACTTGAGTAGCAAGGTAGACCTACTTGATTACAAAGATCATGATCACAATATGATCATGCATAGAGACAGAGATGAACACATAGCTACCGGTAGAACCCTTAGCCTCGAGAGAGAACTACTCCCTCCTGATCATGGGAATCAGCAACGGTGATGGAGATGATGGTGGAGATCGATGGAGATGGCTCCGGGGGCACTTCCCCGTCCTGGCAGGGTGCCGAAACAGAGACTTTCTTTCCCCCGAATCTCCCCTTTGGTGGCAGCGGCGCTGTGGAAATTTTCATGGCTGGAGGCTTAATTTTCTAGGGTTTATGCATCGGGAGGCTTCTTATAGGCGAAGAGGCAAGGTCGGTGGAGTGCCAGGGGGCCCACACCACCTGGTGGCGCGGCCAGGGCTAGCCCGCGCCAGCATATGGTGTGGCCAGGCCCTGTCCCTCCTCCGTCTCTGCTTCGGGCTTCGTGAGTCTTCCGGTAAAATAGGAACTTTGGCTTTTGTCCCGTCCAATTCCGAGAATATTGATTTTCTGACTTTCCTGGAACCAAAAACAGCAGAAAACAGGCACCTGGCACTGTGGCTCTTGTTAATAGGTTAGTCCAAGAAATCATATGAAAAGTACTCCAAAGTTGGAACAAAACACAAGAAAGTGGATAAAACCAAGCATGGAACATAAAAACTTATAGATACATTTGCAATGTATCAGTACCCAAGCACCTCATCAAACACACGGAAATCAGCAGTCATAGGCCTGTCATGAGTCATCCACTTCATAGTGTGAAGCTCATATCCACAAATAACCAAAGTGGAAAAGAACTGCTTCATCAGTTCAGAGCCATATGAGCACTAGAGAGCCATGAGGTGGTGCAGCCCCATCCGCTGAGCCACATACATGGCATCAACAAGGTGGGGCTTCTCCAAAGCCTCAGCAAGAATCAACGGGTGCATAGGCCTAATGTTCAGCCTGGCATACGCATGTTCATATATTACTTTATGTTCAGCACACCAAAAGCGAGAATCACCCAACTCACAATCACGGGTGTAACCACCTCGGACCCTACGCTCTAAGTTCAAGCCTGGATGAACCAAAAGTGGTTAAAGAAGTACAGCGGGGGCCCAGGGCCACCCACGTGTAGGCCCGTCGGACGCCCTAACCACTTCCAAGAATATCGGGACAAGAACGAGCGGCATAAGCAACATGCGAAGAGATCAAATACATACACAAGTGAGTATGTATGCAAGCTACCTTACAATAGTTCTCAGAGCCATACCATCTAAAAGAAATAGGAATATTGCAACACCATACGGAAAGATCCAAATATCCTAGATAGTTATAATAGTGTAGGATAGCTCCTCATACATCAATCAATAGAGTATCAAACGGAAGCGGGAAACAAGATCCGAGTACAGATAAGAAGCAAATCGGCATAAGCTGCCACATAGATAATCACATCCCGCCCACAGATCTCACGGAACCCCATCCCCGGAATCTCTACACTAAGTGATCGTTGCCAACATCATCTGTCTACTCCACCCAGTATCCATCTTGCGAATACACCTGTTCATCTGAATCAAACAATTTATCGTGTGAGACCCTAGGGGTGCTCAGCAAGTCTTTATGCCTCTAAAGGGGACATATACCTGGGGTGACGCAATTGCAGCAAAAGATAATAACTAACAAGCCTATAGATACTCGCTAACCATCTGCCTAACCAAATATAGACGAATGTCCGTTAATTAGTAACAATAGTTGTAACAATATAAATTAACAGATCCATCCTCCTTCTCGCTTACCAACGAGAAAGCGGACAAACAACCCATCTGTTGGCAGTTTTATTAACCATTCCATGAGTATTGCACTAATTACTAGTCAGTTATTTAGTCAACTTAAAAGCGGTACTTTAGTTATGCTTGTCTATGATCGAGAAACTGTGCTCCAAGTCGTCCATAACCGCGGACATGGCTTTCAGAAAGATTTACCCTGCAGGGGTGCACAAATAGCAACACACACTCGATCAACCTCGGAAAAACCAAATCAAAACCCAACGAGGCTTTCACGACAAAGCAGTCACAGGATTCATAATATATTTCAGGGGGGCACCCCACTAAGCTACCCGCAACGAAGTTTGCCGGCTCCGGAACGGACCCAGGGTTTGTGACGACGGCTATAAACGACTGGGAACCCGAAAGTGTGTCTGGGCTTGTCGATACCGCGAAAACGTGGCACGATCCAAAACAATACAGGTGCTCCACGCACAATCTTAAAAAAAACAGTAAAGCATGGCATAGGTACAGGATAGTAATAAAGCCCCAAACTAGTTGTGGCCCCAAGAAATAAAAATGAATCAAGCTCTGGCTCAGGGGGGTTCATAAGGCCTCCCGGATGTGGATAGTGCGAATAGTCAAGGAACAGGAATCAAGTACTCGAGATCCTACGGGACACAAGTGGGCATAAAAACCAAATGACAGATATTGCCCACCGGTGCCTCTTTCATTAGTTATCCCATTACTACTCAGGTTAAGTTGTTTAGGTACCTCGTTATCCATCAGACACTCACATACCCTACACATGCTGTTCTACGACTCGCATGGCTCAAACAACTCTTGTAGTAATGGCTCATGGGATGAACAAGCTCGGTGGGGTTTAAAGTAAAGGCTATGCAGTACTTGGGACTCAATTTAATGCATTCGCGACTCCATGATGCAAGAATAAGATAGAGACAATAGGTACTATATTTATGCAAGCATCTGGTAGTGCTTGCCTGGCAGCTCAGTTGAAGCGAGGGATGGATCTGGGTAGTACTCCTGGGATTCCTGGTAATTCCCCTGCTCGGCGTCTATTCGAAAGAAGAACCAAACAAATAAGGGCCAACATAAATATAGTGCACAAACATATGAATAAATGCGACAAGCAAACAAGCATGCCATGGTGCACAATTTACATGGCAATAATATAGCATGGCAAGAGTGAGGTGTGGGGACAAGAATAAATGTTTTTATTAAGTTTTTAGTCATGTTTTGCTCCCATAACACTTGCTGTCCACTTAATATTTAGAGAATGCATGCTGTAATTCATATCATGGAGTGCATAAATGGAACGGGCTCGTCGCGCTGATCGATTTAGACATATTATTTGTCAAATTTGGAGTTATAGAATTAAAGTAATTAATTAATTGAGAAAAGGCATTTTTATTGCAATTTAATCATCTCGAAAATTTAAATTAGGCAAACATTATTTTGGATGGCATATTTGAATTCCTCACATTTTTCTGATTCAAAAACATATATTATTTGGATTTATCAATAAAAAGTTATTAATTTCTGGATATTAAAACATATTAAACATTTTCAGGAATTTTTGTTATTTTGAAAAAGATCACGGAAACTTTCTGTACTTAGGAGGAACTAGCCCGCATCACTGACGCGCGGGGCCCGACGCTGACTCAGCGGCAGGTGGGGCAGCGGGGTTGGTCCGGCTTTTCTCACCGCGGGGAGTCCCAGCCACAGTCGATGACAGGTGGGCCTCCGGCGCGTGGTAAAAGAAAAACAAAAGGGGCGACCGCAGGGACTCGAAACCTTGACCTCTCAACTCGCGCCCAGATTGGATCAAGGAACATGCCATTGCGCCGGGCTGAAGTTGTTGTTAGCCTACCGCCTCCTCTTAAGTTAAGTTAGCTTCTGTTACTCGTTGAATCTCGCGAGTGCAGCAATGCTGCGGCTTGATCTTGCGGGCAAGAGATCTTCGCGCTCGCTGGACGGAGTTAGGCCTATGAGTACTCAAAATGACGGGGAGAAAAAGATCTACGCAGTGGTTTGGCGGTTCATGCTGGGGTGGACTGTGTCTCATGCAGTTTCGTGAAGAACGAGGAGACAAAACAAGACAGATCTGAATCAGACATTGATCTTGCGAGCAAGATTCCCAAAGATCTATTAGATGGTTTTGAATGTTCTTTAGCTAGTTTTGAAGAGTGAGTCGAGATCTACAACTTCCGTTCAGGGCTCGTTTGGAGGCGAGAACCTCTACAGAGGCTATTACGCGAAGAACTGGGACTGAACAAAACGGCTGGCACGCCCGCAACAGCGATCTTTCCCGGCGTCGCGCCCGGCGGCGAGATAGGAGGAGGGACCATGTCAGGAGGTTCAAGTAGCTCACCCATGACCCTCAGGTGCAGGAAGTGGGCTCGGGGAGGCGTAGAGCGATGAGGAGGCAGCGGTTTGCAGCAGCATCGATATCTCGGTTCACGGCAGCGTTGGCGGCGCTCCGGCGAGCTCCAGCGTCTAGCTCCGTCCCAGGGAGAAGTAGAGGACGTCGGAGAGACTTCGGGTTCCCTTGGTATTCCTTGGAAAGTTCAGGGTTGACGGTTAGATGGTTGTGGCCGAGCTAGGGTTTGCATATGGACATGGAGATGGCCATGGCCTAGGTGTTCTTGGGAAGAAGGAGGGAGGAGAAAGGAAGGACAAACTAGGCATCTGGATCTCGATGTAGTACTGGGAGAGATAAGGATGGAAGGGAGGAGAGCACATGGGAGGTGGTGGTGGTGTTTCTTTTCAAAAGTGAGGGAGGTGGCGTCGGTGTGAGTTCTCTTCTCTCCTCCTCTTGTGCCTTAGCTAAAAGTATAAAAGGGAGAGGGACCAGGGAGGAGGACGTGGTGGACTTAGAGCTTGCCAAAGGGGGAAAAGATGGGAGAGGGTTTAGACTAGATGGTTAGTCTATGTAGATAAAAGAGAAAGAGAGACATTAGCTAGATGAGGCTTGGTTGAGAGAAGATGGCATAGGTGTGCCCTTGCACACGCATGGGAGGGTGAGGGAGGAGTAGGTTTTTGGGGTAAGAGAGAAAAGAGTTTGGGTTAAGAAGGAAAAGGAACATATACACATGTAATATACGCATGCCATGATGCTTAACAAAACCAAGTGTGAATGCCACAAGGATGGTGGAGTTCAAACAACTTGAGCCCTCTTGAATTGATTCCAAAAGAACCAAGCTCCACTCAAAAATCCAAGAAATAGCCAAAATAAGAGAGCAAAAGATGATCTTGCATGGCCCATGCATAAATAGTAAATGCCCCCAATAGTAGTGAAAACCTCTAGATTATCTCATGGCATTTGTATAAGAAAGCTTCCCAAATTTTAGAATAAGGCCCAACAAAAGAAAAGAGAGATTGTTCACCACAAGGACTAAATACAAGATCATGCATGAATATAAGGTGGCCAAGCTTGTGTGTATATGCCACTAGCCAACATGAACCACAATTGTATTCCTCCATGAGCTTATAGTCAAATTTAAACCATATGGAAGCTTGACAAGGCACTCCACACATAGCATGCAAAGGTGGCCATGTGGCTCTCCACATATCAATAATGTGAAAACAACATGATGCATATATGGGAGCATGTGGAATTGTAAGTGGACCCATCCCAACCCACATGAGCTAGAGGTGAACCCAAATAAAATGCAAAGCCCACATATAGTTGGATGGTGGAATTATGGGGTGGTGACAAAGAAAGGTGGTGGAGTTAATAAAAGATATGCCCCCAACTCAACTTGGGCATCAAGCATTTATCAAGAACCAAATACAATATATCAAGAGGCAAATGCAATTAATAATGCATATGAGATAAGAACCAAATGAAAAAGGGTTTTATATGATGCTCAAATGCAATGTGGCATGATGACATGAGCATGATATAATTATGATGCAACAATTATATGTAGGAAGTAGCAAAAACTAGACTAGGCTAGTAGCATTGCAATTGTTAGACAATTGGGATGCTACAACGGGGCAGCTCAGCAAACAGATCATGGTGATGAATAGAGGAAAAAGTTACGGGGTCCGTAGTCTTGTAGTTGATTTTGGGCTCTTTTCCCTTCCTCTTGGACACACCCCTCCTATCTCTCTATGCTTATTTAGCCATGCGCTTCTCCTCGTTATTTCTTCTCCTTAACTCAGCCTCGTCCACTAAGTTACCCTCACCATCGTCCCGGAAGTACTTACCGCGAGGACGGCGCTTGTAGTTCTTGGGGGCACTGGAACCGCCTGTGAAGTGAACAAGGGCGATAGCAAGGGAATAAGCATACACACAAGCCCAAGAGAGAGCATGGAAAAGGTAGTCAAAAAGTTCATAGGACAATTCTACTCAATGCACATACTATGGAGAATTGAACCAGATTTGATTCTGTCAGGCCAGATTATCCGGCCTGGCCAGGGGCGGATAATCCGGCCCTGGCAGAAAATTTTCAACTTGCCTAGATTGAGCGCAAATAAGTAGATCTAGCCTAGAAACTTCAAGACTATGATTTCTACGCGAAACAACATCCTTGTAGGCAACGTTCCACCCAACAAATGACACATCTAGCCAAAGATGGGGAGGGAGGGAGTTACCCTCACTCATTGGAGGAAGAACACGGAGGAGAAGGTACTCGGAGGCGCGGAGAAGAATATCCGGGGAGGCCCGGAAAATCTGGTGGCCGGATAGGCTCTGGGGATGGTGGCGGATGGAAGGCGGCGGCTAAGGAGGAGAGGGTTGGGGGAGAAGTGCTGCTCGTTATGAGCCCTTCCCCCCGACCCCTGCCCTTAAGAACGAAATCCGCCAGGGCCGGATTATCTGGCTTATACTTGGGCCGGATTATCTGGCCTAAAATCTGAACTTCTGTTACACACAGAATCAGGCCCGTGCATCCCCAAACAACACCCCCACAAGGTATACAAGGGACTTGTGTGCAAGAATAGATGGCTTAGGGGTAGGGAAAGGCTTAGGATTAAGAGAGCCAAACTGAGATGGTACTACACACTCAAATTTGTAAGAATCAAAGCAACTAAAAGCCAAAGTTAAGTGTGATTCCCATAAAAACAAGAGAGGAAGCTAAAAACGATCAAGAAGATCCAAATAAATCCAACTCTTCTCATGGAAGAGGGCGATGGCTGAAGCCACCTTGTTAGAGTCTATGGTATGACACCGCAAAGATATATCTTGGGTTCATGACCAATACTCATCAATAAGCCCACATATCACAAAATGATATTAAGAGAAATGACTTAACTTGCTTTCGACATTATGGGGGAGGGTTAGCCCAATTAATTAGGACCACACTCCCCCTATTTCCATGCCCACTCCTAGACCAAATAAGAATGAGATGTACGAGTGAGTGCATGGGTAATCAGGACAAGCTCCTTGAATCAATGATATTTAGCTCATTCCTCAAGTAGCAGAACCTTGCTTCATCAAGTGGCTTCGTGAAAATATCAGCAAGTTGGTTCTTCGTGCTCACAAAAGATAGGTCAATATCGCCTCGAGCAATATGGTCTCGAATAAAATGATTCTGAATATCAATATGCTTTGTCCTTGTGTGTTGTACCGGATTGTACGCAATTTTGATTGCACTTTCATTATTGCATAAAAGAGGCACTTTGTCACAATTGACACCATATTCCTTTAAAGTTTGCCATATCCATAATAACTGAGTGCAGGCACTAGCAGCAGCAACATATTCAACTTCGGCGGTGGAGAGAGATACAATTCTGCTTCTTAGAGGACCAACACACTAGAGATCTTCCCAAGAACTAACATGCTCCAGAAGTGGATTTTCGATCATCCTTATCACTAGCCCAATATGAATCAGTATAACCACATAGAGAGAAATTGGAGCCCTTAGCATACCATAGACCAAAGTGAGGGGAATGAACCAAATATCGAAAGATCCTCTTGACCGCCACTAAGTGACTTTCTTTAGGAGCTGCTTGATACCTTGCACGCACCCCCACACTCAACACAATATCGGGTATAGATGCGCAGAGGTAAAGAAGAGAGCCGATCATGGACCTGTATACCTTTTAGTCCACATCTTTACCGTGGGGGTTAAGTTCAAGGTGACATTTTCTTTGCATCGGAGAGGCGACACCATTAAGATCCGTCATCTTGAATCTCTTGAGCATGTCTTGAATGTATTTAGCTTGATTAATGAAGGTTCCTTCTCTAAGTTGCTTGATCTCGAATCCAAGAAAGAACCATAATTCCCCCATCATAGACATCTCAAACCTATCAATCATAAGCTTTGAAAATTCATCATTAAAAGATTTATTAGTAGAACCAAAGATGATGTCATCTACATCTAGTTGGCATATGAAAATCTCCCCTTAACCTTCTTAGAAAAAAGAGTGGGATCGATTTTCCCAACTTCGAAGCCACGGTCTAGCAACAGCTCTTTAAGCTGCTCATACTACGCACGTGGGGCTTTTTTAAGGCCATAGAGTGCCTTATCAAGTTTGTAGACATGGTTCGGGAAGTTAGGATCCTCAAATCCTGGGGGTTGCTTTACATATACCAACTCATGTAGAGGACCATTAAGAAAAGCGCTCTTAACGTCCATTGCTGCAATTTAAAGTTATTATGAGCAGCATAAGCAAGAAGGATACATATGGACTTAAGACGAGCCACAAGAGCGTAGGTTTTGTCGAAGTCAATGCCCTCAACTTGGGAATAGCCTTGTGCCATTAATCTCGCCTTGTTCCTCACAATAATGCCATGTTCATCTTTCTTGTTTTTAAATATCCATTTAGTGCCGATAACATTGCGGCACTTCTTGGGCTTCTCCACAAGTTTCTAGACCTTGTTGTGCTCAAAACTATTCAATTCTTCATGCATAGCAACAACCCAGTCCGGGTCTTCAAGGGCTTCTAATACATTGAGATGTGAGCTTGATGCTCACCAAAACTTGCCAATTCCCTTCGTGCGGAAACCCTTCATCGAAGATCACCAACAACTTTATCAAGAGTATGACCCCTTAACTCAAGGTTCCAATAAGCACAAGCCTTGCGACGAAGTTTAGTAAGCTTGTTATCTCTTGGTGGAATAGTTTCATCACTTGAGTCTTTGTTGGATCATTTGCTTGGCCTTGATTAGAATTCTGATTATCAGTAGTAGGAGGTGACGAGGCATGCCCTTGAGGTGGATCAGTAGCCATAACAGGAGGCTGCATAACATCTGGTGATTTAGGGCCAGATAATCCATCCGATGGCGAGGCCAGATAATCCGGCCTGGGAGAACTTGGTGCAACTTCATTAGGCTTCCTGAGACTTGCTTGAACTGGCGAGGGGCCAGATAATTTGGGGTCAGGCAGAAAATTTTGCCTGGAGTTTGCGTCGATTTCTTCAAAACTAGGAGCAGTTTGGTCGTCAGGAGAGAGGTGGCGGGATAATCCGGTGTCAACCG